>CAWUFW010010210.1:0-717256 GCA_963921515.1 Calotriton arnoldi
TAGCATTGGTTGCATTGTTATTCCTGGACCGAAAACAAGCATCCTGGGACCGGTTTCAGGGCATCACCCTTCATCGGCCAGGCTAGCTTGAATCCAGTGGTGTAGTGAGCACGGGACCCACGTCTGGGCATACCCTTCCCACTTAGGGCGACAAATGCAAAAGAAACAATTGATGGACGGAATGCTGGACAATGCAAACATTCACCCCCAGTCACAAGGATCTGGGTTAAATCCATCATTCTTTTGCTCACCACACCACCCCAGTTTGGACCCAGCCATATGCAAATCAGTCTTGACCCTGTTCCTTGTGGGAACAGTCCAGCCCGAACTGCCAAGCCAGGTCCTCCCTGGACCGGAAACAAGCATCCTGGGACCGGTTTCAGGGCATCACCCTTCATCAGCCAGGCTAGCTTGAATCCAGTGGTGTAGTGAGCACGGGACCCACGTCTGGGCATACCCTTCCCACTTAGGGCGACAAATGCAAAAGAAACAATTGATGGACGGAATGCTGGACAATGCAAACATTCACCCCCAGTCACAAGGATCTGGGTTAAATCCATCATTCTTTTGCTCACCACACCACCCCAGTTTGGACCCAGCCATATGCAAATCAGTCTTGACCCTGTTCCTTGTGGGAACAGTCCAGCCCGAACTGCCAAGCCAGGTCCTCCCTGGACCGGAAACAAGCATCCTGGGACCGGTTTCAGGGCATCACCCTTCATCAGCCAGGCTAGCTTGAATCCAGTGGTGTAGTGAGCACGGGACCCACGTCTGGGCATACCCTTCCCACTTAGGGCGACAAATGCAAAAGAAACAATTGATGGACGGAATGCTGGACAATGCAAACATTCACCCCCAGTCACAAGGATCTGGGTTAAATCCATCATTCTTTTGCTCACCACACCACCCCAGTTTGGACCCAGCCATATGCAAATCAGTCTTGACCCTGTTCCTTGTGGGAACAGTCCAGCCCAAACTGCCAAGCCAGGTCCTACCTGGACCGGAAACAAGCATCCTGGGACCGGTTTCAGGGCATCACCCTTCATCAGCTAGGCTAGCTTGAATCCAGTGGTGTAGTGAGCACGGGACCCACGTCTGGGCATACCCTTCCCACTTAGGGCGACAAATGCAAAAGAAACAATTGATGGACGGAATGCTGGACAATGCAAACATTCACCCCCAGTCACAAGGATCTGGGTTAAATCCATCATTCTTTTGCTCACCACACCACCCCAGTTTGGACCCAGCCATATGCAAATCAGTCTTGACCCTGTTCCTTGTGGGAACAGTCCAGCCCGAACTGCCAAGCCAGGTCCTCCCTGGACCGGAAACAAGCATCCTGGGACCGGTTTCAGGGCATCACCCTTCATCAGCCAGGCTAGCTTGAATCCAGTGGTGTAGTGAGCACGGGACCCACGTCTGGGCATACCCTTCCCACTTAGGGCGACAAATGCAAAAGAAACAATTAATGGACGGAATGCTGGACAATGCAAACATTCACCCCCAGTCACAAGGATCTGGGTTAAATCCATCATTCTTTTGCTCACCACACCACCCCAGTTTGGACCCAGCCATATGCAAATCAGTCTTGACCCTGTTCTTTGTGGGAACAGTCCAGCCCGAACTGCCAAGCCAGGTCCTCCCTGGACCGGAAACAAGCATCCTGGGACCGGTTTCAGGTCATCACCCTTCATCAGCCAGGCTAGCTTGAATCCAGTGGTGTAGTGAGCACGGGACCCACGTCTGGGCATACCCTTCCCACTTAGGGCGACAAATGCAAAAGAAACAATTGATGGACGGAATGCTGGACAATGCAAACATTCACCCCCAGTCACAAGGATCTGGGTTAAATCCATCATTCTTTTGCTCACCACACCACCCCAGTTTGGACCCAGCCATATCCAAATCAGTCTTGACCCTGTTCCTTGTGGGAACAGTCCAGCCCGAACTGCCAAGCCAGGTCCTACCTGGACCGGAAACAAGCATCCTGGGACCGGTTTCAGGTCATCACCCTTCATCAGCCAGGCTAGCTTGAATCCAGTGGTGTAGTGAGCACGGGACCCACGTCTGGGCATACCCTTCCCACTTAGGGCGACAAATGCAAAAGAAACAATTGATGGACGGAATGCTGGACAATGCAAACATTCACCCCCAGTCACAAGGATCTGGGTTAAATCCATCATTCTTTTGCTCACCACACCACCCCAGTTTGGACCCAGCCATATGCAAATCAGTCTTGACCCTGTTCTTTGTGGGAACAGTCCAGCCCGAACTGCCAAGCCAGGTCCTCCCTGGACCGGAAGCAAGCATCCTGGGACCGGTTTCAGGGCATCACCCTTCATCAGCCAGGCTAGCTTGAATCCAGTGGTGTAGTGAGCACGGGACCCACGTCTGGGCATACCCTTCCCACTTAGGGCGACAAATGCAAAAGAAACAATTGATGGACGGAATGCTGGACAATGCAAACATTCACCCCCAGTCACAAGGATCTGGGTTAAATCCATCATTCTTTTGCTCACCACACCACCCCAGTTTGGCCCCAGCCATATGCAAATCAGTCTTGACCCTGTTCCTTGTGGGAACAGTCCAGCCCGAACTGCCAAGCCAGGTCCTCCCTAGCCCGGAAACAAGCATCCTAGGACCGGTTTCAGGGCGTCACCCTTCATCAGCCAGGCTAGCTTGAATCCAGTGGTGTAGTGAGCACGGGACCCACGTCTGGGCATACCCTTCCCACTTAGGGCGACAAATGCAAAAGAAACAATTGATGGACGGAATGCTGGACAATGCAAACATTCACCCCCAGTCACAAGGATCTGGGTTAAATCCATCATTCTTTTGCTCACCACACCACCCCAGTTTGGACCCAGCCATATGCAAATCAGTCTTGACCCTGTTCCTTGTGGGAACAGTCCAGCCCGAACTGCCAAGCCAGGTCCTCCCTGGACCGGAAACAAGCATCCTGGGACCGGTTTCAGGGCATCACCCTTCATCAGCCAGGCTAGCTTGAATCCAGTGGTGTAGTGAGCACGGGACCCACGTCTGGGCATACCCTTCCCACTTAGGGCGACAAATGCAAAAGAAACAATTGATGGACGGAATGCTGGACAATGCAAACATTCACCCCCAGTCACAAGGATCTGGGTTAAATCCATCATTCTTTTGCTCACCACACCACCCCAGTTTGGACCCAGCCATATGCAAATCAGTCTTGACCCTGTTCCTTGTGGGAACAGTCCAGCCCGAACTGCCAAGCCAGGTCCTCCCTGGACCGGAAACAAGCATCCTGGGACCGGTTTCAGGGCATCACCCTTCATCAGCCAGGCTAGCTTGAATCCAGTGGTGTAGTGAGCACGGGACCCACGTCTGGGCATACCCTTCCCACTTAGGGCGACAAATGCAAAAGAAACAATTGATGGACGGAATGCTGGACAATGCAAACATTCACCCCCAGTCACAAGGATCTGGGTTAAATCCATCATTCTTTTGCTCACCACACCACCCCAGTTTGGACCCAGCCATATGCAAATCAGTCTTGACCCTGTTCCTTGTGGGAACAGTCCAGCCCGAACTGCCAAGCCAGGTCCTCCCTGGACCGGAAACAAGCATCCTGGGACCGGTTTCAGGGCATCACCCTTCATCAGCCAGGCTAGCTTGAATCCAGTGGTGTAGTGAGCACGGGACCCACGTCTGGGCATACCCTTCCCACTTAGGGCGACAAATGCAAAAGAAACAATTGATGGACGGAATGCTGGACAATGCAAACATTCACCCCCAGTCACAAGGATCTGGGTTAAATCCATCATTCTTTTGCTCACCACACCACCCCAGTTTGGACCCAGCCATATGCAAATCAGTCTTGACCCTGTTCCTTGTGGGAACAGTCCAGCCCGAACTGCCAAGCCAGGTCCTCCCTGGACCGGAAACAAGCATCCTGGGACCGGTTTCAGGGCATCACCCTTCATGAGCCAGGCTAGCTTGAATCCAGTGGTGTAGTGAGCACGGGACCCACGTCTGGGCATACCCTTCCCACTTAGGGCGACAAATGCAAAAGAAACAATTAATGGACGGAATGCTGGACAATGCAAACATTCACCCCCAGTCACAAGGATCTGGGTTAAATCCATCATTCTTTTGCTCACCACACCACCCCAGTTTGGACCCAGCCATATGCAAATCAGTCTTGACCCTGTTCTTTGTGGGAACAGTCCAGCCCGAACTGCCAAGCCAGGTCCTCCCTGGACCGGAAACAAGCATCCTGGGACCGGTTTCAGGTCATCACCCTTCATCAGCCAGGCTAGCTTGAATCCAGTGGTGTAGTGAGCACGGGACCCACGTCTGGGCATACCCTTCCCACTTAGGGCGACAAATGCAAAAGAAACAATTGATGGACGGAATGCTGGACAATGCAAACATTCACCCCCAGTCACAAGGATCTGGGTTAAATCCATCATTCTTTTGCTCACCACACCACCCCAGTTTGGACCCAGCCATATCCAAATCAGTCTTGACCCTGTTCCTTGTGGGAACAGTCCAGCCCGAACTGCCAAGCCAGGTCCTACCTGGACCGGAAACAAGCATCCTGGGACCGGTTTCAGGTCATCACCCTTCATCAGCCAGGCTAGCTTGAATCCAGTGGTGTAGTGAGCACGGGACCCACGTCTGGGCATACCCTTCCCACTTAGGGCGACAAATGCAAAAGAAACAATTGATGGACGGAATGCTGGACAATGCAAACATTCACCCCCAGTCACAAGGATCTGGGTTAAATCCATCATTCTTTTGCTCACCACACCACCCCAGTTTGGACCCAGCCATATGCAAATCAGTCTTGACCCTGTTCTTTGTGGGAACAGTCCAGCCCGAACTGCCAAGCCAGGTCCTCCCTGGACCGGAAGCAAGCATCCTGGGACCGGTTTCAGGGCATCACCCTTCATCAGCCAGGCTAGCTTGAATCCAGTGGTGTAGTGAGCACGGGACCCACGTCTGGGCATACCCTTCCCACTTAGGGCGACAAATGCAAAAGAAACAATTGATGGACGGAATGCTGGACAATGCAAACATTCACCCCCAGTCACAAGGATCTGGGTTAAATCCATCATTCTTTTGCTCACCACACCACCCCAGTTTGGCCCCAGCCATATGCAAATCAGTCTTGACCCTGTTCCTTGTGGGAACAGTCCAGCCCGAACTGCCAAGCCAGGTCCTCCCTAGCCCGGAAACAAGCATCCTAGGACCGGTTTCAGGGCGTCACCCTTCATCAGCCAGGCTAGCTTGAATCCAGTGGTGTAGTGAGCACGGGACCCACGTCTGGGCATACCCTTCCCACTTAGGGCGACAAATGCAAAAGAAACAATTGATGGACGGAATGCTGGACAATGCAAACATTCACCCCCAGTCACAAGGATCTGGGTTAAATCCATCATTCTTTTGCTCACCACACCACCCCAGTTTGGACCCAGCCATATGCAAATCAGTCTTGACCCTGTTCCTTGTGGGAACAGTCCAGCCCGAACTGCCAAGCCAGGTCCTCCCTGGACCGGAAACAAGCATCCTGGGACCGGTTTCAGGGCATCACCCTTCATCAGCCAGGCTAGCTTGAATCCAGTGGTGTAGTGAGTACGGGACCCACGTCTGGGCATACCCTTCCCACTTAGGGCGACAAATGCAAAAGAAACAATTGATGGACGGAATGCTGGACAATGCAAACATTCACCCCCAGTCACAAGGATCTGGGTTAAATCCATCATTCTTTTGCTCACCACACCACCCCAGTTTGGACCCAGCCATATGCAAATCAGTCTTGACCCTGTTCCTTGTGGGAACAGTCCAGCCCGAACTGCCAAGCCAGGTCCTCCCTGGACCGGAAACAAGCATCCTGGGACCGGTTTCAGGGCATCACCCTTCATCAGCCAGGCTAGCTTGAATCCAGTGGTGTAGTGAGCACGGGACCCACGTCTGGGCATACCCTTTCCACTTAGGGCGACAAATGCAAAAGAAAAAATTGATGGACGGAATGCTGGACAATGCAAACATTCACCCCCAGTCACAAGGATCTGGGTTAAATCCATCATTCTTTTGCTCACCACACCACCCCAGTTTGGACCCAGCCATATGCAAATCAGTCTTGACCCTGTTCCTTGTGGGAACAGTCCAGCCCGAACTGCCAAGCCAGGTCCTCCCTGGACCGGAAACAAGCATCCTGGGACCGGTTTCAGGGCATCACCCTTCATCAGCCAGGCTAGCTTGAATCCAGTGGTGTAGTGAGCACGGGACCCACGTCTGGGCATACCCTTCCCACTTAGGGCGACAAATGCAAAAGAAACAATTGATGGACGGAATGCTGGACAATGCAAACATTCACCCCCAGTCACAAGGATCTGGGTTAAATCCATCATTCTTTTGCTCACCACACCACCCCAGTTTGGACCCAGCCATATGCAAATCAGTCTTGACCCTGTTCCTTGTGGGAACAGTCCAGCCCGAACTGCCAAGCCAGGTCCTCCCTGGACCGGAAACAAGCATCCTGGGACCGGTTTCAGGGCATCACCCTTCATCAGCCAGGCTAGCTTGAATCCAGTGGTGTAGTGAGCACGGGACCCACGTCTGGGCATACCCTTCCCATTTAGGGCGACAAATGCAAAAGAAACAATTGATGGACGGAATGCTGGACAATGCAAACATTCACCCCCAGTCACAAGGATCTGGGTTAAATCCATCATTCTTTTGCTCACCACACCACCCCAGTTTGGACCCAGCCATATGCAAATCAGTCTTGACCCTGTTCCTTGTGGGAACAGTCCAGGCCCGTACTCCCAAGCCAGGTCCTCCCTGGACCGTAAACAAGCATCCTGGGACCGGTTTCAGGGCATCACCCTTCATCAGCCAGGCTAGCTTGAATCCAGTGGTGTAGTGAGCACGGGACTCACGTCTTGGCATACCCTTCCCACTTAGGGCGACAAATGTAAAAGAAACAATTGATGGACGGAATGCTGGACAATGCAAACATTCACCCCCAGTCACAAGGATCTGGGTTAAATCCATCATTCTTTTGCTCACCACACCACCCCAGTTTGGACCCAGCCATATGCAAATCAGTCTTGACCCTGTTCCTTGTGGGAACAGTCCAGCACGAACTGCCAAGCCAGGTCCTCCCTGGACCGGAAACAAGCATCCTGGGACCGGTTTCAGGGCATCACCCTTCATCAGCCAGGCTAGCTTGAATCCAGTGGTGTAGTGAGCACGGGAACCACGTCTGGGCATACCCTTCCCACTTAGGGCGACAAATGCAAAAGAAACAATTGATGGACGGAATGCTGGACATTGCAAACATTCACCCCCAGTCACAAGGATCTGGGTTAAATCCATCATTCTTTTGCTCACCACACCACCCCAGTTTGGACCCAGCCATATGCAAATCAGTCTTGACCCTGTTCTTTGTGGGAACAGTCCAGCCCGAACAGCCAAGCCAGGTCCTCCCTGGACCGGAAACAAGCATCCTGGGACCGGTTTCAGGGCATCACCCTTCATCAGCCAGGCTAGCTTGAATACAGTGGTGTAGTGAGCACGGGACCCACGTCTGGGCATACCCTTCCCACTTAGGGCGACAAATGCAAAAGAAACAATTGATGGACGGAATGCTGGACAATGCAAACATTCACCCCCAGTCACAAGGATCTGGGTTAAATCCATCATTCTTTTGCTCACCACACCACCCCAGTTTGGACCCAGCCATATGCAAATCAGTCTTGACCCTGTTCCTTGTGGGAACAGTCCAGCCCGAACTGCCAAGCCAGGTCCTCCCTGGACCGGAAACAAGCATCCTGGGACCGGTTTCAGGGCATCACCCTTCATCGGCCAGGCTAGCTTGAATCCAGTGGTGTAGTGAGCACGGGACCCACGTCTGGGCATACCCTTCCCACTTAGGGCGACAAATGCAAAAGAAACAATTGATGGACGGAATGCTGGACAATGCAAACATTCACCCCCAGTCACAAGGATCTGGGTTAAATCCATCATTCTTTTGCTCACCACACCACCCCAGTTTGGACCCAGCCATATGCAAATCAGTCTTGACCCTGTTCCTTGTGGGAACAGTCCAGCCCGAACTGCCAAGCCAGGTCCTCCCTGGACCGGAAACAAGCATCCTGGGACCGGTTTCAGGGCATCACCCTTCATCAGCCAGGCTAGCTTGAATCCAGTGGTGTAGTGAGCACGGGACCCACGTCTGGGCATACCCTTCCCACTTAGGGCGACAAATGCAAAAGAAACAATTGATGGACGGAATGCTGGACAATGCAAACATTCACCCCCAGTCACAAGGATCTGGGTTAAATCCATCATTCTTTTGCTCACCACACCACCCCAGTTTGGACCCAGCCATATGCAAATCAGTCTTGACCCTGTTCCTTGTGGGAACAGTCCAGCCCGAACTGCCAAGCCAGGTCCTCCCTGGACCGGAAACAAGCATCCTGGGACCGGTTTCAGGGCATCACCCTTCATCAGCCAGGCTAGCTTGAATCCAGTGGTGTAGTGAGCACGGGACCCACGTCTGGGCATACCCTTCCCACTTAGGGCGACAAATGCAAAAGAAACAATTGATGGACGGAATGCTGGACAATGCAAACATTCACCCCCAGTCACAAGGATCTGGGTTAAATCCATCATTCTTTTGCTCACCACACCACCCCAGTTTGGACCCAGCCATATGCAAATCAGTCTTGACCCTGTTCCTTGTGGGAACAGTCCAGCCCAAACTGCCAAGCCAGGTCCTACCTGGACCGGAAACAAGCATCCTGGGACCGGTTTCAGGGCATCACCCTTCATCAGCTAGGCTAGCTTGAATCCAGTGGTGTAGTGAGCACGGGACCCACGTCTGGGCATACCCTTCCCACTTAGGGCGACAAATGCAAAAGAAACAATTGATGGACGGAATGCTGGACAATGCAAACATTCACCCCCAGTCACAAGGATCTGGGTTAAATCCATCATTCTTTTGCTCACCACACCACCCCAGTTTGGACCCAGCCATATGCAAATCAGTCTTGACCCTGTTCCTTGTGGGAACAGTCCAGCCCGAACTGCCAAGCCAGGTCCTCCCTGGACCGGAAAAAAGCATCCTGGGACCGGTTTCAGGGCATCACCCTTCATGAGCCAGGCTAGCTTGAATCCAGTGGTGTAGTGAGCACGGGACCCACGTCTGGGCATACCCTTCCCACTTAGGGCGACAAATGCAAAAGAAACAATTAATGGACGGAATGCTGGACAATGCAAACATTCACCCCCAGTCACAAGGATCTGGGTTAAATCCATCATTCTTTTGCTCACCACACCACCCCAGTTTGGACCCAGCCATATGCAAATCAGTCTTGACCCTGTTCTTTGTGGGAACAGTCCAGCCCGAACTGCCAAGCCAGGTCCTCCCTGGACCGGAAACAAGCATCCTGGGACCGGTTTCAGGTCATCACCCTTCATCAGCCAGGCTAGCTTGAATCCAGTGGTGTAGTGAGCACGGGACCCACGTCTGGGCATACCCTTCCCACTTAGGGCGACAAATGCAAAAGAAACAATTGATGGACGGAATGCTGGACAATGCAAACATTCACCCCCAGTCACAAGGATCTGGGTTAAATCCATCATTCTTTTGCTCACCACACCACCCCAGTTTGGACCCAGCCATATCCAAATCAGTCTTGACCCTGTTCCTTGTGGGAACAGTCCAGCCCGAACTGCCAAGCCAGGTCCTACCTGGACCGGAAACAAGCATCCTGGGACCGGTTTCAGGTCATCACCCTTCATCAGCCAGGCTAGCTTGAATCCAGTGGTGTAGTGAGCACGGGACCCACGTCTGGGCATACCCTTCCCACTTAGGGCGACAAATGCAAAAGAAACAATTGATGGACGGAATGCTGGACAATGCAAACATTCACCCCCAGTCACAAGGATCTGGGTTAAATCCATCATTCTTTTGCTCACCACACCACCCCAGTTTGGACCCAGCCATATGCAAATCAGTCTTGACCCTGTTCTTTGTGGGAACAGTCCAGCCCGAACTGCCAAGCCAGGTCCTCCCTGGACCGGAAGCAAGCATCCTGGGACCGGTTTCAGGGCATCACCCTTCATCAGCCAGGCTAGCTTGAATCCAGTGGTGTAGTGAGCACGGGACCCACGTCTGGGCATACCCTTCCCACTTAGGGCGACAAATGCAAAAGAAACAATTGATGGACGGAATGCTGGACAATGCAAACATTCACCCCCAGTCACAAGGATCTGGGTTAAATCCATCATTCTTTTGCTCACCACACCACCCCAGTTTGGCCCCAGCCATATGCAAATCAGTCTTGACCCTGTTCCTTGTGGGAACAGTCCAGCCCGAACTGCCAAGCCAGGTCCTCCCTAGCCCGGAAACAAGCATCCTAGGACCGGTTTCAGGGCGTCACCCTTCATCAGCCAGGCTAGCTTGAATCCAGTGGTGTAGTGAGCACGGGACCCACGTCTGGGCATACCCTTCCCACTTAGGGCGACAAATGCAAAAGAAACAATTGATGGACGGAATGCTGGACAATGCAAACATTCACCCCCAGTCACAAGGATCTGGGTTAAATCCATCATTCTTTTGCTCACCACACCACCCCAGTTTGGACCCAGCCATATGCAAATCAGTCTTGACCCTGTTCCTTGTGGGAACAGTCCAGCCCGAACTGCCAAGCCAGGTCCTCCCTGGACCGGAAACAAGCATCCTGGGACCGGTTTCAGGGCATCACCCTTCATCAGCCAGGCTAGCTTGAATCCAGTGGTGTAGTGAGTACGGGACCCACGTCTGGGCATACCCTTCCCACTTAGGGCGACAAATGCAAAAGAAACAATTGATGGACGGAATGCTGGACAATGCAAACATTCACCCCCAGTCACAAGGATCTGGGTTAAATCCATCATTCTTTTGCTCACCACACCACCCCAGTTTGGACCCAGCCATATGCAAATCAGTCTTGACCCTGTTCCTTGTGGGAACAGTCCAGCCCGAACTGCCAAGCCAGGTCCTCCCTGGACCGGAAACAAGCATCCTGGGACCGGTTTCAGGGCATCACCCTTCATCAGCCAGGCTAGCTTGAATCCAGTGGTGTAGTGAGCACGGGACCCACGTCTGGGCATACCCTTTCCACTTAGGGCGACAAATGCAAAAGAAAAAATTGATGGACGGAATGCTGGACAATGCAAACATTCACCCCCAGTCACAAGGATCTGGGTTAAATCCATCATTCTTTTGCTCACCACACCACCCCAGTTTGGACCCAGCCATATGCAAATCAGTCTTGACCCTGTTCCTTGTGGGAACAGTCCAGCCCGAACTGCCAAGCCAGGTCCTCCCTGGACCGGAAACAAGCATCCTGGGACCGGTTTCAGGGCATCACCCTTCATCAGCCAGGCTAGCTTGAATCCAGTGGTGTAGTGAGCACGGGACCCACGTCTGGGCATACCCTTCCCACTTAGGGCGACAAATGCAAAAGAAACAATTGATGGACGGAATGCTGGACAATGCAAACATTCACCCCCAGTCACAAGGATCTGGGTTAAATCCATCATTCTTTTGCTCACCACACCACCCCAGTTTGGACCCAGCCATATGCAAATCAGTCTTGACCCTGTTCCTTGTGGGAACAGTCCAGCCCGAACTGCCAAGCCAGGTCCTCCCTGGACCGGAAACAAGCATCCTGGGACCGGTTTCAGGGCATCACCCTTCATCAGCCAGGCTAGCTTGAATCCAGTGGTGTAGTGAGCACGGGACCCACGTCTGGGCATACCCTTCCCATTTAGGGCGACAAATGCAAAAGAAACAATTGATGGACGGAATGCTGGACAATGCAAACATTCACCCCCAGTCACAAGGATCTGGGTTAAATCCATCATTCTTTTGCTCACCACACCACCCCAGTTTGGACCCAGCCATATGCAAATCAGTCTTGACCCTGTTCCTTGTGGGAACAGTCCAGGCCGTACTCCCAAGCCAGGTCCTCCCTGGACCGTAAACAAGCATCCTGGGACCGGTTTCAGGGCATCACCCTTCATCAGCCAGGCTAGCTTGAATCCAGTGGTGTAGTGAGCACGGGACTCACGTCTTGGCATACCCTTCCCACTTAGGGCGACAAATGTAAAAGAAACAATTGATGGACGGAATGCTGGACAATGCAAACATTCACCCCCAGTCACAAGGATCTGGGTTAAATCCATCATTCTTTTGCTCACCACACCACCCCAGTTTGGACCCAGCCATATGCAAATCAGTCTTGACCCTGTTCCTTGTGGGAACAGTCCAGCACGAACTGCCAAGCCAGGTCCTCCCTGGACCGGAAACAAGCATCCTGGGACCGGTTTCAGGGCATCACCCTTCATCAGCCAGGCTAGCTTGAATCCAGTGGTGTAGTGAGCACGGGAACCACGTCTGGGCATACCCTTCCCACTTAGGGCGACAAATGCAAAAGAAACAATTGATGGACGGAATGCTGGACATTGCAAACATTCACCCCCAGTCACAAGGATCTGGGTTAAATCCATCATTCTTTTGCTCACCACACCACCCCAGTTTGGACCCAGCCATATGCAAATCAGTCTTGACCCTGTTCTTTGTGGGAACAGTCCAGCCCGAACAGCCAAGCCAGGTCCTCCCTGGACCGGAAACAAGCATCCTGGGACCGGTTTCAGGGCATCACCCTTCATCAGCCAGGCTAGCTTGAATACAGTGGTGTAGTGAGCACGGGACCCACGTCTGGGCATACCCTTCCCACTTAGGGCGACAAATGCAAAAGAAACAATTGATGGACGGAATGCTGGACAATGCAAACATTCACCCCCAGTCACAAGGATCTGGGTTAAATCCATCATTCTTTTGCTCACCACACCACCCCAGTTTGGACCCAGCCATATGCAAATCAGTCTTGACCCTGTTCCTTGTGGGAACAGTCCAGCCCGAACTGCCAAGCCAGGTCCTCCCTGGACCGGAAACAAGCATCCTAGGACCGGTTTCAGGGCATCACCCTTCATCAGCCAGGCTAGCTTGAATCCAGTGGTGTAGTGAGCACGGGACCCACGTCTGGGCATACCCTTCCCACTTAGGGCGACAAATGCAAAAGAAACAATTGATGGACGGAATGCTGGACAATGCAAACATTCACCCCCAGTCACAAGGATCTGGGTTAAATCCATCATTCTTTTGCTCACCACACCACCCCAGTTTGGACCCAGCCATATGCAAATCAGTCTTGACCCTGTTCCTTGTGGGAACAGTCCAGCCCGAACTGCCAAGCCAGGTCCTCCCTGGACCGGAAACAAGCATCCTGGGACCGGTTTCAGGGCATCACCCTTCATCAGCCAGGCTAGCTTGAATCCAGTGGTGTAGTGAGCACGGGACCCACGTCTGGGCATACCCTTCCCACTTAGGGCGACAAATGCAAAAGAAACAATTGATGGACGGAATGCTGGACAATGCAAACATTCACCCCCAGTCACAAGGATCTGGGTTAAATCCATCATTCTTTTGCTCACCACACCACCCCAGTTTGGACCCAGCCATATGCAAATCAGTCTTGACCCTGTTCCTTGTGGGAACAGTCCAGCCCGAACTGCCAAGCCAGGTCCTCCCTGGACCGGAAACAAGCATCCTGGGACCGGTTTCAGGGCATCACCCTTCATCAGCCAGGCTAGCTTGAATCCAGTGGTGTAGTGAGCACGGGACCCACGTCTGGGCATACCCTTCCCACTTAGGGCGACAAATGCAAAAGAAACAATTGATGGACGGAATGCTGGACAATGCAAACATTCACCCCCAGTCACAAGGATCTGGGTTAAATCCATCATTCTTTTGCTCACCACACCACCCCAGTTTGGACCCAGCCATATGCAAATCAGTCTTGACCCTGTTCCTTGTGGGAACAGTCCAGCCCGAACTGCCAAGCCAGGTCCTCCCTGGACCGGAAACAAGCATCCTGGGACCGGTTTCAGGGCATCACCCTTCATCAGCCAGGCTAGCTTGAATCCAGTGGTGTAGTGAGCACGGGACCCACGTCTGGGCATACCCTTCCCACTTAGGGCGACAAATGCAAAAGAAACAATTGATGGACGGAATGCTGGACAATGCAAACATTCACCCCCAGTCACAAGGATCTGGGTTAAATCCATCATTCTTTTGCTCACCACACCACCCCAGTTTGGACCCAGCCATATGCAAATCAGTCTTGACCCTGTTCCTTGTGGGAACAGTCCAGCCCGAACTGCCAAGCCAGGTCCTCCCTGGACCGGAAACAAGCATCCTGGGACCGGTTTCAGGGCATCACCCTTCATCAGCCAGGCTAGCTTGAATCCAGTGGTGTAGTGAGCACGGGACCCACGTCTGGGCATACCCTTCCCACTTAGGGCGACAAATGCAAAAGAAACAATTGATGGACGGAATGCTGGACAATGCAAACATTCACCCCCAGTCACAAGGATCTGGGTTAAATCCATCATTCTTTTGCTCACCACACCACCCCAGTTTGGACCCAGCCATATGCAAATCAGTCTTGACCCTGTTCCTTGTGGGAACAGTCCAGCCCGAACTGCCAAGCCAGGTCCTCCCTGGACCGGAAACAAGCATCCTGGGACCGGTTTCAGGGCATCACCCTTCATCAGCCAGGCTAGCTTGAATCCAGTGGTGTAGTGAGCACGGGACCCACGTCTGGGCATACCCTTCCCACTTAGGGCGACAAATGCAAAAGAAACAATTGATGGACGGAATGCTGGACAATGCAAACATTCACCCCCAGTCACAAGGATCTGGGTTAAATCCATCATTCTTTTGCTCACCACACCACCCCAGTTTGGACCCAGCCATATGCAAATCAGTCTTGACCCTGTTCCTTGTGGGAACAGTCCAGCCCGAACTGCCAAGCCAGGTCCTCCCTGGACCGGAAACAAGCATCCTGGGACCGGTTTCAGGGCATCACCCTTCATCAGCCAGGCTAGCTTGAATCCAGTGGTGTAGTGAGCACGGGACCCACGTCTGGGCATACCCTTCCCACTTAGGGCGACAAATGCAAAAGAAACAATTGATGGACGGAATGCTGGACAATGCAAACATTCACCCCCAGTCACAAGGATCTGGGTTAAATCCATCATTCTTTTGCTCACCACACCACCCCAGTTTGGACCCAGCCATATGCAAATCAGTCTTGACCCTGTTCTTTGTGGGAACAGTCCAGCCCGAACTGCCAAGCCAGGTCCTCCCTGGACCGGAAACAAGCATCCTGGGACCGGTTTCAGGGCATCACCCTTCATCAGCCAGGCTAGCTTGAATCCAGTGGTGTAGTGAGCACGGGACCCACGTCTGGGCATACCCTTCCCACTTAGGGCGACAAATGCAAAAGAAACAATTGATGGACGGAATGCTGGACAATGCAAACATTCACCCCCAGTCACAAGGATCTGGGTTAAATCCATCATTCTTTTGCTCACCACACCACCCCAGTTTGGACCCAGCCATATGCAAATCAGTCTTGACCCTGTTCCTTGTGGGAACAGTCCAGCCCGAACTGCCAAGCCAGGTCCTCCCTGGACCGGAAACAAGCATCCTAGGACCGGTTTCAGGGCATCACCCTTCATCAGCCAGGCTAGCTTGAATCCAGTGGTGTAGTGAGCACGGGACCCACGTCTGGGCATACCCTTCCCACTTAGGGCGACAAATGCAAAAGAAACAATTGATGGACGGAATGCTGGACAATGCAAACATTCACCCCCAGTCACAAGGATCTGGGTTAAATCCATCATTCTTTTGCTCACCACACCACCCCAGTTTGGACCCAGCCATATGCAAATCAGTCTTGACCCTGTTCCTTGTGGGAACAGTCCAGCCCGAACTGCCAAGCCAGGTCCTCCCTGGACCGGAAACAAGCATCCTGGGACCGGGTTCAGGGCATCACCCTTCATCAGCCAGGCTAGCTTGAATCCAGTGGTGTAGTGAGCACGGGACCCACGTCTGGGCATACCCTTCCCACTTAGGGCGACAAATGCAAAAGAAACAATTGATGGACGGAATGCTGGACAATGCAAACATTCACCCCCAGTCACAAGGATCTGGGTTAAATCCATCATTCTTTTGCTCACCACACCACCCCAGTTTGGACCCAGCCATATGCAAATCAGTCTTGACCCTGTTCCTTGTGGGAACAGTCCAGCCCGAACTGCCAAGCCAGGTCCTCCCTGGACCGGAAACAAGCATCCTGGGACCGGTTTCAGGGCATCACCCTTCATCAGCCAGGCTAGCTTGAATCCAGTGGTGTAGTGAGCACGGGACCCACGTCTGGGCATACCCTTCCCACTTAGGGCGACAAATGCAAAAGAAACAATTGATGGACGGAATGCTGGACAATGCAAACATTCACCCCCAGTCACAAGGATCTGGGTTAAATCCATCATTCTTTTGCTCACCACACCACCCTAGTTTGGACCCAGCCATATGCATCTAATAGATACGGCGCATTCCTGCCCTTTCTTTTACCGTAGGGCAGCGCAGCAGGAAGGCCTGCGGTGCTGCCATATAGTAAAACCTCATAAATGGGCCCACAGTCTTTGGGTAAACACGCAGTGGAGATTTACACATTTAATCATTGGCTCTGGGGTAGACTTGGTTTTGTTCCTTAAACATAGTTATGGGAACGTTCGATTCCTTACTTCGTGTCAGCAATTCTCTGAGGTTATAAAATATAACCTCGGATATTAAACATGTCAAAGGGACCTGATCATTGGGGAGGGGAGGGGAGGTTTCCTGCATTTTTAGAGCTCAGTTTCCCCTTACTCTACTGGTGTAATTAAGCCTGCTGAATCGATATTTAGCCATCAACATGTTACCACCTCTCTGTCTGAGGTGGCTTAAACTTGCCTATTGGACATGGACAATTTAGTGATGCTGGGAGATTTTAACTTTTAACTTACACATTGATGACTCCTCTGACCCAGACATTCAAAAACTGTAGCTATGGGTCAGGCATTAAATCTAGCTCTTATATACCAGACATTACCACATTCGCTGTGCTAGTTATTTGATGGACTTGATTTTTCACTTTTCTGCATTCTGGCTACGAGGAAGCCGATTTGGGCTGACACTTGGCTAAATTTTTTTCTATTCTTATCAATTCACTAAGCTTCTTATCCGTAGACATGCACCATAGACCCGCCCCAGGTCTAAGCTAGTCCCTGACCATTGGACAGCCATTCGTGATTCGACTACACCCACTCAGGGCTGGCTTTAGGGGGGTGCGACCGGTGCGGCTGACCTAGAGGGGGGGCTCCGACCTCGGGGGGGGGCGGGGCTGTGTTTAGCAATAACTTATGAATAAAAAGCACCTGCAGCAGAGTTCCTGGTGCGTTCAGCTTTCAGGCAGCAATTAAAATGTCAAGATAGCTCTTGTAGTTAATGTTCCTGCTAGAGAGAGAGTTTGAAGTTTTGCCTAGTGGCCATTTTGACTCACCATAAAGTAGCGCAGGGGGTTAACATGCCTCCTGCAAAGAACGGATCTGTATTTTATATGGATAGCTGAGTAGATTAGTGAAGCCAGCCTTTACCAGCGCTTCAAAAT
Organism: Calotriton arnoldi; assembly: GCA_963921515.1. Lineage (NCBI taxonomy): Eukaryota > Metazoa > Chordata > Amphibia > Caudata > Salamandridae > Calotriton > Calotriton arnoldi. The sequence continues at coordinate 17,601 of CAWUFW010010210.1, forward strand.
TAATGAAATGTACGTGAGAGAGGCTATGGCAAGTTGAGGGGAACTTTTGCTGGGTGGTAGTGAGGGAATCCAGGGAGGAGGCCATGGGGTGAGGGAAGGTGGGGCCGGCAAAAAAGATTGTTGCACCGGACGCCACCAGCACTAAAGCCGGCCCTTCGCCCGATGATCCAGTTTCTAGTTCAGAATAGCTTACTAATTCTAAAACCTCAGCTGGTTGAGAACGCCTCAGACTTTTTGATTCTGTGTCTCAACAAAAGCTCCAGGTCCTGTTCTGTTTCATTCTCTTATCGTTTACAAACCTGGGGGCATATTAGCAAGGGCTTTATCGCCGCTTTAGCTGCACTTTTTGCCTATAAAGCGGCAATATTTTTATCGCCCTATCAGCAAGCTGTCGCTAACAGCTGTTAGCGACAGCTTAATGGCGATAGCGGCCGTTTTGTTGCCGCTTTGCATGTCAGCGATAATTATCGCTAATGACATGCAAAGTAGGCGTTCCCAACTAAAAGCAACTGAAAACAGTTGCAAACACAACTTCCCCCTATTATCAATGCCCGCGAAGCGATAAGAAAAGTTGCGCTAACCGCGATTATCGCTGGAATTTAACACCTGATAAAAACTTGACTTAACCATCTTGTCAATGGGAGGTGGATTGTAAGGTTAAGTCTTCACCTGCCTATTAGCAAGCTTTCCATTAGCGCAGTGAATTTATCGCTGGATTTCTCGCGCTATTGCTGGGTTTCGCTGCTATCGCTGGATTTTTTATCGCCTTGGAGATAAGCGTTGATAATAACGCGTTATCTCCGCGATGAAATCCAGCGATATCCGGCAATAAAAAAAACAGCGGTAAGCGCGCTTTGCGATAATTATCGCAAATCCTTGGTAATATGCCCCGCAGTGTTTTTAAAGTGCTTTGCTGTTGTCACCTGTCCTTCTATGATGACTTTAACAACAGTTTCCTGTCCACTCATCTCACCATGTAAATCAATCCAGTTAGGAGTCTACATTCTGACTCTTTTTGCCTAGTTACAGTATGCAGGTTGAACAGAACCAGACTGGGCAGTCATTCCCTTGTGATGGTTATGGCCAAGGCGTGGAACAGATTTCTTTTTATGCTATGCGCAATTTGCGACCTACCTCGTTATTATTCCTGAGGTAGGTCATATTGTAACCCACTGTAATTCAGTATTTTGTTTCCAGACTTATTAGGCCAGTTCGCAAAATACCACTGAGTTCACAAAAACTTGTTGCTCAAAATTGCACCACATTTTTGCTAACCCAATGTAAGTACATCCAGCCCCAAGCCCCTTAACCACTGAGAGAAAAAAATAGGACCCATTCCGGTCCTACATTGGGAAAATGGAGTCTGGAAACTTACCAGGGATGAGATAACTTTTATGTGCTGCACCAGCCTCACTAAGACTTGGTGAGGTGAAAGGAAGTGTACACCTTTCCTCTGAAACAGGTAACCTGACAGGTCAATTGAGTAAGTGCACTCACTAAAGACTCATGGAAGCAAGAGACAAGTGGGGCCAAACTTCTCCACATGCAGCTCTTGCTCAGACTCATTAGGATTTGGAAACGTGATGAGGGCTTTCTCTGTGACTGGGCGGACAAGACAAAAAATAATGGGGTCAATTTACAAAGGCATTTATGAGCATGGATAGTACTACAGGAGTACTCTTTTACATACTCTTGCATGCATATGTGAATTAGCCTGAAAAGGGCAACCCTCTATTAATAAAAAAGCAAAGAGGTCACATTCTTTTCTAGTTCTAATTGCAAATGACTATTACCTGAATCTTCCCATGTTTGTCAGATAATTCACAAAGGTGTGTGAAAATACATAATAGAAAGCAGAAAGCAAACAGTTTTCTCATCTGAACCTCTGAGATTAAGATGGAAACTTACACAGCCTTTATCATTGCAAGGAGTGCCTGGGTCCCTCTTCACAGCAGCTCACTCTGCAGTCCAACTGCAGCCGGCACACTGACTTCACATATGGCAAATACACACGTCTGTAATTGGCAGGCACTCTGACCAATGACCGACCCCATCCCTTTATGGACTCTCAAAGCCACCAAGCACTCTGGATGAATGCCTTATTGTCAGTTCACATGCTTTGTCCATCCGTAGCTCAGGTGGCATCATTTGTACATTAGGACATTTTGCTCTTACTCCTGTCATTTGCATATTACTCACTAGGGGATTTATCCTTACAATATTTCATATCTATTCAATGTTTTTAAAATGTTTTTAAATATATTGTATTTTTATGTATTTAATTTAATGTGTGCATTTATTGGTAATGAATACTATATCAAAATATTCGTATGTATGTACGTATAAAAAATATAGCAAATAATATCATACCTTAACATATTTACAATTCATCAGGTACTAAAAGGCATCAAAATTCAAATAAGCACTTTGACTTTGCAGCGAATTCCAAAAAATAAACAGTAATACATGCTACTCCATGGTGTCAACGTTACATAAATATGTGGCAAGATACTTATTTATTCATTGTTGAAAACTGGAATAATCCAAAGAAATAGGCTAAACAGATTCTAAACTCATATTATAGAATCTAATTAATACAGTGCCTTTTTATGTATATTTATAAGTGCTTTGCAAATGCACATTATTATGTCTTTATGCATGGGAACTTTGTTAATGTAAAACTAACTAGAGGGCAAGATAGGTGCTTAAATGGGTGCCTCTGGCCTCCAGAAGTTAGGCAAGTGCCCGCGGGCTACCAGACCTTAGGTGGGTGCCCCTGGCCTCCATAACTTAGGCAAGTGCCCCTGGCCACTGGACCTTAGGCGGGCGCCCCTGGTTTCTAGACCTTAGGCAGGTGCCCTTGGCCTCCAGAAGTTAGGCAAGTGCCCCGGGCTACCAGACCTTAGGCGGGTGCCCTTGGCCTCCATAACTTAGGCAAGGGCCCCTGGGCACCAGACCTTAGGTGGGTGCCCCTAGCTGCCAAACCTTAACTTAGGGAAGTGCCCCTGACCACCAGACCTTAGGCAGGTGCCCCTGGCTTCCAAACCTTAGGCAGGTGCCCTTGGCCTCCATAACTTAGGCAAGTGCCCCAGACTACCAGACCTTAGATGGGTGTCCCTGGCCTCCATAACTTAGGCAAGTGCCCCTGGCCACCAGACCATAGGCGGGTGCCCCTAGCTGCCAGACCTTAGGCAGTTGCCCCTGGCCTCCTTAACTTAGGCAAGTGCCCCTGGCCACTAGACCTTAGGTGGGTGCCCCTAGCTGCCAGACCTTAGGCAGGCGCCCCTGGCCTCCATAACTTAGGCAAGTGCCTCTGGCCGCCAGACCTTAGGCGGGTGCCCCTAGCTGCCAGACCTTAGGCAGGTGCCCCTGGCCTCCATAACTTAGGCAAGTGCCCCTGGCCACCAGACCGTGGGCGGGTGCCCCTGACTACCAGACCGTAGGCAGGTGCCCCTGGCCTCCATAACTTAGGCAAGTGCCCCTGGCCACCAGACCATGGGCGGGTGCCCCTGACTGCCAGACCTTAGGCAGGTGCCCCTGGCATCCATAACTTAGGTAAGTCCCCCTGGCCACCAGACTATAGGAGGGTGTCCCTGGCTTCCAGACCTTAGACAGGTGCCCCTGGCCTTCATAACTTAGGTAAGTCCCCCTGGATACCAGACTATAGGAGGGTGTCCCTGGCTTCCAGACCTTAGGCAGGTGCCCCTGGCCTTCATAACTTAGGCAAGTGCCCCTGGCTGCCAGACCTTAGGCAGGTGCCCCTGGCCTTCATAACTTAGGCAAGTGCCCCTGACTGCCAGACCTTAGACAGGTGCCCCTGGCATCCATAACTTAGGTAGGTCCCCTGGCCACCAGACCATAGGCGGGTGTCCCTGGCTCCCAGACCTTAGGCAGGTGCCCCTGGCCTCCATAACTTAGGTAAGTGCCCCTGGGCACCAGACCATGGGCTGGTGCCCCTGGCTGCCAGACCTTAGGCAGGTGCCCTGGCCTGCATAACTTAAGCAAGTGACCCTGGCCACCGGACCTTATGCTGGTGTCCCTGGCTGCCAACCTTTTGCCTTCTATACACTATTGTCTCCTCTATGCGTGACCTCACTAGCTGATCCGCAGACGTTGTGTCTCCCCATATGTCTTTCTGATGTTTGCTCATTTGTTGCTTCCTTACCACACAATAAAGTAATCTGCTGCATATCATGTTTTCCACAACATTATGCATGGTATATCTTAAGGCCCCAAAGCTCCCTCCAAGTTTATTGCATTTGGTTATATTAACACAGTATTGTAATGATGATAACATAACGGCACCGAAATGAAACCCCATGAAACTGACCCCATGAAAATTAGAGAGGGCGATGGGATGATGTCAACATTAATGGAGTTGCACGCTATCTCCTTTTTTGGCAACACTATGTTCTATTTAGCTGCAAATGTAACTGCATTGCCTGTGCTGTCCTTTGTTGTATTATGTATGCATGTTAGCTCAACCCTTGATACGATATTGCCCTAAATCTGTAATGTTGTCTCTTTCAGTATGAGGATATTTCAGTTATTTCCAATGGAAGATATCAAGGTGAGTACAATTCAAGAAAGGATTAAAACAACCTAAGCCATAGGAGGCAATGTCCTTACTGGACTCCACCCAGAAAGGAGTCGTAATGGTACAGGAGGTGCTTTGGCCGCATGGCCAGAAGATCTGCAAGCCTTTCCTAAAGTGCTTCATGCTGGTAGGAGCTGCACACCTAGTCCATGTGCCACAGTGTCTCCAGCTGAAAGATGGAAGGATTTGAAAGGATTTTAAAGCTGTGAGCATTACTCAGCCAGATTCTATCATAGTGGTTAGTTTTGTTTTTTATAAGGATAGGATGGCAGTTTAAAACATCAGAGGGTAGATCACAAAAATATTTTGGATGCTGCAGTTATATGACCTAGCTTTTCTATTACTTGATCATGAAAATGGCTTTTTACCCATAGTATTGTGTAATAAGACTGTGTCCATAAGTATAGGGTCTGCAGTGGAGGTAAAACAACGATGCTGGATTACAATAACACAACTGCAATACAACACAACATACCAACAAAACACACCAACAAATATTAAATCAACCACATAACAGCAACAGAGCAGTAAAACACACCACCATCGTGCTACTGTATTTTGAGTTGAGTTATGTACTTTGTTTTGCTTTTTCTGATGTGTTTTGTTGTGTTTGCTTGTTTCTTTGCTGTGTTGCTGCGTTGTTTTGTTTCATTATTGCTGTTTTGTGTTATTGTTGTGTTAGGTAGCTTTGTTTATAGACTACTAGAAATAATGCCAAGTTTGCTGCCAAAGGCAGTGCAGCAACATAATTACCACTGTCAAAGGCTCAAAAATACAGTGCACCCTGTTGCAGGTTCTTCTCCTCAAAGTAATGACAGTAACATGTGACGTCACACAGCATATCCTCGTATTCAGAAGACCCCTCCACCAAGATGGCCAAATTACGAGGGTGCATGACGAGCGTCACCGACATGGATGAAGGACAACTACCTAAAGCTCAACACTGACAAGACAGAGATACTGATCTTTGGGAACGACACCTCACCTTGGAACGACTTCTGCTGGCCTTTCGAACTAGGACCCTCACCCACTCCAACAGACAATGCCTGCAATGTGGCATCATCCTGGACAGCAAGCTCACCATGAAAAGCCAGATCAATGCAGTCATCTTTGCCTGCTTCCTCACACTCCACATGCTCCGTAAGATCTTCAAATGGCTCCCTGTCTACACCTGATGTCCCTTAACTCAAGCCCTAGTCACCAGCCGACTTGACTATGGAAACGCACTCTATGTAGGAATCACCTTGCACCTCCTGAAGAGACTGCAGACCAAACTGAACTCAGCGGCCAGACTCATCCTCGACCTCCCTAAGCAGACCCACATCACCCCCTCAAGAAGCTCCACTGGCTCCCTATCCAGAAGAGATGTCAATTCAAGATGCTGACCCACACCTACAAAGCCCTTCACAACCAAGGACCGGCATATATCAACCGCCACTTGAATTTCCACTAGCCCTCCGTACACCTGTGTTTATTTTCCTTCTCCTTTTCTCACCCCCTTTGCATCTGCCAAAGCAGCAGTGGAGCACGCTCCTTCTTCTACCTCGTTGCGAAGTCCTAGAAAGACCTCCCCCTTCACCTCCAGATCTCATCCTGTCTACTGCAGTTCAGGAAAGGACTCAAGACCTGGCTTTTCAACGAATCCCTCCCTAGCAGCAGGGTTTCATCAGCGCCTACATACCCTCACGACTGATTAGCTGCGCTCTAGAAGTCTGAGTGATTGATTGATAGAATACTATATGGCACAAAAGTATACCATAGCCATTCATCTAAAACAGCTGGTCCCATGCTCCTTTATGTGACTTGGTCTCTGATGTCTTTTCATAAGACACTTGCTAGGTCTGGCAGATGTTACTTAGAGACTGCTCTAGCTCACTGCATAGATAACAGCAGAGGAGGCTGCAGGTTTATGGTGTCTTTTTTGTGCCCCAAGACAAACTCTGGGTGTATGTGCTATTTATGAAAGTCTGGCTAACAGAGCCACCAAGGTCAACACTTAGAGAGACAACATTTTGCTCCCCCTCAGTTATTGGTTATTGGACGTAGCAAACCTTACAGCCCCAGAGCTATGTACATCATACACAAGTCTAGCTAGGTTACACAGATGCATGACATAATAAATTATGTGACCAATGCCAATAAACCCAGCGAGGAATGCTCAAGCTGCACAACCACATTTAGCATTAGTCCAGTGACTATTAATTCAATAATGGGAAAAGTTCCCACCAGACAGGAGGAAATTCTGTTCTGGATTGCACAAAAAGCAAATCAGCTTAAAGCTGTATTTCCCCATATGGGACCTCAAGATAAACATAGAATTCTCACAATTTGCCTACCATTAGGGATGGTGCCCCCGGTATACGACTGTGCCACTTGGGGCACAGTATTTGCTGCGATCTATACCATAACACATGGTACATCATCTATTGCTGTTTTGCCTGAGGTGCTAAAACAGATTAAAATGAATACGTGGCAGCCCCGACCCTGTTACTGGGGATTAAACTTATTGGCAATTAATGCCACAGTCTCCTCAATTATTTCAGGTAATAAGCAGCAGCTTTGGGGATATGCCAGCATCTCGCACAAGTTCCATTGGTGGATCAGGAGCGAGAACTACCAAAAACTATTGCTGACACCTATACAACTGTAGGCCGAGATAATTTGGGAGCCAGACCAAATAAACCACAAGTTAAAGGTAATTTTGAAAAGGATAAATCAAAGCAGGCACCTGAGTATTCTAATAAACATTTGGATACTAAGAAAAATACAGAAAAGACTAAACCACAGGGTGGATCTCCTCTACAGGAATCCCCTGAAAAGCGCTATAATTTGCGCACCTGTGAAACAATTAAACAGCCTAAGTATCAGTATACTGATACACATCATTCTTGTTCCTTTCAAGAGTCATCCAAAAACACTCGGAGAGAGGAGGACGATCAGAGCACAGAACGAAGGCATACGAAGAAAAGCTTCCACAGAAAAAGCCTCAATTTAAAAAGAAGAAAGTGGCTGTGATAAAAGTTAAACTAGCCACACATATTGAGGACTCTGCTTCTGAATGGGGAGAGGGCTCTGATTCAGCAAGACAGCGTGGCAGAAGTCACAATAGTTTGCCATAATCTTCAAGAGTGGCTAGGGGCAGTAGCAATGAGTGATTACATCCAGGGGGAAACACTGGACCACTAGGCTGGCATAATACACTGACTCAAGCCACACCACTATGGTACACTGAAAGATTAGGCATGTTTAGGAAATGTCCTGGCTTTGATAAATGGGATCTTATAGGTATCTCTAAAGTAGGAGAACTTTGGTCCTGCGGAAGGAATATAAGCTAGTGCCGACTGAGACTTTTCGATACCTACAAATAAAACATGCCCTGTTAACCGTGATCCCACTGGGAGATGACCTTCAAGAATTGGCCCCACTGGAAGATAGGCTTTAACGGACCATATGAGTCAAAGGGAAATCTCCCTAATCTACCAAAAATGTATTAATAACTCCCTGGACTCCCTCCAGATTCTCCAAGACCAATAGAACGCAGCCCTGGGTGACCTGGTGGATGAGGATTGGTCGTAACCCCTGGCCCCCCCCAGGGAGGAAGCCATTTTGTCCCAACTTAGATTAATACAACTCAAGATACTCCAGAGATCCTATCTCTCTTGCAATACTTTAGTTAGGATGGGCAGGACTTGGATTCCTCCTGCTGCAGACTGTGTGGTCAAGAGGGTACCTTTTACCATATACTTTGGGAATGACCCGCAGTGCAGGTTTTCTGGGAGTCTGTAATTGTATGCACAAGGTCTGTGGCGGGGAATTGCCACTCTCGCCTAAGTGGTGTCTCCTCAATGTATGGGATGCTGCTGATTTGAATCGCAAGGAACAGATCTGGGCAACCTTGGTGATGGCTATCGCCAAGCTTAACATCGCCCGCTTGTTGGGGGCACCATCTGCACCAACGCTCAGAGACTGGAAAAGGATATGGACTGGTGCATAGTGGCCGAGAAGGTTGTCTATGAAAGCAGGGGTTGCCCAAGAAAGTGGGAGCAGGTTTGGGGTGAGTGGAACGTTTATGTGAAGTCCATGCATAGCGACCTCCACATTTTCTGCTGGTGCCTTTGCCTCAGGGCTCAAGGTCTTTAATGTACACAATGATGGGACCTATTTGTGCATACGACTACTGTGTACTGTGGTGTGTTTGCTGCCATATGATGTGTGTCATATTAAGGCAAGAGCTTAGCGACACACTTGCTAGAGAAGTGTGCACTCTTACAAACACCTAATACATTAAAAAGACTCCAATCATTTTTGGGGTTTCTAAATTTTGGTAGAACAAACATACCAGATTATGCACAATGGGTAAAACTGTTTGATGATCTGATCCGTCCAGACTTTCCCAGCACACATTGGACACCAGAACATACACAGATTTTGTGTGCAGTAAAACATGACATGCTAGCTGCAAAACACTTACACACACGTGTTAACACAACAAATTTGGTAATTTGCGTAGTTGCTCATACCACTGGATATGCATATGTCACATTGAACGAAGGAGACACTGTACCAATTGCATATAGATCGCATTTATATTCCAATGGGGAAATGTGTTTTTCACCAACGGAAAACGTTCTGGCTGCAGTACAGACCGCTGTAGTGTAAGAAAGATCATTGGCTCAGGGGAAACGCATAATTGTTGTGACTCCCATTCCAGCCTTAGAGGCTGTCACAGAGGCCAGCATTCCCAACACAAAAGCCTCACAACCTAGATGGAGGCCGACTCACTAACAGCAATAGATGTAGGCTGCATGTTTGAGTCTATACCAGAAACACAGGCTTCCCTTCAATATGAACAAGAATACTCTCTGTCCAGTGAAATAGTGCCTCTAGATCAGTACGACTTTATAGTTTACGCTGATGGTTCTGCCCATCTGCAGTCGGAACAAAACACCAATACTTGGTCACTTGCGCAGCGGTAAAGGGTAAAATGAGGGATGAAGAATTCCAAACTCTGAAAACATTCATTCAGTCACTTGGTGATTGTACTGCACAGCTGGCTGAACTGAAAGCTTTAATTCTGGCATTTGAGAATACGGATCCAGAATTTCCCACACTTATAGTGTGCGGTTCATATATGGTGTCCAGTCTTACGATGAGTATTTACACTATGGGAGCCAAAATCGATTCAGAGACTCAAAAGTTCATAATAGCAAGCTTAAATTGCTTTGAGGACAAGTGACAGACCTTAAAGCAAGTCTGCCACAGGCTCATGTTATTCACACACTGAGCCACCAACGAGTAGGAATACATGTTGCAGAGAATTCACTGGCTGATGAAGCCACAAAGGCAGAAGTTCAAACTGCTGTCGTAGCTGCAGTTACTTGTTCCAATACGAGAATAGATGGAAACATCATGAAGGCTGTCACAGCTTTGCGCTGTGGCACCCCCTTATCTAAATAATTTCCAGCAAAATACTCCTATCTACTAAGTGCACAAAACATTACATTTGCTCGTCTTCCCAGAGTGGGGGAATAAAGTAATACCAAATTTGGACCACAGATCAGAATAAATCATAGTGGCACATGAGAGGTTAGCTTCTGCACACACTGGTGTGGCAGCTACAGTTTCACTGCTACAGCAACGATACTGGTACAGACAGACCAAACATTATGTCCTTAAATGCAACATTTGTCAACAAATAAATGTTTCGACCACAGCACATCCACCACAGACACCTCTCTTGGTTTCAAACAAACCGCTCACCTGCGTTTACCTGGACCATTGCAGAACAGTACACAGTGACTGCTCTTTTAAATACATCTTATTAGCAATGGATTCCTGCTCTTGATTCCTATGAGTTTGTCACATGGCCGGTGGGGATATTGTCGACATCACTAAGTTAGCATGAGCCCTGCAGCCATGATGCAGCGTTGCGCACGTTACTACATGGCTTTATTTTTGCAAAAGACTTTGTTTATGCCTTTCACCTGAGAACTGTCCACTGTGTTCGTTCTCTGCCTGTTCCTGGAGTTTAGTCTGAACATTGTAAGCAAGGTCGATAAACAATGCCCCGTGTTATTCTGTTCTGGTCAGGCCCTAGCACCTAGACAAAACATACCAATGAAGCTGCTGCTGGAAATTCGTACTTTGATATTATGGGTATGCATGCATAGGGGAACACACTTGGAGAGGGACCTTTCCAGGGAGAAGAGCGAAACGCACCTATGATGTAGAACTACCATCTATAGTCTAAGGTATGGGGTCTGCAGACAAAGCCCAGAGATCTTCTATTATTTAATAATACTTCTTATTGGCAAGGGGAGAGAGGTTAGGCACTATAGTCTTTTCGCCATTGTCTTTTTACGATGACATCTCCCTTTATGATGTATGGACTAGCTGCTATGCTGACTATATTTGTATTATGCATTTTTCTGCTTGTTGTGGCACATATACTGCATGTTAGAGCATGTTAGTTAAAATAAATATTTTAAACTATTTTCGTGTCTCTGTCAGATCTTATTGTGGATAGGGTACAAGAGTGCGGGCGAAAAGGTGTGTCTTGTTACCGCGATTCCTGAGAGATCCTGGAGTGCTGTGTTCTGGGGTGTCTAATCATTTGCTTCTCCATGGGTGAGTAGGAGAGCAAGTGAGAAACTATAGCTAGTTGGTCCTGGGCTCGTGGGCACTAAGGTGGTAGGAAGGCTCAGTCCCTATACACCAAGGTCCCATAATCCTGCGCATAGTTCTGTGCATGTGCAGAATCCCTGCAACAAGTTTGGCCACAGTAATCGGCTGACCCTAAACTGTTATAAAAGACTTACAAGTATTCAATGGAACATATGCAGTAGCTGCATTCCACTCTGACCAGGGTCCAGCGCTTACCAGGATACCATGAGTATCGTGAGTGTGGCTGTGTACTATTCCTCCCCCTATCATTGTGGTGGAAATGTGAGAGTGGAGAGGAAGAGATGTGACTTAAAGCAGTCTTTAACAGATAGAGTATTAGGTACAGGTCGTAGCTGGATTCACCACCTGTATGAGGTACAGAGAGCCTTAAATAATCTGCCAAGAAGATCTACAGAAATCCTTAAACAATCACCCAAGGAGATCTCTGGATGGTTGGACTCCCTATGAGTTCCTGTTTGGGATCAAGATGTTGGTTCCAGACCTTGACAATCAAAGCAACCGGCTACAGAAATGTTCTGCCACTAACAAGGTGAAGGGAGAACCAGCAACTCCTGGCTGGATCCCTAAAATAGGGGATCTGGTTCGAGAGAAGTTTGAGGATAAAAGAGCATTTGGTCCATCATACAGGGCATCTGTGCCTATCCTGGCAGTTGGATGTACCAGAACTGTACTTTTACCACCCCTTGCTGGTTGTAAACACAAAAGATTTGTATCAATTGATCTCCTAAAACCACACCATGTGTCCAATTCTACATAGTAGGCCACGAGGGCTCCTGGGTAGTTACCTGCCTCCTCTCATTACAGTTCAGGAAATCACACTACAAGCTTTTACAGACACTCAGGTTTCTACACCCTGGTTGGGAATATCTGATTCTGAGGTATTACTACTTCCAGTTACATACACCACTACCATACAATCACAGTATGTGAGTTCACAGGTTTCAACACCACGTGAGAAATACGAAGTTTTGATTGTTAACCACCTTAGGCGTTAACTACCAATTCTACACCACCACATGAGGTTCCTGTTGTTGCCCACATTGATGATTTTTCTTCAGATTCGTCTGACCCACCACTGCATGGAACTCATGCATTTATAATTTGGCTCAAGAACACATACTTTGTTCCACCTTGGATTTGCATTTGGATTTCCATTTTGTTGCTCTTCCTTTTCCTTTGGATTGGATTTGTAACAGTATGCTTTTTGATTCTGAATGGACGCTATCTCCCAGAACGCTCTACTGTTGAACTGGTAACAGAGGTATTGAAGCCCTCATTGTTCATCACCCAAAGTGCGAAGAGACCTGTCCCTGGTGAACACTTCAGCGGTTCCGGTTTTGTTTGATATAAGGTTCCATATGATATTTTTGGAATGACTGACATTTTGCATATACCATCTGTATTTAAGATTTCTTTGAATTACATTATTACTCCTAGCAGCATCTCTGATGATTGGGATATTCGTACAGTGAGGTTAATGCTTGATGAGCTAGAACAGTATACTGTAATTGAACGTGAAGATATGTATAATGGAACATCTAATTTAATGAAATTTTTTGTTTTCACCACTACACACACCATTACTAACAGAGCTAGTACTCCACGTGCAGTATTTAATTACACACAATGGGAACATTGCCCTACACCACTACTTGGTAGCTCCGAAACATTTGCCCAGAAGTTTCCATATTTTTCTGGCAATAACCCTGTAGACTCAGAGTCTTATTATTACAAACTTTGCCCTTCCCCAGCAAAGAAAAATGCATTAACTGACACAAAATTGATTTATTCTGCCCCCTTTATTTCACAGTTGTCAATACACGGCTATGAGTTTTGGAAGGACAATATTGATTTAAAGTCTGTTTGGGGAAGTAAAGACTGACAAGTTCAAGGTAATGAGGCTTTGTTTAGAGCGTGTCTTATACCAAGACAAATAGTTTTACTGAACAAAACTGTTTGCAAATCACAAATTACACAGAGGAAATGTTCAACAACATGCTCAAGAATGGTAAATATAATTCTTCACATGCCAGTCCGTAGGGTTGTCTAGGGTGGCCATTAGATACTAATGGGTGTCATGCACGCTTCCTCAACAACACGTAGGGTTTTAGGATAAATAGACCAGACCCACATTACGCGCAGACACAACACTCAGCGGTATTGCCAACATATAGCGTGGGGAAATTGTACCTAGAATGGCTAAAACATTCCACGAAAGAACACTTGTCCCTTCTTTCTGATGACATGGATCAACAGGATTTATTGCTAGGCCCTAGAAAGCCACGTCAAAAGAGCTTTTTGTATGCTATGTAAAACAAATTGTGGAAAGTTTCACAGCAGGAAGCTGCTGAGCAGATACATGAAATTGAGAGAGTAAATCTAGAAAAAAGCTCTAGCAGTAGTTTACAATGATATGACTATGTTATCCACTAGAATGTATTCTCTGAGTACCATTGTGTCATCAGCTATTGACGTCATACAAAGTGACATATATGGCATGCTTGAAAACACAAAAGTGAGCAAGCTCAATGTAGTAAATGGAATGAAGCATACACGGTAGGTAGAACTGAAGATCTTTATTGCAAGTGCAGAGAGCGACGAGAGCGGACTCTTCCAAGCAGGAGTCAAGAGAGTAACTGCTTTGGAACAGAACGCTTATACGAGTACAAACATAGAATGGGAATGTAGGTACATTCTTAAGAACACTGTACATTCTCAAAAACACTAGACTGGGAACATGTACTACACTCAACTCTTGCATCCACTTACCCTATTACTTTTAGGGTCCGAACTAACAAGTCACACCTGTGAGGACCACTCCTGTCATCACATACTGACAGTGTTTAAAAAAAAAAAAGATAGAGAAAAAAATCAAGTTAAAAAATGGCGTTTGGTTTAGTCCATTTCTACATTATGAAGAAAGACAGCTCTCCTGTCCGAAAGCCACCTGACAGGAATGGCTAACGGTATGGAGGCTTTATATTTTATGGTCGATATAATAATAAAGGCATTTGTAGAGCGCGCAGCTACCCCAAATGGGGTGTCCCAGCGCTATAACAGAAAGTGAACAAGGTAAAGGACAACGCAAAACTAGTCATTCCGACTAAAAAGCCAAGTTTTCAAGGCCTTTCTGAATTCCTGTTCGGACTGCAACATGCGTAAATGGAGGGGGAGATTGTTCCAGCATTTGGTGGTGCCCACCTCATATGTTCTGCCTCACATTCTAGCTTTCGCAAAACGTGGTATGGAGAGAAAGCGTTTGGTGTTGGACCTTAAAGGTCTGTCTTGTTGATAAGGGCGGAGTCTCCTCCTCAGATAGATAGGCCCTCTCCCTTTGTCTGCTCGAAAGGCAAACGTCAGGGCCTTAAATTCAATCCGTTTGGCTATTGGCAGCCAGTCAGTTGCCTGAGGTAAGGAGAGATGCGGTGTCGAAGCGGGACCCCGCAGACCAGTCGGGCTGCCGCATTTTGAAGGATCTGGAGTCTATGAATCAGACCGAGCGGCAGACCCATATACAGGCCATTCGCATAATCAAGGTGGGAGGTGATTAGGGCATGGACCATGGTTTTGCGGGATGAATCAGGCAGGAAGTTTATAAATTTCCTGATAGTTTTAATTTTGCCAAAACAGACCGCCGAAACCGATTGTACATGGGTTGAGAGGGACAAATCTTTGTCCCATCTCACACCCAGGTTTCTGACCGAGTCTTTCGGAGTGGGTGCGTTGCCCAATTCTGATGGCCACCATGCATTGGACAGGGGAGGGGTGGGTTGGTTAAAAAACAGGACCTCTGTCTTGTCCGCGTTAAGTTTTAAGAAATTGCGGTTCATCCAGGCAGCGATGTTTTTGAGGCATTCTTTTAGCGGGTCAAAGGTGGAGTCTGACACTCCGCTAAAGGTGAACAGCAGCTGAGTATCATCAGCGTATGATGTTACCTTAATCCCCATTTTGGTGATGAGCTCCGCCAAAGGGGTTAAATAGACATTAAAGAGAAGCGGGCTCAGGGCCAAACCCTGGGGAGCTCCCCATTTCAGAGGTTTAGCGGGCGAGGTGAAGGGGTGAGTCAAGACCTGTTGGTTATGGCCATGTACAAAGGATGTCAACCAGTTCATTGCTGTTCCCTGGATGCCTATGTCCTTCAGTCGATCTAATAGGATGGGGTGAGACACCGTGTCGAATGCTGCAGATAAATCTAACAGCACCAACATGGCCTTAGAGCCTCCATCCACTGCCCAGCATATGGAATCAGCCATTTCAATCAGTACAGATTCAGTACTAAATCCAGGGCGGAAGCCGGACTGAGACTCATGTAAAAGGCTATTAGACTCGATAAACGCTGCCAATTGCTGGTGTATTAGTTTCTCTAGAACCAGACCTTACAGCTTTACGTAGAGGCTATTGTAGTCTTACATTATCACTCACCAGTAATTAATGTCATGACGTTCCAAGAGGCAA
Organism: Calotriton arnoldi; assembly: GCA_963921515.1. NCBI lineage: Eukaryota > Metazoa > Chordata > Amphibia > Caudata > Salamandridae > Calotriton > Calotriton arnoldi. Next base: position 33,337 of record CAWUFW010010210.1, read on the forward strand.
TAACTCCCTCTGACCTTAAGTGTTGAGAGAAAAGTTAAGCGTGCTACTTTTTCAAGGGTTATGTCACTCATACTCTTTCTCTATTTGACATGTGAAAAAGCAACGTAATTGTCTCCAAACAACTTCTATCTCAGAACATGATCACTAATGCTCTGTATAGACAACCAAAATCAGTATTTCACCAATCGTAAACCATAATGGTATTATTGGTGGTGATTGTTTATTTTCAATAACGGCTTTGCCTAAGGAATTGTTGGTGTTAATCCAGATTGAGAGCACATAAACATATACTTGATTTATACAAACGTTAAGCACTCTAAATATGTGCCCCACTCATTCTCCCAGCACACATCGGACACATATAGTCGTAAAATGAAATGATCATCATGGTTCAATCCAAGGATTTAATGTGGCGTCGGGTCATGGTCAGTTGTGTTCAAGCTATTCTGTGTTCACGCATCCCATATATGTGAGAAAAGTGCCCTTCACATGTGTGACACATAATATCGTCAAAGATCTGCAATAATGGCACTGAGACTTAGCATAGGTGCTTTCAAAGTTTCCGGACGAAACTAAGGACAAACTGTGTTTTATCATTACAGGAAACGGCAGTTTACAGGACGAGTAGAGGTAAGACTTCTTGTTACCTATGTGCATGGACACACAGGGGGTACCCTTTTTTGACCTGACGAAGGCCCTGGACCCTCAACGTTTTAGCGTGGGGGTACCTCTTTTGTGGCCAAAACATATTGGCAAATGTTATCATGATGGATGTCCAATACATTGACTCACGCTAAGATCTAATGCTGCGTTTATAATCCTGCATTGCGTATCCACAGAAAAGAGGGAATCTCCTGGATTTACACAGAGGTAGTTTTAAGAATAGATCTGGACCCCTCGATTGACCAGAAATCATTTTTCTTGTTCTCCCTTATAGCCAAGTTGAGATCACTGTGTTGGCACTGTCTTAGCACGGTGGTTCGGACTGGCCAATGATGTAGCATGCCACGAAAATGTGGGTGGGGCCTTTCCGTCCATAACCTCTGAATTTTGTGTTTCCACCTTTGGAGTCTACTGTGTTGTGAGATCAAAATGTAAATTAGCTGTCATATATTTTTGTGGTTGTATGCTATTTGTGGAGGTTGTATGGCAGTTCTTCGAGGAGTCTGTCTCTTCCTTTAGTGTAATACTTACTGATCCAATGCCTGTTATGCCTGCTGCATTAATGCCCTGCCACTCACCTGCTGGCATGGGGCAGCTTTAATACATGTGATACCATTTATTTAATGTTAACACAACAAAGGAAAACATGCTTCTAAAGCCATTTTTAACAATAACCCTTCTGCTGCTCAGTCCCTCCCCTCATTTTCAATGAAAAATAATGCTGACAGAGCCTTCACCACAGGTCATGTTCATAATGTGCACGGACATGAAGTCAGGACCGCTTCTAACAAACCTACTCCATTCCTGACTTTTCCTATCATAAAAAACAATGGGCAAAATTGAATGTGTACTGTATATTGTTATACATGCCCCGTAGGAACTACCACATAAAAATGTCTGAGACAGATTCCCACATGGTTTGCCTGTGGTGTCTGGGGTCGGGCCATAACTCCAAGGTCTGCAGCAACTGCACGTTGATGAACCCAAAGGCCATCAGAGACCACGAGGTGAAGCTTTACTCACCAAGCATAAAAAGACTCCTTGCCGGGACATCTCCAAGTCTCGGTCCACATCCAAAATTCGATCCTAGTCCCATTAAAAAAATAGTCAGATATTTCGAAGAGTAACAAAAAAATCGAAATGGGGTTCCATTCCCTTGCCCCATTTGCATTTCCCTGAGCAGGCGCCATGCCTCGCGATCTCACTCTCAAAGTCAGATGACTTTGGAGCCGGTCCCACAGCACCTTCCAGTACAACCTGAGTTTCTGTGGCCTACAGCCATGTCACATAAGATCAAACAGTTCCATGCAGCCACGCTCCTGCTCTTCGGATCCTTACCGACTCCCTCTGGCACACCTTCAGGCCCCAAGGAACCAAGAGGCCTCGCATTTGGAGTATCACGGGTGGGTATGCCCTCAGTGCAGGTTTGACCCTCTGAACCTTACTCGTTTTAAAAATTGAATCTGACCTGTTCCTGCAGCGCACTTCCATCACCGATAGCGCCCTCCCAGGTCTTAGCACTTCCGCTCTGCTAACGCAGTCTAGTGCTCAGGGGGAGAACAGCTGCTGCAACGCAGAGCTGATTGGTTGGTGGGCGGAAGGGAATAGCTTAACAGCCACACTGGAGCAGACGCGCGCAGGGGGCGCGCCACTGGCGCGCCACAGGCGTGCCTAAGGCAAGCCCGTCTGCGCCTGTCCACGCCCGACCGGGGCCAGGGGCCAGGACCCCTGGTCAATCTTGGATCTACTCAGCGGAAGATTTACAGACCTTAGCGACCGGGAGCTATGCTCTAGGCGTGAGTGTAGTAAATACGCTGAGAGCCGAAACAATTCTGAGAAACAATGGAGGGGGCAGACCTATTACCCCACGTCCAGCACCCCATAAAAACAATGTACCCGGCAATCCACCAGGACTTAAGGTGGCAGTTCTTAACACGCGCTCTTTACAGAAGCACTGCCTTGAAGTCTTTTCGCTCCTCCAAGATGGAGACATAGACATCTTGGCACTTACAGAAACCTGGCTTGGCGATACCTCAGTCCCAGATATCATTGCAGCCCTCCCTGGGGACTTTGACGCCCAATGGCATAACAGACAAGAAAAGACGAGAGGAGGAGGAGTGGCTATCTTCTTTAATAGACTGCTAATGGTAGCAGAGAGCATTGAAAATGCAGACATTCTAGGGGTTAAAATTTCATTTAAATCCTCCTGCCTCTTACTCCTGGTGGCGTACCGCCTCCCGAGGTCAACCCCTAGATTCAATGATCTTTTCTCGGAGATTATTACTGATCTCTGCTCACGTTACCAACGACTCCTAGTGGTTGGTGACTTCAACTATCACTGGGATAAAGTACCGAGAGAGCCTCTTGTCAGCCAATTTGAGACAGCCATGAGCTCGATGGGGCTCCATCAACTGGTTGACGGCCCCACCCACATCAAGGGTCACATCCTGGACCTAATCTGGACCTCGCAACCACGGGCCAGTCTAATAGATATTGGCCCCTGTGCCTGGTCTGACCACTCGCTAATTAGCTGCTGGGTCCCGATGGACATCCAACTGTCGCAACCACCCCCAGAGTGGAGAAAGGTGCGAAGCTGGAACAAAATTGAGGCAGACAACCTAGTCACCTTACTTAGGCTCCCCCCCTTAAAATTTACAAAAGGGAATCTCGACCAGGAGAGTGAAGCCCTCATCGACACTCTGCAAGGAGCCATAGATCAGGTGGCACCGGAACGGAGGGACAGAGTTAGAGATAAGGGCAAGGGGGCCCCCTGGTTTAATGAGACCTTGAGGGATAGGAAGCAAAGTCTCCGCCAATCCGAGAGGCGGTGACGTAAATCATACAATCTAGCCGAGCTTGCAACCTACAAATCCCTGCTTACTTCGTATAAAAAAGCCATCACGTCCAGGAAGGCTGAATACTACGAAGCAAGAATTACAGACGCTGCAAACAAACAGAAAGAGACTTTTAGAATATTAAAAGAACTCAGCCAGAAGTCTGAGCTGAAATCAGCAGCTGCGCCTGTAGACTGCAACTTATTTCAGACCTTCTTTCTCCATAAGGTCAGGGACATCCTTACTGAGATCGATAACACCCTTATCAATCAGGGCTCTCTGGTCCAAAACCAGGCCCCTCCCTGGCAAGCAACTTACCACCCTCCCTAATTTAGATTTGGCTTCCCTGACACTGCTGATGAATCGTATCAAATCGGGCTCTCCAGCAGACCCCTGCCCCCCGAGGATTTTCCGAATGGCCCTTCCCGGGCTAGAAAGGCAGATCCTCGCTTTATTGAACAACTCTCTGGAGACCGGCTATATACCCTCCAACCTGAAGGAGGCTAGAGTCATCCCCCTGTTGAAGAAACCAGGGGCAGACGCTGCTAATCTCAAGAACTATAGGCCCATCTCCCAGCTCCCATTCTTGGCGAAAGTTGTGGAGCAACATGTTCTTAAGACACTTTCGTCCTTCTTGGAGGAACATCAGCTACTCCAAGCTCGACAGGCAGGTTTTAGAGCCAATCACAGTACTGAGCTGGTGATGCTGTCTGTACTCGATGAGCTCAGAATCATGGCTGACAATAAAAAACCGAGCGCCCTGATTTTGTTAGATCTATCAGCGGCGTTCGATACGGTCAGCCACGTACAACTTATGGCCTGAATCACTGACCTGGGTATCTGCGGGCCGGCACACGGGTGGCTTGAATTCTTCCTGTCAGGTCAGTCCCATAGGATCCAGTTGGGTGAGCAGGTATCGGACAGGGGCACCCTCACCTGCGGCGTCCCCCAGGGCTCCGCACTGTCCCCGCTCCTCTTCAACATGTATCTTCAGCCACTGGTGGCTGCTCTAGCTCGCATGGACTGCCGAGTTTTCAACTATGCGGACGATACTCAACTTATCCTCCGGATCGACAACTCTCCTCATGCCCATGCTCTGGCGCAAAGCATCCTCAGATTCACGGTGAATTGTATGACAGCTAACTCACTGAAAATACACCCTGACAAAACAGAGGTCCTTGTCATCCCCACGAAAAACAATGCCTGGAGTGACCTTTTCTGGCCCCAAGAGCTTGGTGTCACCCCCACACCAGTACCCGTCGTAAAAAGCCTGGGCATCAAGATCGATACCAATCTCTCCATGGCCAACCAAGTCACCACCGTGGTTGGAACCTGTACAGGTCTAATGAGACAATTGCAGAAACTTGCTCCCCTCCTTTCAACCGCCTCACTACAGATGATTGTGTCAGCCACAATTGTCTCTAGACTAGATTACGGTAATGCCTTATATATTGGCCTCCCTCAGAAACTAATTAATAAAATACAGGTGGCTATGACCGATGCAGCCAGGCTGATCTTTAGGCTTCCGAGAAGGACTCACGTTACCCCTTTGCTGTGCAAGCTGCACTGGCTCCCCATTAAGCAGAGAGCAAAATTTAAGGGTCTCTGCATTGCCCACAAAGCAATTTATGGCCAAGCCCCAGTCTATATTAAAGAACGCATTGGGAACTACGTACCGGGTCGTACACTGCGGTCATCCAAGGCCTGTCGCCTTGCCTTCCCGCGGTGCAAAACAGCATCCAAAGGGGGCAGAGCTTTCTCTGTCCTACTCCCACAACTCTGGAACCAACTGCCTGATCACCTCCGCAAGGAATCCGCACTCCTCCCCTTCAGGAAACGGCTCAAAACGTTCCTGTTTAGGGAGGCCCTGGACACAGTCTAATCACCTTCCTTGCGTTGTTATGTAACCGCTAGTGGTCCTTGGCCACTCTCTCTAAAGCGCTAAGAGACCTGTCGGTGATTATGCGCTATACAAAAACCAGTTAACATAACATAACATAACCTGTCTTTCGACTCAGGTGCCAAGACCTATACCAGACCCAGGCACTTCGATGCCAATGCCGACTCTATTGATACCGGAACAGGAGGTCCTGATAGTTCCCTCTGATACATTGCCAGTTCGACCTCAACAGAAGTCGTGCCCGATTCTGCCAGAGGCCCTACTTACTCCACTTGATTTACCACCTCCAGAAGGGAGAACCCACACTCTGTATTCCCTTTTTAGAACAGGCTCAGACATTGACTGTGACATGGGTAACGAGTTTGCTCAACCCTACAGGTTGATAATTGGTACAAGGACTTACAGGAGGCAGCAGTCACAATACCTTCCTGGAAATGGGTTTCCTCTCACCCCCTGGACCAGCCACAGAAGAATCCACTTCCTGCACTATGGTGCTGCGCAGGGCAGCGAAGTATTTGACCTCCTAATCCCCACCGTGGAGGTTAAAACCAATGTCTTGACAGACATCCATCAACCATGGCAGACATTTTCAGAGCCCCTTCTTTCATTTAACAAGGCACTGTCAGATACCTTATTGGGAGCTTGGGCCAAACCTTGTTGCGGCCCCCCAGTCAAGCAACAAATTTCCAGCACCAACACCACCCTGCTCCAGGCGATCCTGTTTTTTTCTCCTGGAGCACCCGAAAGCCTAGTGGTGTAAGCCTCCATGTGCCAATTCCATCCCAACACATTTCCTACCACCACCACCCCAACAGCGAGTGGAAACGTTTGACAAACATGGATTTTCTTCCACCAGTCTGGCCTTCCAATCTGTTAACGGCAGCTGCTTGTTGAAACGTTACTGCCATGCCCTTTTGGATGGATGAATCCAACTAACGGCTACGGAAGGCATCCGAATGATTGGTCTAAGGCAGTTTACACGTCGGATACTGTGAAAATAACTTTAAAGTGTTTATAGGTGTTGGATTTTTTTCAAATAATGATCAATGGATTCTGAGTCCAGGCAAGAAAGTGCTGATAATTGACCCTCTAGTGTTCTGAGTCCTGAGGAGAACCCTTCAAATGAATAGAAAAGGGTTCGAAACACGTCAACTGTATTCTTTCATCCAAACAAGTGCAATTCAGATGACACTACTGTGGCTCCTAACAGATTACTTTTGAAAGATTTGCTTTTTTCCTTGGAGCCCAGTAAGGACACTGTTGGGTGTTGGCCCAATGTAAAAAAGGAGCAACATTGATTGAATGATGTGAGCTCCAAGGTCATCGTCATAACTAACTTGATAAACTGCAGAACCCAGGCCTTTTGAATTGTGCTGCTTTAAAAATTGTGATTGGTTTTGGTAATTGTGTGTAATTTCATGTCTACTGTCAATTTTTCTTTTTTTTGTACACACTGTTCATGTTCCTTCTGTGTATTCACAAGATTGTTTAATTTGATGATGAAAATTAAGTGTAAAAAATATTCTTAAAAGAACAATTAAAAAAAATATATATATGTTTCTGATGGTCATAACACGTGTGTGTGATCTCAGTGGTGAATGATTGTGTAAAAAAAGATATCAGTATTGGCATTTGTGTTGTTTTTGTAATTTTGGATTCAATGGCACAAGTCTTCCGTGGCGCGCCCAAAGACCTTCAACATGTTCTCATGCAGGGTATTCAAGATGTTTGTGATCATGATTCTTTGTGGCTTGAACTAACAAGTTACTTATCTTCGGTAATTCGTTGTCTGATAAAGACTCTATCAAGCCGCAGATTCCTTACCTTAGAATAATCCCCAGGCGTCAGACTGGATCCAGAAACTTTTTGTGAACAGTACCCCTGCACACCAGTAGGTGGCGTCGTTCGGCTCCATATGGCGTCATCGGCATCATCTGTGCCAGAAGTAACATGCATGGGCCTTTTTAGGTGCCTCCCCAGCGCTCTGACGTCAGTATCTTTTCATCACTTTCCATGCTAGAAGTTCAGAGCCACGGGGGACACTGACCACTGGTGCGTTTGAACCCCTTACTCTGAAATTAGTTCTCAGATTGGGGAAGATGGGTGGGTCAGTAAGGAATCTGCAGCTAGATAGTTTCTACCAGATAAGGCGTTACCGAAGGTAAGTAACTTGTGCATCTGATAGAGACCTCTAGCCGCAGAGTACTTACCTTAGAATAGATACCCAAGCAATACCTCCCTAGATGTGGGACTGCTACATGGATTAGACTAGAAAATCCGGTGGGAACCGAACAGGCAAAATGTTCATCTCACCAGACCTGACTGTCCAGGAAGTAGTGCTTCTTAAAGGTGTGCCGGGAAGCGCACGTTGCAGCCTGACAGGAATGCTGGACAGGTACTCTGCAAGCGGTTGCAGCCATGGCTCTGGTACAATGAGTTTGCAAGTCTTGGGGAGGTTGCTTTTGGGCCAATGTGTAGCAGATTTTGAGGCAGAGCACTATCCATTGTGCGATGGTCCATTTCTGCACCGCCTTTTCTTCTTTGTCTACGATGTACCCCATAAAGAGTTGATCATCCACCCAGAACTCTGTTGTTCGGTCAAGGTAAACGACAATGCTCTTTTTGGGTCCAGCTAACGGAGTCTCTCCTCTTTTTTTAGAGGGGTGAGGCAGAGCATAAAAAGTAGGCAAAATTATGAACTGACCTACATGAAAGCTAAGGCGCCTAAAGTATCAGTTGTGTAGCAGCTCAAAGGGAGCACAGATCAAGAATATGAGAACTAAGTTGAGATCCCACAACAGCATAATGAAAGGAGCTGGTGAAAACATATGTTGAAGACCTTTGATAAACCTATTTACAATAGCGAATTTGAAAAGGGATGGCTGCTCTGGCAACCGCAGAGAAATAACTTTTCAGTGTGCCCAAAACAGAGCCCTGCTGGGCTAGTGTAAGAATAAACAAAAGAACCTGGGAAAGGAATGCAGACAGAAGGTGAACTTGTTATCTGTATACCATGCCATGAACTTGCTCCATAGGCAGGCATAAATCATCTTGGAGTGAGAGGACAGCCTTGAAAGCAACTGATAGTAGTGCGCAGGGGTGGCTCCTATATGGGCTCCGTACATTATTGCTAGAGTGGAGCAGCATCAGTGAGGAGCTGCACAGCCCACCACATGGTGCACCTAGGTACTGCTGAAAGGTTTTCGGATCAGGTCTGACACATTGGGAATATTCAAAAGGTGAGGAATCTGCGGCTAGATAGACTCTCTACCAGAAAGAGCGTTACCAAAAGAAAGTAACTTGTTCATTTATTATAGCACCACAGACCCAGATAGAAAAGGGAAGTAAGCTTGTGACATGCACAAGGAATTAAAGTGTGTAGGAGGTGTTTTAATGCTATTTTTCAATCATTATACTACTACAAGGGGAGGAGGAAATCTTGTCCACAGGAGCCAGGCCCACTGCTCCTCTATGGCTGTGAGCCATACCAAACTGTCCGCTGAGCAACTTGAGGACAGGAGAGCTGTAAGAGACTTCAAACTGCAACTGACAAAGCTGAAACTGATTGCTGTAGATGAAAAAGCAAAGATGGCCAAGGAGGTGAAAAGGCTGGCCATGGAGGAGGCAGCAAATACCAGGGCCCAAGAGGAGAAAAAGCTGAGGCAGACAGGGCCTTGGAGGAAAGAAAACAAGCTCTAGAGGAGAAGAAAATATTGCTGGCTCATGAAGTGAGTCAAAAGGAACTGGACTTGAAAGCAAAGAAGCGCACAGATTCCAGTGAAGATGGTGGCCGCAACAATCCAGTGTCCAAAGAGAAGAGGATCCAAATACCCAAGGTCCCAGGGCCTAGATTTGAGGTGGGGGACAACATCAACAAATGGTTTGAAGCCTATGAAGTAGGTCTATAAATGCATAGAGCCCCTGAGGGGGATTGGGGAGCCAATCGCTGGAGGCATATGCCCACTGAGGGTACAGACTCTCTGTTGGCCCAAGGAAAAGGAAGCACGATCTAGTATCCCCTCATAATGGAAGCCCTTGTCAGGAAATATGATCTAACCCCCTGAGAAGGACAGTTTAAATTTCCGGGACAGTCAGAAGATGTCAAGCCAGTCATAATTAGATTTGGGGGAATAGTCCAAGAAGGCACTATTTGCGTGAAGGGCATTAATGTGAATAATTATGATGAGCTGTACAGTCTTTTTCTCAAAGAGCACATGTTCAGTAATTGTTTTTGCAGAGTTGCACCAACACCTCATTGATTCCAAACTCACTGTACCCAGTGAGCTTGTCAATGAAGCAGCTCAACAACAAGTACCAGGGGGGGACCCCAAGAAGGATGGACAGGGTCCCCCCAGCAGAAGAAGAGAGGGAAGAAACAGAGAAAAACTGAGGAAGTTTTCTACAGGCCCCCAAAAGATTTTCTAGCAGAGAGAGACCCAGTTCAACCCTGATCAAAGGAAAGGGGGGAGTTTCCAGAAGGAACACCAGGACCACTTGAAGCCCAAGTAATGTGAGTGCTGTCAGTATGGGCCATCTATCCCTGCAGGAAGCAGCCTTCCACCAGTGGGCCCACCTCCAGGATTGCAAGTGTAGTGCTCAGGGATGAGCCGACTCCAGTTATTGTTGGTGGGAGTACAGAGGTTACCCTAGTGCCCCTGGGTGACAGGGGAGATGGTTACAAAGGCTCACATGCCTAACAACAATAAGAAATACAGGCAGCGGCTCACCACCAATGGGCAGAGGGTAGAGTATCTGAGAGACACAGGGGCCCTTATGACTACTGTTGTCCTTAGAGCACGTAATCCCTAATATAGTCCACCAGATTGTGACAGCACATGACTAAATGATTCACTATCCAGTGCAGGTAGAGCTCTGGTCCCACTTCGAGATGTCAGATGTGTCAGAGTGCGTGTCTCTGACCACATGGACCATGATAGCCCAAAAGGAGAGCCAAAAGGCCTGAAGCCTGGATAAATGACCCAGGTTCCTGCCAAGAAGAAGAGGGGCAGGGAACGTGGGAAACCTGCTGCAGACTTTCCACTGGTGTGGGAGGAAGCTGATCCTTTAGGGTGACACCCCAGAATCTACAGGGTAGGACATTGCTGCCCTGGGAGACCTACCTCAACTAGCCAGATGACAAGATGAAGCAAGACCCTTCCGCTGAGACTTCTACCTGGCATAGTGTTGTGTGTTTCAGCATGGGACATTGTAGTTTTCCTTATCTCAGCCTAATTGTGCATGTTGTAGACCTCATTTTCCTTTGCACATGTTACTATATAAACAAGTTTTGCTTTTGTGCCACGTTGTACTTTCAAAAGGAACCTGCATATGTTTTCACGTTCTGTTCTTTTCCTAGGATTTAGTCTGAACACCACCGACAAGGTCAAATAATAATCTCCCTTGTTATTCTTTCGGGCCAGGCACTAGCACCTAGACATAAAACAAGAATGAAGCTGTTGTTTATCCTATCATATAGATGAGCACATGAGCAAAAACCACATACATCAAAGGAGAGTTCCACGACAAGAGCACTTTCTTGCGGAAACCCTGAGTAGTGCTTCTGCTTATCCAAAATACCCTTGCACCTTTTCCCAGAGATGTCCGTGGTGCTAAGGATCTTTCCTCCGCAGTAATTAGGCAGTACCTAGTTCTGTTGGTTTTTCAATCTTGAATATTAAAAGGTTTTTTACACCCTGATTGTGCTACACTTTGAATCCATTTTTGGTTCGCTATGGTTTAGCCCACAGCTATTCTTGTTAATTGCCGTCCGGCATTGACTCAACATTTATTGCAACACGGAGTTCCTAATACAGGAGCCACTGTGATTTTTGTAGTTGAAGCGGATGCAGCATTCTGCTTTGAGGTTTTTTATTCCTGGGCCATTTTTCTGGCTATGGACGCTAATGATAATACTTGTCATGAATACACTCTGCCGGCTGTTCCTAATGTATATCGTCCATATGTACTTACTGAAATTCCACTTACTGTCTGGGAGCACCAGACTTGGTTTAATTGCGCCCTTCCCCATGTGCTTGGCACTGTACGGATGGGCCTCTTGAGTCTTGAAGGGGCCACCTGGCCGGCACTAGTGGGGTATACCCCATATCTGGACTTGGTTAATATGAATTTAGTGCAAACTAGAGCTTTATACACTGGTCTTGTTCTCTTATATCGTTGCTTGACCCAATTTATTGCACGCACATTGCTGGCTGGCCCAGCAAGAGTTGCCCTGCAGGGGCAACTGCAGGTGTCTGCCGGTCATGTAATTAGTCCCATAATTGTCCATTCAGTTATGGGCAAGCAACCCACAAATCGTGAAGAAATACCCTTCTGGATTGCCAAAAAAATAGATCAATTTGAAGCTGTGTTTCCCCTTACGGGACCTTAAGACAAGCACAGAATCTTGACTATGTGTTTACTCAATGGCCTGGTTCCCCCCTCTAGCCGAGTGCAACACCTGGAGGACTATTTTTGCCACAGTTTACACTCATTGTCATGGCACTCCCTAAATGACTATTCTACTGAATGTCCTTAAACAGATACAGAATGAACATGAGGCAGCTCCTGCCCTCGATTTGGGGATCAAACTTGTAGGAAATGTTCCTATTTTCTCCGAAATGATTTTTTCTAATGTTAAGGATGAAGCAGCATCTTTGGCGATATGCCACGGTGGAAATAGCTGACCACGAGCATGAGTTGCTGGTTATATTGCTAATGTATATATGTCTTTGGGACGTCATAGTTTGGGAACCAGACATTCAGTACCACCGCTTGGCAAGCCTCCTGACAAGGATGCCCGACCAGCCCATGAGTTTCCTCAGAAACCATGGGATACATCTAAACAGCAACAAAAACCTAGCCAATGTGAACGTACTCCATCCCCAGAATCCTCTGAGAGGCGATACGATTTTCGTGACTGCACAAAAATGAGGACTCATTACTGATATCAGATTCCTGATCCCTGTTCTCCTCGTTCCTTTCAGGACTCGTCTGACCAACAGTTCCACAGAGGAGGGCGATCTGATTGCAGACAAGGAGAGTACGTTCAACCAAAATGGGAAACACAACGCTCGTCTGACATGACGATCAAGAAGGAGGATAGACCTTACTTCGGTGTTATGGGCCCCAGAAATTATCAACCTCCTCTATACAGACCCGCATTTCAGAAAAATAAAGTTTCAGGTTTAACAGCTAAATATGCTGTAGATGGTGAAAACCCTACTCCTGAACAGGAGTTAGGCGGTGACTCTCCTCAACAGCATGGCAGAGGTCACCATAGTACGCCGGAATCTCTACCAGTTTCTGGTAGCGAAAGAAACTGAAACCTTTATTACTGTTGAAACCACGGACACCTGCGTAGTTCCCCCTGACAGACTATATCTCTTGTGGATATACAGATTGAAGGTGACGTTAAACGCACCATTAAAGCAATCTTTTGGGACAATTTAACTACATCTTATGATATTCTCTTAGCGGAGGTCAACTGGCCCTCATCTTTTGTTCTTGCATGCCTACAGGGAGAGAATATGATTCTCCCTTCATTTTCACACCTTGTGCCGGACTAAGTTAAACAAGCTTATGCTTCCAAATGGGCCCTTGCTTTGGCCCCCGCACTTTATCGTAATCATATGGGTTGGGATAAGGATTCTCCTTACCACATTATTCCTATACGGTCTACACCTCAGGTTTAACCACAGTATCCTATCAGGTGGGATGCAAGGGCACCTGTTAAATAAATTATTTCCCAACTGGAGTACCAGGTAATAATTGAATCCTGTGTATCTCACATGAATAATCCTCTTTTTCTGGTTTTAAAACCTGATCATTATGATCCTATTATTTTGGATTACATACATTTGAATAGTCATGCGCGCACTTTTGCAGTTCAAAATACACATAGTGTGGTACTGATTAATAATATCATCCGTAAAAAATATAAAACCACTTTGGATATTTCTAATGGTTTCTTCAGTAACAATTTAGCTACAGAGAGCCGGTCCGCATTTAGCGCCCTCGGCTTTCAGAGTCACCACGCCCGATTTCCGCTATAAGAACAGCCCAGGATTCTTTGCGGCACGCATTACGTTGATTCTTCATGAGATCGACCCTGATGCATTATCCTATGTTGATGATATCTACCTAACTGATGATAAATTAAGCTCACATTTGGCGTAAGTGGATAGCATTATTTTTCAATTTGCTTAACTTGGTAACAAGTTTAACTTCAAAAAGTCTTTCATAGCTTGTGAACTTACCAATGAGGAAAAAAGTCTTGCCCCTCATTTTCTAGAAAAGTGTGCTCAATTGCAACCTCTGAGTTCCCTTACAAAATTACAGTCTCTGCTGGGATTTTTGAATTTTGGCAGGATCTACATATCTGATTATGCCCAATGTATTAAATCTCTATGAGCCTCATGTATCAACATTTTTTTGCGAATCACAATTAGGTAATCGCAGTTACAAATGTATGAGACTCCAAGAGTTTCATATAGTGATTTGTAGGGGGGTCACAAATCGACCTACCTCATTAATATTAATCTGCGACCCCCTAGGAATCTCTAAAATCACAGGGATGGTGGCCTGCTGGGGTCAGCAGACCACCATGTCCGTGATTGCTTTTAAATAAAGCAATCTTTTTCTTTTAAATGCAGCTTTAAAGGAAAACAGGTTGCGTTTAGAAAAAAAAATGTAAAGTTTTCTTTTCAATTTTTAAGAGTAGGCAGTGGTCTGTGCCTGCTCTTAAAAAAAGCTTTGCATACATTCATAAAGGGGAAGGGTCTGGGGAAGGGGTTGGAGACCCTTTCCTATTTGCGAATGGGTTGGCACCTACTTGAAGTAGGTGGTAAAATGCGAATGTTTTACGACCGCATTTCGGTCACAAAACATTCCTATATACCGATGCGATTTGGTACTAGGAAGGAACTCCCTAAACATGCCCCTTCCTATTAGTGAATCGCTAACCCATTTTACGATTCGGTTATAGGTTACCGAATCGCAAAATAGGGTTTGGTACATTGGGAAAGCCTTTTTTCCAGTCACAAACCACCCAATTCTGCAAATCGGGCCATTTGCGATAAAAGGTACATGTGGCCCTTCGTCCTGATTTTTCTGCGTCATGCTGGACCTCAGTCCATACTGAAGCGCTCAGGTCTTTACAGTCTGACTTCCTAGAAACAAGCCATTTGCATACACGTGTCAGTACTACGAATTTGGTCATCCGAGTTTTGCCGGGTGCTATTGGATTTACTTATATCACCTTTAATGAAGGTGAAACAGTTCCCATTGGATATAAATTGCATTTGTATTCTTCTGCAGAAATGCGTTTTGCTTGAATTGAAGACATTCTAACTGCTGCCCAAATGGCCATCCTGAAGGAAAGGCCACTTGCTCAAGGTAAATATATTATTGTCGTTTCTCCAGTGCGTGCCTTAGAGGCCGTCACTGAAGCCAGTGTTCTTAATGCTGAAGCCCTCCACCGTCATTGGAAACAATGGGCTACGTCCTTATCAGTTGTGGATGTTGACTTGGTCTTTGACCCTTCTTTGCAAATACAAGAATTTTTGCAATATAAACAAGTGTACCCTTTACCTTCTTCAATTCTGCCTCTTGACCAATATAGATCCATTATCCATACAGATGGATCTGCACAATCAGCTATAGGTTCTAAGCCGCATGCAGCATCGTTCTAGGTAGTATTTCGGATGGTGTCTTTCACACACATGCTACTTGCACGCAGTCTCTTGGAGATTAGACAGAGCAGTTGGCTGAATTGAAGGCTTTACTTCTAGCACTTGAAAATACGGATCCTGGATTCCCCACTCTTATAGTGTGTTTCGTATTATTGTGTTAATAACAATTTACATTTTCGGAAACAAAATGATTTTAGGGATTTAAAAGGTAGCACAATCAAGCACAAACTTCTTTGGGTTAAAATGGCATATTTTAAAGATAGGTTGCCATAAGCTCATGTAATACATACTCTGAGTCATCAATGTGTGGGAACACGCTGTAGGGAATTCTCTGACTGACAAAGCGGCCAAATCTGCAGTAGCTACAGCTAAAATTGAAGCGGTAACCCGCTCTAAAACTTGTATAGATAATGATATCTCGGCTACCATGAATGCTTTCAAAAAATGCAATTCTTTGCCGAAGGGCTTCCCTTTTAAATATTCTTATTGATAAAATGTTCCTTATGTAACTATTCCTAGTGTTGGTTATCATATGTTTCCCAACTCAGACTGCAGACATTATTTAATTGTGGCCGCACATGAAGGCATAGCTTCTGCACATGCTGGTGTGTAGGCCACCATTTTGCTTTTACAGCAAAGGTATTGGTGGCAGGGTTTATACCAACAAACCAGAAAATATGTTTTAACTTGTGGAATTTGTCAACAAATCAAAAGTTCCACTGTGTTACGTCCACCACAGACACATCTGATTATTTCGATCCAGCCTTTTAGCTGCATTTACTTAGATCACTGCGGTCCTCTGATTTCTGATACTGCATAGGGGTGGGTGGAGTTCACAGAGTTGTGCTCCACGTAATTCCGCGTAGTAGGAAGAAAACTCAGTGAAATTCCGAGGAGTTCCGCTCCGCTCACCTGTATTAAAATCCCATTGTTACAAATGAAATCGTAAGCCCAGGAGAACGCTTGTCCTCTGGCATCGATTTTTTTTTTTTAATATATTTTTATTTTCATTTTTATCCAACAAAACAATTAGCACACGAGAAAGCTTACATGGTGCAGTAATGAAATCAGGTCTCAAACCAGATCGAATATAGTCATTATCTGCATGGTCCCCACCTCCTTCCCCCCAACAATCAATACAAAACAGTATATGTCGGCGGTATTTTCCGTCATGGTCATGTGGTTGCGTCGTGGACCAGGGAACAGTCTCTGATAAGGAGAAATAGGGGTCTTCTAAGGTGTTATTGCCTCAGGTCTCTGTGTCTGAGTCTCTTGTGTGGTGTACCCACTGGGCTGTTGCGTGTCACCTCCTGCGTCTAACCCAAAGTAGCATCTCCAGGGGTCCCAGATCTTGTGGAACTTGTTTGGGCACCCTCTGCTACGATACGTGACCTGTTCGGCCGTCATGTATATGTCGATTCCCCTCATCCATTCCTGGATGGTCGGCTTGTTGGCCACTCCCCATCTCCTGGCGATGTCTCTCTTAGCCACAGCCAGCCCCAGAGAGGTAAAAATCAACTGTGTTCTAGTTATGTCCACCTCGCTCGGGATCCCCAATAACACAAATTTGGGCTCCATAGGCAACGTTACCCCTAGGACAGTTCCCAATAATAACAACACCTGTGTCCAGAATGGTAAGAGTGCGGGACATGCCCCGATCGTATGATAAAAATCGCCCTTTGTGGCGGGGCACATCAGGCAGCGTGGCAACTCTGCCCTTCCCATCTTATGCAGTCTATCTCTATCATAGTATGTTCGGTGCAGTATTTTAAGTTGGATAAGTCGGAGTATTGCCTTTATAGCCACCTCTCTGGGGTACATTAATTCTGCCTCCCAATCAATATCTTCCATGGACCCCACATCTTTCTCCCATCTTGCACAAAGGCCTAGCAATCCATCAGGGATGTTGTTATTAAGAGTTTTATATGTGAGGGAGACCACTTTAACGGTCAATTCCTCTTGTAGGAGTCTACCCTCTAGTGGTGCGTATTCTGGAAATTGCTCACTAGGGATGTTTTCTGCCTGCCACGCATGGCGCAGTTGTGCATATTTAAGGAATTGGGACTCATTCATATTATGTTCTTGTTTAAATTTTTCCCAGGTTTTAAGTTCTCCGTTTTCAATGATGTCCCCTATCGTGGCGATCCCAAGCAGGTCCCAGGACTCAAACCCTGTAAGTTTGCGTAGTTCTCTAAACCAGTTCCCCTCCCAGAGCGGTGTGGCCCGCGTAATCCGTTTCGTCCACCCCAGGGTTTTGCTAGCCCTCTGCCATGCCAGCAAGGTCACTTGAGTCACGGGTAGTAGACGTGAACTACCCTTCCCCCCATAAAGGTAGTGCAGATGTGTATGTGGTTGCATCATCTCCCTCTCGAGGCGGTATGTGGGATGGTCTCTATCTCTATGTGTCCATTCGTTTATGGGCAGCATATGGGACGCCCAATAGTAAGCCTCTATATCGGGGAGCGCAATCCCTCCGTTGTAGGGGTTGCGCTGTAGCGTCCGAAGTGCAATTCTGGGGTTCCCGTCTTGCCATATTAGTGATCTGATTTTACTATCTATATCCGTAAAGATGGCCCTGGGCAGGGGATGGTACGAGTTTTGGAGGACATATAAAATTTGAGGCAGAGTGATCATTTTAAAGAGAGCCGCTCTACCAAGCAGGGTGAGAGGAAGATCTTTCCATCTCTCCACGTCGGCCCTAAAGTTGCTCAGAACGGCCCCCACGTTCTCCCATCTACATAACTCTGCGTGGGGCATGACAAAAATACCCAGATATTTAAAGCCCCCCGGTACCACTCGCAGCTCACCGGGC
Source organism: Calotriton arnoldi (assembly GCA_963921515.1). Classification (NCBI taxonomy): domain Eukaryota; kingdom Metazoa; phylum Chordata; class Amphibia; order Caudata; family Salamandridae; genus Calotriton; species Calotriton arnoldi. Next base: position 51,235 of record CAWUFW010010210.1, read on the forward strand.
CGGGAACAGTCCAGTTGTGTGTTAGTCGGGCAATAGAATGCAGATTTATTCCAATTAATTTTATATCTCGAGTGTCGCCTGTAGTCCGTAATCAAGTCGAAAAGGGCTAGAATGGTCGTCTCTGGGTGAGTAATGTACATCAGGACATCGTCAGCATAAAGAGAGATATTCTCCTCCTCTGTGTCCTCGGGCATAACGCGGAACCCTCGAATCAAGGGGTGTATCCTAATGGCACAGGCCAGTGATTCCAGAGTGAGCGCAAAGAGGAGAGGTGACAGGGGGCAACCCTGTCTCGTCCCCCTCTCAATAGGGAAGGGTGCCGAGCACCGACCATTGACCCGCACTGTGGCCATCGGTTGTTGATATAGAAGTGCCACCCAGCTACGGAATTTCGGCCCCAGCCCAAATTGAGCCAGGGTAGCATCGAGAAAATGGCAGTTTACAGCGTCAAACGCTTTTTCGGCATCTAGTGATAAAAACGCATGGTGACTCGTCCTGTTTGCACCTCCATAAGCCAATTGTGTGTGCGTCTAAGGTTTAAGCAGGTAGATCTACCTGGCATAAATCCAGATTGATCTTCGTGGATCAGACCCTTAGCAACACCCAGAAGGCGAGTCGCCAGAATGGTGGCCAGGATCTTAACTTCTGAGTTTAGCAAAGAAATGGGTCTATAAGACCCATATTGATCACGTGGCTTGCCCTCTTTAGGTATGACCACAATAGTAGCTATTTGCAAGTCTGGGGGAAGAGTCCCCTCCTTTAAGGCATCTATGAAGAGCATATGAAGGTGGGGGTATAGGATATCTATGTATCGCCTATAACATTTCGCAAGTAGCCCGTTGGTGCCAGGGGCCTTCCCGGGGCGTAGTCTTGCCACTGCCTCTTGAACCTCCGTAAGTGACAGGTCTTCTTCTAGGGCCTTTGTTTCTATCTCTTCTAACCTAGGGGAGGGAATAGCCCCTAGATACTCCTGAATCTCCGCCTGTGATTTTTGCGACCGTGCCTGATATAGATCTTTGTAATATTCAGCAAAGGCCGTGGCTACCCCAACCTCCGTAGACTGTTTTGTCTCCAGAGGTCTATCACTTCCTTTACCCATCTATTTTGAGCCTCCTTCCTGCCAAGCCAGGCTAGGAGTTTCCCTGCCTTATCTCCTACCTCATAGAGGCGATGTCGTGTCGCCAGGTGCAATTTCCTGGCATTATCAGAGGCCAGTTCCTTATATTCCAGTCTTAGGGACGCAAGTTTGCGGGACATTCCAGGGTCATTGCTCTGGACAACCTGTCTGTCTAAATCATTTATTTTTTGTTCCAGGTCTGTCAGGCACTTGTCCCTGTCCTTTTTTCCCCATGCTATGCGATTTTGGGCCCTGTCCCGTAGCACTGTCCTATAGGCCTCCCATAACGTCACCCCGGAGGAGACAGAGTCCTCGTTTTCTACAAAATAGACTTTGGTATCCGCCCTAATTCCCCTTGCGATTTTTGTGTTCTGCAGGTCCCATGGGCACAACCTCCAGCTATGGGCGACGTCCCGCTCCCTCAAGCCCATCCCTATCAGGAGCGGGGAGTGATCCGAGAGACCTCTAGCTGTATACTCAGCGCGCCCTGTGTCACATATTTCCCCCCTGGGAACAAAGATGTAGTCCAACCTAGAATGTGTACCATGGGCCCCAGAGTAGAAGGAGAACTGTCTGGCTTGAGGAAATTTGTCCCTCCAGATATCCGTCAATCCCATCGTGATGGTAAAACGCTGCAGCGGTGTGGTCGATGTGGGTCTGTCCCCCCCTCCGGAGCGGTCTAAAGTTGGGTCCATTACATCATTAAAGTCGCCATCCACCACATGGAGGGCGGAGGGTGCCTCAATCAATATGTCAATTACTTTTGACATGGTGGGTGCCTGCAACTTGGGGGGTGCGTATACGCAGATCAAAAGAACCTCAGTCCTTGGGGGGTGGTTCACAATGAAGTAAAGTTATCCTGTTGTTGCCCTTTTCTTTTCCCCCCACCCTACCCCTTCATTTAATCATTTTCAGATCGTTTACCCATCCAGCTTTTTGCGCTTTAAGCATTTTGCAAGTTTTTAATCTATACTGTGTGACTAGTATGAGTATTTCTCGACAGGTAACTCTAATAATTTTGAATAAAACAGTTAACTAAAGATGCCGCAGATCTAGAAGTGGCATTTAGAGATATAATAGAAGGGGGTTAAAAAGGATGAGGATGTAGAAATCTGCTCTCCATTTAATTTAATTTATATGCTTTCACATTCTGATTCAGACAGAGTCCTCGTTTTCTACGAAATAGACTTTGGTATCCGCCCTAATTCCCTTGCGATTTTTGTGTTCTGCAGGTCCCATGGGCACAACCTCCAGCTATGGGTGACGTCCCGCTCCCTCAAGCCCATCCCTATCAGGAGCGGGGAGTGATCCGAGAGACCTCTAGCTGTATACTCAGCGCGCCCTGTGTCACATATTTCCCCCCTGGGAACAAAGATGTAGTCCAACCTAGAATGTGTACCATGGGCCCCAGAGTAGAAGGAGAACTGTCTGGCTTGAGGAAATGTGTCCCTCCAGATATCCGTCAATCCCATCGTGATGGTAAAACGCTGCAGCGGTGTGGTCGATGTGGGTCTGTCCCCCCCTCCGGAGTGGTCTAAAGTTGGGTCCATTACATCATTAAAGTCGCCACCCACCACATGGAGGGCGGAGGGTGCCTCAATCAATATGTCAATTACTTTTGACATGGTGGGTGCCTGCAACTTGGGGGTGCGTATACGCAGATCAAAAGAACCTCAGTCCTTTCCCATAACCCCCGGACTCCCACGTATCTGCCCAAGGGGTGGTGCCAAAGGTGTGTAATTTGAAAGGGAATGCTCTTCTTAATCAGGATCGCCACCCCTCTTGCCCCTGAGGTGAACCCCGAGTGTGCCAGGACCTGATAGGCTCCGCGAGCAATAAAGCCACACTGTGTACCCTTGAGGTTCGTTTCTTGTAGCATTGCCACATCTGGGTGAAGCCGCTTAATATTCTGTGACACTAGTCCACGTTTGATCTTATCTCCCAGTCCATTAACGTTCCAAGTCATAACCGTCAGAGTGGGATGTCTAGTCATGTTACCTCACACGACATTACACCTAAAGTGTTACGGTCAAGGGGGTGGTGTTGGTGGGAATCCCCCATGCCTCTCTTTTACAGGACAATCTCTTAGTAGCGATCCTCGTGCTTAACCAACAAAAACATAAACATTGATAACCCAACTGTGCAAAACCCCTCTCAACCCCCCACTCCACCTCCCACATTCCTCCCGCAACCATGTGCCCCCGCCCATCTCTGGAAGCAGCCCTAGGTCGGTGTGGATAGATCGGTCTGTCGATCTCCCCCCCCCCGAACATAAACCCAAATTCCCAACTCTTACAGTTCTGCTGCTCAGGTGTCCTGGTCGTCAGCCCTTCGAGGCCCAGCACCTCCCGGGAGGGGATAAGAACAGAAAGAAAAGGGCAGCAAAAGAAAAGGAGTGAAAAAGCAAGGGAGAAAAAAAGAAGGGAGGGTGAGAATTAGGTTGTGGAGTTTCTCCGCCAACATTCAACTTGCGGCACCCAAGTCGTTCGGATCCCCTTCCGTGGGTGGGGTATTGTCATTCGGTTCTTCGTCTCCTCCGCTCTGTTCAAGTGCCAGTATTGCCTTCTCTAATGGATGCCTTGATTCTGGTCCGAGGGACCCATCGGCATTATCCGAGTCTGAATGTGGGTTTGAAGAGCCGGCTCTTTGTGCCGTGTCGGTATCCGATTGGGTGTATTCTCCATTATGGCCACTCTGACTTCTCTTGTTGGGCGTAGATCTGTTCCTGGAGTAGGGCATATCAACTATGGGGAAAGGGAACTAACTAACTAAACTTTGTACTATTGCTGAATACATTAAATAAAATAGTTGGTTCACAATGAAGTAAAGTTATCCCGTTGTTGCCCTTTTCTTTTCCCCCACCCTACCCCTTCATTTAATCATTTTCAGATCGTTTACCCATCCAGCTTTTTGCGCTTTAAGCATTTTGCAAGTTTTTAATCTATACTGTGTGACTAGTATGAGTATTTCTCGACAGGTAACTCTAATAATTTTGAATAAAACAGTTAACTAAAGATGCCGCAGATCTAGAAGTGGCATTTAGAGATATAATAGAAGGGGTTAAAAGGATGAGGATGTAGAAATCTGCTCTCCATTTAATTTAATTTATATGCTTTCACATTCTGATTCAGACAGAGTCCTCGTTTTCTACGAAATAGACTTTGGTATCCGCCCTAATTCCCCTTGCGATTTTTGTGTTCTGCAGGTCCCATGGGCACAACCTCCAGCTATGGGTGACGTCCCGCTCCCTCAAGCCCATCCCTATCAGGAGCGGGGAGTGATCCGAGAGACCTCTAGCTGTATACTCAGCGCGCCCTGTGTCACATATTTCCCCCCTGGGAACAAAGATGTAGTCCAACCTAGAATGTGTACCATGGGCCCCAGAGTAGAAGGAGAACTGTCTGGCTTGAGGAAATTTGTCCCTCCAGATATCCGTCAATCCCATCGTGATGGTAAAACGCTGCAGCGGTGTGGTCGATGTGGGTCTGTCCCCCTCCCGGAGTGGTCTAAAGTTGGGTCCATTACATCATTAAAGTCGCCACCCACCACATGGAGGGCGGAGGGTGCCTCAATCAATATGTCAATTACTTTTGACATGGTGGGTGCCTGCAACTTGGGGGTGCGTATACGCAGATCAAAAGAACCTCAGTCCTTTCCCATAACCCCTGGACTCCCACTTATCTGCCCAAGGGGTGGTGCCAAAGGTGTGTAATTTGAAAGGGAATGCTCTTCTTAATCAGGATCGCCACCCCTCTTGCCCCTGAGGTGAACCCGAGTGTGCCAGGACCTGATAGGCTCCGCGAGCAATAAAGCCACACTGTGTACCCTTGAGGTTCGTTTCTTGTAGCATTGCCACATCTGGGTGAAGCCGCTTAATATTCTGTGACATTAGTCCACGTTTGATCTTATCTCCCAGTCCATTAACGTTCCAAGTCATAACCGTCAGAGTGGGCTGTCTAGTCATGTTACCTCACGCGACATTACACCTAAAGTGTTACGGTCAAGGGGGTGGTGTTGGTGGGAATCCCCCATGCCTCTCTTTTACAGGACAATCTCTTAGTAGCGATCCTTGTGCTTAACCAACAAAAACATAAACATTGATAACCCAACTGTGCAAAACCCCTCTCAACCCCCCACTCCACCTCCCACATTCCTCCCGCAACCATGTGCCCCCGCCCATCTCTGGAAGCAGCCCTAGGTCGGTGTGGATAGATCGGTCTGTCGATCTCCCCCCCCCCGAACATAAACCCAAATTCCCAACTCTTACAGTTCTGCTGCTCAGGTGTCCTGGTCGTCAGCCCTTCGAGGCCCAGCACCTCCCGGGGAGGGGATAAGAACAGAAAGAAAAGGGCAGCAAAAAGAAAAAGGAGTGAAAAAGCAAGGGAGAAAAAAAGAAGGGAGGGTGAGAATTAGGTTGTGGAGTTTCTCCGCCAACATTCAACTTGCGGCACCCAAGTCGTTCGGATCCCCTTCCGTGGGTGGGGTATTGTCATTCGGTTCTTCGTCTCCTCCACTCTGTTCAAGTGCCAGTATTGCCTTCTCTAATGGATGCCTTGATTCTGGTCCGAGGGACCCATCGGTATTATCCGAGTCTGAATGTGGGTTTGAAGAGCCGGCTCTTTGTGCCGTGTCGGTATCCGATTGGGTGTATTCTCCCTTATGGCCACTCTGACTTCTCTTGTTGGGCGTAGATCTGTTCCTGGAGTAGGGCATATCAACTATGGGGAAAGGGAACTAACTAACTAAACTTTGTACTATTGCTGAATACATTAAATAAAATAGTTGGTTCACAATGAAGTAAAGTTATCCCGTTGTTGCCCTTTTCTTTTCCCCCACCCTACCCCTTCATTTAATCATTTTCAGATCGTTTACCCATCCAGCTTTTTGCGCTTTAAGCATTTTGCAAGTTTTTAATCTATACTGTGTGACTAGTATGAGTATTTCTCGACAGGTAACTCTAATAATTTTGAATAAAACAGTTAACTAAAGATGCCGCAGATCTAGAAGTGGCATTTAGAGATATAATAGAGGGGGTTAAAAAGGATGAGGATGTAGAAATCTGCTCTCCATTTAATTTATATGCTTTCACATTCTGATTCAGTGACCCGAAGATCGTTTATTATACAGTCTTTTTTGGCTCCACATGAAAGAAATTGTTCATGAGCCACTCGCAGGAGAAGGGACAATATAAACTGAGCAGGTATTAAAACAAGTTACATACTTAACTAAAAAAATAGCTAATTTCAGTAAAATAATGTCAGATAAAAATAACGTTTCATATCCTAAACAGTATACATCAGGCAGCTGCTGAAAATAGCCTCAATACAATGGACGAGCGGGACACATTCATCCTACAGATGCCCTTGTAGGTATGCCGATACAGACTATAAACAGCTAGTATAATATAAATGGAGGGTTGGTTGAAGGAATCTAGAGCATGCCACTCTCCTATTTCACATCAGCCTTTTTAAATTCTTCTCCCGTGCATGCAGACTTGAGGAAAACTGAAAAGAGAATCTTTTTAAACTGCACTCAAATTGTTTTTAAAAATAATCTGGGTGATTGAGGATCTATTCTTGGGCCATTTGGGTGGCCATCACTTCTGAACTTTTGAGCACCGTTTGTTCCTATCTACTGACACTGTGTCAACTTGATACACCTGTAAAATGCATCTCATATTTAATAATGTAAGTAATTATTAGAATACATTAGATTTATCAAGCAGGTACATTAACTCCAGACCAAAATGTTGTCTATTTTTCACTCAGTAACCAATGTGACGGAGTCCTGCTGAAGGCCTAAGCCGAAACGCGCGTTGTCTGTCAACAAGCCGCCAGTCTCCCCATACCAGCATAATGATGCATGCTTTCAATATTGATTGTATGACCATTTGTTAAAGAAGATTGCTAGTCTCTTTTACATTGTTAAACTGATTAATGGTGCCAATTGTCGATTATATGACCATAAATATGATGGTAAGGTTGTTGTGAATAATAATGAATAGAGAAATATGACAACTGTGAGATTCAATAATTGGAGGTCTGTCAACAAGCCGCCAGTCTCCCCATACCAGCATAATGATGCATGGTTTCAATATTGATTGTATGACCATTTGTTAAAGAAGATTGCTAGTCTCTTTTACATTGTTAAACTGATGAATGGTGCCAATTGTCGATTATATGACCATAAATATGATGGTAAGGTTGTTGTGAATAATAATGAATAGAGAAATATGACAACTGTGAGATTCAATAATTGGAGATATATTTTTGTAAATCAAAAAAAAGATTATATATATATTTTTTATCATAAAAAACAGTGAATAAATAAATGAAATATTTATAAAAACAGTTTGCATTTGGAAGTAATGTTATCTCAATAAATGTCTGGAATTGATATGCCTGCAATGTGTTAAGAACCACTGTGCCTAGGTGTCCCTTTCCCCATAGTTGATATTCCCTGTCCAGGCTCTTTATCCTAGATTCAGGGGCCCCGTTTCTTTTCAAAACTCTTGGAGTAGTGCATGCCTTTACGGATTCTCCGTGGTCTGCCAGTATTCGTGCGATTCCCTCTCTGGGGGGAACCACCTCCATCGGCAACGGTCCCTCGTCCCTGTGCGCCAGGCGACGGCTCCCCCCTCAATCGAAGCACCGGTCTCTCCTCCACCCAGGCCCATGCCTCCTCCGGGTTCTGAAAGAAGAAGGCCTTCCCTTGAAATAGGACCTTTAACTTTGCCGGGAACAAAAGCATATACTGGAGCTGAAGGGCTCGTAGTTTGACCTTGACCGAGTCGAAGGTGCAGCGCTGTTTCTGTACTTCCCGGCTGTAATCTGGGAACGTCATAATCTTTGAGTTGTCGTATCGGACTTCCCCCTTGCAGCGCAATCATGTCTCTGTCCAGAAAGTTCAACAGTTTCGCAATAATGGGCCTCGGCGGGGCCAGGAGGAGGTCGAGCGCTCAGAGCGCGATGCGCACGTTTAATGACGAAGCAGGTAGAAAAATGGTCCGTCGGGATGAGATCCGTTAGCCACTTCGTCAGGAATGCCGCTACATTGGTGCCCTCCACTCTTTCAGGGAAGCCCACGAAGTGGAGGTTATTTCTCCGGGCCTGATTTTCTGCGTCACCAATCCTCCATAACATATCCGTGGTGGAGCTGCGCATGTCTCTCATTCCTTCCTGGAGGTCTTTAACTGCATCTTCCACTTCTGAGACTCTGGTCTCGGCCTCTGTCACTCATTCCGACACCTTATGGAGGTCTTGTCGAAGCAGTGAGACCTCTGAACCGACCTCGCCAATCTTCCCCTCTAACACCTCTCTGGAGGTCTGGATGGCCTGAAGGAGCAGGGCCGTGTCCGAGGGGGGCTGGGCCGCCTCCACCGTCTCAGGTTGTGTGGGGAGGATTTTGGTGTATTTATCCATCTTGCCCTGCCGTGGGGGTTTCGGTTCTTTGTCTTTGGCCATGACCCCGTTCTCTCTCGGCCACGAAAATGCAATATGGGTCCTGTTTTCGTGTACTCCCGTTGCCCACCCAAAGGGGAAGACTCTCCTTGATGCTCCTGGATTGTGCGGTCCCAACCACTGTCGCAGTTGCACGGTACTTCCGTCGCCCTCCAAGAGCGAGCGGGGGAAGGGAAAGAAGAAAGGGGGGGAACCCCTCCTGGCTACTGACGTCGGATATGAGGCTTCAATGCACTCTCGGTGTGTAGAGAATGCTTGCCTCCCTTGATCTGGCATGTTCCTCTGTTAAATTCCACGATGTGAAGCTGGACAGGTCGTTTATTGGGTAATTTCAGGCCGCTACTCCAAGGGGTGCGACAGCCTGAGTTGAATACTTTGGGCACGGAGGACTGACCCTCCCAGTACAGATGGCGGATAATGTCTGTTCCGTCCCCCCACGGGATGAAGGCAAGGTGAGGGGGAGCCGCTCCCTCAATGTATACCGGCTCTATAAAGTAGGGTGTTGTCCCTTATCCGCCATCCGGGGTGGGACACAGCCAAACCAACTGTGTGTGTCCCAGGCCACACACGGACAACGCAGCACCAGGCACCAGAGACTACCAATACTGGCTGCACAGGGTAGGAAGTCGTCCCTTGACTTCCACCTGAGGCGGGACCCAGTCAGGCTGATTTTGTATGCTATAGACCCTCTCAGGGCCACTGGGTCTCAAATCCATTTCTTGCTGCCCCCCAAGGACTCACCCTCAGTGCAAGCCACTATCGGGATCCTTCCCCCTCAGGCCCATGGTCCGGGCCACGGTGGTCTCAATAGTAGTGCTTCCGCCGCTCCGGGGGGGATTGTGATACAGCGGGGGGCCACCAGGAAGTCCGCCATGTGAACGTGTGCGAGCAGCACCAGCGCCACTCTCAGCCCGCGATAGAGCCAGCAACTCTGGCCCTGCCTCTTCAACTGCAGCAGCCCGCCACCACTTCCCTCAAGACCCGCAAACCAGCTGGCGTCGCACCGCATGGGTGCTCGGCACCCGGGGAAGCCCTCTATACCACCGCGGACCAATGGCGGGGACGCAGTTGTTCCGGAGGAGTCGGAATGGCTTCTCCCGGCCGCCCAGGGGAGGAGGTGCAGATCCCCGATCGGATTCCGCTCTGGTGCAGGATTTCAGCCGTCCCCCGTGCGGAAGGGTGGGAAGGCGTAGCGTCCAGTGGCCGGTGGGTCAGCGGTCCGCCGGCTTGTCAGCACCACAGGGATACCCCCAATGCTTCCACAACTCCGCCAGCCGCCATCTTGTTGAAGTCGCACTCGATCGGTCTCAGCTCTGACCAGATCAATTCATGCCGATACAAGCACCCGTGGAGCCCCCACCGAACAATAACGGGGGAAGGTGCTGCTCTGGCCGTCTTTTGGAGGTGAGTGTTGTCTTGGATGCCGCAGGATTAGATCAGGATTTAGGCTGTCAGCGGGAGCTCACACTTGGCACGTCTCACCCGGCCATAAGCTAGGCCACGCCCCCGTCCTCTGGCATTGTTCACAGGATGGCTCCCCAGCTGGGGTCAGCAGGGAGGATACCAGGTCCTCACCTGTTTATCTGAATCTGTTTCCAAATCCCACTCAGGGTCCCTGCTTGGACCTAATCAAGGGGCTGTCGGGCCAGATGGGTAGAGAAAGAGGAAAGGCGGCAAGGGGGCGAGTTCTCTCAGTGGGCCAGTCTTTGAGGACCTTGGTAATAGGCTTTCGAGGCCACATGAGGTGTAAGTCTATTAATAAGTGTTTGTGCAATGCTGCCGGTCCCTCTGATGCATGTAAGCGACACACAAGCAGGAAAGGGCCCTCATGTGATTTATACTACTTTTAGCAGAAATAGACCGAATGAGAATGTGATCATCCCACCTATTGATCTGTGTGTCACATCCTGCTGCTGCAACATTGATGGATGCTTCTATGCATCCCATCAGCAAGAAAATATTTCCAAATCGTTTGTTTTCCGTTTTGCATGTAGCAAATTCCTTTGTGGCCATTTTCTCTCTTTTTTTTGTTATTTAATTTGCATTAATAATTCAGTTGAAGTTATATTTACACACTGCATTGTTCAAGCAGTACGTAGTAATTTGCATGGACAGTCCAATCAAATGTAGGTAATGAAAGCGTGGTAAGGGCCTGAATGGCCATTGTGCCACTCTAGCATTTTCTGTAGGATACAGCCCAAGGATGGGCCTCTTTCTGAATAGAATGCGCTGCCAAGACACACCATTGCCACCAAGCCTCCTTTTCACTCAGGGCTACCTGCAGTGTGGAGCTGGTTTGAAGAATTTATGTCAGGACTAATTTTAGTTACCAGTCCGGCCCTGCATGTGGTATAGGCAGTCTGTAGCTCCATAAAATGTTGAGGGTCTGAGCAATTTCCAACATTATTGAACATGAACTCTACAGTCAACTTAAAAAAAACATTGAGTTAGTTACGGCACCAGTCTAAAAAATATTAGCTCTAATCAGCTAATAGTACATTTTCTTTGCCTGAAATAAAAGATACAGCGACGTTAGCTTTGAAGACCACTCTGGTCCTTTCGCTGTCGGTCTTACGTCAGAGGCAGGGTGTCCTAAAGGAAAATTAGGATATTTCTCACAAAGTCGATGTCTCTAGAACTCCACAAGAGCTGGGGCAACGGCATTCCAATGTCAAGAGCATATTGGAGACGCGGGTCCCCTAACAAAATCAGATTCGTGTTTAGCCTTCTCCTGCACCTTGGAAATAGTTAATGTATATCTAATAATTACAAGAAATACATTAAAACCTCTGTTTTTGTGTGTCAACCCTCACCTTACCAGAAATCTCATGTTTCTTACCTGCTCTCTGGCTCTGATGTTCACGGCTGCGGTGCCTGCTCCGCCCGGCCGGCCTTGGACTGGACACGCTCAGGACAGTTATTGTACATTGCATTATATTGAATGCATCCGCCTCTTGCATGCTTTTCACTGCATGCTTTTCACACAAACTCTACCCACTACACCCACTGCCCTTACAGAATGGCATGGTACTCCACATACAGCTGACACTATTCAATGATGCCCGGAGTTGCAAGTGCCGTTTGGGCCTTGCTCATCGTCCTGAAAGCCACAGTGTGAACTCGCATGACTCAGCAGGCTTATATAATTTCAGAAGTAATTAAGACTGCCGCCTACAGACAGGCTGCTAAATCTCATCTTAGGTTTTGACGGCTCAGGGGCAGGTTCGGAGAAGGAGAGCGCTAGTCGAAGGATGGTATATTCTTAGGCCTCAGTGCATTACACACTGGCTATCACATGTCCTTATGTTGTGGCTTTCGTGCATCGTGCTCCTACATAATAAAGGTGCTGCATTTATGAAAAGCTCTGCTCGCTGCTTGAGACTGTAAACATCAAAATAATTACGGATTATTAAAAAGCACTCACTCTGCCATCCAAGTTCCCAGCGTATGCCCAAGCTGAATTTTCCTGCAGCCGTAGTTTGAGCAACACCTGAAGGGGGCGGGGTGTGAAGAACTGTGGAGAAAGGGTGTGGCTTAATGTCTAGGGCGGCTGACAAGTTCTGGTTTTAGCCACTCTGCTTCATGGGATATGTAGTCTAATTCATTGTCAACGTTTTCATTTAAAGGTGTTTCTCAGTCGTTTGGTATCCTTAGCACTGTGGCCATATCAGTGGGGGGAAGAATACGCCGGTAACTGACTCTGCTCCGCCGGCGGGTGACGGAGTTTCTTTGTCAAAACTTAATGCTCCAAGCGGAGCACAGAGTTCCAAAACTCCGTGAACTCTGCTGGCGGAGTGGAGTTCGCTGCACACCCTTAGTTCAAATATATTTTGGTTGCAGTTGATTCTTGCTCTAGATTCCTCTGGGTTTGGCCACAGCATTCGGCTGACTCTTGAACTGTTATTAAATACTTGCAAGTCTTTACCGGGACATATACCTGTTGTGCATTCCACGCGGATCAAGGTCCGGCTTTCGTTTATAAAGCGTACCATGATCCGATTAAGTAAATGGGTATGTAGGTGCACTTTTCTTCTCCATATAGACCAAAGGGTAATTCTATTGTGGAGAGAATGAACCAAGACTTAAAGCAGTCCTTATCAGCTGCAGTATTAGGGACAGGGCATGGTTGGTTGAACCATATATATGGGGTTCAACGACCTTTAAATAACTTCCCTAAAAGATTTCTGGGTGGGCGGACCTTTACAAAGTACTTTTTGTCATCAAGATGTATGTTCCAGATGTTGATGGTCCAGCCGTTGTGTTGGCCGTCGTAACCTTTGACGTAGATAATCATTGTGCTGCCTTACAGAGCCTACAAGAGTTCCATGACACTAACTCACACAAACATTAGCCTGCATCTAGCCCTTCTACGACTGCAGTTGCTTTTCCAGTTTCTGGCCGGCTTCCAAAAACTGGGGATCTGGTTTGAGAGAAGATGGCCATCAAAAAGGAATTTGGCTCATCGTACCGTGCTCCTGTTCCAGCCCTTGGTCTTCAAGGTACCCAAACTGTGATTTTACCACCTCTCTCTGGATACAAGGATAATCGTTTTGTCTCCATTGAACATGTCAAGCTATACTATACTTCATAGTATTACATGAAATAGCAGTTCTTTTCCGCAAGACTTTTCTTTGCAGCCTGTGAGCACCACTGAAGCTGAAACTCCCCGGCTGGGGGAGGGTGAGGCTGAGTCCTTCGTCGACAACTTCCCTAACACAATACCTGTTTCTACTAACACTTCTTCTACAACAGATGTGATTTATAATGATCCACCATTGGTGAGTCCACCGAGTTGGCCTTTTCAAGTCCTACTGCTGAGTCCGACCCTCCTGCTTTTCAGACGAGTACTTCCGGGTACTATATGGATCAAGATATTTTTCTTCAAACAGTTATTCCATTTTGTACACACCTTCAGCTCGGATTTGTAATTTTATTTCATGGTTAAAATGCACTTATCTGGTCCCTCTGATATATGTCTGGATCATACTGTCCTTGTTTTTTTTATTCATTTGGATTGGATTGTGTGTTTTTTTCCTATTAATCAATGGCCATTACCTCCCGGAGCGCACTGCTACAGAACAAGTCGACCGAGTGTGCGCCCACCATTCTTCATCGCATAAAATGAAAAGAGTCTTGTCTTTCGTTAACATTTCAGCCATTCCAGTGACTGATGGAATTGTTTGGGATAAAGTTCCTTTCGACATATTTGATCCGACAGAGATCCTGCAGATACCATATGTGTTCAAAGTGTCTATGGGTGATGTAGTAATACCTGGGTTATATTCAGATGATTGGGATGTTGATACTGTAAATTCTATGCTTTCTGAATTAGAATACTATACTGTTTTTGAATCAGAAGATCTATACCTTAATTCCGCTAACTATGCTGATATGTTCTGCTACCATCATTATGGGCACCATTTCTTACATAGAACTAGTAGATAACGTCCCCATTTTAACTTTACTCAATAGGAACATTGTCCAACTCCCCTCCAGAAAGTTCCAAAAGGCAAGAAGATAAGTATCCTTGTTTCACAGGATACGAATCTTCAGACCTCATGTCATATTATTTTAAATTAGCTCCCACACCACCAAACAAATATATGCTTACTCAAACAAAGCTTATATATACTACTATGTTTGTTAATCTATTGTTCCTTAAAGGCTACGATTACTAGGCAAGCAGCATTGATTTGAAATCAACTTGGGGTACGAAGTCCTGGCAGGTTCAGAGCATGGAAATCTTGTTTCGAGCCTGTTTGATTACCACACAAATGATTTTCCTGAATGAAACAATCCAGCTGACTACTTGTTTACGATTGGCTAAAATTAAAGAAATTAATGCTCCGACTATTCCCTCTGTTGCCCGTCTTTGATAATTGGCATAATCTTACAAACTACACAGAAGAACAGGTGCAGAATGGTACATTTAATTCTTCATTTTCAAGTCCTGGTGGGTGGTTATTGTGGCCAGTAGACATAAACGGTTGTCATACTCGTTTTCTCAATTTCACATCTGGGTTTAAATCAAGTAGACCTGATCCCCGATACCCTCAGTCAATGCATTCTGGTTCCATTGCCACTTATTCAATGGGAATGTTATATCAACAGTGGTTGGAACATTCCACACTCTCTGCAGTAACACAGCATCTCTCTCTCTTGTCCAAGGACATGAATTTATCAGATTTTCTTGTGGGTCCCAAATCCCCACATTCTTAAAGAATTATATATGCTACTTATAATGAAATTTGGAAATCATCCCAAATGGAAGCTGCTGCACGTTTGACACTAATCGACCTAGGCAATTTGGACAAAGTGTTAACTGTTGTTGATAATAGTATTAATACACTGTCATCTTGTATTTACACTTTAAATAACAAATAAATCATCCGTTATTGATATTGTACAGAGTGACATGTCAACATTGTATCATGGGCGAAGTCAGCTTAGATCTATTATACAGTGTAGATGGATGCCTCAAACACTTAAAAATGAGCGCGTTCCATGGCATTATTTGAATTGTACTGATTTATTGTCACCTTTTAATTTAACACATAAACAGCAACTGATGTTCATGAAAGATGCGACCTATCCAATGCTACACTTAGAAAAATTAGAACAACTTCCATTCACTATAGCTGAAACAGCTTCGGCGGTGTGGTTAATACACAGAGTTATTTCACTATCCATTTCCACATTTCGATTCACATCTTGCATGAAACATTTTCCTGTAGGTAGATACGAATTCTTAAGTAGCAGTTACAAAAATGAGGTATGGTTGCTCCCCTTTGCTTATCGTTGTGAAGGTAGTGCCAAGGAAGTTTTTATCACTGGTGAAGAATGCAAATTTACTGTCGGAAATTCACTGATTTGTAAACAGTAAAAAACACATGGCGTGTGTAACACTTCAGCATCAAATTTAGCTTGTTATTTTAAAGGAACCCCGTTTCCCATAATTCTTCCCTTCCTTACGGTACTCTCTAGCAGGAGTTATCTCATGCTTAGTGATCAAGACTGTTGCAGAATGTGGACTGGAGTCCCATATATTTTTATCAGTTTCCCAGTTAGTCACTTGTTCCAAAAATGTCTTGTTTTCCCCTCCACATGAGATTGTAGATAGCTTGCCATGACCTTCCATTCCAACTTTGAAGGCAGATTTCAATAAACTAAGCAGACTCAGAGCATTATTGTTTCAGCAAGAAGTAGCTCTTATATCGGCTCATGAGACATTTCAAATTGCGAATGGCTCGAACTTCTAGTGAAATACAGTCAATGTTAAACACTTACCTTCCCCCGCATTTCAGAGAATTAATACATCAAATCTTTAATGCCTCTAGTACGGCCGGCCTTGCACACTTTTTTAAAGTTGTAGGCTTGGGTCTTGTTAGCTCTTTTCAGACCATCTTTGGAGTAATCCTGGCTTTTATCAACTCCATGTTCTCTAGTGTATTTGGAGGATTCCCGCAGTTATTATTCCTCATTTGCGAGATTCTCATCCTGTTCCTGCTTCTCTGCAAAGAATGGTCCTCTGGCGGATGCTCTGGAGCTGGCATCGCTCAACATTACCATGAGCATATGAATCAAATCTTTGGAATGCATCTACTACAAAAATTGGATTTAGATTGATCTTTGACATTTCGGCATGCCTGGTTTACCTGGGTGCAACCCGTGTTCCATTGCATCTGGTGTCCCTTCGATAGGACACGGGATATATGCCTGGCTTCGCAGGCATCTGCTGCCTTGGACTTTGGGCTGCTGATGAGTCCCTTAGTGACCCATTTTCAGAAATGTCATTTGGGCTTGTGACTCCTACACAATGCAAAGTTTTCCTACGAGGAACAGTGTAACAGTGTGCATCGTCGCATGGCTCACATGATACAGGCTCTGTTAACACAGATGCAGGTTGCCCAGTAACTGTTTCAGCATCAGCTGAGACCTGAGAGCATGCTTGTTCTTTGGAGCTCATGACATGGGCTGTGAACCAATCGTTATGTGTGGAGTTGGATTCCTTCTTAGAGTCTTAGGCCTACGAAATGGTGAGTAACATTATGTATTCCTCTGAATCACATTGATTTGATAATTTTTTCAAAATTTACATTTTTCATTTTTTTTGTAGTTTATAGACATTCATATTTCTGGAACGGAGCTTTGGGTGTGCTTACTTTCAAATTAAAATTTTCATATCTGGTATCTTTATTAGTGCTGCTATCCTGACCAAAGGGAGGGTGTCATTTGTTTAAAGCATGGGACATTATAGTTTTCCCTATGGAAGCCTAATTCTGCATGTTGTAGGGGGTGATTGTCATGTGTTTTCTGCATGGCCCATTGTAATTTTCCTTGTGTTAGCCAAACTGTGCACATTGTAGGCCTCATTTTCCTTTGCACACATTACGATATAAACATGTTTCCTTTGTGCCACGATGTACTTTCACAAGGAACCTGCATATGTTTTCGCATTCTGTTTTTTACTTGGAATTTAGTCTGAACACCACTGACAAGGTCAAACCACAATCTCCCTTATTATTCTTTCTGGCCAGGCACTAGCGCCTAGATATGACACAAGAATGCAGCTATAGTTTATGCATACACATCTTATCATATAGACTAGCACATCAGCAAAAAACACACGCAAGGAACGAGAGTTCTAGAACAAGAGTACTGTGTCTGCTGAGATGTACAGAGTCCGTCTGTGTATGTTAAGGTACGGGGTCTGCCAGTAAACCCAGAGATCTTTGATGTATAATCATTTAGCTTCATTAGCAAGGGAGGGGGGTTTAGGTTAATCTGTCCTATAAAATGACAGGATTTTTTATGATAAATGGATTATTAACCATGCTAACAGTATTTTTAGTATGCATTTGTTTTCTAATTGAGGCATGTATACTGCATTTCAGAGCACGATAGTTTAAATATTCTGAACTACCTTTGTATCTTCTGGTTATCTTATTGTGGACGAGTACGAGTGAGAGAGTGAAAAAGGGGTTTCCTGTTACCACGATCCCTGAGAGGGTTGAGAGGGTTGTGTTCTGGGGTGCCAACTCACCTGTTTCTCTCGCAAGGTTAGCTATAGCTAGTCGGACTCTGACCCATAGGTACTGAGGCTGTATGGTGAGTGACTCAGTCCCTACCTACTGATGTTCTATGATTCTAAGCATAGTTCTGTTCTAAGAGCAGAATCCCTGCAATAATAGGAGTGCCCCACTCTTGATGACCTATGGTGGCAAGCCCAGGCAAATGGAGACACCTCTGGTGATAACCTCACCTCCTGGGAGAATGGTCTCTTGTAGAGCAACCTAAGGTCCCTGAGGCAGGAGCAGCCCATGTGTTGGTGGTCCCTCAGTGCTACCGGGCCTTCCTCCTGGAGCTGGCCCATGATGGAACGATGGCAGGACATCTGAGGCAGGGCATAACCTTTGCATGGGTTGTCACTCACTTTTATTGGCCCCGGATGAGAGTGACCACAGATGTGTTCTGTAGTTCCTGCACTATTGGCCAGCCGAGTGAAAATTCAGGGATAAAGTGGAAGGCTCCCTCTTGTGGAGACCACCTTTAAGAGGGTGGGTGTAACAAATTGGGTTACAGGTTGAGGGGGGTGAAACCCTACTAGAGTTGCAACAATAATTCTCTGTTAGGGACAAAGTCATAAGCAAAGCCCAAATGAACTTGTGCTCAACCCTCTGGTAGCTTGGTACAGAGCAGTCAGGCTCAATTTAGAGGCAATGAGTTAAGTATTTATATAGTACTTCAAACAGCAAGAAAGTGAAAGCACAACACAAGAAGAATCCCACACCAAATTAGAAACAACATATGTTTTAATAAAAAAAACAAGACCGAAACGGCAAACATCCAATCAGTAGAACCACAGATGTGGTATTTTTAAGATTTCAGTGAATATTGCGCCAAAAAGGTCAAAGCACCAACTGAGGTTTTCTGGTCAGGTCCGCCCGACACTGTTGGCGTGTTTGAGTCCGGGGACCCGCGTTGCCGAGCCAACCACAAAAATGATAGGTGCCCTGAGTGTAGAGAAGAGCATGGATCTTCAGAGCGCTTCTCCCAGAGAAACAGCCAGACACAGCAATTTCAGGAATGCAGATCTTGGGTTTACGAGGTCTTTAATATCCCTGAGAACTTGGGAAGAATAGGGGGTGAGCAAGCAAGCCCTTGGAGTCACTCTGATGTTGTTTCCTTAGTCCTTGTAACAGGGCAGAGGTCAGCAGGCAGCACCGCAGCTCAATCAGGCAGGGCAGCAGTTCCTTAGAACAATCAAACACAGCAAAATGGCAATCCTTCAGTACAGCAGTCTTTATTCCAGCGTAGTTTCTTCCAGGTCCAGTAGTGTACTGATTTGATAAGGATACCCAAAAGTGCCTTTGATGTAGGCGGTGATTTCAAAGGAGCCTTTTGGAGTGCACAAGGTTCCCTTTCAGTGCAGCCATGGTTCCAGACTACCAGTAGGGGATAACTCAGCCCTTTGTGTGAGGGCAGGATACAACCTATTCAGATGCGTTAACTACCTCTCCTGCTCCCTGCCCAGGAAGGCTAACAGTATGTAGATGAATGCAGATGTATCCCCTGTTCCACCCAGCCCTTCCTGTATTGTGGCTGTCTAGAACATATGCACAAAATGTAGCTGTCACCCAGGCTAGAAGTGTATTGAAGGCAGGCTGCAGGCACACACAGCAAAGTTAAGAGCAGAGAAATAACCACTTTCTAAAAGTGGCATTTCTAGAATGGTAATGTCAAATTTAAAGTTACCAAAAAGAGGATTCATCCTCACCATTCCAAAGATACTAAACATGAAGCCCCTACTCCTTTCCAATTAGGAATTACAGCTTAAAAGGTATTGTAAGGAATCCGCAATGCCAGCCTATAGAAGGAGTAGGCCTCACAGAAGTGAAAAACAAATGTAGCTATTTGTCAATGCATAAAGGTACATGCCCCACCTTTTATTTACACAGCACCCTGCTCTTAGGGCTACCTAGGGCCTACCTTAAAAGTAACGTATAGGTAATAAAAGGGAGTTTAAGGCTTGGCAAGTAGTTTTAAATGCCAAAATGTAGTGGCAGCAGACTGCACACACAAGCACTTCTGTGGCAGGCCTAAGTCAGGTTTGAAAGGCTACTTCTGTGGGTGGCACAATCAGTGCTGCAGGCCCACTAGTAGCATATAAATTACAGGCCCTGTGTATATATTATGCCACTTTACTAGGGACTTATGAGTTAATTATATATCCCAATTGTATATATGCCAATGTTACCAAAATTAATGGGAGAATCACATGCACTTTAGCCAACAAAAAGAAGAGTAGGAGGAGGAAGGAATAAAGTTTGGAGTAATCCTGTAAAAAGGGCCATTTTCAACATTTAGTAAGCTGCATGTTGGCTCTTATGTCTCAGATGAAGCACTTTTGGAAAAAGGCCACTGAGAATCTGGAGGTCAGCCAGTAAGTCATGAAACTCTAGCATGACCTGAAGACCACTCTGGTGGAGTTTCAACCTGGCCAAAAAGTATGGGTGATCGAGCTTTTGGAGCCCGGCATCTTGCAGGACCGGTGGACTGTGACCTATGAGGTCAAGGAGTGGAAATGGGAGGTTACCTACCAGTTGAACCTCCAGACTACCAGAAACCCTCTATGGGTTCAAGTTTGGTCAGCTGGATAAATAAACAAAATCATCACTGCTCTGTGGAGGGCAAGCACTTTTTTGTGGAAGCACACAACTTCATCCCAATCAAAACATGTACTCCTGGCTCCCAACATGTTGGCGGAGCAAAAGCCCCTCTCCTGGTGATTCTCACATAATTGCCTGGTGACAGCTCCACTGTCAAACGAGACCATAAAAATGGAGAACACCCACACTTGTTTTTAGGAATGTTCCCATCTGTTTAAGATAAAAAAATATCATGGCAAAGGCAGCAGTGCTTTTTAGGTCTCGCCTACGCAGCGCGCATGCGCTGCTTGGAAAAAGACCTTTTGGAATCGATTCCATTTTGCTGCCAAAAACGTGCACGCGTTGCATTGCTTTGAATGGCAACGCGTGCACGTTTGGCGATTCCCTTGCGGGATCGAGCTTTAACAAATGGTTCCTGCTCGCTCCCACAAGGGAAACAGGCACAGCCCCCCTCCTCTCTCCCCTCCCCCTGCTGCCATCTCTTCAAACTTGTTTTGTGAACTGTTTGCAGTGTATCATCACTTTAATCAGCTGTAAGTCACACCGCTATAAACGATTTCTAGTTTTGAAGCTAAAATGCATTTTACTTGCACTTCGACAAGAAAATGTTTTAATTCCGTCCTTGCGTGCGCCTGTAGCGTAAAGACATGGACGGGGTAGAGGGAGGTGTTGTACCTTGAAAACGCGCCGATACAATGCTGATGTTTGCTCCTAGGAGTTTTCTTTGTTCACCTAAAACTCTTACTTTCATTCTTGCGGGAAGCATCCTTGGCTGTTCTGACATGTCCGGTTAGCAGAGAGCCCGGTACACTCTCCGTCCACGCCTGCACCACTCCACTCAACTCCATGCAGAGAATTACTGAGACAGTCGAGGCTGCCATCTGCTGGGCAAATATGAGAATGCTCTGCTTCAAGTGGCAAACAGACTTGGAGGTAAATGGAAAATAGGATTGATGCCACCAAAGGGAATAAATAAAATTATTAAATGTCGGGTGGGATGGCTAATTGGGAATGACCGGTAGATGGGATGCCTGAGATGGGTTTGGCCTTTTTAAAAGCTCTGCAGACCACTCCAGGATTAAAAATCTACAGACCAAGAGTATTTACAAAGGTTCATGGACGCAAAAAACTGCAAAGAGACGCATTGCAAACGCAACTAGAATTTTAAACATAGTTAAAATGAGTTGTACAACAATCACCTCACCGCCTGCAGTATTCTCGAGGTCAATTTCGGTAAGGGCAGCCTGTCGAAATTGGCCAGTGACTTACAAGTTCCAAGGCACACGTGGTTTGGTGTGGAGCGCACCGATTCCTCGTGTAGATCCCCACTTTTCTTGTGAATTCTTGGTAGAAAGCTGTTTACCACAGCAGGTAGGTACTGTACTCGTGGTATTGGTATATACTCGGCGCAGGATATAACTCTTCCCAGCTCATAATTGAGGCCTTATTGTTTTGGAAGTAAAACGAGGCTTTGCATATACATTTGCCCTTGCTCACGACGTTACCTTGTTAGTGCCACCAACTTGGACCTGTTGTTAAAGGGAGTGTAATTCACAGACTGCTCACAATCAGGCCTGGCCTCGTAAGTGCTTGAAGATTTACATATATCTTTTGCTCTCTTCATAACACTAGTTCATCTTTTACACGAGGCCCATTTTATTATGAGTAACTCACGTTTCTAGCTTGGAGGTTTTTGCCACCCGTTTGGCCACATATGGGTGTGGGAGGCGTAATCCAGTGTTAATTGGAGTTGTGTATTCCTCGTTGCATTTTATACTTTTCAAAAATCATTTGCTGCACTGGTCTGTGCTCTCAAGCACAACATTTCTTTTTTTGTTTACTTTATTCAATTTCCTCCGTTTATTAGTCCAAAAACTCCCCTTTACCAAATGTGGAAAACACTAAAATATATTATTAAGAGGATATGAGAGGTACTAAGACTCTTTTAAGACATCAACTCCCCAGTCGCAGATTTGTTTTGTAAATAAGCCATATTACCTTTACACTTTAAGTGTAAGTGCCGATAGCAGATAAGCACTTGTGAACAATGCTGCTATTTAGTTAAACTATTCCATATTTGGTTTGTGTTTTTAAGAAAAGCAAGCAGCGTTTTGCAGTTTAGCAGAAACAGTTTCAATTTACGCAGCTGAATCCTCATGTTTTTCTAGGAGGAAAGCTGCGTCAACGTCATTTCCGTTTGAACCTCTTTTCCTGTTGCTTACTTGGGTATCCTAAGCAGGTGAATTAACAATCAGATCTATTCCACCAAACCTTCGGATCGAATGAAAACTGGCCTTTTTGTAATTATTTTATTTTGAAAAGATACGTTTTCCACAAAGGTTATCTATCCAGCGTGCATGTGCTTTAGTTTTAATATGTACCATGTTGCATTTCCTTGCTTCTGTATAAATATTGTTGCCATGGTTTATGGCCAGGGCTTGTTTTGGGCTACTCCCTCCCCGACATTGTTCTTGTTTTATTCCTCAAGTTGAAGCCCACTAATGCTTGTATGTCAGTGGAGCGAAGGGGGGTGGGGAAGGGGGCTCCTTTGCTACTGAAAACCACTAGAAAGACCGAACTGGGTACCACGGAAGCGGCGGAGGCCAGAACCAGTCCTCGGACACCGACCACAGACATGCCTGGTTAAGTTCTATGTGGGTCTGCAGACAGTAAAACAGTGCTTAATTTGTGCAGGTGGTGAGCACCAGCGATAATTTTGGGGAACCGGACTTCTTGAACATGGTTGCTTGTCTGGTTCCACCTGTGCCTGGAC
Organism: Calotriton arnoldi; assembly: GCA_963921515.1. Lineage (NCBI taxonomy): Eukaryota > Metazoa > Chordata > Amphibia > Caudata > Salamandridae > Calotriton > Calotriton arnoldi. Next base: position 74,254 of record CAWUFW010010210.1, read on the forward strand.
GTGATCTACACTTTCACAGCGCCATTCTCATCCACAAAGTCCCGTGAATCTGGAGTTAGCTGCACAGCTAAATAAAACCTTAACTCCGAGTGGCCAAAGAGAAATCTGGCATTCTGCGCTCTTTGAAAGCCATATCTTGAAGAAGATCAACAATTCAGTACTTTTTTTTTTAATGTCAGAGTCAATATAAAAGGGATACATACATTGGGGCAGATTTACGTTAAACTAACACAGCACGGTGCAGCAAGTCATTTTGCTGCGCCGTGCTGCGTTAGTCTGGAAAGCACAGGGATGCAACATATTTACAAGAATATGTCGCATCTCTGTGCTTCCCCCTGCGCTGGCGCACAAACTGCTGCCATGCGCCAGCGCAGGCACCCTTGCACCATGGTGCAAGGGTGCCTGCGTCGTGGGGAGATTGTTTTTGTGCAGGAAGGGGCACCTTCCTGCACAAAAACAATCACTACAGGCATTTTCCTCTTCCAATGCGTGCTGTAGAATGCAGCACGCATTGAAAGGGGAAAAAACGAGGAGAAATGAAAACATTTCTCCTCGTTGCGCCTCGCTACGCCACCTCTAGGGTGGCGTAGCATACTGACGCATCTCCAGAGTTACGATTTCACGTAATTCTGGAGTTGAGTCCTGTTCCATGAGTGTTGCGTGGGAACACCCACTGCAACACCCATGGAACGCCCCTTCACCGCAAAAGTGCTGCGTGTGAAGGGCCGTATTTACAGGAGAGGAAAAGTCACGCAGGGTGGCTTTTCCTCTCCTTGTAAATATGGAGGAGCCCCCTGCGCCACCAGTACGTCACAAAAAGTGACGTACTGGTGGCGCAGGGGGCTTGTAAATCTGCCCCATTGTTTTTAAAGACATGCATTTTTACGACAAAAACAATGGCCGGGAGTGTACACTTCTAGCAGGGCAGTTGTCATACAGTAGTAGCAGGCTAGGTGGTGAGCACCCACGGTGCCAGATGTATTAGGCCTGTCAAGACTAGTTCTCTTTCAGACAAGCAATAATACAGTGTGAACTGTGTCAACTGTTGCAATGGGGACGGCTGCCTGCCCCACCCGCAGTGGCGCCCAGTAACAGTTTTGCTTTATTTCACCCACCCCGGCTCCCCCTTATGTGCCTCGCTTCTGAGGGGCCGCGCATCAACACAAAGACTACGGGGCATATTTACGTTCCCTGGCGCATCCCTGCATATCAGCAGGGATGCGCCAGGGAAAATGTGTCACGCAAGTTTACCCTTGCACCACGTCCGATGCGCCGCATTTACAATGCGGCGCATCGTGCGCAGAGATAAGCAGATGCGTGACGCATCTGCCGAGCGGAAGGTTGGCGCAGTGCTGAAGTCGTGTCGCAGCGCGACGCAACTCCAGCACTGTTCCAACCTTCCCTATCCCTAACATGGTGCGTCAATGGCGCACCAGCGTCGGAAAAGTGACTGCGTGAAATCTTGTAGATTTCACTACGTCACTCTTCGAGCGTACCTGTGCCGGAACGCCCCCTGCGCCGGTACGCCCACATGAAACCTGACGCAGGTTTCATGTGGCGCAGGGTTTACTACGTGATGCATCTCCCTAGATGCGTCACGTTGTAAATATAGCGCAGCGCGGCGCATGGTTTGCGTCGCCGCTGCGTCACTTGCGTGACGCAACGGCGGCGCAAAAGTGGCGCAAGGGGCTTGTAAATATGCCCCTACTTTTACAACCAAAATTCCCGGAAATAAAATGCTGGGCGTTCATTAAGATGGCGGAGAGGGTTTACAATAAAGTGAATCTCCTCAAAACGAGCGGGTGACAATTCGGTGCATCTTACAGGTCCATTGCTGGCTCGTAAGTAGAACGTGATGTCAGTATGAGTCAACTGCCCCAGCCCACCAAGACATATACCACCAACATACACACCAGCAAAACACACTACACACATACGTCCCACCAACACACATCATATCACAACTCACCACTACATTCCACACCATGCCACTGCCCATACGTCACTACACTAAGCACAACTTGCACACAAACTTTACAGTACTGAACACAGCAGCTACATTGCTCTACAACATACCTTAAAAACATTGCCAATTTCTCTGACTAAACACTTATAAGGTCCCAAGGCGAGACATATTGGCTATGCCAATGCTTGTTTAGGATTGGAACTGAAAAAGACAAAATAGTAGAGGAAGATACTTCTCCACAGAGAAAAATGTGTTCCTAGTCTCAGAGAAAAAAGAAAGTACAGTGGGTACAAAAACACTATTTGTGTCACGTTTCACCTGCAACAATGTGCATCTACTGTAATTCTGCAAGCAGAAATACATTTGAGTGTTAAAGGTTATTTAAGGCTTTGTTCAGCTCTCCAGGAGTACTCTCGACAGGCTTTATGAATCACTTATCGGCTTTCTCTCATAGCACATTTCCTCAGTACTATATATGAATGTTTTTGTTAAACATTTCTCCATTTCATTATTTTAATTTTATCTTTAAAGGTTTCATATGCATCAAGAAAACATGGAACACCCTCAGCGACTGCGAGCGACACATGGTGCCTAAGAAATCATTCATGAACGAATGAATACATGATGTGCAACAAACATACTAGAGAGGTGAAAAAACCTAGGTGCCGACCCAGTACCCCATAATCTGTGCTCTTGAGTGCATGTTTATAACTTGCATGCAAAGATGCTGTGATTATTTGAGCTAATGATGTAATGCTTCTAAATTTCCAAACCATAACTCTTTTCCATACAAAATGAATAAACAATACTAGACAAAAATAAACTTGGCATTTTCCCATAACTGTGTTCTGGTCTCTATAAAATGGAGGCGTTAGCCCAACTCGACCCCACCTGTCTGTTCCCACCTCTAGGAATGCACCTAAAGAGGCATCCAGTGAAAAGGGACTTCTCTTTACTGAGTAGAATATATTATATATATTATGACATCATTCACCAGGTGGCCTATACAAAAGTAAGCTTTGAACTTTTCAGTTTTCACATCTCCTGTAATTCCATTTTTCAACGCCCCCTTAAATGTGCAAGAGGAACATGTTACGAGCGATGTGGATCTCCCAGTGCATAAATGAACACAGCAATGGACATATTCACCTTCATTAACAAGTGATTAGCTACCTCCATTTGCTGCCTTTCCTACTTTTCCCTCTGCCATATATCAGTAGGCAAAGGCTGCAAATCAAAAGAATATTTCTCTACACAGGTGCTCTACACCTATACATAGCTGCTCTACACCACCTTGACATGTTTAGTTGTAGATGTTGTTAAAGATATCATATGGTCAAATGAGGTTTCAGTTTCAGTCCTGACTTTATGCTCCTCGTGCCTTCCTCAAGTGACCTTGAAAAGTAATTCAATCACATAAAGACATTATAAACTGTCCATGGCCCTTGAGTGCCTCAAGAGTCTTTTGGTGAAGAGTTCCCTCAAACAACATGTTAATATCATTCTATAGTACAAGCTGACAATAATACTACAGATCACTCACAGACACCATGACTCTTGATTAAAAATGGCCTATATGAAGAACCACACTGTAGGCTAAGCTTGCAGAACATTGCTCAAGACTGAACATCGCCAATCCAGCTTTAGAGGGTTGTATGTCAGAACCACGCATGCATTTACCATGCATGCCTTTCCAACGCAGTTCCAACAACAGTTTGTTCCATGGTCGATAGGTGGATGCATGCAAGGTGTCCTAAAGTGCGTTGATTTATGGTGTTTTATGTTGGAAAGCTATCAAATGGAGGTCTCACCATGTCACTGCAGTAATTGTTTAAAAGATAACTAGTTCTGAATTTGTAAAAATGACATCTAGAATGTGTCTAGGGGTGTGTGTGGGTTTGTGTACGATCTGATGTAGGTTCACTATGACTAGGCCAGTGATGATAGTTTTTGGATCGGGCATAATGGGTTTGTCAAACCAAATGGTTACGTCACCAACAATGCATAAGTTGGAGTGTAGTGTTGTGAGGTTTTATACGATGTCTAGAAACATATCTGGGAATGTTGCATTGCTAGGTGGTGGTCTGTAAAGGAGGAGGAAGTTACAGAAGGAAGTTGGTGTAGGGTTGCATCTGGTGAAGAGGGCCTCACAACTTTGTATGGAAATGTCAGCTTTGGTGAGATTTATTGCTTCCTTGAATATAATAGCTAGTCCACCTCCTCTTTTGCCTATACAATTTTGTATGTTTAGTTTGATAGCCTGGAGGAAGGGTTTCATGCACCACTGGAGCCATGTCATCTCCCAACCATGATTCAGTTATAAAGAGTAAGTCAGGCTGTGGGTCAATGAGTAGGTGGTAGATGTGCTGCTTGTTTTTAGAGAGTAAACGAGCATTTATTATTAAGCAGTTTAGAGATTGTGTTTTGTTGGTGGTGTGACTTTGTTTTCTAGAAGAGTGAGCAGTATTTTTTCAACTTGTAGCAGGTGTATACCTGTGCGAAGATAGCAATTCCGTTTTCTATACGGTATTCGTCGACCAGCAGAATTAGAAGGCACTTTGTTGGGTCTGCGTGTGTGGGTACAAGAGTTGGTGCTTGGGAGTATGTTGGTGACCTGTGTTGTTTTTGTACAGCAGCCTTGTTGTGTAATAGACATGGAGATGTGAAATGTGAAGAGTGGCATGTTGTTATTTTGTTTGCATCTGTTTAGGGTGGAAGGTCTATGGGTTAGGGGTGGTGGTGGAACTTGTGTGTCATGTTTCAAGGCCCTAAATTGTGCAATGGATGAGAGACGGGTGAATGAGAGTTGTTATGATGGAGTATTTGTGGTAGGTGTTTTTGAAGATAAAAAATTGGGGGGTAAAGATGGTTTAGGATGTGTATTATTTGTGTAGTCATGAGGGGGAGAGTGGGTGTATGTTTCTAATTTATGACAAGATGTATTATGAACTTGTGTGTGTGAGATTTTGATGTGCTGGTGTGTGTGTTATGTTTTGTTTTGGTTTTGTGCAGTAATCATTTAGGCACTCTCTTGATGGCTTCTTCGGCCAAAAGAGCCGGAACTTCCTGATGCAGCAGGAAGAGATTGTGCTCCGTCAGCTTGTCTGAGGACTGTGGCAGGGGTGACAGACTTTATGTGAATGGTAAGACATAATCCCGCCGAGCAGTGTGGAGCACCCTCTTGTCTGAAGTTAAGGCTTGGCAGTGGGGCAAGTGGTTCCTGATCCTGCCACCAAAAGGTTGCCTGTGATGTTGCGTGGGTACATTAATGAGGTTTCAGAGGCTGCGGCTGCAGGAGGAGTGGCAGACTGGGCAGATATCTGGCCTTTGTTGCCGTGTCCCTGGCCACAAAAGGACTGGGGAGTCTACTGGTCATGGTGGCTGGGCCATAGCCACTTAGGGTACAAAAGGAAATGTGTGGCTGGCATGGCGCCTTGGTGAGACTCAGCCACGGGGAGGTGGCCATGCTCTCCTTAATAGTACTCAAGCGCTGAATGGGCCTTGTGACCAAAGAGCATGTTCATAAGGGATGCCTGAACATCCCCTGAGAAGCCAGTTGATCTCAGCCAGGCATGGCGATGAAGCATCACTGATGAAGCCAGTCTGTCATGTCCAGACCTCTGTGTTTTGTGAACTTTATTGCATCCCTGCCATTGGAAATTGCCTGGGTCAGAATAGCTCAAACCTCTAGCACTTGCACAAATGAGTCCCATACCATGTGGTTATGTCAGCCCAAGAGGCACGTGGTATACACTAACCGCCATTCAAGGCTGAAGGAAGAAAAAATCCTTTTCCTGAAGGTATCCACCCTCTTGGATTGCCTATCCTGTGCAGTGGTAGGAACACACCAGGATCCACCTTTGAGGTTGAAGCCTGCACCACCAGGGTCTCCGGGGTGGTATGCTGTTTGAGGAAACCGGGTCCACAGAAGTGGGACGGTGGCAACATGCAATTGTCCTATGCACAGTAGTGCCCTTGCAGAGCTTGGCTCAGGCCCCAAGCAGGACATCAGAGAGGGCTTCATAGAAGGGCAAGAGGAGTTCTGAGTGGAACAGCCCTGGTTGAAGCACCTCTGTCTAGACATTGGTATTGGCTTCTACTGAGGGTAGCAAGAGGCTGAAGACCTCAGCTTCCCTGCACACAACCAAAGTAAAGGAGGTTCCTTCCTCCATAGCCACACAAGGAGGAGAGACCAGCCCAATATCTGATGAGGTTTCCAGACCACCGGCATCAGCCATGTCCTCATACCAGTTACCTTCAGCCAAAGAAACTTCAAGGGGATCATGGTAACGATAGGGATCCTCAGATCCATCCCAGTCTTACACCCCACAAGGCCTGTCAAAGTAGGGAGGCATTGTGTCCGGCCCAGGTGGTCTGATTCCGGTCAGCGCTGATGTCTACGTCAAGCGATGTTGATTCTGCACTGGATTGGAGTCGGGAACGCTGATGTGGTTGGCATATCGATGCATATTCGTGACCAGAGTTGATTCGGATCTAGTGGGTCCAACTGGAACTGAGGTTGAACCCGAGGGCAGGAACCCATCAGTGTTCCTCAAACACTTTGGAGCCCAAAGATGCTTCAGAAGGGGTTCGTTTTCCCAAAAATGAGGTGCGTGATCTGACTAAATCTGATATGTGTGGGGGTCTCTCCAGCTCTGGGAAATTCAAGGAGGCCTGGAGAGGGACCCAGACTCAGCCTCCGCAGGTGGAGTGTGAGAGCGGGGCCTAAGCTTGTGGTGTTGTTCCTGTGCCTCATCCATTTACTTGGAGTTCTGCGCTTTTACCCGAAGACGACTTTGAGAACGACTGAAATGAATGACTCAGAGAGTGGGCCCCGGGACATACCATGTGACCTGAACCTGTAGCGGTGCAGAGTCGCCCAATGTCAAGCCACCAGGAGCTTTGATGGCCGCTCCTGAATCGCTTTCGGATTCATAGTGTGGCAATCAGGACAGGCATTGGAGTCATGGTCTGGCTCCAGGCACCGAAAACAAACCAGGTGGAGGTTAGTCACAGACATTTGTCAGTGGCAGGTGCCACTGGTTTTAAACCCCACATGTTTTTTTAGAGCACATGCCTAGTATACTGGGAGCAAAAATGCTTGATAAAGTCAACATAACTATGAACAAAATGGTCAAAAAATTACTAGGTAGCTATTTCCAATCTATGCTGGTGGTGCAGAAAGAAAGGAATTGATGTCAGCATGCTGGAGTGGTGCCTATATTGGCACCGCATATGTCACATCCAGCACGGACGATGCCCTTGTGGAGCCATTCGATGCTACTTAATGGGGTGCAGGGGTACTGCTCAGATTTTCAAGATCCAGTCTGACTCCTGGGAAATATTCTAAAGTAAGGAATCTGCGGCTAGAGGTTTCTATCAGATTGTGCCAGTGGACTCACCTCAATCATGATGCCCAATAAGGCTGAAATCAGTCTTGGGTCGGGCCGCAGGATGGGGGATGAACATGGCCTGGCAGTTCAGATTGGGGAGCTCGTACTGGAGAAGAAGAAAGACCAATTTTAATAAGGTTGATCCTCGACTGGAGTGGCACAGTGATAAACAAATGACTAACCAAAATGTGACCACAGAAACATCAGTGGATGGGATTGATTGAAATATTTCTTGTGTCACTTTTTTGTTTTCTCACCTTAAAAGACAAAGCAACTTAGCTATTATCAAATGGGCTTCTTCATTATAATAAGGCACATGAGGATGGTCTATAACTTAGTCACAAAGACGAACACAAAGCTAATGTCAGTCTTAAAGCTATGTTTTTTCCTTTGCAATGTCACTTCATGATTGAAAAGTGCTAGTCGGAGACGGAAATCAGTTGCATTAATTTATTGGACCGTCAATATACCATGTCAGGAAATCTTTTTCGTAAACATTCCAAAATTAAACTAAAACCAACCAACATGTATATAACATAGGGGAAATACCACACATCTCCCTTGGTAAAATATATGTACAGTACTATACATATTAAGGGACACATGCATCAAGATAACGACTTGCGATTCCTGAATAGCAATTTTTAAGGAATTGCTATTTAGGAGTCGCAATTCCTTATGCATGTAGGTTTCGCAAAAATAATAGCGATTCCTACACATTCCCTTATAGCAAATTGCGATTCGCTATTAGGGAATGCTTCACATTCATTCCTATGGGCCCATAGGAATGAATGGGAAAGCATTCGCAATTTGCGATTACCAAATAGGTAATCACAAATTGCGAATGCAATTGCAAGGGTCTAGGGGGCCTAAGGCCCCCCTGATGCACCCCCAAAAAAGGTAAGTGTGCAGATGTAGCGCACACACAAGCCCTAAGGGCATGTGTATGCGCCACATGGCACTTAGAAAATGCAATTTTGTGCATTTTTCTAAGGATTTGCAAATTAACATCAACTTGAAGTTGATGTTAATTTGCGATTCCTTAATGCAAAGTCGCATTTTGAAAATGCTTCTTGCATTGCATTTAGGGAATCGCAAATTTCGATTCCCTAAATGCATTCGCAAAATAGGTAATCGCAAAAATTGCGATTAAATATTTTGCAAATGCATTTTGGGTTGATGCATCAGAAATGGCTTTTTACCGGTTGCAAACGGGCCGATTCTGCGAATCGGCCTGTTTGCGACCGGTTAAAAGCTTGATGCATGTGCCCCCTAAAGCATTAGTAAATAAACAGGAAATATAAATTGTCATATGTAGAACTGAAAATATATATGAAAACAGAACATAATTTTAACAGTAGATCAGTCAGAAATCTGCATAGCAACCTTTTTATAAAGACAAAAACAAATCCACATCAAATCACACAGTATGGTGACTTCACTGTAAATACCTGCATGTCAAAGCACATAGTCACGTAATGACCTTGGATGTTTGGAAGTATGTTTTCATGTGCCACACCCTAGTCTTGGGATACAAATTCAGGTATGCAAATAAACATATCCTTTATGCAGTCAGGAACCAAGACAATCTTTCTCTTGGTCCACACGCTACCATCACTAAGTTCTAATGCAAACTTTCCCTATCTTTTTACCAACAAAGAATCTGAAATTCTTGACCTTACCTTCCTCACAATTGTCTCAGTCTCACTCTCTCACCCTATCTCCATCTTTACCAACAGGACTGACTCTGCCACACCCTTTGCCACACATTACAGCCTCAAACTCACTGGCTTCCAAGCTTCCACTCACTTTCTTACAACTAAAGTCATCAGCCTTTCCCAACATTCAAGACTGCACCAAAGTAGAAGTAGGCTTACCTTCCCCCCATTTTCTCAAAAGGAGATATAGGGCCATATGTAGGTAGCGAAATACCGGTCGGTAACGGCCGAAATTCGGTAAATCTCCCGTTACCGACCGGTATTTAGGCGATTGAGATGTAGGAGGCCAAAAAGAAGGAATCGGTAATTATGAATCGGTAAATACCGATTCATCATTACCGAATTCAAAACTACCCATTCGGAAATCACCGATTCCTTATTTACCGAATCGGTAAATAAGAATCGGTAAAACGAAAAAGAGATGTAGGTAAATTCGGTAATGCCGAATTACATGAAATTCGGTATTTAAGAGTCGGTAATTAACACTGACTGAGAGCAGGTGGTAATCATCTACAGCGAATATAAGCAATCCCAAAATGCAACAGTGTGATCACTATGGCGGCTTTCTATGTGATTGCAAGGCGGCTACGTCTACAGGCAGCAGGAGTGAGGATCTGGAGAAGGGAGGAGCGCATTTACAGACAGCGCATCACAATCTTCCAACAGACTGAGGCTGAGATCCATGAAAGGTACAGGCTACACCCCCACACCATCCTGGACTTGATAAGGGACCTGCACCCACTCCTGGAGCACCCAACACCAAGGGCGCACACCATACCACCACATGTGCAGGTGCTCTGTAGCCTACATCTACTCGCATCTGGCAGTTACCAGGGGGTGATAGCTGCGGTAGGCGGGGTGTCTCAGAGTTGCCTGTCCCGTTTCTTCAGAAAGTTCCTGGATGCCATGATGCAGAGAATGCACCACTACATTAGCTTCCCAAACACACAGGCGGAACTGCTCAAAACCAAGACAGACTTTTACCAGATGGCACAGTTCCCGCATGTCATAGGCTGTATTGATGGCACACACATTCCAATCTGCCCACCAGCAGCCACTGAGTATATCTACAGGAACAGAAAGTCCACACACTCCATAAATGTGCAGGTAATCTGCGATGCTGCCAACATAATCACTGACATCGTGGCCAAATTTCCTGGGAGCACCCATGACTCATACATCTTCCAGAACAGTGGGATCTACACACGCCTGGCTGCGGGAGAATTTGGAGAAGGATACCTGCTAGGTAAATCACTGTGACACTCACTCATACTTACTGCAGGTGAATGTGTATTGGTGTATGTGACTAATGGCACTCTCTTCCTCACCTAGGCGATAGTGCATATGCAGTGCGGTCATTTATCCTCACTCCCTACCTGAACCCATCAACCCTGAGTGAGAGACGATACAATGTGGCACACAAATCAACACGCAATGTTGTGGAGCGCACGTTTGGACTATTGAAAAGCAGGTTCCGCTGCCTCCACAAAAGCGGAGGCGCACGTCAGTACACACCCATCATCTGCTGCAAAATCATTGCAACTTGTGCAATGCTGCACAACCTTGCCACAAAGAAAGGTACAGAAGTGGAATTAACAGATTTTGAGGACAATGATGATGAATTAGCACAGCCAGAGCCCAACGCAGCAGGAGTGCCACCAGCAACAGATGGGAGACAGAGACGGGCAGAGATCACATGCAACTATTTTTAAGTAAGTAAGGAGACACAGCCAGTTGTTGTATGTAATGACGTAGTTTTAATTTCTGGGCACTACGCCACAACACAAACGGCCAAACTTGGCATTCCAATTTATGACATCCATAGTAGGAAGTCATGGGTTACTTCACCCAATTCTGTCCTGTAAGTGTGGGCTGCATCAGCGTCTGCGCTACGCACAACAGTACTGGATGCCATTAAGTGACTGTCCTCACTGGCTGTGGAACCAGTGGCAGCCCCATGCCGTCTGCTGCTCCTCCGGGTGTCTGTTACAGGGGGGTAATGCTGCTCCGACTGGTCGTGTCCTCGCTGTCCCCAACTTCCACAGCACCAGTAGTGGCAGACTGACTTGTCAGCAGCACCTCAAGAGCAGTGGTCACCTTTACCAGCCCCTAGTGACATCAGTGCTGCAGTGCGCCAGGCCCTCCTGCATGGCCACGGAGCGCCTGCAGAGCAGAGAAGTGGCAGTTGCTAGGCGGTTCACTGCCCTTGTATGGTGCTCCATTTTCTGCCTCTCCCTGCGCCGTGTAACTCTGTCCTCATCCATTTTGCTGCACGGCAGCATCACAGACTGAGACATGTCCCGCATGCCTGCAGCCATCTCCTTCATGCCCTGAGCCATTGAGCCTATGCCCTTGTCAATGTTGGTCATGTTGTCATTGAGGCGCCTCATTTGTCGCTGGACTGACTGTATTGCCTTTCCTTGTAGGCGCTGCACCTTCACCATGCTTGCCTCCAGCCCTCCGAAGACACCATGGCTCTCACCCTGTGGAGGTGGACTGCTCACACGGGCCCTGCGGCGGCGTCTGGCACCTGGGTGTGCTCCCTCAGTGGTGGACAGCAAACCAGCATTGCTACCATCCACTGGCACAGTGGATGTTCCCCCCCCCTCGAGTCTTCTGAGGAGGTCTCAAACTCCAGCAGTCTGGCAACAGCACGCCTCCTAGGTCTCAGCACTGCAGGTGGTGTTGATGCTGGTGAGGCTAGCAGTAGTGGCGAGGCTAGCTGTGGTGGTGAGGCTAGCAGTAGTGGCGAGGCTAGCTGTGGTGGTGAGGCTGACTGTGGTGGTGTTGTGTGCCCTGCACTCGTACTGGCCTTCTCAGTGATGTCCTTCCGGGGTGCCCTCTCTCCCTTGTCCTGAGCAGTCCTGCGCGATGTCTCGCCTGTGGACAGAAATTGTACATTAGCTCAGTGTACCTGCAGCCCTGCATAGCAAGAATAAATATACATTTCTGCCACACTATCTCATTGTCTTCTGCCTGCTTATCGCTGATGTGTGTCACATGCCTTGTTGTTCAGTGCGATTCCTGTCATGCTAGGGGTTTCACTGACTACATCTCCCATAATGCATTGCTGGTTTGCACAAAAATCTGTTCTGGAGTGGGATTCACAGAGCCCAATTGGGGATTTGGGATAGGGGAAGGGGTGGCACAATGCTGTGCATGCTTCTTACCTTGTTTAGGAGCAGCCCTGGCAGAGCTGTCTACATCCCCGATCCCACAGACACTTTCTGGCTCTATCGTGGACTCCACGAGCCGCTCAAGTTCAGTCAGGGCAGGTGCCCTGTTCCTTCCTCCTCTTGACAGCCTGGCTTGTTTCTTGAGATCAGCCATCTTCTTCTTGGTGATGCTCCTGATGTCATACCACCGCTTCTTGAGCACATCAATGTCCCGGGGGGTCACTCCAATGGCATTCACCTGTGACTGGATTTCAAGCCAGATGTTCCTTTTCACTGACTCTGCAACTTGCAGGGACTGCTTTCCAAACAGCTTTGTGTGCTGCTTCACTACCTCCTCCACAAGGACCTGCAGTTCCCTCTGACTGAATTTCAGTTTCCTCTTCCTTTCCCCTCCTTCTCTTTCTGTGTCCTGGGTGGCCATTGTGCAGGATTTGCAGGCGAGGTTCAGGCAGTGGCTCTGTTGCTCTCCTCTGCACTCCCAGCCTCTCCAGAAGGTTCTGATTGTGTGCACCTGCCTGGGTGTGGCCACTTCCTGGTTGGGAGGGGTGGTGGTTGCACAGGATTGGCTGATTCCTCAATTGCTGTTTTTTAAATTACCGATTCGGTATTTACCGATTCGGTATTTACCGAATCGGAAAAGCCGATCGGTATTGTGGATTCGGTAAATATTTACCGATTTTTACCGAGTCGGTATTATTTACCGAATTTTTACGTACATCGGGAATACCGATTCATAAATACCGATTCGGTAAAATTCGGTCATTAGGAATCGGTATTTCCAGATTACCTACATATGGCCCTTAGTCACTAACCTAGCCCACATCTGAAACTGTCTCCATCCACTGGTCTCCTTCACATAGTGCCAATTGCATGCCTGCCTTTAAAACTCTGTTCCATCTTTCTAGTTAACTATTGCTTTGAGGGTTATAAACTAATTGTGAACGTGGTCAATACATGACCTTTCAGGAAAACAAGTATTTCATCTGGCACCAACTGAACTTCACAAGGAACAATCCCTGTGGCATGATATACAAACTTCCCCTCTGGCCACTGTGAGAAATGGTTTATGACCAACAATGCATATAGAGCTTTTGAACTTCCCATATTGTTATTGTGAGAAGTTGGCCTGGCCTATGCTGTCCACTAGTTATAGTGGGCACCTTGCACCAGTCCAAACGATCTTTATTGATGGTAGGTTAAAAGACAACCTTTAATGAAAGCTATCCTAGTGGTAGCTATGGAGAGCAGCCTTCAGGCTAAGTCTTGAAGGAGTGTTAAGCTATTTGTTTTACCAGTCTATAATCTCATGAATGACCAAATGAAAGGAGAACCACACCAGGTATATATATAAAATATATGTATTTATTACTAAATACTACCCACTAGTCTCTTTATGAGGCTAGAGGTCGAAATACACAAGTTACAAGTCAAATAACACAGTAAATTAGAACAATATACGATTAGCCCTAGGGGCGTACCAAACCATATATTAAGAAAGTGGTATAAGAACCATGACTTGACTAGACACAAGGCCTAGAGCCTGTAGAATCGCTGGGACCCCAAGGAACCACCCAAGGTAGTGACACAGGGGGCCCACGGGGGTCGTGTGCAGTGTGTGAACACAGCCGCGAGCTCCGTTAGCGTCTATGGGGAAAGTCGCGGTTAGAGTTTTAAAAGTTTAGGGACACTTCGGAGTGTACTAGGAAGAAACCCTTTTGGACTTAGAGGGTTCTAGGGCCAACACCCACGGGAGCACTGTAGTACTCGTGTTACCTCACCCAGGGAAGCCGGGTGCACAGGTGTCAAATGGTGTCGGGCCGCGCCGTCGTTTTCAATGGCAGCTGGCTGAAAAGTGCTGCTGCCGAGAAGCTGTGAAGTGTCCGAAGAGATCCAAGCCTGGATCGAGGATGAGAAGAACCTGAAAGCAGAGGGGACAGAGTCTAGGTCACTAGCCAGTGACCAGGGGCACGATAGTCGAATGCCCACTGATGTCGGGTGCTTCAAGTTCGAAGAGGTGAAGATTGTCTCTGCAGCCACGAGGACCAGGAGGTGTCGACGATGACCAGGAGCTGGAATCGAGCTGTCCCATAAAGGTAGTAGCTGACTGCGGTGTTGGTGCCCGGATTGGACTCAACAAGCCTTGGTAACAGCAACCCACGCAGAAAAGGAACAATGGCTTCGGAGAGGACCAGCGAGGTCCGAGGGACTCCCCAAGCAAGGGAGAGTCAGGGCAAGCCTGGAGCAACCAGGGAGGCCCATTCAAATCAAAGATGTCTTTCTGAGGGACCCACAAGTCGACGGACAAGGGATCGCGAAGGGACCTCGGGCGGAATCACTAAATGGCGGCCCACGGGTCACTCGGAGTGGCCAGGCTGGCAATCTTCAGTGGATTCACTGCTCGGGGTCAGGGCTACAAATAACCCAAAGCACAGCCTCTAGTATCGACCAGAAGATTATGCACTTGCAAATGTGCACGGTGTCCAGGGGTTCCGGTTCCACGATACCCACGAGGTCTACGGGTCTCAGCTTTGCTGGGGACTTGGGTCAGCCTCTGGAAAGTCTGGAAATCTACCCTCTGGGTTGCAGGGTCATCGGCGTCCGGCGGGAGCTTCAGAGATGCAAACCGGACAGATGCGTCTTTGGTGCCTGCCAAGCAGGGGAGTAACTCCTTTACTCCAAGGGAGATTCTTCAGTCATCTGGCGTTTAACAGATCGTCGAAGGTCCAGGATTCAGTATCAGAGTTTCGTCCAGGGAAATCTAAAGTCCTGTTGCCAGGGGTTCCTTACTTATACCCAAGGAAGGGGTTGGACTAACTCAGGGGACCCACCTATGGGAGGGTTTGGAAAGAGGGGTGGCTACACCCATTTCCTTTGTCCAGTTTCGCACCAGAGCAGTGGCTGGCAGCCCCTGCAACCGGTTTGAACTGGGGTATGCACAGGGACACCAAATGTGCCCCCAGTGCAGGACTTCAAAGCACTCAGAGGGTGCACCCACACAGCCCCAATACACTAAAGCCTGTCTGGGAGGTGGTAACACCTCCCTGTGACAGGAAACCTATTGTCCAGGCCTCCCCTGCCAGAGTTTTGGTCAGCAGTAGGAGGCCAGACTCGTGTCTGTGGCTGCAGCATCCATTTTGTGATGCCAGGGCTCTGTTTAGCTGGTACCGGGTATACCGGTGCTGTCATGTCTCTCCCTCTAGAAGGGTGGGATCATACTCCCACAGCAGGGACTGGTGTGGGGGTATGATTCCAAGGTGTTTGACACCAAACACGACATGTTTCCGTGCAGCCATCCCAAAGTTAGCATTTACCGTTGAGATATAATGCACTTAAGAGTATATGGTCAGGCTGCACTCACAGACAACACCGGAGGAAAGATTCCGAAGGCTGCAAAGGGGCTCTGCTCATGCATGGGCACCCTCTCACATAAAACCAAGCACCCTGCCTTCAGGATTGATAAGGCCTGCCATAGGGGTGACTGATAGGTTTATATGTGCAGTGATAGGGTGAGATATAGTGAACCTATATCTCAGTAAGGGGTGCATGCACCACCTCACTCAGGCTGCTGTAGCAGTCCTGTGGTGTCATTTTGGAGGGCCTTCCATGGGTGGCATAATACATGCTGCAGCCCCTGGTAGGCCTCTGGGGTACCTATGCCCTGGGTACATAGTATACCATATACTAGGGACTTATAAGGGCACCCCAGAATCCAATCTGAAGTGTACCTAAGGCACATGGAATCCATTTTAGAGAGGAAGCAGCTAGGCTGGGGTCCTGGATAGCAGGGCCCCAGCCAGACTAAAGTCGAAAAACAGTGAAACATCAGCAAAAAGTGGGGGTAACCATAAGAAGCAGATTCTACTCTCCTACACAACCCCCCCCCAAACGCAAGGACATTAAACTAACCTTGACCAGTTGAGTCTTCGTGTTCTAAGCGGAAATATCTGGAGAGTCCATCTGCATTGGCATGGCTACTCCCAGGTCTATGTTCCACTGTATAATCCATCCCCTGTAGGGAAAGGGACCAACTCAAAAGTTTGGGGTTTTCAACCTTCATCTGTTTTAGCCATAAGAGGGGCTTATGGTCTGTCTGAACTAGGAAGTGAGTGCCAAACAAGTATGGCCTCAGCTTCTTCAGAGCCCAAACCACAGCAAAGGCCTCCCTCTCAATGGCTGACCAACGTTTCTCTCTGGGGGTCAGCCTTCTGCTAATAAAAGCTACTGGCTGATCCTGACCTTCATCATTCAACTGTGACAGTACAGCCCCTACCCCCAACTCAGATGCATCTGTTTGGACAATGAACTTTTGGAGTAATCAGGACTTTGTAGAATGGGAGCAGTGCACATGGCCTGCTTCAGGTCATCAAATGCCTTTTGACAGCTGACTGTCCACTGAACCTTTTTGGCATTCTCTTAGAGGTTAAGTCATTCAGGGGTGTCACTATAGATCCATACCCCTTGACAAATCTTCTGTAATACCCAGTCAGGCCTAAGAAGGCTCTCACCTGAGTCTGGGTAGTTGGAGCAACCCAGTCCATGATGGTCTGGATTTCGCTCTGCAATGGTTGAACCTGGCCTCCACCCACAAGGTGGCCCAGGTACCCAACCGGACTCTGCCCTATCTGGCACTTAGTAGCCTTGATAGTTAGGCCTGCTTTTTGCAGGGCCTCCAAAACCTTTCTGAGGTGGACCAGGTGATCCTCCCAGGTGGAGCTAAAGACGGCAATATCATCTAGATATGCTGCACTATAGGCTTCCAGACCTGTAAGGACTGTATTCACCAACCTCTGAAAAGTGGCAGGTGCATTCTTCAAACCAAAGGGCATCACCACAAATTGATAATGCCCACTAGGGGTAGAAAATGCTGTTTTTGGCTTTGCATCATCAGCTAGTCTGATCTGCCAGTAGCCAGCTGTCAAGTCAAATGTGCTCAGAAAGTTGCCTGAGGCCAAAGTATCTATAATCTCATCTGCCCTGGGGATGGGATGGGCATCAGTCCTAGTAAAACACACAAGATGATGGACGGAATGCTGCACATTGGCAAACATTCACCTCCAGTCACAGATCTGGGTTTAATCCATCGTTATTTTGCTTCACCACGCCACCCCAGTTCAGACATAGCCATATGCAAATCAGTCTTGACCCTGTGCCTCATGGGAACAGTCCAGACCGAACTGCCAAGCCATGTCTTCCCTGGACCGGAATCAAGCATCCTAGGACCGGTTTCAGGCTATCAGCCTTCATCAGCCAGGATAGCTTGACTCCAGTGGCGTAGTGAGCACGGGACCCACGTCTGGGCATACCCTTCCCACTTAGGGGCGAAATGCAAAACACACAAGATGATGGACGGAATGCTGCACATTGGCAAACATTCACCCCCAGTCACAGATCTGGGTTTAATCCATCGTTATTTTGCTTCACCACGCCACCCCAGTTCAGACATAGCCAACTGTTGTTTTTGCATTTGTCACCCCGAGTGGGACGGGTATGCCCAGACGTGGGTCCCGTGCTCTCCATGCCACTGGAATCAAGCTATCCTGGCTGAAGAGGGTGAAACCCGAAACCGGTCCTAGGATGCTTGTTCCCAGTCCAGGGAGGTCCTGGCTTGGCAGTTCGGGCTGGACTGTTCCCATGAGGCACAGGGTCAAGACTGATTTGCATATGGCTGGGTTCAAACTGGAATGGCATGGTGAGCAAAAAAACGATGGATTTAGGCCCAGATCTCTGTACTGGGGTGAATGTATGACATTGTTCTGCATTCTGTCCATCAACTGTTGTTTTTGCATTTGTCACCCGAGTGGGACGGGTATGCCCAGACGTGGGTCCCGTGCTCTCCATGCCACTGGAATCAAGCTATCCTGGCTGAAGAGGGGTGAAACCCCGAAACCGGTCCTAGGATGCTTGTTTCCAGTCCAGGGAGGACCTGGCTTGGCAGTTCGGGCTGGACTGTTCCCATGAGGCACAGGGTCAAGACTGATTTGCATATGGATGGGTTCAAACTGGAATGGAATGGTGAGCAAAAAAACTATGGATTTAGGCCCAGATCTCTGTACTGGGGTGAATGTATGACATTGTTCTGCATTCTGTCCATCAACTGTTGTTTTTGCATTTGTCACCCCGAGTGGGACGGGTATGCCCAGACGTGGGTCCCGTGCTCTCCATGCCACTGGAATCAAGCTATCCTGGCTGAAGAGGGTGAAACCCCGAAACCGGTCCTAGGATGCTTGTTTCCAGTCCAGGGAGGACCTGGCTTGGCAGTTCGGGCTGGACTGTTCCCATGAGGCACAGGGTCAAGACTGATTTGCATATGGCTGGGTTCAAACTGGAATGGCATGGTGAGCAAAAAACGATGGATTTAGGCCCAGATCTCTGTACTGGGGTGAATGTATGACATTGTTCTGCATTCTGTCCATCAACTGTTGTTTTTGCATTTGTCACCCCGAGTGGGACGGGTATGCCCAGACGTGGGTCCCGTGCTCTCCATGCCACTGGAATCAAGCTATCCTGGCTGAAGAGAGGTGAAACCCCGAAACCGGTCCTAGGATGCTTGTTTCCAGTCCAGGGAGGACCTGGCTTGGCAGTTCGGGCTGGACTGTTCCCATGAGGCACAGGGTCAAGACTGATTTGCATATGGCTGGGTTCAAACTGGAATGGCATGGTGAGCAAAAAACGATGGATTTAGGCCCAGATCTCTGTACTGGGGTGAATGTATGACATTGTTCTGCATTCTGTCCATCAACTGTTGTTTTGCATTTGTCACCCCGAGTGGGACGGGTATGCCCAGACGTGGGTCCCGTGCTCTCCATGCCACTGGAATCAAGCTATCCTGGCTGAAGAGGGGTGAAACCCCGAAACCGGTCCTAGGATGCTTGTTTCCAGTCCAGGGAGGACCTGGCTTGGCAGTTCGGGCTAGACTGTTCCCATGAGGCACAGGGTCAAGACTGATTTGCATATGGCTGGGTTCAAACTGAAATGGCATGGTGAGCAAAAAACGATGGATTTAGGCCCAGATCTCTGTACTGGGGTGAATGTATGACATTGTTCTGCATTCTGTCCATCAACTGTTGTTTTTGCATTTGTCACCCCGAGTGGGACGGGTATGCCCAGACGTGGGTCCCGTGCTCTCCATGCCACTGGAATCAAGCTATCCTGGCTGAAGAGGGGTGAAACCCCGAAACCGGTCCATCAACTGTTGTTTTTGCATCAGTCCTAGTGACTGCATTGAGACCCCTGTAGTCTACACAACACCTCATCTCTCTCTTACCACCCTGGGTGTGAGGTTTGGGCACCAAGACTACTGGACTAGCCCAAGGGCTATCTGAGGGTTCAATGACTCCCAAATCCAACATCTTTTGGACCTCTGTCCTGATACAATCCGTGACATGATCAGGCTGTCTGTAGATTTTATTCTTGACAGACAAACTGTCCCCAGTGTCCACTTCATGAGTGCACCAGGTAGTCTGACTAGGTGTCAGGGAGAACATATGCCTGAACTGGCTGAGAACTTTTCTGCAGTCAGTTTGTTGCTGGATAGTGAGGCTGCCGGCCAAGGCTACACCATCTACTGATCCATCATCAGGGTTCTGAGAGAGCAGGTCAGGGAGTGGATCACTCTCTTCCTCCTGTCCCTCATCAGTAGCCATGAGCAAGCCCATGTCTACCCTGTCGACATATGGTTTCAACCTGTTGACATGAAGTACCCTGTGGGGACTCCTGGGAGTTCCAAGGTCCACCAAGTAGGTAACCTCTCCCTTCTGTTCAACAATTGTATGGGGGCCACTCCACTTATCTTGGAGAGCTGCTGGGGCCACTGGCTCCAACACCCACACCTTCTGTCCTGGCTGGTACAGTCAGCACAGCCTTTTGGTCATGCCAGGTCTTTTGTAATTCCTGGCTAGCCTCAAGGTTTTTAGTTGCCTTTTTCATGTACTCTGCCATCCTGGAGCGGAGACCAAGTACATAGTCCAATATGTCCTGTTTAGGGGGTTTGAGAGGTAACTCCCATCCCTCCTTCACCAGACACAATGGGCCCCTAACAGGATGGCCAAACAAAAGTTCAAAAGGGCTGTAACCAACCCCCTTTTGAGGCACCTCCTGTAGGCAAATAAAAGGCAGGGCAAAGGACGTCCCATCTCCGCCTAAGCTTCTCTGGGAGACCTTTGATCATGCCCTTCAAGGTTTTGTTGAATCTCTCAACTAAACCATTGCATTGTGGGTGATAGGGTGTGGTGAATTTATAATTCACTCCACACTCCTTCCACATTGCAGTCAAGTAACCAGACATGAAGTTGGCACCTCTGTCTGATACTACCTCCTTAGGAAAACCCACCCTTGAGAATACTCCCAAGAGTGCCCTTGCCACCACAGGAGCTGTGGTGGTCCTAAGTGGAATAGCTTCTGGGTACCTAGTGGCATGGTCCACCACCACCAGAATAAATCTGTGCCCAGAGGCTGTCTGGGGATCCATAGGACCAACTATGTCAATCCCCACTCTTTCAAAGGGAACCCCCACCACAGGTAGTGGTATCAGGGGGGCCTTTGTGGTTCCACCTGCCTTCCCACTGGCTTGACAGGTGACACAGGAGCGACAAAACCCCTTGGTGTCTTCAGACATATTGGGCCAATGAAAGTGAGGGACAATTCTGTCCCAGGTCTTGTTTTGGCCCAGGTGACCTGCTAGAGGAATATCATGGGCTAGTGTTAATAGGAAGCCCCTAAACTTCAGAGGTATTACCAACCTCCTGGTGGCACCAGGCTTGGGGTCTCTACTCTCTGAGTATAGGAGTCCATCATCCCAATAGACTCTATGGGATCCACTAGCATTCCCAGCAGCCTCAGCAGCAGCCTGCTGTCTGAGGGGTTCAAGAGAGAGGCAGCTCAGCTGCTCCTGGCTCAGATCTGCCCTGGAAGGGCCCCTGTCCCCAAGAACTCAACCTGATCAGGTTCAAGCTCCTCTGGGACAGTTCCTTCTTCAGGACTAAGATCATCTCCCTCAAGAGACTGATCTGTACTCTGAGTCAGGGGGGAAGGCACTGCCTTAACCCGGCTGCTCCTCCTCTTGGGAGGCACCTGGTCCATTATTCCAGAATCCAGGGCCTGTTCAGTGTTTGACATTTTGGCCTGTGACCTGGTCACAGCAAAAACATGTGCAGGGATCCCCAGCATTTCTGCATGGGTCCTGAGCTCCACTTCTGCCCAAGCTGAAGTTTCTAGATCATTGCCAAGTAAGCATTCAACAGGGAGGTCTGCACTTACCACAACTTTCTTGAGGCCAGTTACCCCTCCCCAGGAGAAATTAACAACTGCCAAGGAATGGTCTGTCCTGACATTGCTAGCATTGGTCACTTGGTACACCTCACCAAGTATAATCTGCTCAGGAGCCACAAGATCTTTTGTCACCATTGTGACACTTGCTCCTGTGTCCCTGAATGCCAAAGCCTCTCTTCCATTGATTAAAGGCTGCTGTCTGTATTTGCCCAGATTACTGGGACTCACAAATAAGGAGGCCATATCCATGCCTCCATCACAGATCAGCATAGCCTGAGTTGGCACTCTGACTAGGCCAGAGCCCACCTCAGATCCCAGGGTTAACCCTACTACACCCTTACTTGGGACACCACAATTTGTAGCTGCACTAGGGGGAACGTTTGCCTTAGGGGCAATGGTGGCTGGAGTGGAGTCTTTGGACTTGGTACAGTCACTTGTCCAATGGGTTTTCTGCTTACAGATTTTACACCATGGTTTCTTCTGGCCTTTACACGAGGTCTACGGGTCTCAGCTTTGCTGGGGTCTCGGGTCAGCCTCTGGGAAGTCTGGAAATCCACCCTCTGGGTTGCAGGGTCGTCGGCGTCCGGCGGGAGCTTCGGAGATGCAAACCGGACAGATGCGTCTTTGGTGCCTGCCAAGCAGGGGAGTAACTCCTTTACTCCAAGGGAGAGTCTTCAGTCATCTGGCATTTAACAGATCGTCGAAGGTCCAGGATTCAGTATCAGAGTTTCGTCCAGGGAAATCTAAAGTCCTGTTGCCAGGGGTTCCTTACTTATACCCAAGGAAGGGGTTGGACTAACTCAGGGGACCCACCTATGGGAGGGTTTGGAAAGATGAGTGGCTACACCCATTTCCTTTGTCCAGTTTCGCGCCAGAGCAGGGGCTGGCAGCCCCTGCAACCGGTTTGAACTGGGGTATGCACAGGGACACCAAATGTGCCCCCAGTGCAGGACTTCAAAGCACTCAGAGAGTGCACCCACCCAGCCCCAATACACTAAAGCCTGTCTGGGAGGTGGTAACACCTCCCTGTGACAGGAAACCTATTGTCCAGGCCTCCCCTGCCGGAGTTTCGGTCAGCAGTAGGAGGCCAGACTCGTGTCTGTGGCTGCAGCATCCATTTTGTGATGCCAGGGCTCTGTTTAGCTGGTACCGGGTATACCGGTGCTGTCATGTCTCTCCTCTAGAAGGGTGGGATCATACTCCCACAGCAGGGACTGGTGTGGGGGTATGATTCCAAGGTGTTTGACACCAAACACGACATGTTTCCGTGCAGCCATCCCAAAGTTAGCATTTACCGTTGAGATATAATGCACTTAAGAGTATATGGTCAGGCTGCACTCACAGACAACCCCGGAGGATAGATTCCGAAGGCTGCAGAGGGGCTCTGCTCATGCATGGGCACCCTCTCACATAAAACCAAACACCCTGCCTTCAGGATTGATAAGGCCTGCCATAGGGGTGACTGATAGGTTTATATGTGCAGTGATAGGGTGAGATATAGTGAACCTATATCTCAGTAAGGGGTGCATGCACCACCTCACTCAGGCTGCTGTAGCAGTCCTGTGGTGTCATTTTGGAGGGCCTTCCAGGGGTGGCATAATACATGCTGCAGCCCCTGGTAGGCCTCTGGGGTACCTATGCCCTGGGTACATAGTATACCATATACTAGGGACTTATAAGGGCACCCCAGAATCCAATCTGAAGTGTACCTAAGGCACATGGAATCCATTTTAGAGAGGAAGCAGCTAGGCTGGGGTCCTGGATAGCAGGGCCCCAGCCAGACTAAAGTCGAAAAACAGTGAAACATCAGCAAAAAGTGGAGGTAACCATAAGAAGCAGATCCTACTCTCCTACAGTTATGTCCCGTATAGAGGCCCTAATGTAGACCCGTTCATACATGCCCTAAAATGGACGTATTCATATTTGCCCTAATACGGTCATATTCGTACTTGCCCTATTACGGTCATAACTGTACATGTCCTATTATAGTCATGATTCCTTATATAGGCATGATCTTTCACATACATTAGTCCTCACTAGTACACAACGTGCTCTGAGGGCTGAATGATATCTAACCTGTGGGTTTGAATACAGCAGGGTTTTTCCCAAACACAGGCCCACACTGTACTCATCAATTATGCATGGCTTTCTAGGAATACACCACCTGCATAATATGTATGTACAAAGTTCACCCCTGACGTCTTCCTCATGTCTAACGACAGACCAATACAAACCATACTGAGGACCGAGACTCTTTAAGGTATAAATACACCACATCTTGCCCCGGTAAGACAGAGGGAACCGAGACTTCCATGCTGACACACTGACCAGAGACGCTGAGGCTCCTGCATGCAGTCGCTCCAGCTGACAGCGGTCTGACACAGCCCTTGCGGGGTGTCCAACTCGAGACCAGGATGGGGTCCCACACTCTCTCTATTCAAGTATGGGGGTTCGACTAAATCCTAGAAGGATTCTTGGCTCTTAGGCTTTTAGACCTACACATATGCTAGGTACACTCAGGTACCTCTAGTTAGGCATCGTAGGCGTACGCGCACTTTCATAATGCTTTTATATTCATGTATGTATTCATGACTATTGCAATATGGTAGAACTGTTCTATCCCTTTGCTTTTATCGTACTGCTGATAATATATCTCTGCTATTGTCTGCTGGTTGCCGCAGCACATATATTTTACACTAGAATAACAACTGTTCAATAAATACTTATTGAAACGCCTAACTGTTTATTCTGTGTAACTCTCTGAGACAAACCGAATAAGTAAGCACGAGTGACTGAGCAAAAGGTAGTATATTGTTTCCACGATTCTGAGGAATTTGGGTTGTCATGATCTAAGGTTGCCAGAAACTAATCTCTCCCCGATAAGAGGAGATTCTAGTGGCACTGTGAGCTAGCTAATGCAAAACAATCTAACATACGCGGTGAGGGTGCACAGAGTCAGTCTGCCACCAAGCCGACAGCTTATGTTATACAAACGCGCAGGTCCTGCGTGGGTACTATAGGAACTACACGACATGGCGCCACCAACGTTGGTTTGGTACTTATTTAACAGTAGAATCTGAGTAGTTCAGTCATGCTATTCTCAGAGAACCTACTCACAAAACTCCAGAGACGTCTGGAGTGGGTGGGCACAAAATCCGCCGCAGCTGAGTAGTACGAAAATACTATTTATTGGCTGTAGGTTATTCAAGCTTGAAGGACATATAGTTCCTACAAATTGTGCATTTACACCTTATCTCAAATTTCTTTAAACACCCTTCTTCCACTTAAAAATGGTTGAACAAGCAGAAGAAACAAGGAGAGTTGAAACAGACCTCTTCGGTTTAGGAGAAGAAGACCCTGAAGATGCAATACAAATTGCACCAAATTTCAGAAGGGCAGTCACCATAAAACTTCTAGAACATGACTTAAGAGCCAGGGGTGGTAAAGTAATTTTCGTGATTGACGCACATGAATCCAATAAAACAGAGGTCTTCTATTCATGGGTTACATTCCCAGCAGCGAATGCAGTTACAGATGTATTTCACAACTACCTAAAAGATGAAACACCAGAGGACTATACTCCTTTTGAGGAGTTAGAGATTCCGCTCACTTACCAGGAGCATAATTACTGGTTTAAAGGCGCCCTACCCCACGTACGAGGAAGAGCAAGATTAGGCCCGCTCGGAGGAGCAGGAGCCACATGGCCCATATTAGCGGCATACACACGGCATCCTGACATTAACACAATGCCACAGCCAGAATTACTCGTACAACACAAAGATTTAATTAAAATCTACAGAAACCTCACACAATTTGTGATGAGGACTTTAACAGTTCAGCATGCACCAGTTGCAGCACAAGATACTCCAGTCCAGAGTACAGTTAATAAAATTACTCCACAAACATTACAAGCGGTAATGGGCAAAATGCCAGCAAAACGCAAACAAATCCCATTCTGGATAGCTCAGAAAATAACTCAGCTTGAGGCAGTATTCCCGAAAACTACCACCTGTGATAAAAACAGAATTCTGACAATCTGCTTGCCCATGGGTCTCACACCACAAGTAGAGGACTGCACCTCTTGGGGTTCAGTCTTTGCTGCCATATATACCAGAACACATGGTATCCCGTCCTTAGCAGTAGTACCTGACGTATTGAGACAGATACAAAATGAGTACGGAGCAGAACCTGCCCTTAACTTAGCGATGAAGTTACTAAATAACTTTGACCAGGTATCAGCCATAATACTAGCTAACATTAAGGGGGAGGCAGCTTCAGTGGCAATCCGCCAACGCCTAAGGGAGTTCGGTCCAGAGGATCATCAACACGAACTACCCAAAATAATTGAAACTGCATATGCAGAACTAGGCAGAGACAGTATGGGTGGCAAAGCGTTAAAACCACAACTAGTGGGCAGTCCTGAAAAGGATACTACAAAGCAGACACCTACTTCTTCTAAAAAGAAGTGGGAAAATAAAAAACAACAAAAGTCTAAAGACAGCAGATCTCAATCCAGAGGTAGGTCTTCTCAACAGGAGCCCTCTGAAAGGAGGTATAACCTCAGGAATAGGGATAATATTAAAAAACCTGACAGGTATCAGGATACTGATACTCGTTCCTCTCGTTCCTTTCAGGGTTCATCAAAAAACTCCGAGAGGGAAGGACGGTCAAAGGAGTGTACGAAGTCCAGAGAAACGCAACGCGCTGCGGACTACGCACCTAAAAAAGAAGATACACAAAAATCAAAACCTCAGTTCAAAAAGAAGAAGGTAGCAGGTCTCAAGATCAGACATGCCCAGAATTCTGAGGACACAGCATCCGAACGGGGAATGGGCTCTGACGATGCTAGAGAGCGCGGCAGAAGTAACGATAGCTCGCCAGAACCTGAAGGAATTTCTGGTGACAGCGGAGTTGAGTGAGTATATCACGGTGGAAACACCTGATACTCGGGTAAGTGTCCCACATAAGTTACATGAGATAACACTCCGGATGGAGGGGGACAAGCCCAGAAAAGTTAAAGGTCTCTTTTGGAAAAATCTGTCTGTTATGACATTCTATTAGCAGAACAAGACTGGCCGCCAGCATTCGTCATGGAGTGCCCTAGGGGAGAAACTGCAATTTTTCCAGCCTTTTCCGACCTCGTTCCCATTCACCTAAAACATGCATATGCGCAGGAGCGGGCGGTTGCCCTAGCTCCAGCATTGTATAAAAATCATGTTGGCTGTGATGAGGATTCAACCCACCACGTGATCCCGTTAAAAGTTTCCCCAAATGCTCAAAGGCAATACCCTATAAAGCAGGAAGCTAAAAAACAAGTCAGGGAGATTCTAGACCAACTAGAATACCAGGGGGTGATAGAAAATTGCACTTCACCTATGAACAATCCTTTGTTTCCCGTAATGAAACCTGACAACACATATCGTTTAGTTTTGGATTACAGACATTTAAACACTTGCACAAAGACATTTGCAGTTAAAAATTTACACAGTGCCGCATTAATGAATAACATTGTGTGGAAAAAATACAAAGCAACACTTGATATCTCAAATGGATTTTTCTGCCAAAATATAGAGCCTGAAAGCAGGTATCTGACCGCCTTCAGTGCGTTAGGGTCCCAGCGACAATTTTGTCGCCTAGCCCAAGGGTATAAAACAGCCCGGGGGTATTTTCAGCAAGAGTAACAGAGTTACTCCAAAATTTGGATGAAGAAGCATTGTCCTATGTGGATGATATTTATCTGACGGACGATGACTTAAAGAGGCACTTGACCAGGGTGAGCACCATTATTATGGGATTCGCCTCTGAGGGCTACAAATTTAATTTTAAAAATCAAACATTGCCCACCTCAGTGTCCTATTTTTAGGGTACGAGCTGTCAAGTGAGGGAAAAAGCCTAGCAGCTAACTTTTTAGAAAAGTGTGCGCTGCTCCAACCTCCAAAATCATTAAAGAATTTACAATCAATTCTGGGATTCCTAAATTTTGGTCGAACATACATTTTGGATTACACAGAAAGAGTAAAACCTTTCTACGAATTGATAAAACCTGATTTTTCAGTCAGACAATGGACACAGGAACACACAAATATCCTGCGTTCCCTACAGGAAGACATGATAGCTTCTAAACATTTGCAGACATGCGTAAACGCACAAAACTTAGTGATCCGAGTCATAGCGGGTCAATGCAGGTACACTTATTTAACTTTTAATGAAGGCGAAACAGTACCAATCGCATTCAAATCACACCTGTACACAAACGCAGAGATGCGTTTCACTTCAACAGAAAAAATTCTGACAGCAGTGCAGACCGCTGTAGCAAGAGAAAGAGCTCTGGCTCAGGGAAAACGCATAATTGTCGTGACCCCAGTACCAGCTTTAGAAGCTGTTACAAAAGCTAGCATTCCAAATGCGAAAGCCTTACATCCGAGATGGATACAGTGGGCTAATTCTCTTACTGCAACGGATGTTGAATACAGATTTGATCCAAGTTTAAAAACACAAGCATTCCTGCAATACGAACAAGAATATCCTCTACCAAATGAAATTTTGCCCCTAGATCAGTATGAATACAGTATTTACACTGACGGTTCTGCTCAACCAGCCATAGGGAGTAAGCAAGCTTACAGCGCGGCGTGTGCGATTGTTAAAGGTTGCATGCACGATGGAAAGTTCCATCCGAGTTGCACTAAAACGCAATCTCTAGGAGACTGCACGGCTCAGTTGGCAGAACTCAAAGCACTTATACTGGCACTTATAAATATGGATCACAAATTCCCCACACTTATTGTGTGTGATTCCTTTTACTGTGTACAGTCGTACAATGAATATCTACATCATTGGGAACAAAACGGGTTCAAAGATGCAAAAGGTGGGACAATTAAGCATAAAATACTATGGGAACAGGTAGTGGAGTTGAGAAACGAACTACCAAGGGCTCACGTGATACATACACTGAGTCATCAGCGTGATGGCGTTCACGTTGAAGGGAATTCATTGGCTGATGAAGCCGCAAAGGGGGCTGTTCGCACGGCTTCCGTAGCTGCAATCACTCGTTCAAAGACGAGAATAGACGGCGAGATAATGGTAGCTGTCAATGCTTCACGCAAAGGCAGCACAGCAGAACCAAAGAAATTTCCACTCAAGTACTCATACAAGTTAGATGCACAAAACATTCCATATGCTCAGATTCCTGGAGTGGGGGATTGAGTAATACCAAATATGGATCGTAGGCAAGGCTTAATTTTAGCAGCACACGAGGGTTTGGGTTCTGCGCATACAGGTGTTACAGCGACTATATCTTTACTGAAACAGCGCTAATGGTGGCCAGGGTTAACAAAGCAGACCAAAGACTATGGGATCGATTCCAATCTCGGCCGGTAGGGCACCGAATCGGATTCGGCTTAACCGGATCCGATTCGGAGCCCTCTTTCCCGACCGATTCGTACGTGCGTCCGGGCGAGCGAGTACGATGCGATCGCACGTAAATTCGCCAAACGATTCGTTCGCGGGACCCAACCGCTCCGACCGACTCGCACGGACGCGACTCGCACCGCGCAATGGAGATGTTCCCCGGCCGGGCAAGTACAATGCGCGCCTCGAGCAGTCCGACCGACTCACGCAGTCAAGCTCAAATGAGCAGTCGGAGCCGCACTTTGGGGGTCTGTGTCGGACCCCCCTGTACACGTAGCCGCGCGAGTCGCACACAGGGGGGACCCATGGGTCCCCCTACCTGTGCTTGTACGGCGTGAGTCGCTTCGACGCGTAGCCACTGTAGGGGGCGCCCTTGTTCGCTTCGCACCCATTGAGTTAATGCGAGCCCGCGTACGTGTTGTACGACCGGCTCCCATTGACTTCAATGGGAGTCCGACCGAATCGAGTCCGATAGCATGCGGACGCATCGTACTCGTTCGGTCGGGCTGCTAGGGTACGATTCGGTCGGAAATCTCTCCGGGTCCGGCTCGGTCGGAGAGATTTCCTGCCCGAATCGGAATCGGCCCCTATGTCTTAAAGTGCGACACCTGTCAGCAGATGAAAGGCTCCACCGTAACACGCCCAGCACAGACACCATTGCTGAAATCAGACAAACCTCTTGCATGTGTGTATTTGGACCACTGCGGACCCCTACAATCTGATGGGTCCAAGAAATATATCATGGTTGCCGTGGATTCCTGCTCTAGAATCCTATGGGTTTGGCCTCAGCGCTCGGCTGACGCTCGAACTGTTATAAAAGATTTGCGAGTCTTTATCGGCACATACGCAGTTGGCACGTTACATTCTGACCGTGGTCCGGCGTTTAGCTCTTGGGCTTACAAAGTGGCCATGGAAGGAATGGGCGTAGCATTGCGGTACTCCTCTCCGTATCATCCCGAGGGAAATTCCGTTGTGGAGAGGAAAAACCGGGACTTAAAGCAATCTTTAACAGCTAGGGTATTAGGCAAGGGCGGTAGATGGGTCGATCACCTTTATGGGGTACAGCGAGCGATCAATAACCAGCCAAGAAACTCTCTAGGGGGTGTCACTCCTTACGAGGTCCTATTTGGGACAAGAATGTGGGTACCTGATCTTGATTGTGAAGGCACAGTGGTGGATAAAAAACCATTTGATATCCATGATCGTTTGGCTGTTTTACAGGATCTAAATGAATCCAGAACACAACAAAGTAACGTGCTCCAGAAACAGGCCGCCACTGAGGAAGTCAAGGCAGTAACGGCAAGACCTGTCTGGATCCCAAAAGTCGGGGATCTGGTCAGAGAGAAGATTGCTGACAAGAAAGAATTTGGGCCATCCTACAGAAAGCCTGTACCGGTCCTAGCAATCCAAGTCACAAGAACTGTACTTCTGCTGCCTCTTGCTGGGAAAAAGGAGAAAAGATTTGTCTCAAACGACTTAATCAAACCACACTATGTGGCCGATACTAAACAGTAGGCCATGTGGACTCCACAGTAGCAGACGCCCTCCTCTCGCTACAATCCAAGAAGTCCAAACAGAAAGACTCATCACGTTTGAAGAGCCACCTGTACGGAATGAAGAACTAAGCAACAATGCTATGGAACTCGTTCCACTTCAACAAGAAATTCATCTTCAAAATGAAAATCAACTTAACAACGAAGTTGCAATAAGACCGACTACAGACATCTACGTCAACATGCCTCGTCAAGAGCAAAATCCAATTTCAACAAATCCCGAAGCATTCAAACAATTGATCGAACTGCTTCTGGCTATTTCATGAACTTTGATACGTTTTCACTGGATCCAAGTGAGCCGGAAACGACGCCAGCCAAAAAATCACTCCAAAAGATACTCAATAACTTTTTGAACTTTTTTAGAAAGACTTACCTGGTGTCACCTTGGATAGAACTATGGTATATCACTGGGATTTTATTTTTTCTTTTCTGGCTAGGTTTAATTATAACTTTTAGTATGCTTATTAATGGACGATATCTCCAGCAAAGCTCTACAGCCCAAAGAGTCAATGTGATTTTAAAACCACACCAGTCTTCACATCGTGAACCAAGAGACTTGTCTTCAGTGAACATTACAGCAGTTCCTATACCGGACGGTATAGTATGGGACAAGATTGATTATGATGTATTCGGTCCGACTGAACTTTTAAAGCTTAAACATGTATTTCAAATTTCTTTAAGTGATATCATTACCTCCAGTACATTTTCTGATGATTGGGACACTGAAACTGTAAATCATATGATGTCTGATTTAGAAAAAACTGCTGCATTTCCGAACAATGAAATGTTAGAAGGTACTTCAGACTATGATACATTGTACTGTTACCAGCAATATGGTCATCATTTCTAACACAAATCTATAACACCTAGAAATGTATTTGAATACCACCAGTGGGAACACTGCCCAACACCACCGAAAGGTAGTTCACAGGCATTTGCAGAGAAATTCACATACTTCTCAGGGTTTAACACATCCGACCCGAAGTCATTTTATTATAAAGTGGCGAAAACTTCAGCTCAGAAAATTATGTTAACAAACACCAAACATATTTACTCTGCATCCTTAACGAACCAGTTGTCTACACAGGGTTTCGACCTATGGAAGGACACTATAGATTTAAAATCAATCTGGGGTTCTAGGGACTGGCAAGTCCCGGGAACAGAAGCGCTATTTAGAGCATGCCTCATTCCACAGCAGATCTTATTTCTGAATGAAACTGTGCAACAAACAACCTGTCTTGGATTAGCCAAAGGCAAGGAAATGAACACACCAGGGTTTCCAACACCATCGCAGATGGGTGGGGGGCAGAATTCAACTACACATGGGGTAGCATTAGATGACATTTTCCAGTACAACAGATCAGATCCTGATTGGACAGAATGGTTGATTTGGCCCATTGACACAAACAAATGTCAGCAGAGATTTATGAATACAATCGAAGGGTTTAGTATCCATAGGCCAGACCCACGCTATGTACAGAGACATCACCCGGGGGAAGTGGCATCCTATAGTGTTGGGAAGTTGGGCCTTGATTGGCTAGAGACCTCAACACTCACAGAAGTAAAACATCATTTAACCTTACTCACATCTGATGTAGACCTTAGGGATTTCATGTCAGGCCCAAGGAAAACACGTCAGAAACGTTTCATATATGCCGGCATTTATGCCTATTATAATGAGAACTGGAAAATATCCCAACAAGAGGCCGCAGAAAGGATACGGGAGATAGACCATATTAACTGAGAAAAGGCATTAGCTGTAGTGGATAATGGGTTAACAACTTTGACCTCCAGGATTTACTCCTTGGGCAAAATTGTGTCTTCGGTAATCGACATATTAGAACAAGATCTGGCCTTGTTACAACACGGGCAATCTCAGCTACGTTCTATTATGATGTTAAGCTGGACGCTACAATCTTTGCGTGCAGGCTATGTGCCTTGGCGTTTTATAAACACTACGTCTCTGTTTTCAAAATACAATCTGACTGATAAACAGACAGAAATGGCACAAAGGGGAGCCAAATATACAATGCTGCGTATTGAGAAACTGGAAAGGTTACCATTCACTGTAGCCGAATCGCCATCAACAGAATGGCTAATCCATGGCCAAATCACTCTGCCGGTCACTACGTTTCAGTTTCAATATTGCCTTGAGCAAAGGCAGGCAGGCAAATATGAAAAGATGGGTAAGGGTTACATTAAGGAAACTTGGGAGTTACCATATAGATATCGATGCCGGAATGGGGATCGAGAAGTGTATCTGAGTGGTACAAACTGCAAGAACGCTTTAAGCGGTTCTCTCATGTGTCAGGATATTTCACTACACGGAGCCTGTAATGGTTCAGTAGCGAACCTATCATGTCACATGACTGGAGCCCCAGCTGCGGTGATCACTCCAGTTTTCGAGCTGCTCTCGAATGGGAGTTACTTGATGCTAAACGATCAAGGTTGCTGTGGGATGCTTCCGGGCGTCGCATATCTGGTCACTGTTAACTCCAGGGTTACTTGCTGTATGCAAGTATTGTTTCCACCACTGAACACAGTCAGGGAGGCGCCATTATGGCCTTCACTGAACGTTTCTTTCATACAATTTGATACTCTGAGCAGACTGCAAGCCATGCTTTTACAGCAACCCGTGCCCTTAACCTCCGCTCGAGAAACCTATGAACTTCAAGTTGCAAGGACCTCGACTGAGATACAGGCGCTTATACGTACAAACTGCCCTTTTCATTTCATAGAAATGGTGGGACGTATCTTCAATATGTCTGATACGAGCGGTATTGTACACCTATTTAAGACCATAGGGTCAGGACTGTTAAGCACCTTTCAGACAGTCCTCGGAGTAATCCCAAATTTTATACACTCCGTATTGGGAAGCGTATTTGGAGGATTCCCGCTTATCCTATTGCTGATTGCTGGGGTCCTATTCATAATACTACTGCTACGCAATGGACGGCCCAATTCCCGAGGGAATGGCGAACATGCTCCAGGAGCGGAAATACCGTGAACGCATGGTACAACTTCTGGGCATTTCTTGCCTGCGAGAACTCAATGCCTCCTGGTTTCTATCCTTTCGACCAGTCTGGGTAGACTGCATCTTACCTGTTCTTCGATGCCTGTTTTGCGGAGAAGAATGCACGTTGGATCTTTGTCTGACATTTCCATCAGATGCGCCTCCGGACACGGATGCAATGCTGGACCCCATAAAGGCCCATGCTCTGCGTTGTCCCCAGCGGCTTCCGATTCTGATGAACGCATTCCTGGAGAATCCACAGGTGCCGTTTGCTCCTGCTGGGTTAGGTGACTCCTCCACAGGCACCCAGGTAACAACTGCCGCACAAGTTGCCACAGTACCGACTGTTGGCTGTGCTACATTCCATCTATGTGCGAGTGACGTTCTCTGTGAGGCGTTGGATTTGTCGTCTACAGCGGCTAACACTGATAATGTTGTGCTTCCCAGCCAGGACGCTTAATCTTGAATTGGCTCATCGTGTCCTGGGAAAGAATTCGGCTTCTTCACTCGTTTCAAAACAAACAAGCAAAATTGGAACATTTCCTAAATTGACACTTTCGCTTGAGAAAAGCATGGCCTTCTTCCGCTTTGAGTGAGACAACTTATATGGAGAAACAAAATAGACATTCTTTTAGTGCCAATTGAAATTAGCTGAATTATTAACATTTTAGAAGAATTTATTTTTTTTAAAAGAGATTTTAAAATTATGTTTTTATTTGTTTTTAAATATGATTTTAAATTGTCCAGATTTTAAGTATGGTCATTGTTATCCAATTCGAAAGAGGAGTGGGTGTTATGTCCCGTATAGAGGCCCTAATGTAGACCCGTTCATACATGCCCTAAAATGGGCATATTCATATTTGCCCTAATACGGTCATATTCGTACTTGCCCTATTATGGTCAAAGCCGCATATGCCCTATTACGGTCATAACTGTACATGTCCTATTATAGTCATGATTCCTTATATAGGCATGATCTTTCACCTACATTGGTCCTCACTAGTACACAACGTGCTCTGAGGGCTGAACGTTATCTATCCTGTGTGTTTGAATACAGCAGGGTTTTTCCCAAATACAGGCCCACATTGTACTCATCAATTATGCATGGCTTTCTAGGAATACACCACCTGCATAATATGTATGTACAAAGTTCACCCCTGACGTCTTCCTCGTGTCTAACGACAGACCAATACAAACCATACTGTGGACCGAGACTCTTTAGGGTACAAATACACCACATCTTGCCCCGGTAAGACAGAGGGAACCGAGTCTTCCATGCTGACACACTGACCAGAGACGCTGAGGCTCCTGCATGCAGTCGCTCCAGCTGACAGCGGTCTGACACAGCCCTTGCGGGGTGTCCAACTCGAGACCAGGACGGGGTCCCACACTCTCTCTATTCAGGTATGGGGGTTCGACTAAATCCTAGAAGGATTCTTGGCTCTTAGGCTTTTAGACCTACACATATGCTAGGTACACTCAGGTACATCTAGTTAGGCATCGTAGGAGTACGCGCACTTTCATAATACTTTTATATTCATGTATGTGTTCATGACTATTGCAATATGGTAGAACTGTTCTATCCCTTTGCTTTTATCGTACTGCTGATAATATATCTCTGCTATTGTCTGCTGGTTGCCGCAGCACATATATTTTACACTAGAATAACAACTGTTCAATAAATACTTATTGAAACGCCCGACTGTTTATTCTGTGTAACTCTCTGAGATAAACCGAATAAGTAAGCACGAGTGTCTGAGCGAAAGGTAGTATATTGTTTCCACGATTCTGAGGAATTTGGGTTGTCATGATCTAAGGTTGCCAGAAACTAATCTCTCCCCGATAAGAGGAGATTCTAGTGGCACTGTGAGCTAGCTAATGCAAAAATCAATCAATCAATCTATTTGTAAAGCGCGCTACTTACCCGTGAGGGTTTCAAGGCGCTGAGGGGAGGGGTGGATGCTGCTACTGTTCGAATAGCCAGGTCTTGAGGAGTCTCCTGAAGGTCAGTAGGTCCTGCGTCCGCCAAAACAATCTAACATATGCGGTGAGGGTGCACAGAGTCAGTCTGCCACCAAGCCCACAGCTTATGTTAAACAAACGCGCAGGTCCTGCATGGGTACTATAGGAACTACACGACAATATGGCAATTATCTGATATGTCTAACCTTATTTTTCGAATGGTCTCATGGGTACATCCACTTTTACATTGGGAGAAACGATAGTTCTTTGTTGATTGATTGCTCCAGGCACACACCACCCAAATCTGTACTTTGCCTTCTGCGAACCTGTCAACATCAAACACCAAATATGTGTTTCCACCTAGCACCACTCAAACCAGGATGACCCTGATGGGGTAACCCCAATTTCTGTTTCTCAAACTCAGTAGAACCACTAACTAATTATCTCAGTGCAACACATTCTCATGAATGGAAAACTCAGCAAAATCTTTCTCCCTGGCCAATTGTACTTGATCCATTTTAGAACTTTTTGCAATGTTTCATCCTCTGTGTCTGCACACATCCACTTATCTTCAGATACAGCGCCACAAGTCTCTACAGACAAACTTGCAATCAACAGTTCATCCTTCTCATTAAAAGACGATTCTTCCAACTTGGGGACTGACAAATGTGATAAACAATCGCAATCACATTCATGATGCAGCCAGGAACATAATGAAGATTAAAATTGTATTCCTGTAGCATTTCCTCCCTTTTGATACATAGCAAATTGACAAAATGATGATTATTGAATGCTGAGAAATGAGTGCCTCAAAAATATTGGCAAAAATATTGTATTCCGCAACAACACACCTATGCTTCTCTTTCTATTGTAGAATAATTACTTTCTGCACCTATCAACAACCTAAATGCATGTGTCACAGTCTGTAATCTACCATGGTGGTTTTGAAGAAGTACTGCCCCAATATCTCCACAACTGGCATCAGTAATAATCTTTGACTTCCAATGTGTGGTTTTAAACCAGGAGATTGAGCAATCTCTAGACTGAGAACACTGAATTCTCCTTCACACTTTTGACCCCATTCACACGTTGTGTATTTTTCCAAACATTTCGTGGATAGTCTTGTCAGAAAATTCCACTACATAGCTTAATTATTATTAGGCGAACTCTAGGAATGAAAGCAATTGGTCCTTATTAATAAGGCTGGGAGCATCCACTATCACCTTCACCCAACTGGTTTTGGGTGGAATATCTTTTTCACTGATAGTTGGTGCCCAAAGTATTTCAAACTCCATAAAACAAATTTGCATTTCTCTTTAGTTGTAGTCAATCCACTGCTTTCAAAAATAGACAAAACACCCTCAAGTTTACATCATGATCATCTTGATAACTACCAAATACCAGTTTGTCATCTTGGAAATATTTGACATTATTTATGCCACTCATGATCATCCTGACAACTACCAAATACCAGTATTTCATCCTGGAAATAATTGACATTCTTTATGCAGAGATCACACCAAATACCATGGTTTTATATCTAAACCCTCCTTCATAAAATATGTCAGTGATTTGGACTCCGTGCAGAGCCACCAGAGGGTAAGCAGATGATTTATTTGAAAAGTTTTATAAAGCACAAACATGGCCCGTATGGATATCAGAGCACTGTACAAAGGAGAGGAAGCAAAAGGAGGTAAAAGCATGAATACAACAACATAAAGAACCTTAGCAAGCACAAATACAAAAACAAGAGCAACAGCCCATCTTGTGGGCCATGTGAGGTACCAGAAAAGCAACAGGTCTTATGGAGCATGTGGAAAGACAAAATTACAACGCTGAACAGAGGTAAAAACCCATCTTGTGGGACATGTAAAGTACCAGAAGAGCAACAAATCTTATAGGGCACGTAGAGACAAAATTAAAACTTTTGAACAGAAATATCAACAGGAAATAAAAGTTAGTTAAAATGGCTTTGGGACAATTGCTGTAGATGGTCATTCAGGAGTAACCATTTGACTTGTTTTTTTAATGAGGTGGTCGAGGGGTTTGATCTGATCTCGGGAAGAAGAGCATTCCATATTCTTGGTGCAAGACCAGAGAAAGCACGATTGTAGGCTCTTTTCTTTTTGAATTTGGGAAGTTTCAACAGTAGGGTGTTAGAGCTGCTTAAGGTCTGATTCAAACCCGATAGTTCAAGTTTCTTTGCCAGGTAAATGGGGGTGTTGTAGTGAATAGGTTTGTGTGTCAGGCAGGCTATCTTGAAATGGATCCTTGCTTCGATAGACAGCCAGTTTATTTGAATTAGGTCTGGTGTGATGTGGTCATGTTTTCTGGAACCAGTGATGAGTCTGGCCGCAGAGTTCAGAGTGGCTCTTAGAGGTGCCAATCTAGCTTTAGGTAACCCAGCTAGGGTCACCATTCCATACTCCAAGTGTGAGATAACTAGGGATTGGACTGCAGACTGAATGTCCTCTGAAGGCAAGAATGGATTGATTTTCCTTAATGTGTTGAGCTGATGATTGGCTCCCCTTGTAGTTGCATGGATGTGATCTTTCATATTCAGGTATTTGTCCAGAGTTATGCCTAAAGATCTTGCAGAGTCAATAACATGAGGGGTGCAGTTGAGAGCTGTAAATTGTTTGAGCCAGTCTTGAGTGGGTGCAGAGTGATTGTGGGGGGCCAATCAGGAGGAATTCTGTCTTGAGAGTATTTAGCAAAAGATGATTATGAGTTAACCATTGTTGAGTTTTTTGCAGCGCACAGTTTAGCGTTTTTATGTCATCTGGTGAAGAGATTTTCAAATACAACTGAGTGTCATCAGCATACATATGGTATTGAATGTTAGAGCGGTTCAGAATTTCGGAGAGTGGTTCCATGAAAAGGTTGAAAAGCATGGGCAAGAGTGTGGAGCCTTGAGGCACTCCAATTGAGACCAGGGTACTGGTTGCAAGGGAGTGGTTAACTTTGTTTCTTTGCGTTCTGTTTTCATAGGAATGAGGCAAACCAATTTAAGACAGGAAGAAGAATCAGGTTTTCATGTTTGGCTGTGTCAAACGCTGAGGACAGATCAAGAAGGATCAGTAGACAGGATACATTCTGGTCAGGAGATCTCAAGGCATCATCAATGATGTGTGTTAGGGCTGTTTCAGTATTGTGATCTGCTCTGAAACCTTACTGGTATAGGTCAAGGAGTTGAAACTTCTCAATGTGGTTGCAGAGCTGTGTGTGAACGCATTTCTCAAGCAACTTGGCCAAAGTCATGATATTAGTAATTGGAAGGAAATTGTTAGGATCAGCTAAGTCTGCATTTGCCTTTTTTGGGATGGGAGTGACTTGACCCATCTTTAGGCAATCAGGAATCCTACCCTGCACGAGAGATTCATGAATAATCAGGGACCAGAGTGGAAGAATGGCCGATTTGAGTTCTTTGAAAAACTTGGCAGGTAGCGGATCATTGAAGTGATTGGAAGGTTTTAAAGAAGCGAGAGCAAGAGTATGCAGTTCCTAAGGGGAGGGGGAGAAAGGACAGAAACAGAAGCCGGGTGCCCAGAAGTAAGGAATGGGGAATAGCTCCAATTAGGAGCAAGGGCCCTCACACACCCCGGAGGGTGTCATGCATCATCACAGGGCAGATCCTCATTGGGCCTCTGCTGCAATGTCCAACGGGCCCCGCAGAGGGTCTCTTTGCTGGAGGTCTTCTCTTTTTGGCGAAGTGAAGCGGTGGTGGGGTGTGAGTGTCAAGAGTAGAAATGGGAGGGAGTGTGTGTGGATTAAAAATAGCTATCGGAATCCCTCACAATAATTTTATTAGCTGGGTTCCTACGCTATATTAAAAACAAAAGACTGAAAAGTCGTGTCTGCAGAGGGGGGATTACACCCTCTTTAGCTCTTAATTATGTGTGTCAAGTGCGTGGGATCAACATGTTTTATGCCATATATTGTCCATAGGATCTCGGCATTTCATCAGGACCATGAAATGCTCGTCCACTCTAATTGGAGCAATTCCACATTCCTTACTTCTGGACACCCGGCTTCTGTTTATGTCCTTTCTCCCCCTCCCCTTAAGAACTGCATACTCTTGTTCTCGCCACTGTTATTAGGGGACCGTATGCAGGACCTACCAAGCCCCTGTGCCTCCTTCTATTGCTTGATAGTTTTAAAGAAGCCATAGATTGGAGCAGCTCCACATTGTCTGGAAGTAAAAAGGAATTCCATGATGCATTGTTTTTGTAGGGTAATCTGAGGGGTAGGAAGTAGGTGCCCTCACTACTGTTGGCCAAGATGATGGTGAGAGGGAAGTCTGAAGCAGCAGATTAGGTGAGGCGCGTTGCAGTACAAGTTACATTTTTCTTGCCATTTCAGTGAAGTGTGCTGAGAAGTCCTCCCCATTGGAGCAAGAGATCTTGGGTGCAGAGAGTTGGTTGGTTGAATGGTAGCTTGTTGTTTGATGATTTCAAATATTTTTTTGGGTCTGTTTTTGGCACTGTCAAGCTGTGCCCTGAGTAGATCAGTTTTGGCACTATGGATATGCTTGTTATATGAACTTCTAGTCATCCTTAACTGTTTGAGGTTTGTGGTACAAAGGGTGAGTTTCTCCATAGTCTCTCCATAAGCCTTAGTTTGCGACGTTACTCATTTAGTGAGCCGATAAACCAGGGTTTGGACTGTTTGATCGGTATTCTTCTTAGTTGCTTTGACGCAATTGTCTCAAAAATATTTGTCATGGTGTGGATGTAATGATCCATAAGTTCATCCATGTTAGTCATGTTAGGGG
Organism: Calotriton arnoldi; assembly: GCA_963921515.1. Taxonomy (NCBI): domain Eukaryota; kingdom Metazoa; phylum Chordata; class Amphibia; order Caudata; family Salamandridae; genus Calotriton; species Calotriton arnoldi. Next base: position 114,483 of record CAWUFW010010210.1, read on the forward strand.
TGGCAGAAGTAGATTATTGCTGATGGATGTTAAATCATTAATGTTGATGTCTCTCAGATTTCGAGCCAGCTGTTTGGTTTTGAGCGGTTGACCTTGTCTTACCAGAACCTTTCCCAGGATGTGAAAAGAGATTTGGTAATGATTCAACCAGTCACAGGGTGATATGTCATCAGGTTGCATGATGTTATATTTAGCTATGATTAGATCAAGAGTGGAGCCTTTGTTGTGGGTGGGTCCCTTGCAGGCCTGGGTGAAGTTGAGGTCAGAGAGGAAAGCCTTGAAGGAGTACAATAAGGGATCATTTGTGTCGGTCCAGTGTAGGTTAAAATCCCAGAGGAAGATATGGTTGGGGTGTTGGTCAGAGTATGAGGCAATGGACTCCATGATTTGTTCGATGAAGAGCAGATTGTTACCTGGGGGATGATATATCATGTGGAGCAAACAGACTATCTTGCCATTGTTCCAGATTTCAATGTCTAGGTGTTCGCAGGAGGACATCATAGCAGTTTGAACCTGTCTCAAAGTGAGGATGGAGTGATAAATGCACGCAATGCCACCCACAACTTTAACAGGTCTATCAAGTGTGATAATGTCATATTTGGGAGAGACTAAGATGTCCAGAATTGGGAAGGAGGTGTCAATAAGCCAGGTTTCAGTTAGGATCAGGAGGTCCAGTTCTTGCGTGAGGATGAGGTCAGAAATATCTGCTGCATGCTTCACTGCTGACCTGCAGTTGAGAAGCATCAATTTGATGTGTGAGTTAGTTGCTACCGCTTCTAGGTGAGAATTGGTGGCCAGTAGTAGGTTATTCTTGTTCACAGATCTCAGGTTAACACATGATTCTCTAAACGGGTCGGGGGAAATAGTTTGGATGTTGAGCGGTGAATGTGAGGAGACGTTGTAAGATAGAAGTAGGGAGTTTCATCTTCAGACATATGGTGAGTAGACCTATGGGACCTGGAGTGGTGATTCAGAACAGGCTGTGTTTTTCACAGTAGGCTGAGCTGGTTTTTGGAAGAAGAAATTTCCCTCCTGCGGTGCTTATCCCTTGCTGGAGGGCTGGGTTGATTAGTCTCAAGGGTAGGATAGAGTTTCCCAAACTTCTCCATCCTCAAAGAAAAATGTAAGAGGGTCTGCAGGCTATCCTTAACAGTTTGGAGATCATGAATGAGGTCGGCCAACTTATCCTCAATGTAGGGCAAGCCATCACTGTCAGCAGCCGGTCTAGGAATAGATAGTGGATGGGACCCCTTATGGATAGGGGTGTTGGAAGGCAGAATAGTTTCCTCTAAAGTGTGAAGGAACGTATTGAGGGAGGGGACGGGATAAAGCTTGAGGTCAGCCATATTATCCTCAATGGGGGAGGGTTAGCATTGTGGACGACAGGTCTAGGGGTAACTAGTTGAAGAGACACCCCTTGGAGAGGAGTGGTGGGGGCCACAGTGGATTTATCCTGTGGGCATAACAGTTATGAAGTCCTGCCTTACTTTCAATGCAAGGTAAACATGCCCAGAGTCATCCTTTACTTTCTGTGACTTTCTTGGCCTAGAATTGATAGTCTTATGTCTATTTTTAAATTAGCTGGTGGTACCTGTCTTGCAGCAAGGGTCTTTCTAGGGCTAGAAGGACAGTCCAATGTCTATTTTGAGTAGGCTGGTTGCACCACCATCCCGCAACAGGGGTCCATGGATCAGAGCTGGAGAGATAGATTCCCATTATAATTCAATGGTGCTAGACACCATTGCCCCTTTTAAAGTCGACAGTAGCCAGCATTTTACCAATATTTGGCAGTGGGTGGTGGTACACACACACACATTTGTCAAGATAACGCCGACCAACTTTCAAGTGGATCTTACCATTGCTTTTGCAAACAATTCTGAGGACTCAATTTTGTGTATTATTCCATCCCTATTTAATTTTTGCAAACTCCTTTATCAAATCTGCCCATTTCGAAATGAGCACTTTTCTCATTTTATGCACCTTTGGCACAAACACCATCCTTCAAAACAATCTTGAATTTGAAATTGAATTTAGAATTTATAAAGCGCATAAAACTAAAAAAGGCATCAAAAAGCGCTATCACGGACAAGAGCAGAGCTGGGGAAGCAAGCAGAAGCAGTTAGTGTTGCAAAAATACCAGGTTTTCACATGTCTACGAAACACGGAATAAGAATTGAGATTTGCAATATGTTCAAGGAGAGTGTTCCATATACTGGCTACTGCCACCGAAAACACTCGCTCACCCCATCTGGCCTACTGGAACCGAGGGACAATCACTTTCCTTCATCATGCTAATTGTAATTGCCTATTTGGAAGGCATCAGTTGAAGGCAGTTCTCAGATAGCTAGAGCCCTGCTGGGGAAGAGCCTTGTAAACCAACCAAATGCTATGTGAGAGACAGGCCTTACAGTAGAGAAAAATGAATTCAGGAGTTTTTCACTACCAGGACATGTAAAAACACATGTCCAATTTTTCAAATACAATGCACACTGTCCCTATGGGCTGTTTAGCGCCTACATTAGGGGTGACTTACATGTATTAAAAAGGAAGGTTTAGACCTGGCAAAAGGTTTATTTTTCCAGGTTGAACTGACAGTTTAAAACTGCACTTGAGACTGCAGGGACAGGTCTGAGACCTGTTTTAAAGAGCTACTTTAGCAAGTGGCTCAATGAGTGCTGCAGACTCACTAGTATCATTTAATTTACAGGCCTTTGCTACATAAAGTACCATATACTAGGGACTTATAACTAAATTAAATGTGCCAGTCAGGTGTAGGCCAATTTTACCATGTTTTAATGAGACAGCTCAAGCACATAAGCACTAGTTAGCAGTGGTAAAGTGCACAGAGTCTTAAAGTAAAAAGAAAACAAATTCAGAAAACAGGAGGGGTAAATGCAAAGAGTTTGGGGGTGACCCTGCAGAGAGGGCCAAATCCAACAGGCATATATAAAAATATGAGTGTATAAAATAATGCAATGTTTCTTTATTTTCCTTTCTTACTAATATGTTTATATTCTGCAGCCACCCAGGAAAGGTGTATCAGTACATGCTAGCCACAAAGAAAAAACAAATATGTGCTCGCCATAAAAATAGGCTCATGCAACTGATGAACAGATCATGCACATATAAGGCAGCATCCAAACATTAATGTTGGGAAAAGTAAACGTCCACTCTGTGTTGTTCAATGTTTCAAATCCCAAATACCTCCATCCGCAGCCTGGGTACCTGATTCATGAGTATACAGAGTGTTCGGGACAACTGACGCTAATATACGAGATGCTAAAGTAGGTCTCTCAGGCTCCCAGAATAAACCCATGCATGCATCTGATGGGCCATTGATGGGAAAGGCCCAAACACTCCTACACACGGAAGGATGAAAGAATCTTCTTCTTCAAGGACATTGTTCTAAGCCTTTTTCTACTCCAACTCTAGTGGCTTGTACTCACACCACCTGTACAGCATAATCAGGGGTGGACACAATAAATCACCTCACCTTGCTCTGTGCTGCGCTCCTCCTTGCCCCTATGGGTTCCCTCCTGGATGCCTGCTGACTACGGTAGTGAAAAGTACTAGTCAGAGACAGAAATCAGTTGCCTTCGTTTAATTTCGAGAAAGTGTGTCCTTCACTTCAGAAAGACCGTTGTCAACCGCCACATCTAGAATCTTTCTCATAAACCTTCCAGAATGGAACTACAACCCAGGGCCGGTCCTAGGACTGTAGGAGCCCTGGGCTGTTATGAACCTCAATGTACCCCAATATAGGTCTAGGTAGTTGCACAGCCCTTCACCTACATTTGTCCTACCATTGTTTTACATAACGGGTCTGGCGCTGACCTTTTATCTAGTTAGGCGCTACATAAATGTCATGTGGTTTTCTCCAAAAACTAGCCTCATTTATTATGCATGAGGATTCTCAGTATCACAGCAGAATTACCATCTTCTGCATAATAACTCTGTATAAGGGTCACCACTATCATCATCCTTTCCCGACATGCCCATAGTACACTTCTAGGTAGAACCCCTGAGGGTACCTTTCGGGTATATAAGCACTACATCTTCGCCGGCAACCCAGAGGAGAAAAAGAATTCCATGCTGACACGCTGACGCCAGACGCTGAGGTTCCTGCACGCAGACACTCCAGCATGCACTGGTCTCACATCCCTCGCGGGATGTCCATCTCGAGACCAAGACGGGGTCCTTCATTCTCTCACATCAGGTAACGGGGTTGGCTCTATCCTAAGGGATTCTTGGCTATACACCTACACACATGCTAGGTACACTTAGGTACATCTAGTTAGGGTTAGCATCATAGGAGTACGCATTATTACTGTCATGTATCTATATGCCTGCATAAATTCATTGTTTTAGCACTATGGTAGAATTCTACCTTTCTTTACTCTACTGGTGCTTACAACCGTATATATCTGTTTCTGTCTCATGGTTGTTGCACCACACATATTTTATACTAGAATGACGCTGGTTCAATAAATACTTATTGTAAACGTCCCCACCATTTATTCTGTGTATATCTCTAAGACAAAGTGAGCACGAGTGACTGAGCGAAAAGTATTGTACTGTTTCCACAATCCCTGAGGAATCAGAGTTGTCATGTTCGATAGTTGCCAGAAACTATTCGCTCCTTGGTAAGAGGGGCTCATAGTGACAATGTGAGCTAGCAGTTCTACAGACTAACATGTCCTCTGAGGGTGTCTGGAGTCAGTTTGGACCCCAATCCCTTAGTTTATGGTGTCTAAACGCCCAGATCCTATATAGATTTGTAGGAACTACACGACAGGGCGAAAGGCAAAATGTGAGTCCCCTCTAATTTGCATGTGACATCATAAGTAGTGACATAACAGAGAGTGACATCAAAGGAGTATTAACCTTCTTTGGCATTGCTGAAGTGGCCAAGTCCTTTCATTAGGAACTTGTACTGCTGCATTTATGACAGAAAAATTAAAAAGCAAGTTCCAGAATGCAAGGAAATAACAGCAGGATGCAATACTTACAAGTGGTATAAAGTACCAACTTGAGACCTTCTCTAGTGGAAGTCTGTGCTATTGGAAGTTACAGTTTTCATATAAATCCCTTTTACTGTGATGGAAAAGAAAGTTTGATGATGCACTTATTTTGGAAACATTAGCGAAGCCAGTTGTGAGGATGAGACAGTGGACAGCTTTGGTGTGAGTGTGCTCACACAAGTGTGCGTGTTTGTTGCAGTAGTATACCAGTGCTGTTTATTTGTGTTGCTGCTTTGAGATGAGAGTTTAGGCCTTTGTATTATCTGGACTGTGAAACAATATCAGCAGTTAGGTTTTGCCTCAAGACCACTGGGGAACAGCTCAGTTTCTTAGCTAGAAACTGTAAGCTGATCCCTTACTCATCTCTGCAGAATTGTTCTTAAACTCTTGGAGTCATTAAGGAGTTCTTGCATCGCAATGCTAAGTGGATGTTGCTAAAGAGCTCTTGCTTTGGTGGTGAACTGAGGGTGAGATTGCTGTGATGGACTCACTATAGGGAAGGCCTTCTGGGTTGAGAGCAAGTGGGACTAAAAATAGGGAGTAAGACTTTGTTTAAGGGGGGCTTGCACTACTTGCTATACCGTGAGGCTAGAACTCTCTAACAGGGATAACAAAGGTGCTTTTCCCTGCAGCTTTCTTAAAGAAGGCAATGAGGATACACTGTTACACAGTTTATTTTGGGCACCTTGCCTATTGCTACAAACACAATATACATCTCAAGCACACCTATGGCACTATGAGGCTTGCTCTAGAGCCTTACACTTAAATCAAAATATGCTAAAAGGTACAGTTACTAGTCTTGCATTCAAGTTGCAGTTGGATGTCACTCAAACTTGCATACAAATGATGTAGCGATGTCACACATGAACACACAGCAAATACAGAAATGTCACCCATAGGCAAGGAAGGAGACAGAAAATTAAAATACACCCCCGCTTTGAACCAAAACTCTTATCGCACCAAGCAAGTATAGTAAGTCATCAGGGCCCTTCTCAGAAGAGCTTTCCTTTCTATTCTATCCAAGCATCTATCCAGTCACCCTTCCATCCACAGTTCTACTTTTACATTCTGTCATCCATTCATTCTATCATCCATCACAGTCTTTCACCATTCAGTGTGTCCATTCATCCATCTGTCTGCCCAGCTATAGCCAAACCTATCCATCTCCAAACCTATCCATCAATTTATTCATCCATCCCTCCGCCCATTCACTCATCCATCCATCCTCTCAATCATCCATCCATCCTTTCAATCATCCATCCATCCTTTCGCTCATCCATCCATCCGCCCTTTAACTCCATGATCCATCCTTTCACTCTCCCATTCATTTACCCTTTCTCCCATCCAGCCATCCTTTTACTTACTCATCCACCCACCCATTCACTCATCCATCCATTCACCCTTTCACTCATCCATACATCATTGTTTCCATCTCTACACCCTCCCTTTCACTCATCTATCCATACTTTCACTCATCTACCCTCATATCCATCCTTTTACTCAACCTTCACCCATCCATCCTGTCAATCATCCATCAATCCTCACTTTCACTCTTCTATCACCCTTTCATCCTTTCATCCTTCCGCTCATTATTTCATTGGTCCAGCCACTCATCCATCATTTCACTCATTCATGCATCCTTTTACTCAGTTCTTCCATCCACCCTTTCACTCCATCCAGCCTGCCTTTCCCTCATCTGCTATCCACCCTTTCACTCAGCCATACATTCTTTCACACATCCATCCACCCTTCCACCCATCCATTTTCCATCTATCCATTTACCATTTCACTCATCTATCTATCCTTCCACTCACTCATCCATCCTTTCTCTCATCATGCATTCATCCACCCTATCACTCATCCATCCATCCACAACCCACACACTCACCCACACACTCTTTCATGTTAATTATGAGCCTTTGTGAGTTGAAGACACAAGAGGCCCATCAAAAACTGATCCCTGCAGTAGTTTCTAAAGTTGGGGGAGGGAGGAGGGTGGGGACAAATAGCCAATATGAAAACTTGGAAGTCATGCATGATGCACATTGCCAGGAAGTGAGGTGACTGTGACATGGCATTGTTTTTCCTGTTTTGTCTGTTTTATATAGCGCAAAATCGGCACAACATCTTTGGAGCATTTTACACAAGTACCAATTACATTACAAAAGGTCAGGTTTTTTTTAATACATGGAGAGATTTAAGTAATTTGCCCAGAATCACAGGATTTAGAGCCGACATCAGCTGGTTCCCCAGGTCCATTAAACTAGTCCATGTGCTGCGAGGCCCAGGGGAGGGAGTTTCAAGCCCTGGGCTTCGCAGCCATAGTGTAGCACCACAAAGCCAAGGAGAACTGGCCCCCTACCCAGGGCCTTCCAACCCAGGATAAGGGCTGCAAGGCCCAGGGAACGGGGTCCCACTACTGGACTTTGGAGCCCGATCCAGTGCTGTTCACTGCTTGGCTTGCGAAGGGTCACAATAATAACGTTTGCATAGTTAAAGCAAATGTGGTATAGTAAAAATGTTGTCGCAATCTTTGCAACGCACACACACAGGTTGGTTCCATATGACCGCTAGTAGTGCAAAGAAGATTAAAAAATAAGGTACAGCTATGGTAGCACATGTGTAAACTACAGTTACTCACAGATAACGTGCAGCATCCTGATTTTCAACCAAACTGGGACATGGCACAAACATCAAAGTATGTCTAAAACCTGAATGGCCCTTTTAGCATAGAATGACTCACTTAACCACTTGGCTGCTACCAATCACTCCGAGGCCTAGTAGAAGGGGTCCCTCTACCCTGGGCCTCACAGCACTGGATAATGGCAGCAAGGCCCAGGGATGGGTCCCCATACCTGGACCTTGCAGCCTGATCCAGTGCTTGAAGGCACAGGGGAGTGGCCTTAAGTGCGCTTTGCTAAACTCTGCTGCCATGGCAGTCTGAGATGGCTGTTCCCTCCTCCCCTGACTCACCTCTCCTCACCTGAGAATGTCCGGCAGGTCCTTTGAACAAAGGGGCCTTCTGTTGCCTGGCAACCCAAAACAGAAAGGGTAGACAAGGCTTCAGTGCAGGTTTTTAGGATAGGTGCTTCCCCGCCCCGAACGTTGTGAGCAAACACAATTGTTGACTGTTTGGTCATGCCCACTTCCCCACCACTGTTTCCTTTCCCCCACCCCTCCACCCCATTAATGCCACCATGCCTTTGTACCAACAAGGTCAAGCCACCTTGTTTAAAAAATACATTTGTGATGTGATCGGAAGGTAGAGGGGGCCCTCGGGGAGCTTGTGGGCTGATAAATGGTGTGGCCGTCCCCTCAGAAGTAGGGCCCCATGTTTTTGACCTGAGTGTGGGGCCCTGGGCAGCTGCCCACACTGCCCCTGTCTAGCGCTGGCCCTGCTAGGACCAACAAACATGCACATGACGTGGGGTAAATACCACAATGAGTTCAAGGCTCCCCTCTGGAGAAGATTGTTAGGTCTCCGGAAAATAGACCACTTTTGAATTAGAATTGCGACTGTGACACTTAGACTCATCGTTTTTGCCATGCTGTAGCCCACTTGAATATACACCCACCTCATTTGGGGTAAAGAGAAGACAGTATTGGAACATATAGTCATGATTGATTTGAAAGTGAGTGGAATATGGAAGATAAAGTGGATACCAGAACCCACAACCACCTCTGGGGTAGAAGCAAGAGGTATTGGGAAATTCAGATATCTCTTGTGTAGCAGAAAGTGGGGCTAGAACATGCCACTAATACTGGTGGAGAAACTGTGGGGTGGGGGATGTGGACCATGCAGCTAAGGCGGAAATTAATTTCCTTCAAGTGTAAATGAAAGAGGCTTTTGAGCATGCAGCTACCTCTCGGATTAAAGAAAGAAAGACGAGGCCTGCAGCCTCTGATCTGGTGGAAGAAAGGAATGGGGGGATGGGGTGGAACATACAGTTACTTCCAGGGCATAAAGAGTGTGTTAGAACAATGTAGCCACTACTCAGGTAAGAGAGGCATAGGACCTTGCAACTACCTGTGAAGCAAGACTATGAAGTCAACCCACTCCGGGGCCCCCACGGATCCCTGCTCCTACCACATCTACCACAGAGCTGCAGACATCATCGCCCCCGAGCTGCAAAGAATTATCAACCTCTCCTTCGAAACCGCCTTCTTCCCCGACGACTGCGAACACTCCACCTAAATAAATGATGTTCAAGTCTGCTTTCATCAATACTCATTTGTCATAAGGCCAAGCCATTGTTCTCATCAAGTTAACAGAGCACAAAGACATTTTTCAAGTGTATGTGTTGTATAGTTAGTCAATCAAATAAGATTAAAGTGAAGGATTGTGAGTATATTTTACATGCCAGAGGGAATGCTGACCCAAGTGGTTGGTAGTTTGGTTACTGGTGATGACATGAGTGATTTTGTGGGGGTGATTGTCATGTGTTTTCTGCATTGCCCATTGCATTTTCCTTGTGTTAGCCAAACTGTGCACATTGTAGGTCTCATTTTCCTTTGCACACATTACAATATAAACATGTTACCTTTGTGCCACATTGTACTTTCACATGGAATCGGCATACGTTTTCGTATTCTGTTCTTTTCCTGGGATTTAGTCTGAACCCTACAGGCAAGGTCAAACAACAATGTCTCTTGGTATTCTTTCGGGCCAGGCACTAGCACCTAGACATACACAAGAGTGCAGCTGTTGTTTGTGTGCATACATGTCCTATCATATAGAGGAGTACATGAGCAAAAAACACACACTGGAATGAGACCTTTTGAGACAAGAGCACTGCGTCTGCTGAGATGTAGAGCGTTCATCTGTGTATGCTAAGGTACGGGCTCTGCTGATAATCTCAGAGATCTTTTAGATAATCATTTAACTTCACTCGCAGGGGAGGGGGTTAGATTACTCTGTTTTATAAGATGACAGCACATTTTATGGTGCATGGATTATTAAACATGCTAACAGTATTTTTGTATACATTTGTTTTCTAACTGGGGCACGTATATTGCATTTCAGAGCACAATAGTTTAAATAAATATTCTAAACTTCTTTTGTGTCTACTGGTTATCTTATTGTAGACAAGTACAAGTGAGAAAGCTAAAGGGTGTGTCCTGTTACTTGGGTGACACTTTTCCCAATGTGGAATAACATCTGAGACATAGTGAAATGGGGTCATATACAGGGGTCTGATTGAATGGGATGAATACACATTTCTGTAGTGTAAATATCCCCAAATCCCCATCCTTTACCTGTTCCCTAAAATACATAAGGATGCCACAAATCCTCCAGGGAGGCTCATTGTGTCCTCTAGGAGATCGCGATTTTAGAATACCTCCAAGTATATAGATTGTTTTGTACGCCCTTTAGTCATGGCACTTCCAACTTATATTCCATTCTTATATTCTAGATAGCAGAGACGTTTTGGCATGCTTAGTTGACCTTCATTGGGAAGATGATTTCTTACTGCTAACATTAGAAATGGGCAGCCTATACAGAAACATTTACCACAAAGATGGGATTCAAGCATGCAGACATTTTTTGAAAGTTAGATCTGTGTCTTTCCTATTCCATACAGAAAAGAGTATGGAAATGATCTGGTTCTGTCTTAACAACAAGTTTTTTGTATTTGATGAAAAATGCTTCAGACAGAGCCAGGGAAGTGTGAAGAGGACTTGTTTTGCCCCAAGCTTCACCAACCTCTTTCTGGGCTGGGGGGAAAACAAGTGGATGGTGCTCTGGAAGAATTTAATTCTCATGTGGTTACATGGATTGGGTATATATATTGATTATCTTTTTATAGTATTATAGTATGGAAGGGTAAAAGCAGCAAAGCCACCAAATCTATCAACACTCGAAATAAGAATGATAGGAATCTAAAATTTACAAGCTACATGATTAGGATGATAATTGAATTCTTGGACATCCAAACAGAGGTCATCAACAAAAGCCAACCACCAGACTACATAGAAAGCCCACAGCAGGCAATACACTCTTACATGCTCAAAGCAGTTATCCAAAATCACTTATACATATTATCCCATACGGTGAACTATTACGTGCTTGCTGGAACTGCAGTATGGATGAGGCTTGTAGGAGAGTAGGATCTGCCTCTTATGGTTACCCCCACTTTTTGCTGATTCTTCACTGTTTTTCGACTTTAGTCTGGCTGGGGCCCTGCTAATCAGAACCCCAGCCTAGCTGCTTCCTCTCTAAATTGATTCCAAGTACCTTAGGTACTTCTCTGATGGGGTGCCCTTATAAGTCCCTAGTATATGGTATACTATGTACCCAGGGCATAGGTACCCCAGGGGCTGAAGCATGTATTGTGCCACCCCTGGAAGGCCCTCCAAAATGACACCACAGGTCTGCTACTGCAGCCTGAGTAAGGTGGTGCATGCACTCCTTACAGTGATATAGGCTACCTATATCACTACAATTGCACACACATATAAACCTATAACTCACTCCTATGGCAGGCCTTGACAATCCTGAAGGCAGAGTGCTTGGTTTTGTATGTGAGAGGGTGCCCTGCATGAGCAGAGCCCCTCTGCAGCATTCGGAGTACCTCCTCTAATGCTGTTTGCAGTGCAGCCTGACCATATACTCTTAAGTGCATTATAACCTCGAGTTAAATGCTAACTTTGGGATGGCTGCCCGGAAACATGTCGTGTTTGGTGTCAAACATCTTGGAATACTACCCCCCCGCCAGTTCTGGCGGCGGGGGTAGCATTCCACCCTTCTAGAGGGAGAGACATGTGCCAACCGGTATACCCGGTAGTAACTTTACAGAGCCCTGGCATCACAAAATGGATGCTGCAGCCACAGACACGGGTCTGGCCTACTGCTGCTGACCGAAACTCCAGCAGGGGAGGCCTGGACAATAGGTTTCCTGTTGCAGGGAGGTGTAACCACCTCCCAGACAGGCTGATGTGTATTGGGGCTGGGTGGGTGCACTCTCAGAGTGCTTTGAAGTCCAGCACTGGGGGCACATTTGGTGTCCCTGTGCATACCCCAGTTCAAACCGGTTCAGGGGCTTCCAGCCCCTGCTCTGGCGCGAAACTGGACAAAGGGAATGGGTGTAACCACCCCTCTTCCCTGACCCTCCCATAGGTGGGTCCCCAGAGTATGTCCAACCCCCTAACTTAGTATAAGTATGGGACCCCAATCCTTAGGACTTTAGATTTACCTGGACGAAACTCTGATACAGAATCCTGGACCTTCGACACTCTACTTTAAGATTAGAGGACTGAAGAATCTCCCTTGGGGTCAAGGAGTGACTCCCCTGCTTGGCAGGCACCTAAGAAGCAATTGTCCGGTCTGCATCGCCGAAGCTCCCACCGGACGCCAAAGTCTTTGCAACACCAGAGGTGGATTTCCAGACTTCCCAGAGGCTACCCTGAGTTCCCAGCAAAGCTGAGGCCCGTGGCTATCGTGGATAACGTGGAACCGTGACCCCTGGGCACCAAGAACATTTGCAAGTGCATCCTCTTCCCAGTCTCCCATGAAGTTGTGCTTTGGGCTCCGAGTAGCCCTCGCCTCCAGCACCGACTGCACCGAAGATCACTGTCCTCCACTCCACGAGTGTCCCGTAAGCCAGCTCCAAGTGCGTCCACTCGAGGCTCATTCACGGTCGCTAGTCCGTTGGCTAGTGAGCCCTCCCGAAGGCCAATCTTCTTCTGCTTGGACTTTCCTGGTTGCTCCAGACGTGCCCTGACTTACCCTCGCTGGGTGAGTCCCCCAGACCTTGCTGGTCTGCATCACCATCCTTTCTTCATTTCCACAAGACTTGCCGTTGCCAAGGCTTGTTGGGTCCAATCCGGTCGCCGACACCTCAGCAAGCAACAGACATTGTGGGACAGCTCGAATCCAGCTCCTGGTCATCGTCGATGCCTCCTGGACCTCGTGGCTGAAGAGTCAAGACAACCGTCAACCTACCCGAAGCACTCGACATCGGTGGGCATCTGCTCATCACCTTCCTGGTCACTAGCTAGTGACCCAGACTCTGTCCCCTCTGCTTTCAGGTTCTTCAGATCTTCGATCCACCCTTGGATCCACCCGAACACTTTCGACTTGGTCGCCAGCAGCACTTTGCAGCAGATCGCCATTGAAAACGACGACGAAACCCGACCCCGAAAGACACCTATGCACCCGGCTTCCTGGGTGAGGTAACTCGAGTACTCCGGTGCTCCCGTGGGTATAGACTCTAAAACAACCTAGGTCTAAAGGGGTTTGCTCCAAGTCCTCCTCTAAGTGTCCTTTTTCTTCAAAACTCCAACCTCGACATTCCCCATAGAAGTCAACTGCGGCTCGCGGCTGTGTTCTCACACTGCACGCGTCCCCCGTGGGTCCTCTGTGTCACTACCTTGGGTGGTTCCTTGGGGTCCAAGCACTTCTACAGGCTCTAGGCCTTGTGTCTAGCTCAGTCGTGGTTCTTATACCACTTTATTGGTATATGGTTTGGTACGCCCCTAGGGCTCAAACGTGTATTTGTGCTATTACTGTTGATAACTGACTTGTAACTTATGTACTTCGAACTCTAGCCTCATAAAGAGACTAGAGGGGTGTGTTTAAGACTAAATTCATATATTTTATATATATACCTGGTGTGGTCCTCTTTCATTTGGTCACTCAAGAGATTATAGACTGGTAAAACAAGCTGCTTTACATTCCTTCAAGACTTAGCCTGAAGGCTGCTCTCCATAGCTACCACTAGGATAGCTTTCAATAAAGGTTGTCTTTAACCTATCTCCAATAAGGGGTTGTTTGGACTGGTGCAAGGTGCCCACTATAATTAGTGGACAGCATATACCAGGCCAAATTCTCACAAGGCTTACCAACAACAATTTAAGATTATGTTGACGAGATTTAGATAGGACGAGATTCAGAGTAAGGGGCTTCCTAGCATCTACACTAGACGCAGAACTACAGCAGGCACAGCAAATTTGCAGACAGGAATTACTGATTCACGAAAGAGTTAGCAAAACTGCTACGTGCAATAGTCTCAGGTTTATACACCTATAACCTTAAATCTTGAGTTAAAAGACAGATATTTGGGAAACACTGCAGACTCTTCTTAGTGATAGCAACCTGAATGAAGCGATTGATGATTTTCCTAGAATAGCATACAGATGAGGGGTAACTTTGAGTAGGAATGCCATTTAGAATACTTCTTCCCACTCTGAGAATTTCAAAGGGGGTTTTCATATGTGCAAAAGTTGTAAAGCCTGCACGAAAAGCTAAAATGCCAACAAATGTTACTCACCCATTCAGGGAATGGAAATACTGAGTAAGAAATATCTGATTAGCACTTCAGACCTTGCCATTTATGTGTTAGTGTGTCCCTGTGAGAAATGCTATATTAGCAGCACCATTCATCCAGTGAAAAGCGTGTTGAGGAACAACTTAGGGCCATTATTCACAATGCTAAACACTATCCTGTAGCCAGACATTTTAGACAGTTTCATCAGGGGAGTGGTAATTTGTTGAGATTGGTTTTGCCTTTGACAGGACACTATTGACAAAAAGAGGAGGGGATAGAATAGCATCCCTGAGAGTGATGTCATCAATAATGTCATTTGAGATGTCATCAGTAATGCCATAAATGATGTCATGGAACATGTCATGAGTTATGTCATATGTGAGGTCATAAGCAGTGCATGGTGGGGGTACAAGTTATAGTTAGTGCTGTTAACCATAACTGGTGAATTTCTGTGTTTTGTTTTAGCTCAGAACGTTAATGTTGTCACTGAGAAACTCACCCAGCTATAACGTTACTTTACCCTTTGTTTTTTCCAGTGAATTTCCAAGGTTTGTTTTTTTTAAAGTTTCTTTCGTCGCACATAACTATAACATTACCTTAACTTTAGTTTTTTTTGAGTGAATTTATATAATAGTTAGAAACCGACTATGACAACGATATTTGCACTGAAAATGTTCATCTTCTTAGTTTCTGTAACTCACATATTGAGTAATGTTTCCAGCACAGTTTTCATAGTCTTTGTATCTATTTTTACATAAAGTTCATATTTATATTTTAAAAGACACTGAACAGTTTTTTCCCTATACTGTAAACTATTTCATCATAATCATTAAGCTTTTGTTTTGACAGCTCGTGTCATAGAAGCTAAAAAGAGCATACATAGATGGATGACCTAAACTGTGGGCTTGGTGGCAGACAGACTT
This sequence comes from Calotriton arnoldi, assembly GCA_963921515.1. NCBI lineage: Eukaryota > Metazoa > Chordata > Amphibia > Caudata > Salamandridae > Calotriton > Calotriton arnoldi. The sequence goes on from CAWUFW010010210.1 coordinate 129,693, forward strand.
TGGACACCCCCACAGGATGAGTCAGCCGTTAGACCAGCTAGCTCTTTGGTGCCACTATCACCCCCCCTGTGTTCTACAGCGGTGTAGGTAGTTTCTGGCAACCACTGAACATGACTACCCTGATTCCTCAGGTATCGTGGAAAACAATACGGTATCTTTTTGCTCAGTCACTCATGCTTGCTGTTTCTCAGAGTACACATAGAATGACGATTGTAACGGTTTCAATAAGTATTTATTGGTCAAGCATCAGTCTAGTGTAAAACATGTTAGCTGCGACAATCAATAGACAGGAGCAGACACATGTTATCCCTAGTACCAATATCGTAAATATCAGATACATTTCTGTCATAATGCGAAATGAAATGAATAAAAGCAGATTACATAAAACAATAGCATTAGCGCACTCCTACGATGTGTATCCTACCTAAATGTACCTAGCCTAGATATGCAGGTGTTAGGATGTGTATGTAATGAAGCCTAATGGAGCCAAGAATCCCCCGGGAAAGTGCTAACCCCTCACCTGGTGGTTTAGAATGAAGGACCCCGTCTCTGCGTCAAGGATGACACCCCGCAAGGGATGTCATGTTTCTGCCTGTCGAAGGATCAGCCTGCAGAGTCTCGGTCCAGCCGGGAAGGAATTCTCCACTGCTTTGTAAGGGGGAGTGAGGGTCTTTTATACTAAAGTGGTCACTCCAGGTTTTCCCCTAGAATTGATATGTTTTGGAAATAGGCACTAATCCTTTGCTAATCCTTTCCTAAACAAAGTACTCATGCATAGCTGGCTGTTGGCCATGAATGAAAAAAAGAAATGGTGACCCTTATACAGAATTAATCTGCTGTGCCTGAGGACATGTTTATGTACGTCAGGTACAGGGATTAAGATAGGGAACCGAGAGCTTGATGTCGAAGAGACAGAAGTAAGCTACTAGGTAGAAGGTCACCCAAGTAGAACCGTTATGTCGTCGTATGGATGGGACAAAATGTATGTAATTGGTATGTACATGATAGAACTATCCTAAAGGACATGACACCCACTCCTCATCAAAAGGTCAACAAGGTCAGCTAGGTAATGCTGAAAGGAAATGCTATAAAAAGGCATAATAATCATGTTTATTAAGACATTGTAAAAAGCACTAAAAAGTCTCAAAAAAATGTCCATAAAAGCAGGGATTATTGTAAAAGTGTTCTTCCCTAAAATAGTGTTCATAAAAGGTCCTTTATCATTTTGAATATATTGTCATTGTTTTTCTGAGCACCTTGATAGCCGCTACGCTCAGACAGAGCAGAGAAAAAAAACAAAGTTAGTTCGACCTTCAATTATATTCCATTAAATTAAATAATAAAAAAATTAAAAAATAATGATTTTAAACTAGAAAATATTTAAAAATAAAAACATTAATTAATACATATATTTATTTATTTTATTTCCTACCCTATAACACCACACCAATACCAACACACTTCAACATTTTAAATTAAATTTACTTCCATAGTTAACTTAATTAATAATCAATTCAAAAATATTATTAAAAAAATTAATTAGCATTAATTAACTACACACACTTTAACACTATATTGTCTATAACACACACCTAAATTAATCTATAAAATAAGAAAACACAATGAAAACTTATTTTTAAATTAAAAACTATTACTATTAACAACAAATTATAAAGCAATTGAAATGTATTTAATACCCACCCTTTACCCCTTTAAAAGTAAAAACAACACACACAAAAATAAACAATTATCCAAAATAAATATCAAATAATGAACATTAAATAACAACTATGGGGCCTATTAGGATGGCGGGCGGACTTCAGTCCGCCCGCCACCCTAGTGGTGCTGGGACCGGCCGCCAGCGGTGCGGCGGTCCTGCACCACCAATTAGGATGTGACTGCCACCCTGGCGGTCACATCCCGCATCTCTAACATTGCGGCGGGTGCTGGTGTAAGCAGCACCCGCTGCAATGCCAAAGAGACATGTTGTACATTGCCATGCACAACGTGACAGGCACCGCGCGGTGCCTGCCACCTTGAGCATGGCAATGTAGGGGGGTACCATAGGTACCCCCCAAGTGCAGCCCCCCACCCACCCGGGGGCCCGCAACGGGCCCCCACAGCAATTCCCGCCAGCCCTTTCATGGCGGCAGCGCCGCCATGAAAAGGCCAGAACTGCCAGGCATCATAATATGGATGGCGGTGCCTTCCAGGCACCGCCACCATATTATTCCCGAGTTCCGCCCGGCCGGCAATCGTGACGATTGCCGACCGGCTGAAAAGCGGCGGACGGACTTCCCTTCTGCCGCGGTACCCCCGCCATAGTAATATGGCGGGGGGTAAATTATGTTGTGATGGCGGGCAGATCGCCACCGCCGGCCGGGCAGTGGTGATCCGCCCGCCATCATAATGGCCCCCTATATATTAATTAATTGGACACAAAGGGGTCGATTCCGATCCCGGTCGGAGGCGCACCTAACACCATTCGGCCGGGAAAAAAGCCAGGTGAATGCCTGTTTCCCGACCGATTCGCACATACGTCAGAACGAGCAAGTACGATGTGCACAACTGCCCAAATCCCGACCCAGTCGTACTCACCCAATACAGGTCCTGATCTCCGACCGAGGCGGATCCGGAAACGCAGAATCGAGTCGCACGGAAGCCAAAATGCAGCCCCGTCCGGCCGGACAAGTACGATGCGCCTTCCGTACGCGCCGAACCCGTCGCTACGCACGGCACGTCAAAGCATCCGGGAGAGGCGCACATAAGCACCGATTCGCACCACAAGACGATCCACGGCTACGAGACGAACACGCCAGCGACAAGGATGAGGCGAAGCAAAGAGAAAGACGAACGAGACGAACCAACCATGAATCCCATCGCGCCAATCCTACCAATATTCTACATCTATTACCGGAACTGGCACGGACGCGTATGGCGCAGAAGGTAAGTCAGACACCCACCACACAAACAAACCACACATACCCGACATATCACACACACACATAGGGATGCAGAAATTACTTACACCAGCAACAGCAGCACCATAGGGGCGGGATGGCTATCACCAATGCCACATATACACATAGGGGCCTGGATGCCAACAACTAACACCACCCCTACCCAGGGGGTGCTAGATGCCTGTCACTACTACCACCCCTACCCATGGGGGGCAGGATGCCTGTCACTACCACCACCCCTACCCAGGGGGTGCCAGATGCCTACCACCACTACCACCCCTACCCAGGGGGTGCTAGATGCCTGTCACTACTACCGCCTCTACCCAGGGGGTGCTAGATGCCTACCACTACTACCACCCCTACCCAGGAGGTGCCAGATGCCTACCACCACTACCACCCCACCCATGGGGGGCAGGATGCCTGTCACTACTACCACCCCTACCCATGGGGGGCTGGATGCCTACCACCACTACCACCTCAACCCAGGGGGTGCTAGATGCCTACCACTACTACCACCCCTCCCCATGGGGGGCTGGATGCCTACCACTACTACCACCCCTACCCATGGGGGGCAGGATGCCTGTCACTACTACCACCTCTACCCAGGGGGTGCTTGATGCCTACCACTACTACCACCCCTACCCATGGGGGCAGGATGCCTGTCACTACCACCACCCCTACCCAGGGGTGCCAGAAGCCTACCACCACTACCACCTCTGCCCAGGGGGTGCTAGATGCCTACCACTACTACCCCTACCCATGGGGGGCTGGATGCCTACCACCAATACCACCCCTACTCAGGGGGTGCCAGATGCCTACCACCACCACCACCCCTACCCAGGGGGTGCCAGATGCCTACCACTACTACCACCTCTACCCAGGGGGTGCTAGATGCCTGCCCCTACCACCACCCCAACCCAGGGTGTGCTAGATGCCTGTCACTACTACCACCTCTACCCAGGGGGTGCTAGATGCCTGCCCCTACCACCACCCCAACCCAGGGTGTGCTAGATGCCTGTCACTACCACCACCCCTACCCAGGGGTGCCAGATGCCTACCACCACTACCACCTCTACCCAGGGGTGCTAGATGCCTACCACTACTACCACCCCTACCCATGGGGAGCTGGATGCCTACCACCACTACCACCCCTACTCAGGGGTGCCAGATGCCTACCACCACCACCACCCTACCCAGGGGTGCTAGATGCCTACCACTACCACCACCCCTACCCAGGGGTGCCAGATGCCTACCACTACTACCACCCCTACCGCATGGGGGCAGGATGCCTGTCACTGCTACCACCTCTACCCATGGGGGGCTGGATGCCTACCACCACTACCACCCCTACTCAGGGGTGCCAGATGCCTACCACTACTACCACCTCTACCCAGGAGTGCTAGATGCCTACCCCTACCACCACCCCTACCCAGGGGGTGCTAGATGCCTGTCACTACTACCACCTCTACCCAGGGGGTGCCATATGCCTACCACCACTACCACCTCTACCCAGGGGGTGCTAGATGCCTACCACTACTACCACCCCTACCCATGGGGCAGGATGCCTGTCACTACTACCACCTCTACCCATGGGGGCTGGATGCCTACCACCACTACCACCCCTACTCAGGGGTGCCAGATGCCCTACCACTACTACCACCTCTACCCAGGGGTGCTAGATGCCTACCCTACCACCACTCCTACCCAGGGGTGCTAGATGCCTGTCACTACTACCACCTCTGCACCAGGGTGCCAGATGCCTACCACCACTACCACCTCTACCCAGGGGGTGCTAGATGCCTACCACTACTACCACCCCTACCCATGGGGGCAGGATGCCCTGTCACTACTACCACCTCTACCCATGGGGGGCTGGATGCCTACCACCACTACCACCCCTACTCAGGGGTGCCAGATGCCTACCACTACTACCACCTCTACCCAGGGGTGCTAGATGCCTACCCCTACCACCACCCCTACCCAGGGGTGCTAGATGCCTGTCACTACTACCACCTCTACCCAGGGGTGCCAGATGCCTACCACCACTACCACCTCTACCCAGGGGGTGCTAGATGCCTACCACTACTACCACCCCTACCCATGGGGGCTGGATGCCTACCACCACTACCACCCCTACTCAGGGGTGCCAGATGCCTACCACTACCACCACCCTACCCAGGGGTTGCCAGATGCCTACCCCTACCACCACCCCTACCCATGGGGGCAGGATGCCTACCACCAACAACACCCCACTCATAGGATGGGTAATGCATGACATAACAAGCAGACACCAACATAGGGAATGCAACAAAAGACATCCCCCCAACACCATGACAAGCGTGTGTAGACTGTGTCAAATGCCTACAACACTGAACATGACTTTGAACATACAATGCTGACCCCTATCACATGTGTCACACATACATGTGTATGGCCCCCACAATGCAAGCAGACCATGACCACTGTGGCAATGGGGTCCAACCCCATCATCACAGTGACCAAAATGTAAGTGTGGGGCCCATAGCTCAAGCTAACATCTTGAACATTGTGGCAATGGGGTCTAAACCCCCATCATCACAGTGACCAAAAGGTAAGTGTGGGGTCCATAGCTGAAGCACATTTTGAACATTGTGGCAATGGGGTCTAAACCCCCATCATCACAGTGACCAAAATGTAAGTGTGGGGCCCATAGCTGAAGCACATCTTGAACATTGTGGCAATGGGGTCTAAACCCCCATCATCACAGTGACCAAAATGTAAGTGTTGGTCCCATAGCTGAAGCACATCTTGAACATTGTGGCAATGGGGTCTAAACCCCCATCATCACAGTGACCAAAAGGTAAGTGTGGGGTCCATAGCTGAAGCACAACTTGAACATTGTGGCAATGGGGTCTAAACCCCCATCATCACAGTGACCAAAATGTAAGTGTGGGGCCCATAGCTGAAGCACATCTTGAACATTGTGGCAATGGGGTCTAAACCCCCATCATCACAGTGACCAAAAGGTAAGTGTGGGGTCCATAGCTGAAGCGCATTTTGAACATTGTGGCAATGGGGTCTAAACCCCCATCATCACAGTGACCAAAATGTAAGTGTGGGGCCCATAGCTGAAGCACATCTTGAACATTGTGGCAATGGGGTCTAAACCCCATCATCACAGTGACCAAAATGTAAGTGTGGGGCCCATAGCTGAAGCACATCTTGAACATTGTGGCAATGGGGTCTAAACCTGCCATCATCACAGTGACCAAAATGTAAGTGTTGACATTGAAAAAGCTGCAACTGCCAAACTGCATGGATGATTCCTGGTCACCGAACAACAAACACATCAGTGGCAAAGTAGTGCTTGTGTCCCATAGCAACATATATTGGGTGAGGCAAACAGTGCAGTGCAAATAAGACATACCTTTGGCCATGTGCAGACAAACATCACCCATGGGGGCTGACACTGTCAACATCCATCAATGACACAATGACAGAAGTGACCATCATAATGCAGACCCACATATTTGCACCAATGGGCACACAAATGTAGATACCCTGTGGAGACTGTAGATGTGAGGTGAACAAATAACATGCAATGGGACACACAAACAATGATCATTGTGCTGACTGATGACCTAGGAGTCCCAGGGACAGCAGGGGAAACCCACCAAACAACATACAGCCAATGGCACACTAAAGATATGCCAATGCAGTGGTGCAGATGCACAAACACAAACAGGCAGACCCACACTGCACATCAAACACAACAGGTGAGGGGGTGCCAGTGTCCCCAGGCAACCACACAACACATGATGAGGCCTGAATACAATTACACAGATGCACATACAGTGCCACACAAAAGTAACTCATGGATCCAAATCCCCTATGTGGGCAATCAGGCATTGTTAGATGAGAGGGAGCACAAATTACACATGTCACACAAGCTTGTAGGAACAGCAACTAACACAGCAAGAGACAGACCCACCACAGCACTACCCCCAGGGACCCCATATTGTGCTGACACTAGCCTGCATGATAATCCCACTGTGATGACAAAGTTAGATGTCGTTCACACTGTGAACCACAGCCATGTGTCCTGAGCAACTAACTACCATCACACATACACAAGCTCCAATCAATCAGCACGGCCTGCCAGCCAAGGCCAATATGGAGGTAGGGGTCTGGCCGTGCAACAACTCACTTTGCACACACTCAACACCACACACCTGATCTCCACCAATGTGCAGCAGTGAAGCTCACATGGACTGGTGACATTGCACATGCACCCATGACAATACCAGGGGTGGTGGTGGGAACTAAGGTGCAGAAACCCATCACACATGGCCAGTCAACAAGACTCGTCAATGTCTGACACACAGCACACATGGGCATGATGTGAAATCCACCACAATCAATGGGATCCTGGCCATAGTCACACACCAACGAAGAAGCCAAGGTGACACACGAAGAACACACGTACACAACTACCAACATTGCAGCTCTGACCCTGAGGAGTGGCAGCAGTCACACACACAACGTGTCACAATCACTGAAAGCTAACACAAATTGTAAATCACATGACTCGTGTAAACAACAAGTGTCAAGGGGAATCCTGAATGTGTCCCATCTGCGTTTGCCCACATCCCCAGCCCTGACAACAAAGACAACCTGGGATGACAACCTCATGAACATTAGTTTGCCGTGCACCCACATCACAGAGAAACCAGGTCCAAGATGCTGGATGAACACAGAACAACTCAGCAAGCATCACAAACAGGAACATCCCTAGGGACACAGCCTGTGTAGGAAAAGGGAAGGGAACACGCACAGACATGCTTACACAACACACAACACAGGCCCACACAATGGTACCAGATTACACACTGCCATGAGGGCACTCCACTCCTGTGGAAGGTCCGCTGTGCCAAACCTTGTCTGTGCACGACCCAAACATGTCAGCAGAACACTCCGTCAGTGAGTCAATAACCACAACACACAGAAGGCTCTGCTCACATCCGCCTGGGTATGGGAGTGTAACGTCAGTCATCTGCACACACACCAAACACGTGTCAAGCAAGTTGCACTGTATACACAGATGAGTCCTTCGACATTGATGTGCAAAACTGCATGTCCAGTGGAGCTGGGCACACAGTCAGGGAAATCGGAACATTGAACAGTGGTAAGCCCACCAGATGTGCATCAGTGTAAGACAAAGATGTTCATTTACAAATGCAAAAGGACATCCCTGTGTCAAATGCTGAACATTACACCCTCAGACTGTAGCAAAGGATGCCATAGATCCAGACTACAACAGGACACATATCCCATGGACCACATGGAGTCCATCACTGCAACACTTCATCGTCCTGATGTGAACACTATTACAACTGCAAATGCAGGATGCTACTCATCCACATCATGTACATCAAAAGAAAACCCAAAAGTAAACAAAAGAGGCTTTATTCAGCAAATGTCAGGGTAAACACGGAAGTCCAAAAGAAACTAAGGCCAATGGCCAGTCCAAAATCACAGTACCAACGGGGTGAGAAGTGACAATTGGTCACACATTGCTTGCCTGCACTGGTACGGTTGGGGGACATCCCCCTTGGAGGGGCATACAAGGGGCAGGCCAGGCACTGCAGGGACAGGATCAGGGGATGGCAGAGTGAGGCAGTGAAGGGGTGGTGGGTGCAGGAGTGTCACCGGCAACTGCAGTGGAGGTGTCTGACTCAGGGGGGGCCGGCACCACTGTGGTACACAAGTCAGTTGGTGTGGGTGCTGCAACCACTGCAGTGGGCTGGACTGATGTAGTGGACTGGGTACCCACTGCAGTGCCCGAGTCAGGCGTGGTGGTTGTGGACTCCACTGCAGTGCATGACTCCATGGGAGTGGAAGGGTGGGCAGATGAGGTGGGCAGGACAGAGGGGGGGACCCGGTCCCCACAACAGTGCCACTAACAGGCAGAGCGTCTGGGTTGGGGGTGGAAGAGCAAGTGGCAGGGGGGGAGGGCCTAAGCAGTCTGGGGATGCAGTATCGGTGTGGGGGAACCTGGGGCAGGGTGTGGCGGGGGAACCTGTGCAGTGGTGGCCTGGGGGATGGAGGAGAGAGACTGGGCGCTGGAACTGCGTGGTGGTGGTGGTGGGGTCTTGCTCTTCCTGCTCCGGGGGACTTCCTAATGGGCTCCTGTGTCTGCCTGCGCCTGGGGGAGGGTGTCTGGGGGCGAGGGCACTCCTCTCTGTGTGGGTGGACTTCCTCTTCCCCTGGTATGCTGGATCAGCAGGAATGGAGGGGAAGAGGCCGAGGTCACACAGGAAGATCTGCTGTGTAGGTGGGGTAGCAGGCGAGGCAAGGGAAGGGGTCTTGGAGGGAGAGGATTTGGAGGACTGCGCAGTGAATGTGGATGCCTGTGTGTGTGTGTGTTCCCCATCCCCTGTGTCTGTGGTATCAGTCCCCTGAGGATGCTTGTGTGCACGTCTTGCCTTACTCTTCGGTGTGTCTGTGCTGCTCGTGTCTGTGTGTTTGGGTGACTGGGCAGGTGTGCATGTGCTTTGGACAGGTAGGGGGGCAGGAACTGTGGATGGGGCAGAGGTGGGAGGGGTGAGGGACTGTTGGAGGAGGGACACTGCTGCCATCAGGAGAGGAGTCCATGGACTTATTGCTCCTCTGTAGGGCAGACATACCCGTCGAGATGTCCTCCATGAACGACACCAGCTGTGTCAACAGAGTGGTGTGTGCATGGAGGACACTCAGCATTGCTGTCTGCCCTACATGGAGCTGCCGAAGGAGGTACACATACTCCTCACTCAGGGCAGCAAGGGACACAGGGGCAGGGGGTGCGGTGCCTGGCACAAGGAGACACGCTCCCGAGCACGGGAGCCTCCACAGACCTCAGGAATGGGAGCCAATGGGAGGGCGGTGGTGGTGGTGGTGGCGAGGCCAGACAGACTAGCTGGCCTTTGGTGGCTGCTGAGACCCGCCTCCACAAGGGAGTCATCCTCCGAGCTGCTGTGGTCCCCAGCTGAGGTGGATGGTGCTGAGGACTCCTCGGTGTGGCTCCCTCGCCCTCCGTGCCACTGGGTCCCTCTGACCACCCGTCTGATGCTGACCCAGTATGGCTCCGCTGCTCCTCCTGGTCCGTGGAGGTGTCCCCTCCTGTGGCCGTGGATGTATCTGCAAACAATTAGGGAAACAGACAAACATCAGTCACCTGCACTGACCGCACACACCACAGTAAGTACAGCACATTACAGAGCAAGCCCTGGCATCCTTAGTTGAACATTGCCTAAAGTCCTCCACACAGATTCAGGGAAGCCAATTGTCAGTCTGATGGTCAACCATGGGACTCACACCCCTCCTGCCCTTGCACCCATCTGTCTGGTGCCTGTCTGATGGTAAGACCCCAGTGTGGACACATGCACCACCTACACAGTTGTTGGACATTGCAGGGAACACAGTGATGTATGTGAACATGCACACATCACATCTCCTGCCACTGAGTCAGTGCAGGTGTCCGGATAAAGGGATGGCCAGAGTCTAATTAGAAATGCATGTGATGCATACCAGCACCAGACACCATGATGCACCCATGTCCGGGATAGTCAATGCCACAATGGGGTGCATGTTGCACATGTCACTCCCCTGCAGGATCAGTCCCAGGAAGTTTAATGCCATGACACAGGAATGCGTGCAAAGTCATACATTACTGTCTCAAGTCACATGGCCATGGCAGCCAGCCAACAACAATCTGCACTGTGTCACAATCCGAGGGCATGGGGAATGCAAGTTATGTGACTGACAAGTGCACATGTCCATCCCCCAAAACCACATCATCTGTACTACTATTTGTCCACGTCATACCAACTGGACATATGGGGACATGAAACACAACTCTCTGAACATGAGCACCTCACAGTGTGCTGTGAATGAAAATACAGCTGCCTGAAAGTCACAGTCGCAAACACCTGTGTGCACAGTCAAGTGATCAGACACCTATAAGTCACAGAAGTATCGTCTATCATGGTCACATCTCAGATGGCATGCTGAGCCCTAACCGATAAACATACCAGTAGTCCTGACAATGAAGACACAGCACAATGAGACAGAGGCAGACACCTGAGGGTACATTTCACTGATCACAACATGCCAGATGATACACGGGAGTGGGAGTACAGAGTGTATTGTATGCCCTGGAGTAGGCATGACTGTCCAGCTCCACCTGTAAGAGGGATGAGTCCTGGACAGTAGGCAGGTGGCTAAGCATGTGTGACACACTGGATACACATACTCCTGAGGCCCAAATATTCTTCCCACCAGCAGCATGGGTGTGTGCCAAATTCCCCAGGGACATGTGGTGAGTCAGAGCAGCAAGCGGACCACATATCAAATTACACCCAGATCACATGTCAGAACTTAGGCATTGTGTAAGCAATTGACCCACCCATGAATCGCACAACATAGTCACGGGAACAAATGCTGTCCCCCACCTTGAGCAAAGCAAAATGCAATGACACAGTCCACAAATGACACAATTTCCTGACTATAAGGGCCACACATATGTGTATCAGAGGAGAAGTGGGCATGTCAGAAATGAGGGACATGGGTCCTGGACCACATGACTGATGTACTGTGGAAGTTTAACCAGGCCAGAGGAGGGCACATAGCATGTCAGACAAAGTGCACAGTGCAGTCATGGACTCACCCCTCCTTGCTGCTGTCTGTCCTTCAGCTGCCCATCCAGGTCAGGGAAGACCACCGCCAGGATCCGGAGCATGTGGGGGTCAGGGTCCGGTGTCCGCCCCTCCTGCGAGGGAGGCGACAGCTTCAGCTGGACCCTTGCGATCCTCCGGGTCCAGCCACAAAGGTCCCTGCCACCTCTTTTTGGCAGTTGCGGATCCTGCGCCTGTAGACCCCCACGGATCTTACTTTCCGGGCGATGGTCAGCCAGATGTCCTGCTTCTGGTGGGCATCAACCTGTAGAGGATGACAAAGTGAAAAGGCCATTACTACACATGCAACATATACGTGCATCACACAGTTGGATATACATGTCTCAATCACAGGAGCATATGATGTACACAGGCAGTGCAACAATGGCTATGAACAGTTTGCCAGCAGTCACTACATGGTATCATTGCATGGGAAGTAAACCTAGTTGGAATGCACTGTTACTGCACTGTACCAGATCAGTGCATGTAACTACACACTTTGGGGTGTGACAACTACTCAGTGGGCATGCTAGCCAGTGGTGTGCACACTGAAAGTCCTGCTAGTCAGACAACATGCACAATTAGTGATGCAGTGGACAGCACACTCACCTGCTCCCCTGGTTTCCCATACAGCTTGCTGTACTGTGGAAGGAGGCTGTCCAGCAGGGCCTGGTTCTCCTCAAGGCTGAAGGCTGGGGCTCTCTCCACAGTACGTGCCATTGCAGGAGCCAGAGGATGCATAAACAGCAGCAGTGTTGGTGGCAGATGTCGTCCTGGAGCATGTAGTGCAGGCAAGTGAGCTCTCAGGGGAACAGCCAGAATTATATGTGTGCTGCAGAGGCAGATACTGTCCCATGTGTCCAAAGTGATAGGTCCAAGTCGTTTGCATCTTCTGAATCTGACCAATCCATGGAATAGCAGCACTAATACACGCCCACAGCATCCTTCAAATTTTCAACTTCATGACACCCATGACTTTGCAACATTGTTGTGGCTGGCCAACTGAATTCACTGCATCAGACTCGTTGGAGCTTCGAAAACGCGTCCGTTGCCATGCCAGGCACCAGCCAATGTGTGCGCACCGTTCTGTCCATTGCTGTTCAACGCGTACCCGCTCACAACAGATGCAATGGGCCGGCCGGGCACACCGATCGGTCCATTGCTGTACAACGCGTACCTGTACAGGTCAGTCGCATATGTCACCATGCTTGTCACTGGTGAACGTATGCCAGCCACATATACCTGCCAGAGACCCAGGGGCACACCTACAACACCACACCCAGTCCTCACTGTTTCCTGAGGCATGTAAGGCAGCATTTCCTTCTCTGTTTTGGGGGTTAACATGTGGTTTTTGTGGTGGCACTTGTGGGCAGCCACACCCAGGCTGTGAATGTGTTCATGGGGATAGGGTCCTTGGTGTGTTGTGCACATGACCACTGTGATGTGCAACAGTTCATTTTGGAGCATGTGGCATGGTCACATTTCCAGGTTGTGTATGTGTATGACATGTCACATACCCCCAGAGTCCCATGTGGGAAGGCATGTACGTCACAGGATGACCCATTGCCACAATAGTGTTGTCCCTCCACAGTCTGTGTGCATGTTGTGTTTCCGATGTCACTGATTCCATGTGCACGATGGGAGACAGTCTCCACATCTACGTTGTTTGTGCATGGACTTTGATGTTGTGCGTCACTGGCGTCCATGTCTGTCCTGCGGATGCGACAGGGGCCACTACCTGTGGGAGTCATGTTTGTTTATCTGACGTGTACATGATACGCCATGTCATTCCAGTGGCCATGTGGCAAGAGAGGGTCACTGGGAATCAACCTGTCAATGATCTGTGATGCCTGTGGCGCATCTGTCCAGACATGTCACTGTGGTGTGTGTGGAACGTGACAGCAGATAATGGGTACTGTGACACAGCCTAATGGTTTCCCATAGCACAACCTGGTACCTGTTGTGCACACATGTTGTACTGAGAAGTTAGATGATGGCCATGTAGGTGCGAGTTATGTCCGACAGAACGGCACACACATCAAGTACTTGTGTCACGTAATGATGTATCATGTGAAATTGAGTATGGTGAATGGCACATATGTGGGGTGACTGACAATCTTTCTTCCTTCAACCTATGCACTGCAGGGCTCCAGCTGTCCATAGACCATTCCCTGACCTGGCAACGATGGTGGAACGTGACAGCATCCGGCGGTACCGCTTCACCAGGCAGCTGATTGAGGATTTGGCAGTGCGCTTGGCACCACATTTGCAACCGGGCCGGACGTGCCCTTTGGCGCTGACCCCCAAGGTGAAGGTAATGGCAGCTCTACACTTCTTTGCCACCGGTACCTTTCAACACACTGTTGCGACTGCCGGTGGGATGTCACAGACCATGTTCAGCCGTGTGCTCCGTGATGTTCTGGAGGCTATGTTGAGATACCTGAACCAGTACAGCTATTTCCCTAGACTCCAACAACTCACTGATGTGAAGAGTGACTTCTATGCCCTGGGGAGGATGCCGCATGTCATTGGCTCCATTGATGGGACCCATGTGGCTTTGGTACCACCACAGGCCCAAGAGCAGGCATACAGGAACCGCAAACACTACCACTCGGTCAATGCACTGGTGGTATGTCTTGCAGATATGAGCATCTCACACGTCTGTGCCCGTTTCCCAGGTTCTGCACACGATGCCTACGTGATGAGGAGTAGTCGCATCCCGAGGATGATGTCACAGATGCGGAACCAGCGTGCCTGGCTTGTTGGTGTGTACTGACTTTGTACCATTGTGTGTGTTCTGCAATGTAGTTTTCCACCCTCTTTTCCAACTCAGCTAATGTGCAATTGTCTGTATGTAGGTGACTCCGGATACCCCAACATGCCGTGGTTGCTGATGCCCCTCAGGAACCCTGTGACACCAGCCCAGATGCGCTACAATGAGGCACATGGTCGGACCAGGAGAGTGATCGAGCGGACATTTGGTCTCCTGAAGAGCCGCTTCCGCTGCCTAGATAAGACAGGAGGGGCACTCCCGTATGCCCCAGTAAAGGTGTGCAGGATTGTCATCGTCTGCTGCATGCTACACAGCCTGGCAGTGCGGAAGGAGTTGCCTCTCATCCTGGATGACGATGACCAACATCCGCCACCTGTGGAGGATCCTGGCCTGGACCACGATGCCAGTGATGATGATGATGATGAGGGTGATGTCCGCACACAGCTCATCAACAACTTCTTCAGCTGAATGTGAGTATCCAGGGATGTTATGTCTAACCCTGGGCGGTGAACTACGCTACGCTCGCAGAATTTGCGAAGTTACGGTAACTTCACGATTCGCGTAGAACGCGAAGTTACCGTGCACTACGCAATTTGCGGCGTAGCGTAGCTGTTTTTCTTCTTCGCGCGCTCAATATACGTTCTCGCGTGCGCGGTAACGACCTACCGTGATTCTGCGTTCGCCGACGCGACTTCCTATCCGTTCGCGGGCGCCACGAGATTTGGAATCCGGCCGCACGATCCCGCGAGAGTGTGCGAACGCGAACACGTCATTCGGACGCGCGATCTGACTTCCGGCGGCAGTGTTGGTAAGATCGCGATCCCGAACACGAAGAAACTACAATCTGGCGAAGAATATATCTCGAGCATCATAAAACCTTCTCGAAAATGATGAATTAGTTCATTTTGCACAAAAAACTCCTCAGGTTGTCATTTAGAGATGTAGTTTGGTGAGCAAGGAGTCCTTTTTCTTTTTTTCCAAGAGGAAGGAAGTGCCCCTGATTCTCAAACTTCCTGTTCCTGTCCAGCAGGCTCCTCCCAGTGTTTTGTCCATGTGCTGTTCACTTTCATTTGGATTTGGAGCTGGAAGGATCACTTTTTGTGTCTGTCTGCTGCATCATATCATTGGATTGGATTTGAGGACTCTTGGATTTGAGATTTTACAAGTAAGTTGGAGAATTGGTGTACTTGTTTGTTTGATTGGGGCTTGTTTGTACCTACATTTTTTGGGGGATTTCCATAGTTTTTAAAATGTATTGTTGTGGCCTGTAGTTTCGGCAGGGGCCTAGTTGTTTTTCTTTGATTGGAATTTCAGCCAGTAGGCCCGGACTAGAGCCAGAGGTACCCATGGGTGCATGTTTCTGTGGTGTCTGTTGAATTTAAAGTTTAAACATCATGTAGGCCGGGCATCCATGGATGGCATTGGTTTGAATTGGTAAAAGTGGGTTTTGGGGTGGTATTTTATTTTTTGGGTGTTTGTTAAATAAATAGGCCTTTTCAGCCAGTAGGTAACCCTGGGCGTTCAGCTCGCGGACTTTGGGCAAGTCCGCACTGCGCGACAACGCGGACTTACACTTTTTATCTTCTTCGCGCGCTCAATGTACGTTTTCGCGCGCGCGATAACGACTTTTTGTGACGATCGCGATGCCGAACACGCAGAATTTACAATCTGGCGAAGAATATCTCTCGAGCATCATAAAACCTTCTCGAAAATGTTGATTTAGTTCATTTTGCACAAAAAACTCCTCAGGTTGTCATTTAGATGTAGTTTGGTGAGCAAGGAGTCACTTTTTTTTTGTTTTACAATTTTTTTCAAGAGGTAGCAAGTTGCCCAGAGTCTCCAACTGCCTGGTCCTGTCCTTTGTCTTCACTTTTTTGTTATTTTGGGTGGCCTGGCCATGTGGGTGGCGGCCATTTTGTAAAGCCAGCCACTGTGCTTTTGCCATAGGCCTCCAAGCTTGCGGCCCAGTATGCCAGTAGGCCCAGAGGTAGTCACCATGGGTGCATAAAACTGTTTCTGTGTAGTCTGTGGAATTTTGACATCATTTAGGCCATGGATGGCATTGAATTGATTCAATTGAATTGCGAAATGTGGGTTTTTTTGGAGGGTCTGACTATTTCACTTTTTGGGTGTGTTAAATAAATGCCTTTTTTGCGTGTGTACTGTGTAATTATAATTGTGTTGTTGTAGTGGTTGTCTAACTTTCCAAAGTGTTTTTAGCCATGTGGATTTTAGTTTTTGCATTAAAGCTGTGTGTGTTTTATAAGGCATCCTTTGTCTGCCCATATATAGGCCTGCTTGAGTTCATTGTTTGCCGTGCCTTGTGCCTGTGAGTCACCATGTTTCTGGGGGCCATTTTGTTGTGGTAGTTATTAGTGTGCTGTTTTTGCCACATAGGCCTGCGTGTCTTTCCATTGTTCCTCTTGTCTTACTGCTTCCAAATCCATCCCCATTGCCAGCTGCAGCTCCCTGATGCTGCTATATAATACATCCCACGTGATGCACAAATTTAGGCCAAACATGCTCCAGTACATTTTAGTTTTTGTTCTTTACTATTCTTATTCTTCCAGAGTGTACACTAGCACTACACAGTAGCCAGGAAAGCCCTGGCCTTGTTGTCAACGTCTCATAAATGGCTAGACTGTGTGTTGTTGTTCACAGAGTTTCTGAAATTTAATAATTGAGGCCACCACACACTAAGTTCTATATTCTATTTGTTTGATTTGTGCTATGTTTGACTGATGTTCTGGCTTTTTTGCTTTTAGGTGCACAAAGACTGAGGAGGAGGTGTGTCTCTCATCATTGCCCGTTGCACTTCCAGACAGACATCCTGCTGCTGTACACACAACACAACGTGACGTGTGACCTGACCAGACATCTCTGCAACTGAGTGCTGCTGACATCTGAAGAAGATGGGCCCAAAGAAAGCAGGTACCAGGTCCTCCAGTACCAAGAAAGTTGCTATTGAGAAGAAGAAGGAACAGAAGAAGGAAGTGACACTGAAGTCTGGTGTGCCGGCCAATACCTTTTTGGGAAAAAAAATTGCGCCTGCAGCAGCGGTGTCCGGGGGCAAGCTGGGGGCAGCACCTCCGCATCAGTGGACCCAACCCACCAACCCAGGCCCAAGCACATGAGTGTGGAAGAGGTAGCCAGCCTAATGGTGGAAAGCAGTGATGCTGAGCCTGAGATAAACTTATCGCTATCTCAAAGTAGTACCCAATCAACGCAGGAGGAAACACAGCAGATAAGTGGTCAACAACAACAGCCGCAACCACCGCCCGCAATAGTAGTTGTTGTTCCTCCTGAAGTAGGGGCAGTTCAGGAAATTGAGCCTCATGCAGAGGTAGAAGAAGAAGCCACTCATTCAGAAGATCCATTGTCTTCCAAATCCCCAGCAAGGAAAAGGAGGGGTAGTCCATCAAGTTCTTCGCCAAGCCCCCTTCTGATGATCTAGATGCCACTTGGAAGCCACAAACTGAGTCTGAGAGGGAGCCACGTTCCAAGACCAAGCTAGGGAAAAGGAAGGTTCCGGAAAGCCTTACACTTATGGAGGTCGATGTAGAACAGCAAGATGATGATGATGACGACGAGCCAGTCATCACGAACATCACTCCCGGCCCCGAGGAGATGGAGACCAACATTCTTACCCTATCCAAAATCGCTGCGAGGGATGTAGCACGCATACCTCCACAGGTAACACCAACACGACCTACAGCTTCCATATTTGCATTAGCAAAGGCCCGGCAGCGACCTACATCCAGCACAACCACCACCTCTGTAGGAGTAGGTAGTGGTACAGCAGCACAGAGTCAAATTCAACACACACCCTACAGATCATCCGGCATTGGAAGTGGCACCTCCAGCAGGAGGCCAAAGTTAAGCTCCCCAGTTTGGGACTTCTTTACGGTTAGCGAAAAGGAGGAGAACATTGCTATATGCTCCATTTGTAATACCTCTGTTAGTCGTGGTAAGCTTGGTACAAACTATGGTACCGGAGGCCAAATGACCCATCTGAAAAAACACCACTTGATCAGCTGGGAGGACCACCTTCGCGGCAGAAAAAAACTGCAACCATTGGTGTTGGTGGGGATAAAGGAGTAGAAGAAGAAGATCCGATCACGGTGGAAGAGGAAGGACAGGGAGACATTCTCTCTGGTAGTGGTACACAAGGTGTCCCTGACCCCAGCAGTGCAGTCTTAACGTTGCACACATCTTCAGCAACATCTCAGTGGCACAAGAGTAAGAGTCAGCCGGAGACACCAAGAAGTACCAGGTCCGCACTACCAAAAAGTGCGTTGAGCCTAAGAGAAAGGAAAACCATGCAGCCTACCATTATCAGCATGTTTGGGGGTGAGGGGCAGTACGAACGCAACCACCCAATAGCACGTTTGTACAATGCGAAGCTGGCTAAAATGTTAGCACTGGACCTTCTCCCTTTTTCTTTTGTTGAAGGGGTGGGTTTTGTGGAATTTGTGTCAACCATCTGCCCAAAATGGCATGTTCCCAGCCGCTACTATTTTGCCAGAGTTGCAGTTCCAGCACTACATCACGACGTGCTGGAATTGCTAGGAAAGGCCTTGAAGCAGAGTGCTGTTCACAGTATCCACCTGACTACAGACATGTGGACCAGTTGCCAAGCCACAGATTACATGTGCATCACTGCACACTGGATCTGTTTTGCGGGGGTTAGAGAACAGATATCTGCTGGTGTTGATACTGCAGAGATTTTTCATGCCACTCGCAAACATGCAACTGTAGCCATGTTTGCCATGGAGAAATCTCATACTGCTGCAAACATTTTGGAAGAGTTTAACACCAAGGTCTTTGAGTGGCTGCGCCCAAGAGGGCTTACGATTGGTTTTGTTGCCACGGACAACGGCAGTAATGTAGTTTTGGCCATGCGCAATGGTGGCTATTTCAGGGTCCCGTGTTTGGCACACTGCATTAACATTGTTGTTCAAGACTTTTTGAAAAATGAATCCAAAGTCAGCAACTTACTGGTCACCTGCAGAAGAATATGCACACATTTCAACCATTCTTTTAAAGCCCGGAAGCAGCTGAGGGTCATTCAACGTGAGCATAAAATGCCAGTCAAAGCGCTCATCCAGGAGGTGCCAACACGTTGGAACTCAACTTATTACATGCTTGATCGTCTGTTTGAACTGTACATACCACTCAATGCTTATGTCATGCAAAGATTAGGGGAACCTACTGTGAAAGGCATGACCGTTGAGATGGCTCAATGGGACCTCATTAAATGCCTGACTGAGATGCTACTTCCTTTTGAGATCTTCACACGTGAAGTCAGCAGGGAGGACTGTACTATGGGCCAAGCTATCCCATTGTTGCACATGCTAGAGCAACAGCTGAAGGATGTGTCTGAAACGTACGCAGGTGTGGATGACAAACAAGACGCATATCATTTGGCGGAGACCTTAGCCGCTCGCTTATCGGAAAATACAAGGATTAAAAATAAAATTTTGTCACAACCACATTACATTAGTGCCACAATTTTGGATCCACGGTACAAAGTATTTCTGAACAGCAAGGCAGTAATTCCTTTTTCGGAAGTGGATGTTGCCAACTACAAAACTTTGATAGCTAAGGAAGCCACTATTTTCGAAAGAGAACGGCTGTTAATTACAGGCCCCCCACCCCAGGCCATAACCAGTACTACAGGGCATCCAGAGTCAAGTTCTACTTCGGAGCCTGAGGGCAGTGCATTTGCCTCCCAGCAGTCACCTACACCAACAATAACATCAAGAACAGGATCATCCACAGCACAATGTGCAACTGATTGGTTTCTACAGCAGGGGTATGGTAAGTCCAGTGCTGATGCAAAGGCAAAACAGGCCGAGCACATCGGAGCACCCCTGAACATTGAGCGGATGGTCCAGGCCTATCTGGATGACCCAACAGAGGTCTTCATGGATCGAAACCCATTGGTGTATTGGTATGGGAAAAGAAGCCAATGGACAGTGCTCAGCAGGCTGGCGATAAAGTATCTGGCTTCCCCTGTCGCAAGTGTCTCTTCTGAGCGTGTTTTCAGTGCTGCTGGTGCCATTGTAACTTCGAAAAGGACCAGTCTCTCGGCCCAAAGCGTGGAGAGGTTAACCATGATCAAAATGAATCAGCACTTTATACCACCGGATTACAAAATACGTGAATCACAGCAGGAAGAGGAGAGCGACTTGGATGACGTAAATAGTGCGTTACAGGACCTACTTCTGTCCGAACCACCAGAGTTTGAGGACGAGCTCCTCTTCCCTGACAACTAGGCTTTCAAATTGTTACTTTCTTCCTTCCTTTATGTGTCTGTGTATCTGTCTTTCTGGTTCAAATCACAACAAATCCATCACCACCGTCTTCTCTTTTTATTTCCCTATTGGAGTTGGATGTCTGTGCATTTAACTGTCCACTCTTCAGAGTCCTGCTTCATCTTCCTGTCTCGCACAAGTACATTTCCATCAAGCCAGACATTAGTACAAGAAATGTTGCCTTTACCAGTCCCGCCTCCATAAGAAGTGAAACGTGACTATAGCTATCCTCCGTTTTGTTTTCGAGCCGAAACTCATCAGTGTCCGAAGGCTACAGCCTCAGCAGGCATCCAAAGGTCCTCACTGTCAGGACAGAAGGTACTTGGCAGAGAAAGACAAGAGACTCTTCGAAGAAACTTGCTGACATTTGTGCAAACTCAAATGACCATCAATGAGCGCTACCCAGGCCGCGGCCCATCATCACAGTGCTGACCATGGGAAGCAACTTAAACTGTGACAAAGTGCCACAGAAGAATAAGACGAAAACCGAAACAGCGACTAACACTCAAAATGAATGTGGACTGGAGTAATGATGAGGCCACTGCCCCGTAAAAAAAAATAACAACTGTCAGAACTAGGCATCTGATGATCTGACAGCCAAAGAGAAGAGCAAGACAGGTAATGATGGAATGCATTGGATGCTTGCAGACTCTGAGCGATTGCTGTTGTTTGTTGTTGATGTTGTGCATGAAGTCGAACTCTACTCTACTAGTTAATCTACAAAGTGACTCAAGTCAGTGACAGTCAATGTTTCCCTTCTTGTTGTTTAATAACCAAATTGTACTCCTACTACTGCAGGTGCAGGCCAATATCTGTTGCAATTTTTTAATATGGAATATGGACTTAATCGGAGTCACTACAGACTGAGTTGTAGTTGGACAACACGTACCACACCATGATGATGACCATACTATCTTTGCACGCAGTCATTCAGTTGGATCGGAGATGATTCAAGGAATAACTGCATTTCATGAAGTGGCATAAGGTAAACATAAACACAACAATTCAACAAGAAAGTAAACACAGCAGACCTACATGTCCATGTAGTGGTGTGTAGTCGAGTGTAGTGATGACTCACAGCGGCGCATTGATTTTGTCACTTAATTAGGAAAATGCTAAGTTGCTGTGTATGCCTTTTGTCTGGCTATGTCAAAAATTAAGGTAAATGGAGGTTGGGTCACGGGCTGGTGCTGTGGTGGGCCTGTTCTGTCCTGTTGTTGTTGTAGCTTAATGCTGTAAACAGAATCTACACGATATATCCAAGCCGCCTCACTCTGAAAGTGTTCTCTCTTCTCTTCTTGGACTCCACCGTAATTGATGTTTTTTTTTATTCATTGATTTTTCAATACCCCTTTTGTTTTTCCATCTAGACGTTACAGGCCGGCCTTTACCCTGTGCTTGCTATACTGGGAGACACAACTCACATTTACCTTACCAATCGGCATCAGGAAGGCCACCAAGATTGATGTGCGGAGCGTCCATGGAAGATAGGACCAAGAGGAAGGACGAGATTCCACTCCACAATTTGAGCATGATAATACAGTAACTTTAGTATCATTCATCATTCATCTTTTAATTAATTTGAATCCTTTTTTCTCTTCAATCATTAGGACTGTGTGTTGTGTGTTTGTTTGCTAATTGATCCCTACAACTGTGTTTTAATTGTCTTTGCTATCTTTACAAGTAAGCCCAGTACAACATGGAATTTGGGTCTCTGAGGGCATATTACAGGCAAGGCAAATTGCATAGAATATACTGCTGCCCTGTACTGTCTAATTGTCTAGTAGGAGTTATTAAGTACTACTCATTAACCATCAAGTTATCTTCATCATCATGCATGCATTTCCCTTTTCTCCCTTTATAGATTTTTTGTATAAGATCATGGTCGTCTGCCAAGATTGCGCTTTGCTTTTGTTGTCCATGCGTACTGTTTTTCATTCTCAAACCTTTCCCCAAACCCCCTTCCCATCCATTCATCAAACCCTAACCCTCTTCCCCCGGGCTGTGATTTATATTGAGGTGTGATGTGACTACATAAAATGTACACCAATTGATCACACGCTTGCTGGGGCAGATGTGGTGAAAGCAACACTAATTCAATTGCAAGGCAGGGCGAGGAGCTTCTTCTGCTTGCCCACCCATGCTCAGTCTATGTGCAAGCCGTCACCGGCTAATAGTAGTACATCATAATTAATTGCCGTCATTGATTGGATTAATCATCAAACTCCTACCACACAGCAGTAAAGGTTACGAATTACGATTGTGTTAAGTTAAGTGACTCAATCGACACAACTACAGTTTGTAACTTCTTGTACTAGGCTGTCCCCGCCACCATTATGTTTAATTTGACTTTAGCAGTTGCAACTGCAATATTGTTTGTTTGGCAGTCTTCTTCTGTACTGTATTTTACTTCGTTCTACTACTCCTCCCACAGTCGCTCTCAGGAAAGTGACTGTCTCTTTTTTAATTTTTTAGCAAATGCTACTGCCAGTGTCTACTCTACTACTACCACCACAACCATGGCATCTTCTACATTCTCTCTGGAAACCATGCAGCCATCGCTGTGCCGAACGTAATCATCAATCACAGGTAAGATAAGTTTGGTGGGAGGTATAAATGGACTAGGAGGAGAGACTGACAGTACTAGTAGGACAAATAACTCAGTGAGGGGTACCGCATCTATCTGTTTGTGTTACATCATCGTCGGCAGATTATTTAAATCAAACACTGGCTGCGGCCCTGCAGCAGCAAGGAAACCAATGTGACGTTAATTCGTAAAACAGTAACCCCCCACAAAACATTAACATTGTATGTTTAAGTATAAATATAATTTATTACCCTAACAAAAATAAACTATCCCACACCTGACCCACCCTTCTCCCTAACCCCAACAAATGTCCAAAACGAAAAAGTCCAAAGAATGTCCCGAAACCCCAACGCCCAATTCCCACCCACCAAAACAAGGAATAAAAAGGGGCAAATCAACAGGGTCCTCGATGTTAAATTCGGCGGGCTTTGAGGTGTTTGTCCACCATGATTTTGACCCGCTCCTCCATTTGCTCCTCTAGACGTGCCATCCGGAGGAGAATCTTCTTGCGAAATGCCCTGCAGTGGCATCCAGGGTGGGGGACAGCAGTGCTGGCTGCTAGCGAATTGCGGCGGCGGCGGGCGGCTACCAGACCGCGGCGCCGTACCGCTGGAGTTGTGGCCTGGCTGGGGCCCGGGGCATCGGACGAGGCTGCAGCTGCTGCTGCCGCCTCCTCCTCCTCCGCCTGAGCCACCAGCCGCCGGTACTCCTGGCATATGGCCTCCAGTTTCCGGCGCCGGGCCCTGGCTGCCAACTCCTTCCGCAATGGTTTGTCTTGGGAAGGAGTACCATCTATATCAAGAAAGAAAAAAAATATTGTTGTAACCAGTACTCTTAGCTAAACAGTAACACAAAATTAATTCAACACATAATGGCACAGTAGCACTAGCAAGAAGCACAGTACATAACATTTGTGGTAATAATCTATCTATCCTCCCACTTCCTCGGCCTCTAACATTTGTGGGAGTTTCAGGCATTATTCTAGCACTATGGACTCCAACCAGTACACAGTACACCAGTGTTCTTCTTTTCTCTAGTTTAGCGAAATGACATAACCTGGTTGTAGCCGGCATTGCCAGCTCGGTCATCTATGCTTGCACCCAAGACAAACATACGAGTCATGACGCAGACTCACGTTAGTTGGATTTACTACTGTTTGCAGGTGGGGAAGCTCGTATTTTTCTATTACGGGTGGCACTGGCCATACTCTCTCTGTTACATGGAGGGCAATTGCTCAATTATTTCACAGTGCCTTGGCTACTACAAAAAGGCAGATTATATATCTGATCCAATGATCGTTGCTTTTATATGGGACAACGACATAAGGTCAGTAGCGGTCGGTGGTGGGACTCGGGGAGTTCGGCCGGGCGGTGACGTGGGTAGGGGCAGGATGGGGGTAGTAAACTATGGATTACGGCCAATTACAGGTAAGTAAACATATAAATAAATGAAACTAATTTTGTTGCGCACACTGCATCGCATTTGGCGGTGCAGTGCGCACAATGAAATTCGCTTTATTTATTTGTATGTTTACAGTAAAGTTACCTGTATTTGCCCGCGTAATACATTGTTTACTACTACCCCCACCCTGCCCCTCCCCACATCGGCTTTGCTACTCTGGCGCGGTTTCTTTTACATTCCCTAAAACTGTGCATCCCGTGACAGTCTCCACCTATGCTGTCTATGATGAATACATACAGGCATCCATCCATTCTAAGTAAATGTCAATCATTCTTCTTAATCTCTCCACCAACCTTACTTTGTTTCACCAACAACAACGCATGCGTCCACTCACTCCGTTGCTTGCCTTGGCTTTGAGTTTCACCCAAACACCGCTGATGATTCTTGCTATCCACAGTATCCACCCATACTGTGTCGCCCACCCAGGCAGGCATCCATTCTTCTTTCACCTTCCACCCATCCTTCAACAACACATGCATCTGATTCCTATCAGCCACCTATCCATGCTTCCAACGTATCCTTCTCTGCCAGTCATCATATTAAATCTCGCCCGCCCTTCCTCCTTCAACCCTTCTTTCCCTTTTTGTTCAACACATCCATCAAGGTCATCTGATCTGACTTTTAGTCTCCTCCATAAAACTTTCACAGCTGAGTTGGAGTCAGATATAAGAGGCCATTGGTTAATCAAGTCACGCTGGTAATGCTATTGCTACTGCATTGCTCATGCTAAGTAAAGGGTGTCTTCTTTAACCGTTGTATAATGTTCACTACAACTTCATACCTAATAAGTCTCAACAACAGTACAGTGAGTGAAGTCCACACACCCTTCCAGCTAGTGCAATGTCAATAAGTCATGAATATAACTTACCACCGCCCGCCACCGCTGCTGGCTCCCCCCTGTAGCTCCTGCAGGTGCCGCATCTTCTCCTGCCCCCTCCGGAAGGCTCGAATCGCCGGTGGCCCCGCCGCCACTGGTGGTTGCTAGTCCGCCTAGATAAAAACATGACACATTTTTAGATGCCTGTACACCTCCCCCTATTTATTCTTTTTCATTAGCAAGATTGAAAAAAAAGTTAATACATACATATTATTATAAATCACATTCAATAGTCCAAATCGGGTACTAGAGTACAGTCAGTAGACACTAGTAGTGTTATGGTCCCTAGGGTCATTATTATACTATACTCTACTCTTTGCAAAGTTAGCCTGAGCCATGCAACCATTTTCCGCTTCATGTCTTTTGCGCATGTTACCTCGCAGCTTGTTGCGCAGTAACAGTAAGACGCCTTTTTGAGCCCACATGAGCACATACAGCTACTGTCTGAGCGTTGCGTACAAGAGGTCGAAAAACAAGCCACTTTGTTATGGAGTTCGGTTAGTCCGTATTGCTTAGCCATAGGTAACATGTTACACTTTTTGGGCAGGACTGAGAAATGCTTGCATTATACTATATAACACGCACCATTTTTCTCAGGCAGAGGATTCCCTTCTACGAACCAGAGATTTGCAGAGCTTATGAATGATGCAGTGTAACCAGTAATTCTACGTTCTACGGTGAGGAGTCGCCCAGAATTCGCACAGATCTTTTGTCTTATATATCATCAATGATCATGCACTTGTTGCAAGTGCAACACTGTTTATTGTTTTAATCTTATGCATTTTGCTGTTGGAGCTGGCTGGAGTACACTGAATTTTATAGAACAACATACATACAGAGCTTGTTAGTTGAAAATAAACCTTTTGAACTTACACATAGACTCTGTGGTATTTTGTGTGGTGGTGGTGGTGGACTTACACGAGTGAGTGAGCGAAAGGGTGTTATGTTCTGGGTTGTGTAATCATAATCATTGGGTATCTTCGGGTGGGGGTTCGGGGACCTAATGAGACACTATAGCTAGTCGTTCAGGGGATTGTGGGTTCACTTCTGACTGAGGTGTGAGGAACGTCCAAGTTCCAAACTCGCATCACCAACATCCTATTTCATTGTGCATAGTTCTGCATGGGGCTGTGCAGAATCCAAGTAGTATGTACTATATCCTATCAAAAATAGTCAAATATCTGGTTGGGCATTTTGTTTGTGGTAATTGTCAAAGCCTCAAGATTAAGAAGCCTAGAAGAGGACAACCGAAAGGACTGGACTCAGTGGCTAGAGCTATTAGTATTGGTCAATCTGAGTTTTATTCAAAACCGTACAATAAAGAGTGGCAATGCAAACTGGGCAAGCTTAGCGACAGACTAATATTAGTAGTACAGAGTACAGACATTCATAGCAGAGGCAGTTAGAACTTAGAGGCAGGGATAACCAGAATTTAGAAACAGATAGTCAAGTCAAGATCAAAGAATCTTTTGTAAAAAATAGAATTAGGGAGTGGAGCCAGAATTAATAGTTCTGAAAAAATAAGGTGCAGTGAAAGTTAGGGCAATATAATTGTTAATATTAACCACTGGAGGACTTACTGGGACCAGCAGCAGGGCCCTCGGTAGAGGAGCGGTCCTCTGGTGGTTGTCCCGCCGAATCGGACCCCGTCTTCTTGCCCCTGGGTGCTGCACATCAGTGATCATGTAAGATATAATAAAGAAAAAGAAAGACACAAACATTAATGATTGCTGTGAAACAAATAAATTATCTAAAAAAAACGCTCAAAAAACGTTTTAGGAAACAAAAATTGAAATAAAATTGACCTATCTAATCCGATCGACTACTGCCTTGCGGGATTCACGGACAGTCTACTTAGTTATTTGGGAACACTAATTCAGTGTTCCATTCTGATTGATTCAAATAAAATCCAGAACACTAACTAAGCCTAAGTACCACCTGACCTAGCCCACCTATTCCAGGCGGGCCAATTGTTCATTAAGCCTGCATTTCCATTTTTTATTGACATCAAAAATGCATAGATGAGAAGGAGGACACATGCATAAAGTGCATAATGCATACACCAAATTGTTGGTTGGTTGCGTCTGATGTTCTGCAGCTGACTGACACTGCTAAGCTAAGCTTACCAGTACCACTCACTAAACAAACTACAAAAGGTTCTAAGGACTGGGGTAAGCAGCACTCAGTGACAGAGGATGCGTCACGCAGACCGCTCAAAAATTATCAACTAATAGTAACTAAACCTAGTATCAAATGCATCCACCACTATTTGACAGGAGGACAAAGGAAGGACTACAGTCTCTCTAGCAATAGCATTACCTAACTGAAGTTCTCTAAAGTAAACTCTTACATAATGACAAGCGAGCGCAAAGTTGCAAAAAAGTAAGAGTACCGCCCAGCACCTGTGTCCTACAATCACAGAAGATTTTGAAACGTAATTTACCTGCAATGTAAGCAGCAGTATTCTTGTTATTTGTAAAAAATGTATACACAAATCACAATACTTATACTACTATATATATATTGGCTACTCACCAAGCCCCACGACCTCGACACCTAGCAGGTCCAACAGGTCCTGCTCCCGGTCAAGGATGTCTGACCACCGGTGGGCCAGCTGGTTATGGGTGCGCTGGACCTCGGAGCAGCGAAACACTGCCCGACGCACCTTCGCCCACCGGCGGTGACGCTCCTGGGTCGGGTACCCGGAGCCTGGCCTGCCGCCTGCTGCCAAGGTCAAGGGGAGGTGGCGCTGAATAAAAAAAACAAGGGCGGCCACCTCCGCCTCATTAAACAGCTGGCAGGCTTGCACCCCTGCAGGGCGCAGTCTGCCGGAAGGCAGGTGGCGATTGGGCGCACGCGCCTTGCCCTTTGAGCCGCTGCTGCTACCCTTCGCCATGGTTCTGGGGTGCGAGGAGGTGAAAAAGAAAAGTTAGAAGGGAAAAATAAAGTTAGGGGAAGAAGTAGGAGCTTAAAGAAGAAAGTTATATAAAACAGTCGAAAAGTTAAAAAAACACAGTAAAAAGTAGAAAAAAATGCAAAATATAGACTTAAGCAGAGAGTGAGATAGATAAGAAATAAAGAAAAATTGAAAAACAGTGTAAAAAACTAAGGATTGCAAAGATTGAGGGAGGATAGAAAAGCAGGCCCAGAACCATAGCATAGAGTGGTAAAACAAGATGGCCGCGCCCATCGCGACCGCGTGGGTAAGTTTGCGCGATATTTGTCCCCGAGCACGCAAAACGTCGCGAACACGTACAACGCGTTCCCGAACAAGGAATGCGCATCGCGAGCACGCTATACGCGACCCAGAACAGGAAATAAGGGATCGCGAACGGGCGGGACAAGTGAAAAACAAAATGGCCGCGCCCATAGGCGACCGCATGGGTAAGTTCGCGCCCCCGAGCACGCAAAAACACGTTCCCGAGCAAGAAAAACGCATCGCGAACGGGCGCGGCAAGCAGCTACGCACGCTCGCGAAGCTACGCTAGCTCGCGTAGCGCTCCGACGTCTTCGCGTAGCTTCGCGTAGCGCGACTACGCGAACTACGCCCAGGCTTAGTTATGTCAATGATGTGAGTTTGCATGATATGTGTTGGTGGTGCTCTGGTGCTGTTTGAGTGTGTCCATGTGCTACATGACTGTATGCATGCAGCGATGTGTCCTTACAGGTAATCTGTACTCCACAACAGGGTTGACATGCTAACTTGGTTCTGGGTGGGTATCTTGTGACATGTATTGGGCATGGGTATTGCAGTTCTGTCCTGTTCTTCAGTGCCTTTGACTGTGTGTCATTTCTGTCCTTCACAGGGTACTTTCAGAATTGTTTGGTCAACTGTGATCCCCCGTCACCGTGAATCAACTTCCAGGGTGGTAGCTGTCGTTTCCCTACAGGTGATGTGCGCCACACCCATGGACTTCCTTTCTTCTACACTTGTTGACTGTGTGCCCACTGCCAGGTGGGATTACCTTGCATCTGTAGTGGTTACAACATGTTGGAAATGTATAATAAACCTGTGCTTCACTTTGTGATGTGCGTTGTCTGTGGTCACACATTTGCTTACTGCACCAGTGGGCTAGTTCACACAGACTGTGAATAGGTGTTGGGTCTGTGCTTTGCACCGTATTTCCTGGCAACATTAGTTTAGGCAATGAGTCAGATGTCCCTGGTGTGTATGTGTTGTGTAGCCCTGGTGGTGTGTCTCCCTCATATGTGTCATGTCGCCATGACTCACATGCCGGTGTTGGACTTGCTGTAGCAGTTAGCATGCACAGTGTCATTTCACAGATCATCATCTCCATTTCAGAAACAACGTTGGAATCACAACAGAGGCAAGTATGGTGTATTAGTGGGTTTATTGACATACATGTGTGAGTATAGTGCACAGGATGGGGGGTGCTGTACATTGTGATTTTAATCCAAAGTTCCTAGATGATTTGGAAGTCCTGATAGCAGAAATGTCCTGAGTGAAGTCCACAGTCATCTGATACATTGGTCCAACTTGAGCTCCCCATGTCATGTGGGAGAGTTGTGTTGCATTGGACAGGGTGAAGAGTTTGCGCACAAAGGTGATTTTCCAGAACAGGTGTTGGCTTCCTGGAGGTTGTGCATGGCCATCGGCCTCTCAGTTGTCCTTCCTCGGACGACCCCTCTTCTTTGGGGGGGGACCCTCAAGTGCAGGCTGCTGCGGTGCAGGGGACTCTCCGCCAGAGTCATCCTCCCTCCCTGTGGCAGTTGCAGTTGTTGCAGCACCAGATGTTGTGGGCACACAGGGAGGTGTTGACATGTTGGTGCAAATCTGGCGGAGGCATTGTAATATGTCCCTATGCACCGCCGTCTGTTCTTGCTTTGTGT
The DNA here is from genome assembly GCA_963921515.1 of Calotriton arnoldi. NCBI lineage: Eukaryota > Metazoa > Chordata > Amphibia > Caudata > Salamandridae > Calotriton > Calotriton arnoldi. Next base: position 160,209 of record CAWUFW010010210.1, read on the forward strand.
CCCACTTGGACTCAATGCGGGACATGTGTAAGTCCAAGCGGGCATGATGGGCAGCCTGCTGCTGTTGAATGTCCCTGAGGATCCCCACTACCTGGCTGAACTCTCCGGTGCTAGTCTGGTACGCATCAGCTATGCGTACCAGTTGTGGGTCATCATGCAGTCCAGACCCCTCTGCAAGCAGCGACCTATGTCTACCACCCCTCCCACCACCCCTGGCGACACGTGCAGGACCTGCGGTGGCACGCACAGGTGAGCCTGGGCCCCCTTGGGGGTTGTTGCTGGTGTTGGTGTCCGTGGCTCCACCTTGGGCCGTGGTCGGTGTGGTGGTGGTGGTGGTGGTACTTGGTCTGTCCGTGTCGGCAGGGGTGGTCTGTGTGTTGGCAGTTGTTGGAGGGGTGGGTGCAGGGGGTGCAGCTGGTGGTCCTGCTGGTGCTGCATGATGACTCACTCCAGAGGTGCCAGGTAGGTCTTCGTCATCCGAGGTGGGCAGAGGCTGTTCCACACCAGTGAGCTCAGTGTCCCCCAGAGCCTGGGACAGGGACTCCTCAGCGTCTGCTGCTGTGTCCCCTTCATCACCCGTATTTGGAAGAGACACACAATGTATGTAATGTTTCCACAGGCATCAATGGTTCAAACACCTGACAGTTGTGAGTGTACCTCTGGATGCGGGCCTGTACATTGCATTGTCCTAAGTTGTCACAGTCAGCTGTTGCTATTGGTGTAGCACATTGTCCTGCCAACCTGAAGCATTTCAATGTGAATGTTGAGGTGTGTGCATGGCCAGCATTGGTGGTATTTGGTTGACATCCGGACATCCTTCTCCCTCCAGCCCAGTTATCCCACCATGAAGCATGCCACCCTTGCAGTGGGTGCAGGTTGACTCTGAGGATGTCAGTCAGTGGTGTCCTGCTGTTGGTTGGTGGCCAGTTCCCAGCATGGCCATGTGCTCACCACAACTGAGCACCAGTGTCAGACATCTTTGAAGTGGCTTTTCACTCCCTGTGAGGTGTGCATACTTGAGTGTGAGCTTGCTGGGCCATGTGGGTGGGGGATGTTGAGCTGTGACTACGACTCCCATCATGCTATTGCCTCCACCCCCTTCCCAGCATGCCCATACGTCCTTCCTTTTGAGTGGACTTCACTGTGTGTGAGTGTGACAGCAATGGCAAGATGGCTGACAGTGGTGTCCTGCTGTTGGTTGGTGCACAGTTCCCAGCAGGGCCATGTGCTCACCACAACTGAGCACCAGTGTCAGACATCTTTGAAGTGGCTTTTCACTCCCTGTGAGGTGTGCATACTTGAGTGTGAGCTTGCTGGGCCATGTGGGTGGGGGATGTTGAGCTGTGACTACGACTCCCATCATGCTATTGCCTCCACCCCCTTCCCAGCATGCCCATACTTCCTTCCTTTTGAGTGGACTTCACTGTGTGTGAGTGTGACAGCAATGGCAAGATGGCTGACAGTGGTGTCCTGCTGTTGGTTGGTGCACAGTTCCCAGCAGGGCCATGTGCTCACCACAACTGAGCACCAGTGTCAGACATCTTTGAAGTGGCTTTTCACTCCCTGTGAGGTATGGATGCTTGAGTGTGAGCTTGCTGGGCCATGTGGGTGGGGGATGTTGAGCTGTGACTACCACTCCCATCATGCTATTGCCTCCACCCCCCTTCCCAGCATGCCCATGCTTCCTTCCTTTTGACTCTGCTTCCCTGTGGGCTTGTGTGCCTGTGCTGACAAGATGGCTGACAGTATTATCCTGGGGTTAGTTTGGCTACAAGTCCCATGTGTGTCCCTGTGCTTCACACAGCATAACCCAGGGTTGTGGTTCTTTGTGGGATATTTGATTAGAGTGTGAGGCAATGCATTCTCCCAGGTGGGTTGTGTGGAGTTTGTGTTAGGGGTGTGTGTGAGTAGAGCTGCTGGTAACTATGGTCAGTGCTGTCAGTCCTCCTTCCCACCCAGCCAGATATTCCACGATGGAACGTGCTTCCATTGCAGGGAGTGCAAGTTTGCTCTCAGGATGTCAGTCAGTGGTGTCCTGCTGTTTGTTGGTGCACAGTTGCCAGCAGGGCCTTGTGCTCCCCACAGCAGTAGCCAGTGTCAGCCATCTTGTCAGTTGTTTTCCACTCCCTGTGATGTGTGCATGGTTCATGGTGGTGTTGATGGGCGCATTGTGAGGGTGGGCAATATCTGTGACTACAACTCCCATGATGCTATTGGCTACACTGACTTGACCAGCATACCCAGGATTCCTTCCTTTCAGTGGGCTTCCCTGTGAGGTGGTGTTGTAGTGGTGGCTACATATCTGGCTGTGTTTGTTGGTTATATTTGTGACACTGCTTAGCTGTATTTGTAGTTGTGTTTGTCCATGTGATGACACAGTTACATATCACTGTGAGATGGCATGTGTTGTGTTTATCTGACTGACTTACACATCTTGGGATGATGATCTTTTGGTTGGTGTGTATTTGCTAAGGGTGCATGGTTTGACTCTCCCCTTGACAGTGATGTGTGTGTATTGTCGCACAATATTGTGTACATTTGTTGTGTACTCACCAGGCTCTGGGATGTTTTCGAGTCCATATACGCTCACTGGTGGTAGGATGGCCCGCACCTTCTCCTCCCAGGGCCTGAGGTATACAGGTTTGGCAGGAAGGCCACTGCCGGTGTGTTGGCTCAAGAGGTAGTCCTTCTTCAGTAGGTCCCTGACCCTCCTGCGCACGTCATACCACCTGTTCTGGATGTCTTCCTTTGTGCGCAAACATGGTGATTGTGCGTTCACCCTGTCGACGATCCTCTCCCACATCTTGGTTTTCTGCGACATGGGGGTCTGTTGGACCAGTGTACCAAACAGCTGTGGTTCTACCCGGAGGATCTCATCTACCAGGACTTCCAATTCACTATCTAGGAACTTTGGATTCTTCTTTGGGGGCATGGTGATGGGTGGTGGTGGTGAGTGATGTGGGTGTGGGTGTGCAAGTGAGGGTGTGTGAGTGTGGGTATTGCTGGGTGTATGTGAGGGTGCTATTTGTTGAGGTGCTGATGGTGTGTGGCTTGTGTGATGGATGAGCTGTGAGTGTGTGTGTGGTTGCTGTCTGTTGGTGTTGAGTGCTGGCAGGTCATTTTAATTTGCAAAGGCTCATGGTAGGGATTTGTGTCCTTTATATGGGTGGAGTTGTGGGTGTGTCTATGTTCCCTGTCCCCCCCTGTATTTATTGGCTTTGTAATTGCTTGTTTGGCCTTTTTTTTGGTGTTTTTCCCTTTGTACTTTTTGTGCATGTAGGAGATGTTCTTCTGACCGAGTCGGACCCTGCAGTTGTCTCGTGCGACCTTCTCCGAGTCGTTCACGCTGTGTTTGTGCTGGTTTCTGTGCTGCGTACGCGTCGGTCGCGGTGTATTGGGTTGCTTCGGCTCGCTGTTTTGTATGCGTGTCGGTCATACGGCTTGGGCTCCGTGCCACTCGGTCGTGTTTTCCACGCGTTGCATCGTACTGCGCGGCTCGGAGTTCGCGGGTTCGTTTCGTTCGGGATCCTTCCTGGTGCGTGTCGGTCGGTTCGATTCACGTGTTTTTCCGGCCGGATGGCTGTTTTCCGTGCGGTTCGGTCGTTCGTGTTGTGTTCCGTACGAGTCGGTCGGATTTTGCACGCATTTCATCGTACTTTGCGGGTCGGTCGGAATGAATTCTGGCTCCGAGTCGGTCGGTACGTTTTCCGGCCCGAATCGGAATCGGCCCCAAAGTGCTTCTCATCCATTACCCCTATAAAAACCACAACACACCTAAAATTAATAACACAATTGCCATAATAAATTTTTCATTAATTTAATTAATATCAATTAACAAATAATTATTAATAAAAAAAAATAAACTACTTAACACCCTTTACCCCTATAAACCCCAAAGCACACACCTGAAATTAATTACACAATTACCATAATTAATTACCAATTAATTAAATATAATTAATTAACAAACAACTATTAATTCATTAATTAAAAATACATTAATTCTCACCCTTTACCCCATGAACCCCAAAACACACACCTGAAATTAATTACACAATTACCATAATTAATTACCAATTAAATAAATTTAATTAACAACCAACTATTAATTCATCAATTACAAATACATTAATTCTCACCCTTTACACCTATAAACACCAAAACACACATCTAAAATTAATTACACAATTACCATAATTAATTACCACTTAATTAATTTAAATTAATTAACAGCCATTTATTAACTCATCAATTAAAAATAAATTACTTCCCACCCTTTACACCTATAAACACCAAAACACATGCCTAAAATTAATTACACAATTACCATAATTAATTAGAAATTAAATGAATATTATTAATTAACAGCAAATTATTAATTAATCAATAATACATTACTTTACACATTTAACACTATAACATCTCAATTAAACAAATATTAATAAATAAAAAATAATCAATTAATTTAATATAATTAAATTCCTTCCCACCCTATTCCCCTATAAACCCACAACCCACTACGGAACTAAAGACGCAAAATTAATTTAAAAAAATGTATAACTACTAAAAATGTAACACATATTTTAAAAATACAAACAATTCTTATAGAAAAAAATATCCATCACATACATTTAAAACATCAAATTCCAAGCAACCAAGCAGCCAAGGGATTTGAGGTCGCACCATCTGAGAAGTCACAGCAGTCTTCTAACAAGAAAATCTAGGACAACCTAGTACATTTAAAACATATACAAAAATACATAACGCTAATTAAAAAAATCAATATTTTTAACAACTATATTTTTGCAAACGATATTAAACACTTAGGGGGTCATTAGGATGGCGATCCGCCCGCCATCACAACACAAATCACCCCCCGCCATATTACTATGGCGGGGGTACCGCGGCGGACGGAAAGTCCGTCTGCCGTTTTACCACCGGTCGGCAATCGTCACGATTGCCGGCCGGGCGGACCTCGGGCACAATATGGTGGCGGTGCCTGGAAGGCACCGCCATCCATATCACGATGCCTGGCGGTTCTGGCCCTTTCATGGTGGCATCGCCGCCATGAAAGGGCTGGCGGGAATTGCTGTGGGAGCCCGTTGTGGGCCCCCGGGGTGGTGGGGGGTGGAGGGCTGCACTTGGGGGGTACCTATGGTACCCCCCTACATTGCCATGCCCAAGGTGGCAGGCACCGCGCAGTGCCTGTCACGTTGTGCATGGCAATGCACAACATGCCCCGCCGCAATGATAGAGATGCGGGATGTGACCGCCACGGTGGCGGTTGCATCCTAATTGGTGGTGCGGGACCGCCGCACCGCTAGCGGCCGGTCCCAGCACCGGGCGGACTAATGTCCGCCCGCCATCCTAATAGGCCGCTTAGATTTTTTTAAAATTGATATTACTTACCTTAAGTCGATATTCTTGACCACAATATTCTTGCTGTCGATGTTTCTGAACCATGATTTTTCTGACTCAATATTTGTGCAACTCGATATTTTAAAGTCGATATTCTGTCTGCACACCAATTAAACCTCAACGGGAAGCACTTACAAACAGAAACAAAGCAGGTGCCCTAGTTGAAGCCCCACTTCATAAAAGGAGTAACAATCCTAACTTCTTGGACTTGGCAAAGGCAAAGCAATTGTGTTTCCTTTCGTATTCCACGTTGAAAAACCCTCTGAAGTCCTTAATGGAGGTAAATGCAGCATTGATATTTTGGAGTAGAATCTAATCTGTAGTGCCTGTGATGAGTGATTTCTTTCTGGTGAGAGCCGAGTCCATGGTTCTCCCTTTTAAACCCCCCTAGCATGTAAATACCCAAAATCCATAGCACCACTCATACACCCACTCATAGAAACACACAGGCATTCACACACATAATCCCAGATCCATACATCCACTTACACACCCACTCTTAAAGCTTACAGGTTATAGCTAGCAAATAAAATTTAAAAAACCCTTGAAATTCACTGAAAAACCAAAGTTTAAAGGGACGCTAACCAAACACCCACTTAAACAGCCACTGAGTCACCCATACAGCCACTTACACACCCGATCACTCACCCATAGTCACTCATGCAGCCACTCAGTCATCCATACGGCCACTCACACACCCAGTCACCCACCAATACAGCTACTCACAGAGCCACTCACTCCTCAATGAAGCTACTCACACACCACTTATTCACCCAAACACTTACCCACACACCCACTTATTCACCATACAGCCACACACACACCCATACAGGCACTTACCCACTCACTCACCAATACAGTTACTCACACATCCACTCACTCATCTATACAGCTACTCACACACCCACTTATTCACCCATAAAGAAACTCACACACCTACTTATTCACCCAAACAGCCATTCACACACCCACTCACTCACAGATACACACAGTCACACAGCCACTCACATAATATGTTTGAAATAGTATCACTCATTAGTAGTACCCAAGTTATACTAATTTAACACTTGCAGTACCTTAGTATACATTGTAACACTCAAAAACCTTTACAAAACACTCACAATCACTGGATGATGTCATCAGTGATGTCATTTGAGATGTCATCAGTGATGTCACTGACTATGTCACAAGTGATGTAATATGTGATGACATAAGTCATGCATTGTGGGGGTGTAAGCTATAGTTAGCTCAGGTAACTATAACTGCTGAATTTCACTGCTTTTGCACCAGTGAAATCTGTGCCTGTGTAACCACTGTTTTTTTCAGCGAATATATGAATATATATATATATATATATATATATATATATATATATACTATATATATATACTATATATATATATATATATATATCCCAATGAAGAGTGCTCGCACAATTGAGGGCCCCACACACAGCATGTATTCTTCATTTTAATTGCATGACTGCTGAGCAAACAAAAATCGCTGTTCCAGTATCAATACGCCAATAATGTCATACGCGTTTCGGGCGTTCCTTCGCCCTTGGTCTCTGACATGGCTTGTGGGAGAACCAGCTGCACAAATCACATCACACTTGTAATGAAGAGTTCAAGTCCCGCGAGCACTCTTCATTGGGATATATTACGGCCTGCTCCAGGTCGTGAGGGCTCCCCGCTGCTGACAGTGCGGGCCAAAGCGCTGGTGATTTTTAAGCGCCGAGGAACAGCGTGCCAGCTTGTGAGGACATGAAAAGAAGCTGGGCACCAACCTCGTGAGTTTTTCAGTAACCCACTGCGGTATTTTATAACTTTTGAGGAGAAAATTGCACCCACTATGACTGTAAATAATGAACTATACAAACCAGAATGCAATTGTGCACACGCCTACTGAAGGCGGGACTTGAACTCTTCATTACAAGTGTGATGTGATTTGTGCAGCTGGTTCTCCCACAAGCCATGTCAGAGACCAAGGGCGAAGGAACGCCCGAAACGCGTATGACATTATTGGCGTATTGATACTGGAACAGCGATTTTTGTTTGCTCAGCAGTCCTGCAATTAAAATGAAGAATACACGCTGTGTGTGGGGCCCTCAATTGTGCGAGCACTCTTCATTGGGATATATTACGGCCTGCTCCAGGTCGTGAGGGCTCCCCGCTGCTGACAGTGCGGGCCGAAGCGCTGGTGATTTTTAAGCGCCGAGGAACAGCGTGCCAGGTTGTGAGGACATGAAAAGAAGCTGGGCACCAACCTCGTGAGTTTTTCAGTAACCCACTGCGGTATTTTATAACTTTTGAGGAGAAAATTGCACCCACTATGACTGTAAATAATGAACTATACAAACCAGAATGCAATTGTGCACACGCCTACTGAAGGCGGGACTTGAACTCTTCATTACAAGTGTGATGTGATTTGTGCAGCTGGTTCTCCCACAAGCCATGTCAGAGACCAAGGGCGAAGGAACGCCCGAAACGCGTATGACATTATTGGCGTATTGATACTGGAACAGCGATTTTTGTTTGCTCAGCAGTCCTGCAATTAAAATGAAGAATACACGCTGTGTGTGGGGCCCTCAATTGTGCGAGCACTCTTCATTGGGATATATATATATATATATATATATATATATATATATATATCAGCTCTGTGACCTCGTCTGTTCAAAACAAGGAAAGGCACTCGCAGGGGTGAGTTCTTAGAAATGTATTTCGAACCAGGGCTCTACTACTTCCTGCCGCTCGATTAGATGTTCTACTAGCGTGGCAGCTCCCTCTGCAAGAGTGGCAGGTTTCTCAACGTGAGCAGTTGCCACCTGCCGTGACCACCCACATTGAGAAATCTTACCAGGAGGTAGTCTAATGTATGATTTTCGTCACTCACGCTCGCTAACTTAACATTGGCGAGCAGCATGAGAGGATAAACTCAGCTCCATGCTGCTACATGGAGTATTTCGGAGCTCTACGCTCTACGAGGAGCGCGTAGTGGGCAAAACTCCACCGGAGAGCAGAATTAGTCTAAGCAAGGTTGGCCCTCAAATGTTTAGTTCTGCCTCGAGCTTAGGGGGGCGACAGTCTTGAATTTTTGGTAAAATTATTGGGCAGCGCTCCTGCAACATATGGGGGTTCTTTTTTAGGCAAGGAGGGGTAGGGTGGATGGTTCTGTGCATAGTTCAGAGATCCTAGCCATTTATAGTTAGCCCTAGGAATGATTGCAAGGAGGTGCCTGCTAAGGCAGATTGAACCCAGCTATTACAAGAAAGTGAGGTTTAAGAAGTTTGGACAAGGTCAAGAAATGGTTGGGTTTTAAACGTGGTAACCTTTATACACCATTGTGGTGATTTCCAATGTTCCCAGTAACATTCCGTGATGGGATTTGTAAGCAATTGGAGCAAACTGGGCTGTGTAGGCTGGGCGATCTCTTTTCACAAGGGCAGCTGTGCTCATTCGGTGAACTGCAGCAGGACTTTAGGGTGGGTGCAAGTATGTTGTTTAAATATCTGCAGGTTAGGGAATTCTTGAGCAATTTAAAAAAAGAAACCCGGTCGGCTGACAGAGTTCCCCTTTTAGACGTAGTTCAGCAAACAGGAAGTAAGATTGGCCAGATCTATATAACCTTTATGGATATATCTCTGCATGATCTAGAATTACAAGAGGCAAGATGGGAAGAAGAGCTGGGGGTGCGGGGCATAGATTTGCAGGCCTCGATCGAAAAGGGAATTAAAGTACTTCTCATCTCAAGCCTGAGGGCTCAGCAGCACTACAAAAGTATGCTTAATCTGTACTATACACCCGTCAAACTGTTCTGTTGGGGAAAGAGTGAGGATGATAAGTGTCCCCATTGTGGGGAGGATACGGCTGACATGGCCCATATGTTTTATGGATGTGGAAGGCTACAGACATTTAGAAAAAGGTATTGAGGCCTTCTCGAAGGAGCTGTTTGGAATAGAGATGCATATCAGTGCAGCAATTATGTTGTTTGGTATTGAACCACGTCTTCCAGGAGAACTGGGGATGTTGTATTTTGTTTTTATCTCTATGGCAGAAGCACACCTCCTCAAAGCAACAGCATGGAAAAGTACAGATCCGTCAACAATACAACAATGGTTTGCACGTCTATTAAATATGTATACAATTGTAAAGGAAAGGGGTCTAGGAGGCGACGTAGTAGGATTTGGTCTCCAATGCTAGACTAGATAGCCAACCATCCGGTCTTTGATAATTGGTTAAATGTGGGCCTGGACGGTAGGATGGACTAGAGAGTGTGTATATCGGCCCTCATTATCTGGTCCTGTGATTTTGGGTAATAGGTCGGTATAGGCGGTATCATTCAGGCCTGAATGGGGAATCATGGGGGTAGTTGAAGTCTGGACACCTTTCTTTGTTAATTTAAGAATTGAGCTTTATTGACCTCTTATTCATGATGGATGTATGTTATTATTTATTAATCACTGGTGCTGTTGGTCACCCAAAAGACTAGAGAATGATATTGTCTGAAAATGAATGCTTGAATGAATTGTGTACTGCTGAGATGTTTTTTCAAATTTTATTTATACAATTACTTTTTTTTGGAAAAATAAAACCTAAAAAAAAAATCTTTAACAGATCCCTCCTCTGATTATTTCATAATCACTAAAAACACTCTGTGAGAAATTGGGTTGTTGGTTGAGGGGGATGTTTGCCATTCTCAAGCAACAGCCGCAATCCTTGTCAGGGTGATCCACAAAAGTCACTAAATTAACATGTGTTTGACGCTCTGGTAGCTTGGTGCGAAAGTAGTCAGGTTTAACTTAACCCCTTGACCGCGATCGGAATTCCGCTCGTATGCTGGACATTCCGATCGCGGGTGGGGTCGTGACGAGCTCAGCTCGTCATGCGCACAGCGCTACCGCGCAGCATGACGAGCTGAGCTCGTCATGAGCACGGAAAGGGTTAAGGCAAGGTGTGAAGTATTAATGCAGCAGTCAAACAGTAACAAAGTGAAAACACAACACAAAACACATCTCAGACCAATTTAGAAAAATAAAGTGTATTTTAATAAATTGTTTGACACCAAAACAACAAAATCTCATCAGCAAAACAGGAGTTAATATTTAAAGTTTAACCCCTTGTATGCCAAGGACGTAATGGTTACGTCCTTGGAAGCGGTGCTGCTGTGACAAGGACATAACCATTAAGTCCTGGCACCCGCCCATGGGGGAAGCTCTAGCGCTGCGCTCCCCGTGGGCTGGCCACCTACATGCCCACACCGGGGCTGCCATCCCAAACCCCCCCTCAATCTCATGACTTTGGCACACCATTATATGCTGTTGGGGACACGCTGGAAGCCATATGATTCCAGCATGTGCCAAGAGAGGACGTTTTTCAGGTATGTCCATCTCCTGGGAGGGCTGGTTGGGGAAAAACAGACACATTGGAAAGGAAAGAGTTTTTACTTTCCCCCTGTGCCCGTTTTGAAAGGATTCCTGCTCCACGATCATGGGTGAGGCCAGCGACCATGGAGCAGGAATCCATCCACTGGACCACCAGGAATTTTTTATTGTGTGTTTAGGGTAGCGAACCGTTAGGCAAGGGTCTCTCTCTTTGGGGCATTTGCAATGCATGTTTTGGCCTTTTTTTGGCCAATGTGCCCCCCCGGGGATGGGTCGAAACCCACTAGGCCCAGGGGATTTAATTTTGGTGCATTTTGGGAGCGACCCCTTTGGCAAGGGTCGCTGCCCTGGGGGCACCATTTTTTTCCGTGGTTTGGTCCCCCCTGGGACTAGATCGGTTTGTTTTTCAGCTAATCTAGCCCCCGGCTGGGTTGAAACCAACTAGAAGCTAGGGATTTATTGTTTATAATGATTACGGGGAGCGATCCCTTGGGCAAGGGTCACTCCCCTTTTGGGAGTTATTATTTTGGCCGTTTCTTCCCCCCAAAGGGGGAAGAAGCCCCTAGACCACCAGGAATTATTCTTATGTGGCGCATAATGTTTTGGGGAGCGGCCCCTTGGGCAAGGGTCGCTCCCCTTTTGGGGGTACATGTTTTGGCCATTTCTGCCCCCCTTTGGGGCAGATCAGCCTTATATATTTAGGCCACATGGATTTTATTGTATATGGAGCAAAATGTTTTGGGGAGTGGCCCCTTGGGCAAGGGTCGCTATTCCTTTGGGGGTGAATATTTTGGCTGTTTCTGCCTCCATTGGGGGCAGGTTGGCCTTGTATGTTTAGGCCCATCTGCCTCCAAGGGGGGTGGAAGCCGCTAGACTACCAGGGATTTTATTATATATAGCGCATAATGTTTTGGGGAGCGGCACCTCGGCCAAGGGTCGCTCACCTTCTTTGGGTGAATGTTTTTTGGCCATTTTCTGGGCCCCCGAGGGCATATCAGCTATATTTGTAGAACCATCTGCCCCCAAGGGGGACAGAAGCCACTAGACCACCAGGGAAAGGTTCTATGTAAAACACAGGTCAGCTGATGGTCTGTGTGTTTTGGTGTTTGGCTGACTGTATGTGGACTGGCGCTTGCTGGTGGTGTGTGTGCAGATGATGGGCAGACTTCATAGTATATGATAACTTTTTTTGTCATCATTTGTAATTGTAATGTTTTATTTCTGCCTTTTTGTTTTAGTGCAAAGATTTTGTTTTACTTTGGTGTGACTCGTGCTTGCGGTTTTAGCACTGGTAGATCTGCAGTTTGTGTAGTTGCAAGTGTTTGGTAAGAAAAAGGTTTTTTATACTGTTTACTCCAAATGAGCATCAATGACCTTCATGAATGTGTTTCTTGGAAATGCTGTAATAATAGCAGACTATTTAGCTTCTGTTTGTATGTGTGTGAAATGTTCCTTGTATTTGTGCACAATGTGTATTGTGTTGCCTTGTGTGCCATTTTCTTTTGTTTTACTTTTCTAGTGGGATATCGTTGGTGCTTGCTGTATCTGTGCAGAATAGGTGCTGGTGAGTCTAGCTGTCTCTGGCAAGTGAGTGATATTGTTTTACAGTATATAAGTCTTTGTGTGCTTTGTATTGATTGGCTTTACCTTGCAATTGCTGTATGCCATTAGTTTTTCTTTTTGTTTTATAAATCCACACTTTATTACTTATTTTACACAGTGTTTGGTATTGTTGACTTGTTTGTCAAGTTACTTTTCTAACTAAGGATTATGGCTAGCCGCAGGGTGACAGCTCAGCAGGTTGTTGGCATGCTTTTCAAGCCTTCTTCTGACCATGATTATGTGACTGACTCTGCATCTGAGGCAGAGGAGGAAGGCCAGGATTCAAGCAGTGAATTTTCTATCCAAGAGGAATCATCTGATGATGAAGACACTCTCAGTGTGTATGAAGTGCCACTTTTAGAGGAAGTCACTGGTGTGCCAATAGTGCAGCAAGAGGCATCCATTGACCTGCCTTTAGTGGTGTTGCAGGGGGTAGAGTGAATTGTGATTTTTTTTTGCCTATATTTGAGGGACAACAGTGCCAGACTTGAGCCCCACTCTAGAGCTACCCGGTGGACTCTCACAAATCTGGTTGAGTTGAAGAAGTCCTTGGGTTTAACATTTTTGATGGGCCTGATAAGGGAGCCATCACTGTGTTCATATTGGTTTACTAATCCCTTGATGGCAGCAGCTATATTTCCTACAACCATGAGTCGTAATTGGTATTTGCTTCTTCGTCAGATGTTGTATTTTGTTGGTAATGCTTTAGCGTTGCCACAAGATCATCCTGTTTGTGAGCATCTTTTTAGGGTTTGGCCTGTTCTTGATCACTTTGTCGATCAATTTTCAGAGATGTATGTGCCAGGGAAAGAAATAGCTGTGGACGAGTCTTTGGTCGTACTCAAGGGCCATTTGGTTTTTGGGTAGTACATTCCTAGCAAGAGGGCACGTTATGGAACGTTATAGAACTAAGATGTATGTGCTTTCTGAGAGTAGTACTGGACATGTCTATAATTTCAGGGTCTACACCGGTATGGTTTTCAGTATTGACCCCACTGGTTGTCCATCCACTTTTGGAGTTGTAGAGAAAATTGTGTGTGAACAAGGTAGAGGACTTGTTAACAAAGGTCACCATTTATACGTAGATAACTTTTACATTGGTGTGCAATTGTTTAGGGAATTGTTCAAAGTGGACACTGTTGCTTGTGGCACAATCTGCTCTAACCGTAAAGGTTACCCAAATGAGCGTGTTTGTAAAAAACTTGAGAAGGGACAGTGCAGAGCCTTGCGTAGCAATGAACTTTCTGACAGGAGAGATGTCTGTATGCTGACTACCATACATGATGAATGTACTTCATCAGTGACTGTTTTGGATCAGGTTGCTGAAGTGTGCAAACCTATGTACATTTTAGACTACAATAAGCACATGGGTGGTGTAGATAGAGTAGATCAGAGGTTAGAACCTTACACTGCTGTTCGTAAGGCATATGTTTGGTATAAGAAGTTGGCTATCCAGTTATTCCATTTAGCAACCTTCAATGCTTTTGTTGTAATAAAGGTTTGTTCTCCAGAGTCAAAGATGACATTTGTTCAGTTTCAGCAGTCTCTGAAAGGAAACCTTGTTGTAGTGGAACAGACAAGAGTTCCTAGAGAAGCAGTGGTGGAGGATGTGGTTAGATTGAAAGATAGCGACTTTCCTGATCACATTCCTCCCACAGTCCCATAAAAGTTCCCTCTAATAAATGTAGAGTCTGTGCCCAGAGAGGTATCTAGAAGAAGAACAGTATGTACTGCCCCTATTGTCCTTCTGTGCCTGGGCTATGTGTGTCCACATTGTTTTAAATTGTACCACAACAAACAGAGTTTTTGGTTGCAACCGTGAGTGTACAAGTAAATTGACTGGTCTGTATTGTTTTATATTTATTTTGTATTCAGATTTCATGGTTGGCATTAGTGTGATGTATTTAGTTAGAGCTGTTGAATTTGTAGTTATAGTTTTGTATCTATTGCCAATTGGTTTGTGTTTTCTTTTTTTATGAAAAATGTGATGGTGGTGTGTGTGGACTGGTGCTTGGCTGGCAGTGTGTGGGACTGGTGCTTGGCTGGCAGTGTGTGGGACTGGCATTTGGCTGGCGGTGTGCATGGACTAGCACTTGGCTGGCGGTGTGTGTGGACTGCCGCTTGGCTGGTGGTGTACGTAGACTGGCACCTGGCTGGTGGTGTGGGTGGAGTGGTGCTTTGCTGGCAGTGTGCGTGAAGTGCCGCTTGGCTGACGGTGTGCGTGGAGTAGCATTTGGCTGGTGGTGTGCATGGACTGGCCCTTGGGTGGTGGTGTGCTTGAAGTGGTGCTTGGCTGGTGGTGTGTGTGGAGTGGCGCTTGGTTGGCGGTGTGCATGGACTGGAGCCTGGCTGGATTGGCATTTTGCTGGGGGTGAGTGAGTAGTGACTTGCTGCTGGTCACTACACATACTGCTAGCCAAACATCAGTGCACACACTCCTTCAACCTCCAGCCGGTGTGATTGCTGTGTCAGTCATGTAGGAGTATGAAGGTTATGGGCCCTTGAATTGCGCTTTCTGTTGATGTGAGGGTTTTAATGTGGTGGGCCCGCGGCTGGCAGTGTGAATGGTCTTGTGTGTGTCACGTATGAAAAGTGTGTGAATGGCCTGTAAAGAGGTTGGTGCCTTGCTGCAGTTTTGCAGCTCAAGAGCTGTGAGTCTTTGGTTCAGGTTTTCGACCTTTAAATTACTAACAGTGCATTTCATTTTTGTGAAATCTCTTGTTAATAACATTTTTCATTCAGAACCTTCACTCACCCTTGTGCCAAATCCAACCAGTATGTGTGTGTACTCAAGGAATAGATGTCAGAACCACTCAGCCTCTAAAGGGTAAAAGTAATTCTATTGCAGTAATTCGATGGAGGCCCCCCATGGGAAAAGACAAAGACTACTACTTACACAAGATTCAAGTTCAGAGGAAATCCAGAATGGCTGCCAGAAAACCACCCCTGGGTCATCAAGTTAGCGTTCCAGTAGTTGCAGGCAATCACGTATGTCCAGGTGAAGCTCCCGCCGAACGGCGCACTTCACCTGAAGAGTTCGCGGAGGAAGGAGCCTTTGAAGATTGCAGCGCGATAGTCAGATAGGGAAATCTGCGTCGCGTTTATCCTTCGACGTTTCCAGTCAAGTTTTCACGGAGTAAGGACCTGCAGAGTTGCGTGCACTCGCGCACGTTCAGTAAGCCTCAGTTTTCAGTATATTTTTCGCCTCCTTTGGAAGAGATACAAAGTAGCCATTTTCGGTTCACGCTTCCCAGATATAATTACACAATGCTAGAGCCTGGGTTGAGCCTTACTGAAAAACTAGAGTCAGCACTAGCGCGCATGAAAGATAAATATTTTCGAGTGGGTTAAACTTGGTTATCCTGACAGAAAAGGTCCGAGTGAGCAAGGCAAATACTGAGGCTAGGCACACAAAGAATATTCCAGCCTTATAGAATTGGGTTTAGCAGCAGGCAGAGTTAGCTCCACAGAATAGTAGCAGTTTGGTTCTTTCAGTACAAGAAATTCAACCAATACCCTTAGTTCTTAGAATCCAAGTTTAGTAAACTTTAGGAAAGAATTATTTCCTCTCACCTTTTATTTAGCTAAGCCCTAAACTGAAAGAAGATAGGTTTAGTTTATTTGTTTTAGTAAATTAAGGAAGAGTCTTCCTCAATAATCAGTATATAAGGAATAAAGAAAGAAAATAAGAAGAGACAGTCCTTACCTGATTGGAAGATTTCAGAAATCCTTAAGGAAGCCATCTGTACGAGCGAGGTGAGAGTCTGAAACAGAAGAAAGGTAAAAGAGAAATTAACTAAGGTAAAAGCATTCAGTCAATTATATTGATTTACAGTTACAGATAAGGCAGCAATACAATAACGAAGAAAGAAGAGAGGCACAGGCCACAGAAAGCACGGGTAGGTGTATAAATAAGTAGAAAAATAAAAGTAATAAGGACAGTTAGATCATAAGAGTCATTGTTGATTAATGTTTATTGTAGTTCCTTGGTGTATGAAATGAAATTCGTACTTGTAAAGCGTACTTATACCCCCAAAGAGGT
Organism: Calotriton arnoldi; assembly: GCA_963921515.1. Lineage (NCBI taxonomy): Eukaryota > Metazoa > Chordata > Amphibia > Caudata > Salamandridae > Calotriton > Calotriton arnoldi. Next base: position 176,654 of record CAWUFW010010210.1, read on the forward strand.
GTCCTGGCGCTGTACACATACCGCTGTGGAACACTTCCTGGCTTTTCCCTGTGAAATGTCCACTCCTGGGCACCCCCAGGGTGAAGCCAGGCATCCCAGCGCTGTTGGGGCCGTTGTGGAGATTAAGCAAGCTATTGCCCAGAGTTGCAGAGTGGGACCCATGATTAGAATAGGCACCGAGGCGAGAATTATCAGGTCCGAGGAAATTGAGCCCAAGACCCGCCGAGGCGGGAATTGAACCCTGGTCCCGGGCCAGATCTCTGTATCAGGGTCTGCCGCTCTAACCATTGAGCCACACTTCTCCTGTATCACACAACCGTTAAAAAGAAAAGAAAGGCAGAAGACTGCAGACGAAGAGAAGATCCAGCTGAGGAACCTGAGCACAAGAAGTGTGGCAGTCTCTTCTCTGTCCCATCCCCTTCCCCCCCTGCGGGTTCTTCAGTTAATTCACGTATAGGAAGAAACGTGGTTGACTGGAAGCAGCAGAGTGGGAACTGGGAACTGACGTCGTTCTGCTCCTGTGCAACAGAGATAAGCACTCCCTGACAGAGTGAAGTGCCCAAGCTGTATTTGCACCTGAGCAGAATGGCAGAAGGTTTAGACCTAAAAAAGTTAGGAGAAGTTTTGGAGGGAATACAGAAGGAACTTATGGCTGTCAGAGAAGAAAATAGGGAACTCAGACGAGAGATTACTGATTTATCGATTAAGATGAATAGTTTAGTGTCAGAGACAAGTTTATCGTCGCATGAGGATTATTCTGGTGACCCAAAAGTTTCAACTTCCAAGGTTACAACTCAGGTTATACATTCCTTGTCCCCAGTTATACCTTTGGCCTCCCCAGAGCGGTTTAATGGAGACCCCCAGAAGGCACAAGTGTTTCTGACACAATGCACATTACATTTTATGTGCCGTCCTGCGGTTTTTCCTGACGCACAGTCACGAGTGGCTTTCATACTATCTTATCTTAGTGGGGATGCGGCGTCTTGGTCTATGCCATTAGTGACCAGAAATGATCCCATCCTATATGATATTGACGAATTCAAGAAAGAGTTTCTCAGGATATTTGATCGGCGTAAGGCTTCCCAGGCCACTGATAACGAACTGTTAGAAATTAGGCAGGGGAATCGAGATCTCATTGCATATTTGGCCCAGTTTAACAAACTAGTAGTGGAGACCGAATGGCCAGAGAACATGCGAGCAGCGGTGTTCTATCGAGGATTAAAGGATGAGTTAAAGGATGCCTTAGCCCAAGTACCAGATAGACCCACGGAAATCTCAGCTCTAATTGACCTAGTTCTAGAAATCGCTTTTCGACAGAATGAACGAAGAGGAGAGAAAAGAAGGGATTTCCGCTCTAGTACACCTAGGTTTGATCGAGCAAGGACGGAGAATACCAAAGGAAATGACTCGCAACATGGAGCAGAGCCCATGCAGATAGGAGCAATACGAGGACCGTTATCTAAGGAAAAGAAAGAAAGGCGGCGAGTTAATAAACAATGCTTATATTGTGGAGGCAGTGGCCATTTTGTTCGAAATTGTCCGAAGAAGCCCAAACAGACGCCGCCGGAAAACGCTCAGCACCACCAGTAAATGGAGTTGGACAGGTGGTTGCAGAATCCGAAACAACTCCAAGAAGTCATTCATTGGCTAATACCTTACAGTCGTCTTCACCACATCTCATTATGTACATGACCCTGCAGTTCCGGGAAATCACCTTAAAACAAATCACAGTAATGGTGGATTCAGGAGCCACGGGTAACTTTTGTGACTTAAAATTCGCAGAAAGAATTGGGTTAAGGGCCATAAGAAAAGAAAAAAGTGAAGCAGTGAGAGCAGTAGATGGAACTAATCTCTCATCGGGACCCATTGTTAGCCACACTGAATTAGTTGAATTGAAAACTGAAGAAGGACATTGTGAAACCCTACAGTTTAATTTGATAGATGCTCCACAATTTCAGCTAATATTGGGGCTCCCGTGGCTTACTGGGCATAATCCAACTATCAATTGGTGTGCCCGATCTATTGTGCTAGATTCTGAGTTTTGCAAAGAAAACTGCAATAAACATTGCAAGAAGATGCCTTTGGAAACACCAGCTTTTCATCTCTCCGAAGGAGGAGCAATGATTTGTGTAATCCAAACCACTGAATTGCCTCCAGAGTACGAAGAGTTTCAAGATGTATTTAGTGAAACCGAAGCGGAGAAGCTACCACCTCACAGAGAGTTCGATTGTAAAATTGAGCTGGAACCAGCTTCCAATCTTCCTTGCAGCAGGATATATGCTTTAACAGAAAAGGAAGACCAGCATTTAAAGGAATACCTACAGAAGTACCTTAGTAACGGTTTCATCAGACCCTCGCAATCCCCAGTCTCTTCGCCACTTTTCTTTATCCCTAAGAAGGATGGCGAGTTAAGAACTTGCATCGATTATAGAGCAATCAATCGCATCACTGTCAAAAACCGCTATCCCTTGCCCATAATCTCGGTGCTACTGGATCAAGTTAAGAGTGCACAAGTATACATGAAGTTATAATTGCGAGGTGCATATCATCTTGTCCGGATTAAGAAGGGGGACAAATGGAAAACAGCCTTCAGAACCAAACACAGGCTTTTTGAATACCAAGTGATGCCCTATGGGCTTTGTAACTCCACCGCAGCATTCCAATATTTCATAAACGATGTATAGAAAGAATATATTGATCAAAATGCCATTGTTTACATCAACAATATTTTGATATATTCTGATTCGGTGGAGGAACATGAACAACATGTGAAAGGAGTGTTGCAGAAGCTGCGTGAGAACAATTTGTACGTCAAATTGGAGAAATGCGCTTTTAATGTGGACACCGTGGACTTCCTAGGATTTGTGCTGTCGCCGAACGGGATCACCATGGATAAGAATAAAATTAAAGCTGTAACAGAGTGGGAATCCCCAATGTCTGTGAAGGAAGTCCAAAGCTTTATAGGCTTTGCAAACTTCTATAGGAGGTTCATTCAAACTTCTCTAAGAAGTTAATTCCCTTAACGAAGTTGCTAAGAAAAGTAGTTAAATTCAGTTGGACCAACGAAGCAGAGGAAGCATTTATGAAATTGAAGGAAGACTTCACCACAGCTCCAATCTTGTTGCATCCAGATCCCTCTGAGCCTTTCTATGTAGAGACAGATGCATCAAATCTAGCGGTGGGTGGAATCTTATCCCAAAGACACAAAATCACGGGTCAATTACACCCGGTGGCCTTTCGTTCACGGAAGTTAACTCCCGCCGAGGTGAATTATACCATAACCGAGAAAGAGTTACTGGCAATAAAGGATGCATTCAAGGAGTGGAGGCATTACTTAATGGGTGCCAGACATACTGTCACTGTCTACACAGATCTTCGGAATTTAAAGTTTTTGAAGTCAGCAAGAACCTTGACACCAAGACAACTTTGCTGGTCATTGTGTTTTGCTGACTATGATTTCGTGATCACGTATAGACCAGGAACACAAAATGGTAAAGCAGATGCCTTATCCAGACTAGGTACAGAGAATACTCAAGAAGAGATAGAAAATCAAAGCATTATAGCAGAAGAGAAGGTCATTGGAGCAGTGCTGAAGGAAACCATGGAAGAATCGACACAAGACTCGTTGAGTTTAGAAGAAATGAAGGAATGGGCAAGTCAGGATTCTCGGAGAGATATTTGTGGAAATGAACCATATCACGCTGGAGCCCTCTATTTACCGACTCAAGAATTACAGCAAAAGGCCTTGAAGGAATGTCACGATCACATCCTGGCCGGTCATAAAGGAGTACAGAAAACAGAAGATCTTGTGAAACGTCGCTTTTGGTGGCCAAATATGACCAAGGATATTCGCCAATATGTAGCCACTTGTGAAATCTGTGCGAGGGGAAAATCGGTGAGACAAGCTCCAAAGGGATTATTGCAACCCTTGCCTACACCACCTTACCCCAGGCATACCGTGACCTTAGACTTGATTGTAGAGTTACCATCTAGCCAAGGTTTTGACACTATATTAGTTTGTGTGGATGCTTTCTCTAAGATGGCGCATTTTGTCCCCTTAAAGGGAGTGCCAACAGCCAGGAAATTAGCACACACCTTCAGCCAGACAATTGTGCGGGCACATGGGATACCCAAGGTACTAGTGACTGATAGGGGCTCTCAATTTCTATCTCATTTTTGGAAGGCATTTACTAAGAAATTGAATATAGAAACTAGGTACACTACTAGTTATCACCCAGAGTCCGATGGCCAAACTGAAAGGACGAATCAAGAGCTTGAACAATATCTTAGATTATGTCTTTTAGATCAAGAGAAAGATTGGCCAGAATACCTGTGGGCTGCAGAGTTTGCACATAACAATGCGAAAAATGTGTCCACGTGGTATTCCCCATTTTACTTAAATTCAGGCAGACATCCTAATCAATCTATAAACTTTCAAGAAGTAGAGGTTCCAGCTGTAAAGGATTTAGTAGAACATATGTCCCAAGTACATAGGTTAGCAGTCAGGAATCTCTCAAAGGCTAAGGAAAGTTACAAAAAGTATGCGGATAAAAAGAGAAGGAAAGAACCTAATTTCCAAGTTGGAGAAAAGGTTTGATTAAGTACAAAAAACTTAAGGCTCAAGGGCAACAGGAAATTGCAACCAAGGTTCGTAGACCCTATGTCATAGAGAGGAAGTTGCGATCCCTGACTTATCAGCTAAAATTACCCAAGAGTTTAAAAATCCACCCAGTGTTTCATGTTTCCCTGTTAAAAGAGGCACCCAATGAATTAAGAGTAGGTAAACCCCCTAAACCAATTAAAACTGAGGGAGGAGTTGAGTTTGAAGTCAAGCAAATTTTAGACTCAAAGGAAAGTAAAGGTCGGTTTTACTACCTGCTAGATTGGAAGGGTTTTGGTCCAGAAGAACGATCTTGGGAGTTATGTTCAGATGTGCATGCTCCTCGACTAATTAGGGACTTTCACAAGAAGTTTCCAGGCAAGCCCAAGCCGGGAGGACCTGCTTTGTGGGGGGGTACTGTCAGAACCACTCAGCCTCTAAAGGGTAAAAGTAATTCTATTGCAGTAATTCGATAGAGGCCCCCCATGGGGAAAGACAAAGACTACTACTTACACAAGATTCAAGTTCAGAGGAAATCCAGAATGGCTGCCAGAAAACCACCCCTGGGTCATCAAGTTAGCATTCCAGTAGTTGCAGGCAATCACGTATGTCCAGGTGAAGCTCCCGCCGAACGGCGCACTTCACCTGAAGAGTTCGCGGAGGAAGGAGCCTTTGAAGATTGCGGCGCGATAGTCAGATAGGGAAATCTGTGTCGCGTTTATCCTTCGACGTTTCCAGTCAAGTTTTCACGGAGTAAGGACCTGCAGAGTCGCGCACACTCAATAAGCCTCAGTTTTCAGTATATTTTTCGCCTCCTTTGGAAGAGATACAAAGTAGCCATTTTCAGTTCACGCTTCCCAGATATAATTACACAACGCTAGAGCCTGGGTTGAGCCTTACTGAAAAACTAGAGTCAGCACTAGCGCGCACGAAAGATAAATATTTTCGAGTGGGTTAAACTTGGTTATCCTGACAGAAAAGGTCCGAGTGAGCAAGGCAAATACTGAGGCTAGGCACACAAAGAATATTCCAGCCTTATAGAATTGGGTTTAGCAGCAGGCAGAGTTAGCTCCACAGAATAGTAGCAGTTTGGTTCTTTCAGTACAAGAAATTCAACCAATACCCTTAGTTCTTAGAATCCAAGTTTAGTAAACTTTAGGAAATAATTATTTCCTCTCACCTTTTATTTAGCTAAGCCCTAAACTGAAAGAAGATAGGTTTAGTTTATTTGTTTTAGTAAATTAAGTAAGAGTCTTCCTCAATAATCAGTATATAAGGAATAAAGAAAGAAAATAAGAAGAGACAGTCCTTACCTGATTGGAAGATTTCAGAAATCCTTAAGGAAGCCATCTGTACGAGCGAGGTGAGAGTCTGAAACAGAAGAAAGGTAAAAGAGAAATTAACTAAGGTAAAAGCATTCAGTCAATTATATTGATTTACAGTTACAGATAAGGCAGCAATACAATAACGAAGAAAGAAGAGAGGCACAGGCCACAGAAAGCACGAGTAGGTGTATAAATAAGTAGAAAAATAAAAGTAATAAGGACAAGTTAGATCATAAGAGTCATTGTTGATTAATGTTTATTGTAGTTCCTTGGTGTATCACACAACCGTTAAAAAGAAAGGCAGAAGACTGCAGACGAAGAGAAAATCCAGCTGAGGAACCTGAGCACAAGAAGTGTGGCAGTCTCTTCTCTGTCCATCCCCTTTCCCCCCTGTGGGTTCTTCAGTTAATTCACGTGTAGGAAGAAACGTGGTTGACTGGAAGCAGCAGAGTGGGAATTGGGAACTGACGTCGTTCTGCTCCTGTGCAAGAGAGATAAGCACTCCCTGACAATAGATGAGTGTGAAGTAATATTTGGCTTTTCTGTCTTTCTCTGCCAGGGTGTACATTGTCTCTACATTGTCTGTTGATGTGAATGTTGTAATGTGCTGGGCCCACGGCTGGTGGTGTGAATATTCTTGTGTGTGTCACGTATGAAAGATTTATGAATGGCCTGTAAAGCGGCTGGTGCCTTGACATGGCATTACAGCTCACGAGCTGTGAGTCATTGGTTCAGTTTTTGGAACTTTCAGTTATTACCAGTGTATTTCATTTTTGTGAAATCTCTTGTTAAAAAAATATACATTTTGAACCTTTCACTTACCCTCGTACCAAATCCAACCAGTATATGTGTGTACTTGAGGAATAGATGGATGGTATTAAAATAATCCAAAGTCCAGATAAAATAAGATGTAGATTTATTATCAGCACAGCAATGTAGGTCCTTCAATATTCAGCTCCAGATGCAACTCGACAACAGTAAGGAATCTCATACAGGTGGCATTCTACAGAATGTGGAATGCAGACAGAAAGAAAACAAAGCGCATGCCAGGGTTGGCTGTCAGGAAGATGATGTAATGAGGATGGAGGAAAGATAGAAAAAGAGAGATAGGAAATGATAAGGAAGAATGTAACACATCCCCCTTACCAATGAGAAAAGTAAGAAGTGAGAAAGAAAGACATGACTAAACAAAATCATTAAACCTTCTAGGAAATTGTCATATACGATCAGATAGTTTAACTCTGGAAGCAACAGTCTCCTTATTTTGTTCATCACCAATACTTGTGGTTGAGTGATTAGCACTCCTGAAACAATCATTCTGAGTAACATCATTAAAAGGACACTTAGCTATTTTTTTGACATTCCAAACTTTTCCGTCCTGAGTAATTACACTATTGGTAAAAACTTTCTTAATCTGGATTGCTTTACCAAATTTGTTAGCTCCTTTATTCATTAAACCTGGTTTAAGAATTCTGACCCAATCACCGACCTGAAATTTATTTACCTTGGTATTCCATTTGTTATTATACCATTTCACAGTTTTGTTCTGCTTCGTTTCAACTCTTTTTGCTGTATCATGCACACATTCCTTATCCGAAAACCTAGCTTGACATTTGTTCCTAAACCACCATGGGCATACACATGATGCCGGGTTTCTACCTTTAAGTAGTTTAAAAGGGCTAACTTCTGTCGTGGAATGGGGTGTAATGCGATAAACCCACAAATGTTCTCTTAAAGCATTTATCCAATTGGCACCTAACTTTATGGAATCTGTAACAAAATTCTTGAGCACTCTATTAAAGCGTTCCACCTGTCCGTTATCGTGTGGTTCGTACAGGGATGTAAATTTGTGTTTGATACCACACTCCTTAAGGTAACTCTCCATCTCCATAGAAGTTAATTGCACTCCATTATCTGTAACTAAAATGGAGGGACAACCCTCCCGTGCAAAAATTTCCTTAAAAAAAACAATCACAGCACTCGTTGTAGCTTTAGGAACAAATTTGACCTCTGGCCATTTGGAATGATAATCAATCATAACCAGGGCAAAACGTGAATTCTCAGGCAAAGAATTAAATGGGCCTGAAATATCAAAAGCAACTTTCTGCCATGGTTCTTCAGGCCATTTGACCACTTTCAATGGTGGAACATGCAACCTTAACATTTTTTCACTTGATACACACTCATTGCATTCTCTGACTACTCGATCTATAAATTTATCCATGCCTGGCCACCAAAAGAAACTTCTCACCAATCGCTTCATAGACGAAATGCCGGGATGTGTTTTATGGGCTATGTTAAGTATGATGTCTTGCATGCCTTTAGGAGGAACACACTTTCCTGATTTGAATAACAAAGAACCTTCAAATTCTAGTTCTCCTGATACATTAAAGAACGGTAATAACTCTGGTCTTACCATATTCCTCCTTGGCCACCCTTCTAAAACACATTTTTTTAAATCACCCCACCTGTCATCTAGTTGCTCACAGTTATTCCAACTATCTTCTGTGATATTTTTGAATTGGGTAGGAACGATATCACTAATGGCAACCACAAAATCACATTATTTGATGATATTAATTTTATCTTGTTCACAAGGTAAACGAGAAAGGAAATCAGCCGTGACGTTTTTCTTTCTCGGCACGTACTCTGTATTAAAATTATATTCTTGTAATTTCGAGGTTAACCTTGCAATTCTAGCTGTGGAGTTCCAACCCCCACCTGTGGATAAGATGTTCACTAATGGTTTGTGGTCCGTCCTAAGAGTAAATTTACTGCCCCACACATATAGTCTGTAGTGTTCAACAGCCCAAACGCATGCGAGGAGTTCTCTTTCTATCACGGCATACTTACGCTCACACTCATTTAAAGTGCGTGATGCAAAGGCAACATTCCATTCTTCTTTACCTTCTCTTTGTGAAAGCACTCCACCTAGACCATATAGACTAGCGTCTACCGTGATAATGCATTTCTTTTTCATGCGAAAGGTTTTAGGGTAGGAGCATTTACAATATCTTTTTTTATACACTCAAAAGCTTTTTGTTGTTCCTCTGCACATTCATATTTTACATTTTGTCTCAACAGAATTCTTAAAGGCTCCATCTTTGTTGCGAATCCTTCCACAAATTTACTATAATATTCGCACATGCCTGCGAATGATAAGAGGTGTTCCTTATTGGTTGGAGAGGGAGCTTTCATAATAGCATCAACATTAGTTTTTTTTGGTATAACCCCATCTCCAGACAAAGTATGTCCCAAGTATTCGACTGAACGTTTGAACAGCTTACATTTATGTGCCTTTAGGGTAAGACCATGGTTTTCTAACCTTTTACAAACTTCATTCAAATGTAACATATGCTCAGACTCACTTCTTGAAAATATTAATATATCATCCTGGAAACAATTAACATAGTCATCCACATCCCTGAATATGTAAAACATGACCCTCTGGAAGACCGACGCGGCTGACGCCAGTCCAAAAGGCATTCGTGTGTATTGGTATAAGCCAAAAGGCGTAATGAAAGCAGTGTATTTCTTTGATTCTTCCATCAATTCTATTTGGTGGTACGCGGAGCGTAAGTCTAGCGTTGAAAAAACTTGAGCACCCTCTAACAAAGAAACTACTTCGTTAATATTCGGTAATGGATGACAGTCGATTATAATGTTTGAATTAAGTGCTCTCAAGTCCACACAGACTCTCAGATTGTGGTCTGGTTTTCGAACTAGAACAATGGGTGAAACCCATTCAGAGGATTCGATAGCTTCAATAATGCCTTCATCTGACAACTCTTTTAACATCTCCTTTAACTCCTCCCTTACGTTTATAGGTACTCCCCTTATCTTTTGCTTTACAGGAACAGCTTTAACTTTTAAAACTATTTTATGTGAGAAATTCTTCAATTTTCCCAACTTATCACAAAATACTTTGTCATATGTATTGATCAATTTGTTTTCTCTATCACTTACTTTGTCTTCTGTGTTAACCACTGCAATTTTTTTAATAAACGCTCATCACATAAAGATACTGGTTCACTAGACCTCGGGTTCAATGTTAAACCCAGCTTCCATTGATCACGCCAGCCTAAAACATTCACTCCTTTTTAGCAATATACAATTTCACTTCTGCACACCTGGATTTGAACTGTAATTCTACCTGAAAAACCTTCAATATCAATCTTGGTTCCGTCAAAACTCTCTGCTATTATGTCAGAAGGAAGTAATTTATCATACTGAACAACATGACTTAAGGTTTCTTGGAAGTATTGATTCGTGATGATTGTCCATGGTGAACCAGAATCTACCATGAGCATGAGATCTACACCTAAAATTTGAAATTTACATTTTGGAGATTTCATCACGTTGTCTGGTTTACTGTCAATGATAGAAACAACAAAACCTTTGTTAAATTCAGCTACATCACTGACTTTGATGGAATTATCACTATCAACTACATAGGACACTGCTCCACGTGCCTGAGTAGTGTGACGTTTGTTGTCTCTGCACATACTACTAAAATGTCCTATTCTACCACAGTTTTTGCATTCTTTACTGATTGCCGGGCAACCTGGAAAGGAAGCAATGTGAGATCTATTACCACATCTATAACATACATTATAATTAGTAACATTGTCATTCCTCTTATGAAAATGCGAATTGTTGAACCTGTTGAATTTTCCAGTAGGTAGATGAAATTGCTGATGATGTTCATTCTTATTCTCATTTTTTTGTTTAACGATACATATTTCTTCTTCCATAGATGTTTTATTAGAATTCTTTTGTTTTACTACTTCCATCCATTTCTCGGATTGTTCTAAAGCTTTAGCCTCAGTTATGGTTTCAGTCAAACTGGGATCACCCATGACCCATAATTTCTCTTGAATTTTCTTATTTTTGACATGTACAATTATTTGGTCTCTTATCATTTCATCAGACATTGCGCCAAAATTGCAGTGTAAAGACAGTGCCCTTAAAGCAGTCAGAAAATCATCGAAAGATTCTTCCTCCTTTTGTGTTCTGGTATAAAATTTAAATCTGTTCAAGGCAATGCTCATGACTGGTTTAAACCTTTTCCCCATTCTCATCAAGGCTTCAACATATACATTCAAGTTATCGCCGCTTCCATCGTTGGGTGCAACAATTTGAGGTAAAGTTCTAAATATAACCTGACCCTCAGAACCTAGGCAGTGTAAAAATATATTTTTCTTCCGTTCGGCCCCCATGCGTTCCCCATCTATGGCCTTCATGGAGGTAATAAATTCCTCCTTCCACCTTGACCATGGCATAGGTGGATCACCTTTTATTTGTAGGAATTTGGCTGGAGGATCAAATTGCATTGTTTGAATAAATTTGAGTTGAGGATAACAATATAAATAATAAGGTGTTTTTTGTTGTTGACAACTCTATGGAGCTAGGAATGACAACAATATAAATTGAATGAGGCTGATAGTCTTGTGCAATTATAGCTGCTGCTTGTATAATGTTTAACTAATGATGGATCGAACAATATGAAATATGACACAAGGTATTGAAAGACGGTAAACTAAATAACTTTCGGAATTCACTTAGATCGTTTTCGACGCATATGCGTGAAATTTCACATCTGAACTGGAGTGAAAGTTCCGGCGTTATGAAGACTCTGATGTATCTGACAACCTAGTCCGGTAACCACAGTAACCCAAAATGGCCGCCGGTGACGTGGCACGTAGCGTTAGACAGGCACGTCAGCGTCCAACGTCGTGCGTAATCCGTGACAATACTCAGCGCGGATAATGCTCACTGTGGAATGCGCTGACTTGAAGAATGCCCAGGAGAATGTTCCGTTCTGCGTGGCACCCGGTGACTTGAAAGATGCCCTTCTTAACGGAACACTCGTTGACGGTAAGGTTTCCAAATCAGTGCAGACTTGAAATTGGGCAGCGCAAAGTCGATTCTCCCAAAACAAAATATCCAGAAGCGCTGCAACAACGAATCGCTATCCTCAGTTACAATGAATTTACCAAATACTCCCGCAGGTGCAATCAGAGCACTTTACTTACAGTGACTCAGCCACTGGTGCGATCAAAACACGTGAAATATATCCAGTAAGTTAAACAGGATCCAAGTATAATTCCAACAAATTCAACAGCTTGGTTCCACAGTTAATTAGTAGAAGACGAGAGAGAGAAAAAGAAAAAAAAAATCTCTCATAAGGTAATGAAAGTCAAAAATTCATGGGTTCAAGAAACACTCTGTACCTGTGCTGATGGTGATGACAAGAGTGGTTCTTTAGCTCGTCGCCAATGTTAAAATAATACAAAGTCCAGATAAAATAAGATGTAGATTTATTATCAGCACAGCAATGTAGGTCCTTCAATATTCAGCTCCAGATGCAACTCGACAACAGTAAGGAATCTCATACAGGTGGCATTCTACAGAATGTGGAATGCAGACAGAAAGAAAACAAAGCGCATGCCAGGGTTGGCTGTCAGGAAGATGATGTAATGAGGATGGAGGAAAGATAGAAAAAGAGAGATAGGAAATGATAAGGAAGAATGTAACAGATGGTCAGTAATATTTTTCATTTTTGTCTTTCTCAAGGAATACATTGTCTCTAGGGAAAATCTACCAATGTTAGATATTTTGGTAAACTAAAAACTCAGAGGAGTACAGGGTGGTGTGCCTCTTGTGGATCCCAACAAGTTTTCTTACCCACAATGCCCTGAAAACCTCAAAATGTGACTAAAATCACACATTTTCCTTGCATTACTGTGCCATATTCTTCCAGAATCAGAAAGAAAATACAATTTCCTACCACCCAGTGTTCCCCCAGGTCTCCTGATAAAAATGCTACCTCACTTGTGAGGGTGGGCCAAGTGCCTGTGACAGGGAAGGGTCCTAAAAATATTCTGGGGACATCAAAATTATCTATCACAAAACGACATGGTTTTCCAAGGGAGGCACCTGTGTTTTTGGTCCCGTGCTCGGCGGCTACTAGGGAAATCTACCAACCCCAGATGTGAAAACTAGACACCCAGGGGAGTCCAAGGAGGTGTAGCTTGCGTGGATCCTAGTATGAAGACAAACTCTTCTAGCAACCCCAGGGGCCTTTAATGAGCAGTACTTTGCCCCTAGTTTGGCCTGCATCTATGTGTCGGACTTCGAAAGAGAACATACACTATGCCTCACGAATCCCTACCAGGCAAATATTGTGTCATGGCATTGATACATTGATGATATTTAAATCTTTTTGAAAGGGGAAAAGGATTTGTGCACCACCTACATTGAATGGATCAATGAATTGAACCCCTTCTCACACTTCACATTGCTAGATCTAACAATCTGCCTGACTGAAGGAAAGCTCCACACAATGACCTTCAAAAAACCCACAGACAGCCACAGTTTACTCCTGTTTGAGAGCCACCTACCAAAAGCCTTCAGGGAGAACCTACCCTATGGGCAGTTTTTGAGATTACGCTGTAATTACAGTGAAGTAAGCGATTACAAATAACAGGCTGAAGAGTTAGCAAACCACTTGGCAAATCGGCATTACCCTGCGAAGTGCATAAAAACGAGCTTGCAACAATAACAGGGAGGCACTACTAGAACCACAAGAGAGACCTAGATCGGACATACTGACTTGTGTGACCACCTTCACTCCTGAATCTAACACCGTACAAAAGATCATCAAAATATATTGGAATATTCTCCAAACTGCAAACCTCACGTTAGAGCCACCAAGATTTGCATACAAAAGGACAGCAAACATGTCCTTTTGTGCTTATTCTCACAAGGCCTAGAACAAGTACATCCCCCTTGCAAAAACCGCTATGGAATTTACCTCCAGTAGTGGGACATTACCCGGATGGACAATGTAATGTGTGTGCCCCAACAGAAGCTACTAAGGTCATCCAGCTAACTTGACACCCTGAGGTGGATACAGAAAAAGCACACAAACTGCAATTCCCGCAGCTGCAGCTATATGATCACAGAGCATTGGAGTAACATATGATGCAAAAAATTCAATACCAAAATGAGCGCATATTTTCTCACACCGGGCCATTCCCCAGATGATTTGAGATGGACCATCCTAGAAACGCACCCACTGTTGAAACAGGAACTCCTTTTTAAGAAGGAGCAACACTGGATTTTCCGCTTATCTACATGTAAGAAAGGCATGAATGATGAGGTCCCGTGGGTAGAATTAAACAAATAACACCACCGCTTGAAATAAAGGATGTGTAACATGAGGGAGCATTACATAATTGACACATTCAACGGGCATATCAGTATGGGTCATTTTAAAATAGTTATCCCACACATACTCTCGATGGACAATTGGGAGTATGAACCCTGACAGTGTGGTCTCTGAGAAGGAAAACAAGCGATCCCACAACATTTCATGGGGACAAAGGGTTTTAAATACACATTTCCCTTATATGATCGATTGCTACATTGGTCCAGTCCAATTTATTCAGTAGCATTTACAAAAGTAGTCTATAACACACATGTTATATAATCATTATATATACATGCAATCGGCGCTGTCGGTGCGAGTGCTCACCATGGTACATGGAAGTATCGTTTAAACACTAGTTACACAGACAATGTATAAACTGGCCTTTAACGCTGCTGATACAGCTGCTCTCCACGGCCCCTACCTCCTGCATGGCTAATCATAAGCCCGCCAACCCTCCTCCCAACATGGCGAAATAGGTTAACGCACTACGCCTTGAGTGGTAACGTTCCCAACCGAGATACGCAACATACGCTCTAAAATGGACCAATCCGCCGTGCCTTGCCTCTGCTTGAGGAGGCAGAGCCAGGGTAGGTCTCACGGCAGACGCCGCACCGCGTCTGAGTAAGTGGAAAAGAATAGCAGGTTGGATGACTTCGGAAACAAGGTAAGAGTTGTCATGCCTTGGCTAAGACCCTCGATTCACTTTATTTAGATCGCTAATAGGCGCTTTGTTCTGAAATTCCTCTGGGGATACGTTTTAGCCCAATTGAGGGTGAGTGTTTTAAAACATTTGTACCTCCATGCTGTTTGTAAAAAACCATGACATGATATTTGGGATGGTTGCTGTTCGTTTGTAATTGTATTTTGACCACAGGGAGTATGCAGTAAATGCTGCTATGCATGCCACTGGACTGAGAATGGATATTTTCGAGAACTAAATAACAAACTTCTTTTGTATGTTGTGTCTATAATGTCTATGCCTTTATGTACCAGGTTGCTATCCACGTCAACGTACAGTTTTATTGTTTGACCCGTCACATGATTGAGTACTTTGCACTAATTACTGAATCAAGTCATACAGTAGCGTAGGTGATTATTTATGTTAGGTCCTGAAGAATTGCCAATTGATCAGTTTGGACAGACACAGGCAAAAACATTGTTGACCTTGTTTTTATGAATCACTTTGATTTGCTCATTAGGACCACTGCATCCTAGATAAGCATCACATTTCTCAATTAGGGTAGTGAGTCTAACCAATAAAGGGGCATATTCCCAAGGACTTATCGCCGAGTTAGCGGCACTTTATCGCAGCCAAAGTGGTGATAAATTCATCACACCATTCACAAGCTGGTGCTAACAGCCGATATCACCAGTTTTCCTGCGATAGCAGCCGCAAAAAACATCGCCACGGATGACACCGGCAACTAACACTAATGAGATGCAGAGTAGGCTTTCCCGTGCAAAAACCCGCAGAAACACCACTTTGCAACATTCTCAACGACCAGCCAGATCAGCGATAAGAATCAAAAACATGCGATAAGGCGCGTTAGCAGCAGGGATTTAACACCTGCTCCTACCTGGTGTTAAGTCGGACGACAACCTGCACCATGAAAGGGAGCCCAGCCCAGAGCCACACCTGAAGAACAACAAATGCCATGGAGCCACTGATCATGCAGCTCGGAGCCCCAAGAGGGCCACAACACCCACCGCCACCACACCCAGGGCTCCCCCCGGGGCCGTATCCCGGGCACCCCTCCCCTCCCCCCCCGGACAATGATATTTCACATCTACCTTACAAATTCATGAACACAACAATTCGCCAGATGCCGGACAAGTACAACAATTAACATTCATTTGTGATCAGAAAAAGGAAAAACATTCATACATCTTAGAATTTCAAAAATAATTATTTTATTCAAATTCAACTCAACACTAATAATTGGAAGAGTCATGGCGGGTCTTCTCTGGACAATCTGCAAGTCAAAGCCTGCAAGACACAATTGAAGAAAAGAAGGTGCGTCATGCGCTCAACAAAGGACAGAGAGAGAGAGAAAGAAAGAAATGGAGAGAGAGAGTGAAAGAGAGGGAGAGAGAGAAAGAGAGAGAAAGGGGGTGAGAGGGAGAAGGAGAGAGAGAGCAACAGAGGGAGAGAGAGACAGTGAAAGAAAGAGAGGGAGAGTGAGAGAGAGAGAGAGAAAGATAGATAGAGAAAGAGAGGGAGAGGGAGAGAAAGAGACAGTGAAAGAAAGAGAGGGAGAGAGAGAAAGAGAGAGAAAGAAAGGGAGAGAGAGAGAGACAGTGAAAGAAAGAGAGAGAAAGATAGAGAAAGAGAGGGAGAGAGAGAGACAGTGAAAGAAAGAGAGGGAGAGAGAGAGAAAGAGAGAGAGAGAAAGAGAGAGAGACAGTGAAAGGAAGAGAGGGAGAGAGAGAGACAGTGAAAGTAAGAGAGGGAGAGAGAGAGAGAAAGAGAGAGAAAGAGAGGGAGAGAGAGACAGTGAAAGAAAGAGAGGGAGAGAGAGAGAGAGAGAGAGAGAGAGAGAAAGATAGAGAAAGAGAGGGAGAGAGAGAGACAGTGAAAGAAAGAGAGGGGGAGAGAGAGAGAGAGAAAGAGAGGGAGAGAGAGAGACAGTGAAAGGAAGAGAGGGACAGGGAGAGACAGTGCCAACACTGTGCACCCAGGCCTCACAGCTCACCTGCTGCCACTGGTGTGTCTCCAACCACTTGCCGGTATACACTGCAGTCCACCAGGTCTCTCATCTGAAACAGAGTCCACAGCTAATGATGGCAGAGTACATATCATTGCACACGGCAACATCGCTTGGCCGCCCCTGTGCACACAGGCTGCTGCACCCCAGCCCCTCCCGCCACCCAGTGGGGATTGCCCGTCCCTGCGCACCCAGGCCTCACTGCTCACCTTCCGCCACTGGCATGTCTCCAAGAGGGCCCACCACGTGCCGGTGCAAGCTCCAAGCCCGGGGCCCGTGACCTTGGCAGCCTCCACATCATGCAGCCCCGCACCGCGGTCCACCAGGTCGCACACTTGATTCTGGGTCTTGATTTTGCAATGGCAGAGATCATATCAGTGCACACGGCATCATCGCAGGCTGCACACCCGCTCAGCTCTATAGGTGCCACGAACTCTGTGAACCGTGAAGCAACGCCACGTGGCGGTAGGCCCACACTGTCCGCTGGCTCAGGCCTACACTGCGGTCCACCAGGTCGCACCCAGACCTCACTGCTCACCTTCCGCCACCGGCGTGTCTCCAAGAGAGCCCACCACGTGCCGGTGCAAGCTCCAAGCCCGAGGCCCGCGACCTTGGCAGCCTCCACATCATGCAGCCCCGCACCGCGGTCCACCAGGTCGCACACTTGATTCTGGGTCTTGTTATTGCAATTGCAGAGACCATATCAGTGCACACAGCATCACCGCAGGCTGCACACCCGCTCAGCACTTTAGGTGCCCCTACCTCAGTGCACAGAAAGTCACTGTACCGTGGCGGTAGGCCCGTGCCGGCCGCAGTGTAACCGGTGCCACCGACTCCGTGCAACGCAAGTCATGGACCAACTGATGCGTGTGTCTCTGTTGATGTGTCTGCGCCACACGGCCCACAATCGACAATGTTGCAATGTTGCATGCAGCCGGAGGGCATCCGCGCACGAAGGGATTGTACAAAGAGTGCAAGGCCGCTCGGGGTCTTGGCTCATACATGGCAACTGTTGTGTGTGTTCATCGCTTTTGGTGCACCATAAGCCCAAGGCCTAGCCTCAATTGCAGCGCGATAGCCACATCACATTCCCAGGATACAAGCAGTAGTCTGACTAATATTAGGGATGAAAGCCCCTTTGTCTCAATACAGAAGGCGGAAGGACATCTGCACCTCCGACCTTGGAATTGCATGCGGCAGGCACCCCCTGAGAGAGATACCATGGCAGATGATGACGACTCCCACATTACATACAGCGCTAATGAAAGATCAACGTATCCACACCCCACACACAGAAGTCCTTGCTCGAGGTACTCCTGTATGGAATGGCCTTGACACTTACGTACAGGACAACCCATACGTACAAACTTTGCACACTCATACGACTCATTGCTCCAAGCTGTGGCATATCATCCACATAACAGCCGCAGGTCAGAAGAGTGCCGGTTCTACGAGATCGAACAACGCAATGTCAGAACATCCCGGGCACATGCACAATCCCTGTCACGTGGAACTGTACCGTGACCGAATGCTGCATTTGTTGGGGGCACTGCCACTGGCAGTGTTGTGCATCAGTTACCGTCTGAGCTTCCGTCTTGCGTACATCACCTGCATCCAGCCCTGGTTCCACTGTCGATCATGCATATTCAAGTGGCCCATGGATGTCTGCCTATCCAAAACAACGGTAGCTGAACTGGATTATGACATGTGTGTGCGCCCCCTGTTGGACCACAACCAGGAGTGTAACCGTGATACCCGTTCATGGGATGCCTTGGTATTTGGCGTATGTGCTGGCAGTTGGGCATGTGAGATTGCACAATTCCTCGTGTTCAGTGACCACATCGAAGCGCGCCCCTATTGGGCTGTGTTGCGGATTGGTGAAACGACGTGGATGGAGCACATCTGTCTGGACCAGCTAATGGATTGGCTCGCCCCCGTGTTCGTTGAAGTCGACAACGGCGTACTCTTGGAACTGATTGCCCATGAAGCTGCACTCGCTTTCATGGACGAGTAACTACGTTCCTGCAGCCACAAAAGATTGTAACCCATAGCACAGGTCCCAACACCCTTTTGCATCTTGGAGAAATGGACACATATCCCACCATAACAGTGGACATGGCTGCATTCGCCTGGACTCAGAATGCATGTGCGTGCAAGACTGCGGGTTGACACACACCTGTGCAAGGTGAGTGGACAGCGGCGCCTGGCAATGTTCCTCAACCTGACACACCGCTGGAGGGAGAGTACACACATGGCAATGTAGTACTACATGTGACCTTGTTGGACTCCTTCACCTGCTCACTGTCAGCAGAGCAGACAGTCAGCGCAGTCCGGTGGTACAGGACTATGCAGATCCCATGGTCTGTGAGTGGTGTCCCCTGACACGGTGCAATGAGCATTCGCCAAACACCACATGACTCGTCCAGCAAGGCAAAGTGGGCTGAGACCGTTGGCATCCGTAATGATTGGTGTTCATTTGTGCCTCCCCATGTATTGCACCTCTACATGTTCCTTTGCTGCCTGTTAGTGTATGATGCATTGGTCTGCATGTTGTGGCCCTTGTCTTGCCCGTACTGACACGCACATGCTAATAAAGTATACGCAACTTCACTAGTGTTCAACTGTGATGAGTGTTGATTAGCATGCCAAATCGTGTGCCTCAATGAGCATTGTCCGTACACAGGGAGGGACTGACTGACGCATTTCACTTAGGGGTGAGTCCCTATTGCCAGCTCCACCTCTGTGAGCCAGACATTGTGGTTGGGAGAGTTGCTGGTAGACCTGTGCGCTTACGTGTCTTCAGCAATGTGAGTATGGTGTCCAACTTCTTGCCATGTGGATCAATGTATTCCATAAAACCAGGCTGTGTCCACACAGTTCAGTGTGTGTAGGTATGCAAAGAGATGTTCTGTTGTCACATGTGATGTGGGACACTACTTTAGGCCTCCTACCGACTGACATTTTTACACACAGCCCTATTTAATACATGGACGTGGGGCTACGTTGGGGGGTTGCGAGATTGTTGTTCATGATCAATGAGGCCACAGCTAGTTCACACCTTCACAGTCATCTAATTGGCCATGTGTGTCATGGTCAAACATGCGCATTGACGTCATTTCCCAGGGTATACCTTTTTGTGCAATCAATGTCCCTCCAGTCATCCATACTGTTATACTTGATTGAACATAGACATGACACATCTGTGTGATTAGGAATGTTTTATTCACATCCTGTGGAGTGACGGAGCTGGAGCAGTACATGGCCATGCACACCCCACATTACATGGTTGCCCAGTGGAGGGCCAAACAGAGTCCTTTAGGGAATGACAAGTTAATCGGTAGAGGAAGGGTTGAGTCCGCAGCCTGTTTGCTGTGTCATTGGTAACCAGAGCAGATATGGCAGTCCATGTCTGGGTCCAGGTGAATGTCGCAGAGTGTTTCGGGGTACAGTGGAAGGTGTTATACCAGGGCATGATGCAAAGGGCTGTACCAAGCAGAAACAGGCCATATGGCGGAGGATGAATGCTACAACCTCCTTTTTGACACAGAGTCATTACCATCCACATCTTCGTCCTCTGATATGTCTTCTGTGTTAGGTGTGCCAGGTGTGTGTGGTGGTGTTATGGCTGCATCACTGAGTGCCACTGACACATCAGGGGGCGGAGGTGGTATGGCTGCATCACTGTGTGCCACTGACACATCAGGGGACGGAGATGTGTGTGTCGAAGTTCCTGCAGCAGTCATCTGAGACAGGCTCTGTGGCAGCAATGGCAAGATGAGGATCTGCAGGGCATGGAAGATCCCAGCTACATCTCGCTGGTGTTCAGCCATGGCAGCCATCCTTCCTGCCTGCATCCGCTCCATGTTCTCAATTGTCCGCCGCATCTGTGCCAACTCTGTGCTGTTGTCGCTGGAGCCTCTCTGACTAGACAGTTCTTGTATCCGAGTAATGGCCCCAGCGAGGTCAGCCAAGGATTGTTGTAGGGCATGGAGCGGACTGTGGGTGTCCGTTAGGGACTGTAAGTGGTCTCTGATGGGACTAAGACACCCACGTATGGCATCTAGTTTGGCTGCCATGAGGTCGAAACCCACCCGCACCTTTACAGCCAGCCCCCTATGGCAGTCTGACACACGGCGTTGGAATGCCATGTGTTCTTCGGTGAGGTGCTGGGAGCCAGCCGTGGTGGTGGGTGCTTCCTGCTGTGTGGTCTGTGCAGGGGGTGGGATCACCTCGATGCAGCCGGGCTGCCCTGCTCCTGGAGGTGGGGTGCGGAGGCTGTCCACGAGCCGTTGGAGTGTGTCGGAGCAGATGGCCAGGGGGGCCTCCTCATCATCACTGAAGAGATGTCTGGTCTGCTCTGCAGGAGGTGTTGATTGTCCCTCTGCAATGTGAAGGGGAGATGCAGGTTAACAGTGTGTTCCATGTATGTGCACACATTGTACATGTTTACATACAGACTGCATGACAATGTACATTGTGACTGTTTTGGAGGAGCTGGGTATTTGATGGAAGACAGTGGACATTTTGACTACATGACGGATGTGAGGTTGTACTCGTACATTATCATCTGACAGTTTGCTGCTATGCCTGATGTGATTGGCCAGTTTCTATGCACATGCGGCACCAGTTGTGTCCTCTGTTCTGTGGTGTAAGTGTGGCACTTTGTACCACATTGTCGTCAATGTTTATGTGCTGTGATTGCTATGTGTGTGTGCTGCATTGTGGGAGAGTCGCCCCTGCAGCTCTGATTTAGCGGCCCCTTATCCCTTTGAGGCGGTGTGCCTTTGACTTGTGTGCTTTTACGGTGCTGAGATGTTGGCGACTTGGGTCATTTGTGCTCTTGGATGGATTTTGGACTCTTGTGCATTGTTTGTCTGCAGATGTGTTGTTGACGTCAGGGGTTGTATGTGCACGTGGATGTGTCAGAGTGTGACCTGCTCCTTTGAGGATGTTATCCACACTGGGCCACCTCAGTGTCGTGGCATGCACCATGTCATGTATTTTGACTGCAGCCATGCTATTGGTCATGCAGTGTCACTTGCATTGTCAGTGTGGCTCACAGAGCCGCTGCTTTGCTGGGTTCAGCACATGTGCATGGGTAGGTTGTGAGATTGGTGATGGGGGGCCATTTGTGCACACGGTGGACGGGGGCCTACTTGGTGTTTCTATGTGTGCTGCAGTGAGCCAAGGCCATCAGGGACATGTTCCACAGTCATTGTGGGTGTGCAGTGTGCTACACATAATTGTGCATGTGTGCCATTGTGCCCGTCTCCCCCGTCCCCCCAGTCCCTGGTCGTTACTCACCCTGTTGCTGTTGGGTCAGGTTATATCGAGCAGTGTCCGGACCCCCAACTCCTTGCACCGACCTCGCACTGATGACTGTGGCCACCATTTCCTCCAGCTCATCCAGCTCCTCCTGTGGCGCAGGACTCCCACCTCCGGTCACCGTTGCTGCCTTCCGGTTGGCAGCAAGTTTCTGCTTGGTTTGGCTTTTCACATCATGCCAGCGCCTCTTGACCTCCTCCATTGACCTCCTCAACACTCCGACTTCATTCACGTTGTTCACGATGGACTGCCATATTTCCGTTTGTGTTGCCGATGACACAGTGGAGGTGACGAACAGTTGTTGGTAGTGTTCTGTCACCTCCGTGACGATGATCCGGTTTTCCTGCGGACTGAACCCCGTCTTCCTCTTCCTCTTCTCCTTGCCCTTCCCCGGCCCCGGGGTGCCTGGCTGGTCGTCTGTGGGGCTTGTGGGGTTCGCGTTGTCCTCTGCACTCGGTCCGGGTGCGTCCATGGTGCTACGCAGTTAAATGTTTTTGTCTTTTTTTTCTCTGCTTTTATAGTGCATTCTCACGCATGACGCATGGGAATCGCAGGCCTGTCGCTGGTTTTCGCGGATTTTTGTATCACCATTGGGGACATCGGCAAATTTTTCGCGTTCGTGTTTCGCATTTTTTCGGCGTCACGTTCATTTTAACGAGGGCATTTAACGCGTTATCGTGAGACTATCGCATGGTGCCGCCGGGTTGGGAACTGCGTTAACACGGTGTTATTTTCCCGCGATAGACTGCGATGTGAGAAGTTGCGTTAAGCGAATTTGGCTATAGTTAACACACGTTCTTGAGAATATCCCCCAAAATGTTTTAAACATAACATCACTGGACCTATTTTACCTCACTATTAGATACACCACCCTACACACATCACAACAGCCCACACACCCCCACTTCATCATACGGCTAATAAAAGATCTCCAGCAAAGAGCCCCCTAGTGGGTGCCCGTCGGGCATTGTAGCGCCAGCCTGACGAGGAGCAAGCCCAATGATGAAGCATGACACCCTCCAGGGTGTGTGAGGCCACGTGCTCCTATTGGAGCTTATTCCCCGAATCTGGAACACAATACCCCCTTCCCTGTTGTCTTAACCCTGAGGAACTGCACACCTTTGTTTATTAATAAACATTTAAAAAATGTGCAGGTTTGCTAGGTTTCCCTAGGGCCCAATATCCACAGCTAGGCACATTTAAAAAAAAGGGTCAGTTTTCATTGGAAAAATAGTATGTTTCCACATTTCCTGTCGCAGGTAAAAGGCCTACCCACACAAGTGAGGTACCATTTTTATCAGGAGATGTAGGGGAATGCTGAATGGGTGGAAGATAGTGGCTCCCCACAGATTCCAGAACTTTCCATCACAGAAATGTGAGGAAAATGTTTTTTTGTGACAAAGTTTGCGGTTTGCAAGGGATTCTGGGTAACAGAACCTGGTGAGAGCCACACAAGTTACCCCATCTTGGATTTCCCTGAGTGTCTAGTTTTCACAAATGTACAGGTTTGCTATGTTTACCTAGTTGCCGGCTGAGCTAGGGCCCAATATCCACAGCTAGGCACATTTCAAAAAAAGGGTCAGTTTTCAGTGGAAAAATGTGATGTGTCCATGTTGCTTTTTGGACCGTTTCCTGTTGCGGGCAGTATGCCATTCCACACAAGTGAGGTACCATTTTTATCGGGAGACTTGGGGGAATGCTCGGTGGGTGGAGGTTTGTGGCTCCCGGCAGATTTTAGAACTTTCCATCACAGAAATAGGAGGATAATGTGTTTGATTTACAAAGATTGAGGTTTGCAAGGGATTCTGGGTAACAGAATGTGGTGAGAGCCACGCAAGTCACCCTATCCTGGATTTCCGTGGCTGTCTAGTTTTCACAAAGTTACATGTTTGCTAGGTTTCCCTAGGTGCCGTCTGAGCTAGGGCCCAATATCCACAGCTAAGCACATTGTAAAAATGGTCTGTTTTCAGTGGAAAAATGTGATGTGTCTACGTTGCTTTTTGGGCAATTTCCTCTCACAGGAACTAAGCCTACCCACACAAGTGAGGCACCATTTTTATCAGGACACTTGGGGGAATGCTGGTTGGAAGGAAGTTTGTGGCTCGGCTCAGATTCCAGAGCTTTTCATCAGAGAAATGAGGAGAATTCGTTTTTTAAGACACATTTTAAGGTGTGCCAGGGATTCTGGGTAATGGAACCTGGTGAAAGCCACACAAGTCATCGCATAGTGTTTCAAGTTTCAATAGTTCTTTATTTGATCTTTAAAAAAGATCATAAAAGTACAAAGTAAAAAAATACAATAAAATTCATACATGCAGTGTAATACAAATATAAAAGATATTAAAATCGTAAAAATAGAGCAAGTACTAAAAAGGGAAGAACCCCTGCTAGCAGCTAAAAAAAGCCCTAATATCCCCCTCCCATTGATTTTCTGCTACAAATAGCCATCCTAAAAAAAACAACAGACACTATAGCAAATTTCTGGGCGGTTTAACATTTAAAGATAGGTTAGAGCCACTCTACATTTCCGAAAGGCTAATTTTCTCAGTAAAGATTTTTAAAAATAACTGAAAAAAACGGCGATAAAAGCTACAGAAACACATAAAATGTAACAAGATTTGTTCCTCCCTGTCTTTACAGGGGCAAGGGGGAAGCTCTTTACTCCACACCACTGCCAGTTCAGGGAAACAGACCAAATGCCAGACAGATCTGATCTAAATCCAAATAGGAGTGACCTCTCTCAACGGGTTAACTCTAGCGTAAGGTACAGTGGGATATCGTCCATGGCAAGCATGGAATGATTGTAACAGACAGTGTGCTTAATCACTATCTCCTGAGACCGCTTGGAAAAAACATGGTCAGTGAATCTCTGTTTCACTGTATTTTTACTGTCTTTGTTAATCAAACCAGGAGTGCTAAAGAATTCTGAAAGGCTGACATCACCCAAAGAATAGGTAATAGATAAACCCTCATCCAGGCTCAGACAGTCATTAATGACTGCCCTATTAAAACTAGTCTCCCCTTTGCTCCAAATATTGACCCAGAGCAATATGGGGGGCAGTCTAATAGTATCTAGTATGTATTGTAGGTTTCAATCAATCAGGGCTTGTAAAACGTGGCTACTCACCTGTGAGGGTCTCAAGGCGCTGTTGGGGGGAAGAAGCGCAGGGGACCAGACTAAGTGCTGAGTTCATCCGAAGAGCCAGGTCTTGAGGTCCTTCCTGAATTGCATCAGCGAGGGTGATTTACTGAGGTGGATGGGCAGGGTGTCTTGGAGGCGAGGTAGGAGAAGGACATTCCTCAGGTTCTGGCCTTGCAGATTTGTGAGACGGTAGACAGGGAACACTGGGCAGAGCAGAGGTGTCTGTTGGGTACGTGGAATGTGAGGCGGTGATTCAGGTATGCGGGTCCAGCTTTGTGTAGGGACTTGTATGCTTGGGTGAGGAGTTTGAATATTATTCTTCTGTCCACTGGGAGCCAGTGGAGATTGCAGAGATGTTAAGTGATGTGGCTGCAAAGGGGGATGTTGAGGATTAGTCTTGCTGCAGCATTCTGGACAATCTGGAGTCTTCAGAGGAGTTTCTGGGTGACGCCGGCATGCAGTGCGTTGCCGTAGTTGAGTCTGCTGCCAATGAGGGCATGGGTGACTGTGTTCCTGGATTCGGTGGGGATCCATCTGAAGTTCTTTCGAAGCAGGCGGAGTGTGTTGATGCAGGCCGAGGAGACAGTGTTTATATGGCGGTCCATTGTAAGCGAGGAGTCCAGTATGATGCTGAGGTTTCATGCATGGGGGGAGGGGGACTTCCTAGAGTAGAGGGCCACCAGGAGTTGTTCCAAGTGGAGGGGGAGGCTCCCAGGATGAGGACTTCTATCTTGTCCGAGTTGAGCTTCAGGCAGCTGTCCTTCATCCAGACGGCGATGGCTTTCATTCCTTCGTGGAAGTTGTTCCTGGTGACAGTGGGTTATTTGGTGGGAGAGAGGATCAGCTGGGTGTCGTCTGCGTAGGAGTCGATGTTGAGCCCATAGTTCCTGACGATAGCTGTGAGGGGGGCCATGTAGATGTTGAAAAGGGTGGGGCTGGCGGAGGAGCCCTGGGGTCCTCCGCAGCTGATCTCTGTCGGTTTCCAGAGGTACGGTGGGAGTTTAACCCATTGTGTTATGCCAGTGTGGAAGGAGCAGGTCCAGTTGAGGGCCTTGTCTTAGATACCAGTGTCATGGTCTCTTGTGGCTAGGGTGTGGTGGGAGATGGTGTTGAAGGTCACAGAGATGGCCAGTAGGATGAGGGCGGCAAATTTGCCCTGGTCGAGGAGGGAGCGGATATCGTCGGTGGCAGCAAAGAGGGCGGTCTCCGTGCTATGATTGCTTCGGAATCCAGATTGGGAGAGGTCCAGGACATGATTGGTTTCGATAAAGTTGGCGAGCTGGGCTTTAATGGCTCTTTCGATGACTTTGGCGGGGAAGGGGAGCAGGGAGATAGGCCTGAAGTTCTTGCGGTCCTTCGGGTCTGTGGAGGATTTCTTCAGGAGGGGGTTGATCTCGGTGTGTTTTCAGTCATCGAGGCAGGTAGCGGTCTCGAGGGAGCAGTTGATGGTTCGGCATAGCTCAAGTGCGATGGCGGCTCTGTGGAAGATGCGGTACCGGCAGGGGTCCGAAGGTGTTCCGGACTGGATGCTTTCCATGGTCTTTATGGTGTCGTCCTTGGTGAGCGGGGACCAGCTGTGCAGAGTCGGTTCGGGGGGGTCGGCATCGGTTGTGGTGGTTGCTGGCATGGTAGGGTGGTCCTGGGTGTCGATGCTGTCATAGATAGTCTTGATCTTTTGGTAGAAGAAGGTGCTGAGTCTGTTGAAGAGGTCTTGGTAGTGTGGGACGTCTGTGGCCTCGCTGTTGGGTTTGGCGAACTCCTTGAGGATGCTGAAGAGCCCTTTGCTATTGTGTGCATTGTTAGTGATTCTGTCTTGGAGGGACTTCTTCCTTGTGGTTTTGATGAGGTGGTGGTGTGCAGTGGTGGCTGCTTTGAAGGCGGTGTGGGCTTCCGGGGTTTTGTTGTTCCTCCATGTTTCTCGAGCCGTCTACAGGTGCGCCTGGACTCTTGAAGCGCAGGGGTGAACCTGCTTGCTTTCTTGATGTGTTATTTGCCAGTGACTTTCTTGAGCGGGCAAGGGTGGCAGCACAGTTTGAGATCCATTGGTAGAGGTTGCATGCTGTGGGTCGGTAGGTTGGGTGAAGGAGCTGGGGTATGGAGATGGGTGAAGGTGAGGCAGCAGTGAAGGCAGTAGAGTGGGCCATGGGTGTTGGTCGGTGTCGAGAGCTGGCAGTTGTTGTTGCGTTTGGAGTTGAGATAGTGGAGGATTCTGGCGTCGTAGCTGTGGCAGGTCAGACGACCAGGGTCCCTGGCGTTGGACACGGTTGGGTTGCGGATGAGCGCAGACGTTCTTGCCTTTAATACAGAGTGTAAGATAAAAGTGGCACTCGAGGGAGGGAGATTCAACAATCTTCTGCAGATTCTGTTCTCTTCCACCTGGATTGGTGTAGCATTACAAAACCCCCAAACCCTTGGTTCGTAAGTGGCCGTAGAGACACACTGCATTCTGTATAATTTAAGAAAAGGGGAAATAGTGGACCTACAATCCCTCTTAGCCAAATTGAAAAGAGAACCCACTGCCCTCCCTAAATTCCGGCATGCATTGGTTAGTTGCATCTGCCATGAGTTACTTGCATCAAACTCCAAGCCTAGATAACATAAACTTGTCACTCCACTTAGCTGTTTACCTCCCAAGTTTAGTGCTTCTAAACTTTCTTTCCAGGACCAAATGCCATAATATGAGATTTTTCATTGTTGGTTTTCATATTAAGTGTATTCATGAAGATCAGAAACGAATCTACCAATTTATGGAGTCGGGATGTCGGGATGGCTAAGTTAGTTATTTTTGGCACGTCGTTAGTTGACTCTGATAAACAAGCCCCCAAGTTGTTTATGTACAAGATGAAAAGCAACGGTGCAAACACACACACTTGGCGTACACCGCTGGCTAAAGAAAATGAATCAGAAGAGTTCACCTAATTGGCCATACCTAACCATAGCACTCAGTTTTTCATGGTGGTCATGCAAAAAGTTTACCAGAGCAATAACCACCCCCAGATTGCTCATTGCTCAGCATCTGCCACAGTTTAGTTCTCTTTATGCAGTCAAATGCAGTAGAAAGTTCCATAAATGCCAGGTACAGTGGACAGCGCCTGGTATAGTGTATTAACTCACTTTCAGATGTAAATTCTTGCACTGATCCACTGTACCCAGCCCAAGATGAAAGCCGTATTGGTGTGCACATAAGATCTTATTATCTAAGTCCAATGTTTGTAATCGGTTCAAAGTAGCTCTCCCCAGGATCTTTTCTGTGCTTTCCACCAGTGAAATTGGTCTATAGCATTTTGGGGACCCCTATCCCCTTTCTTAAAAATCGGCACTATTATGGACTTGGCCCAAGACTCTGGGATATTATAATACAGAGAGCTGTAAAAATATTTTACCAAAAGAGGAGCCCAGAGATCCAGATTGCATTTAAACAGGTCTATGGAGATCCCGTCAGGACCCGGTGCCTTACCATCGGCAATTGCACGGATAGCCGAGTCTTCTTCCTGAACGGTGAACTGCAGAGGAATGGGGGATAAAAAGCTGCTTCCACTTAACCTCATGCTAACTAACGCTATCCAAAGAGTAAATGTCAGTGAAGTGTTTCACCCAATCCTGCCCTAAAATATTATATAATAAAATAAGGTTCGCAGGGGTATCACGCAGGGAAAGCCAACGTTCAGTTTCCCAGAACACCTTGCTACAATTATGCTTAGCGGCCTGCTCTAAGGTCTCCCAGTCCTTGCGGAATAGATAATGCTTCCTTTCCCTAATGGTTTCCTATAGAGCTTCCTAGCCTCCTGGATCGCCCTTCTGCCTCTAGGAGAATCTGCTAGCACCTTTCTAAGGTGGCGGTTAGCTGCAGAATATTTATTTTTAAACCACAGAGGATGGGATATCACAGGTTTAAAGGTTTTAGTAGGGATTTCCTAATAATACTATACAATTGCTGATTATGATGGAACAACTCATTCGTGGTTCCATCAGACAAACAACCCAAAAGCACTGTGAGATGTTTCTTTACTAAATCATTTAATGCTGCTGCTGCTGAAGGTGCCATACCAGCCTTAGACCGTCGTTGGAGTGAATATTAATATCATCAAATGAGAAGGGACCACTTTCTCTATCTAATGGGAAAACTCCTTTGACAAGTAAGGCATTGTGGTCACTCCTCTGAGTTTCAATTACTAATCTGTGTCAACACCACTGTGGAAAGCATTTTGAGACAGACATATAATCAATGATTGACACTTTCCCTCCACCTCTATAAGTTAGTTTGGCAGGGCAACCCACCAGGAATTAATCAACTACATCTTCGAGATCAAGCCCCTGGAGTCTCCATTAGCAACATCAGTGCTGATACATTGGGTGTCCTGCTCGGCATATTCAATCCCTAATTTAGAATTGAAATCCCCACATAATAGGATCCTTGGGGAAGATCCATTCATTGCCCCCAGTGGTTTTAGAGCTGCTATAAAAATCAGTTAACTCATAAAATAGATTAATATAGGTCTTAGAAAAATTGTTATTATAAAAATTAACTAAATAAAAACTAAAGAGGTTCCTACTGTCTTTTATTGACAGGACCTGGAACGCAGGACTACTCATATTTACAATAGACAATTTGAGTTGGAGATTAAGCTTGACCCAGATAGTGAGGCCTCCTTTGGCTCTTCCAGAGGGGGAGGCCACAGTCAGACACGAATTACATGAAAAACAATTGCATGATATAGGGGATACGGCCCAGGTTTCTTGGAAAGTGATGACATCATACCCGTTTATAAAAGCGAGCCACTCAGGGTTGGTTAACTTGTTTTTTAGCCCAGCCACATTCCAACTAAGAACAGTAAAATAACTACACTCACATGACACTGTTGCCTGCAATTCCCTGAGCAATGTTTGGGTAATGTCATGATTTAATAAACAAGTGTTATTTGATATGTCCAGGGTAACCTTTAACTCTGGGACGGGGGGTATTTACCTCACTGTACTTTAACTGGGCATCCAAACCGTAAGGTCACAGAGATGGTTCACTAATACTAGGGCATGAAATCGTCATTCAAATGAAGAGGGTAGTCAATCATGCTCATCCAGGTTTTCTAATGGGGCAAAATTATTAACACATCTAACATTGAATTTATTAACAATTGGACACAATGGGGGGCTCAGGTGCGACTCAGTGGACAGCTCTAAAATATATGGTCTATAAAAATTGCCCAGTGAAAGGATACGAACACCACCACTTGAAGGGGACTGAAGGTGCCCAGACAGGATTCTCTCTGTAAATATTGGGAGCCTAATATTCACTATAACAGAGTCCCCTTGGAGTGTCTTGGGGGAGGGTCCAGCCCAGGCCACACAGCGCACAATCTAAATATTATGATAATCCGGTACATTAAAAATTGAGTTTTTTGCCAGCCAATGACACCGTATTTTGGAGCTGGATGGAAGACTCTTGGGGCAAATTCGGCACTGATGGAACACCCCTCTAGGATAATAACATAAGGACAGCTGGCGGTAGGTAAATTAATCAGAGGAAGCTGTGGATAACTTAAAGTGGATTGAGAGTCCGCTGATAAATAGGACAATATACAGGCAGAGACAGCAGACCTAGAATCTGGGCTGAAACATTTGGAGCCATCTCAGGCTAAATATGAGATGTAGGTCTCTGACACACATTATCCCTTGATGACATACAAACACAATTACTGATAGAAGGAAGATTGCCATTATGAGTTGCCATGTCATCAATAATTACATTCTTAGGTGGGAAGAAGACCCCCTTTTGAGAGGACTTCTGTTGCTCCAGGTATATAGATAAAACTTTCCCAATTACAGTTTCTATTTTATCTAGTCTCTCTCTCAAGGGATTTAAGCAATCTCTCAGACTCACAGTGAATTTATTCAGCATTGTGTCCGAGGAAGAGTGCTGTGTGACTCCTGTGTCATTTGTAGCGCCTAAACCAAGTTCCCGAAGAAGGGGATGGAAATGAGGAAGTCAATTCTATCACTCACCTGGACTACCACTTACGTTTCAAAGCTGGGGGGTTTACTGCTGAAGTGAGAGTTAAGGCCTCCTTACTTGGAATATGTAAGGCAACTCCCGCTGCCTCATTCCTCTGGGGTGAGGTCTTGGAGACTGACCTGTCTATCACCTGCAGGGCCGGACTCACAACTTCCCTAACCGGAATGGCTTGATCTTGAGGTGAAATCTCTCTTATACACCCCAAGGACAAACGTCTCTCGGCTAAGTCGAGCTCCTTGGAAACAACACTGACCACTCTAGCTAAGATAGAGTCTATCGTGGTGGGATTCCGCCCTGCTTGAGTCATGGTAGTGGTGGCCTTCTTTTTACCCATTTCATTCACTTTAAAGTCCGTAGGAAACAGTGAGAAACAAAAAAAGTAAGGGTCAAATGCCCCAGACTCTATGAATACCCTGTTTACCCTTAATAAACAGGGTTTATTATCGTCTAACTTTCCGGACGCCTGGGTTGGTAAAACTCTTTCCACGACTGCCTTCATGAAGCTGCAGGCCTGTGATCTCAGGGCCAAGAGGGGGAGCCCAACCCAGCCTCCTCGGGGCTCTGACGGGTGCAGACAGGCCCGCTCTTGACCTGGGCCACACCCGGGCATGTTCCCTGCACGTCCCGCACTGCGGGAGCCCCAGTGTTTACAATAGATGCCTCCTGGTGCGGCTCATGATGTAGTTAGGAGGGGAGCAGTCTGAGGCATGAGGTTCTCATCCCCGCTCCTGACGCACAAATCACCCGCTGACTCCCGTTGCTGTGCGTCCAGCGCTGCGGGAGCCCCAGGGCTGGAAATAGGTGCCTCCTGGCGTGGCCAATGACGTAGTTGAGAACAAAGCAGTCTGGTGCGTGCAGTTCTTGTCACCACTCCAGACTCACAAATCTCCCTCTGACTCCCGTGGCTGTGAGTCCCGATAGTGGATCCCCCTGGTTGTCTAGTTTTCAAAAGTACTCAGTGAAAACATTTGATTTGTCCATGTTGTGTTTTGGTCCGTTTCCTGTCACGGGATCTAGGCCTACCCACACAAGTGAGGTACCCATAGACTTGGGGGAATGCTGGGTGGAAGGAAGTTTATGGCTTCCCACAAATTCCAGAACTGTCCATCATAGAAATGGTTTGCAAGGGATTCTGGGTATCAAAACCGTGTGAGAGCTGCACAAGTCACCCCATCCTGGATTCCCCTGAGTGTCTAATTTTAAAAAAAGTACAGGGTTGCTAGGTTTCTCTAGGTGCCAGCTGAGCTAGGGCCCAAAATCCATAGCTAGGGACATTGTAAAAAAATGGTCAGTTTTCAGTGGAAAAATGTGATGTGGCCCACGTTGCGTTTTGGGCAGTTTAATTTCGTGAGCACTAGGCACTAGGCCTACCCACACAAAGTACCATTTTTATCAGGAGACTTAAGGGAACACAGAATAGTAGAACAAGTGTTATTACCAGTTGCCTTTCTGTGCATTTCTGTCTTGCATAATGTAAGACAGTGTGAAAAAAGCCCTTTAATTCACTACTCGTATAGGCATCCACAAATGCAGAGCTGTGCAAACAACCACAGCTTCTAAACTCCATACCTTGTTCCAATTTCGGATATACATAGGTTTCCTTGATACGTATTTTTCAGTCCTTATATTTTACAAATTAATTGCTGTATACCCGGTACACAATGAAAAACCATTGCAAGGTGCAGCTTGGTTATTGGCTCCTGGTACCTCGGTTTCTTGGTGAACCTAAAAGCCCCATATATTCCCACAACCATAACAGTCTGGTGGACATAACGATATATTGCTTTAAAAAATCTGCTATCGTTAGAATAAGTTACAGCTGAAAATGTAGGCACAAATTGCAGTTTTTTCAACTCAATTTCAATATATTTTAATTTAACTGTTACTTTCTATAGGAAAAGCTTAAAGGATCTACACAAATGACCCCTTGCTGAATTCAGAATGTTGTCTACGTTTTAGGCATGTATAGTTTTTCAGGATCCATTATTGGTTTCAGACCCATTTCTACCACTAAATGGAAGGAGGTTGAAAGCACAAAATATAGGAAAAATAGGCTAAGTCCCAGTAAAATGCTAAAACTGTGTAGAAAATTTTGGTTTTCTGAAAAAGTCTACCTATTCCTGAAAGCTGGGAAGATGGTGATTTTAGCACTGCAAATCCTTGGTTGATGCCATTTGCAGGGAACCAATCACTCAATCAATCAAAAAACCAGAAAAAAACAGATGCTTTCTTCTTCAGCACATTTTTCCAATTTTTTGCAAAAAAAAATCAAATTTTGCTCTATTTTGGCTAATTTCTTAGTCCCCTCCAGGAAAATCCACAAACCCTGGGTACCTTTAGAATCCTCAGGATGTTGAAAAAAAGGGGATACCTTATATGGACAAAACATTATGGGGGCCTAAGCGCGAACTACCTCAAATAGCCATAAAAGGCGTAGCACGGGGGGGTAAAAAGCCTGGCAGTGAAGGTTTTAAAGAGAAAAATAGAGCCTAAAAGATCAAAGCACCCACCACTGGTATCTGATTGCGCAAGACCAGGACAAAGTAGAAAGTTAAGATTTCTAGGTTCGGATTTAGTCACTTTTATGAAAGTCGAAAATCCCCAGGGGGATGAGGCTGAAGGTTGTGTCGGACAGGGGCTGCAGGAGGCTGAATACACTTCCATAGAGGAGCCACTGAACAGGATTTGCTGCTGCGGAGAAGAACATAGAAGGGGCTACCGCAAAATCAGCCGACCGGCAATGCACCTCAGGCACATCGGCAAGCAGGTAGGTCCCAGTCTCCCCTCTGCACATTTCGTCCAAAAATGTTCTACATTCCAAGTTTTGTATTTGGGCTATCTGGGCACCTTTCGCACCACTTCCAATGCTGCGTAAGTTATGACTCTGGCATAACTCTACAAGGTATGCTTTCCCACACATGGGTGACACAGGTGAGCTTATTTCAAAGCATCAGTGATGAATGTGAAAGACAGGTTATTGTATCCCAGCAGAATACTAATCAATGTGTGATTAAAATAGAGTTATTGTCTTTGGGTTTCTATCAATCCCTAGGACGGGATCAGGGGCACCATGGTAAGAGTCACAAACCTATTTCGTTATTCACAATATCACACAGACACATTGCACTAAGAAGAATAAACACTTTTAAGTAAAACTAGTTATTACTACAGGCACAACCAGTTTCTCAGTACATCTAAAATAACTATATAGAATATTATAAAAACAGCAAGAAGGAGCTATATTAATAACAAGAATAAAATGAACATTTTTAACATTGTTAAAATGTTATTTAGAGTCTAAAACCCTAACATCTATTTCTATGCGCTACACTGAGAGAGCATAGAAGGCAGAGCAACTTGCAGTCTAGAGTTTCTTGGGGAGAAGAGATGCACTGCATACCTGTTTAAAAGCAAAGGCTGTCTTTATCAGTAAAGGCAAACACACACTGCAGTAGCAGTCAGTTGGACTTTTTCCAGAACTCGGCTTAATAAGCTTCAGGCAAGATGTAGGATCTGCGAAGTATGAAGTGTGTTAGCTGTAGGTGAGACTGTCGCTGGCAGAATCTTGGGCGATAATCTGTGGGAAGGACCTCTCCTGATAAGTGGTCAAGTGGTAGACCTTATATGCTAAATCTTATCAGGAATTGGAATTTCTAACATAGGTTTAGGAATGTCTGGCTCTGTAATAGGTGATGTGCATCACGGTGTGTCCCCCAGACGATTCCTTATGAACATATATTGTAAAAGACGTCAATTCAGACTACACTATTTTTGGTTTTATGTCTGCATGTGTTTATATTTAACCTTGACATGGTGAAGAGTAGACATTTGACCCAGACAAATGTTGCATCAAGTATTTTATCTATGTCATTAATCGAATAGTTTGTTGCTTTTACAGTTCTAAGAATGACAAGGTCTGGCAACATCTGCATCTAAGGGCAAAACAAGACAATGATTCTGCATAAATCAAAGAATATAGCAACTTCCATTGTCGGAGATAGGGAAGATGGTGACCTCCATTAATTAAGATAGAGCCAGGACCTACTTAAAATGGAGTCGGACCTTAGGGACTTTACGGCAGACCTGAGACATGTTTTAAAGGGCTACTTAAGTGGGTGGCACAATAAGTGTTGCAGGGCCATTTACACTCCCGAGTATCAATCATTCAGGCTCATGTAAAGCACGACTACTCACCCGTAAGGGTCTCAAGACGCTGGGGGGGATTGCCTGAGATGTAGAGACAGGGAGTTCCAGGTCTTCGCAGTGAGGTATATGCTGGGTAAATGGTATACCACTTTACTAGGAATTATAATTAAATTAAATATGCCAATCAAGTGTAAGCCAATTTTACCATGTTCTATGGAGGGAGCAATAGCACTTTAGCACTGGTTAGCAGTCCTAAGGCCAACAAAACCCAATACCATCAAAAATAGGACGGGAGTAGACAAAACGTTTGTGGGAAGACCACCCTAAGGCTGATAGGTCTAACACACTCAATTAATAAAATTATTGAATCAAAATTTATAACATATTCTGCATCACTTTCTGCTTCTTTCGCCACTTTAATTTCTTCACGTTTTCGATTTTAATGCTTTCCTTTCACTCCCAGACTCAACATGTGTAAAAAACACCCAAAGATTGATAGCAAAAGAAACAAGACAATTTTACAAATTGTTATGGTTATTACAGGAGTTAGAATTAATCTCATAGTTGCCCCGTGCTAAACTATTGAATTGATCACCTTTCTAAAACCCTTCCCTCTCTCAATAAACCAGGAAACTACAATCTCATCATAATCCATGCTTTTCCAAAGAAATATCAGCAAGATTGCTTATGCATGCATAACCCTACTGTCATAAGTTATGCAGGTACTACATTCCTTTACCTTCAATACTTTGCAAACACCGCCTTCCTTGGCAAGAAGGATATATAGTGCTATGCGGTTTTGCTCGCACAGCGATTAATTCAGTTTAATTTGATTAAGGGCTCTAGCTGTATTAGAAGCAAGTTTATCCACAAGCGTAGAAAAGCATTTAATTTTCACATCATTCATAGCCTCACATAAGGCAGGAGTAATAGCACCTAATATATCCAATACTACCTATCCAAATCCATATTTTACTGTCTTGAAATCAACTGCATTACCTATTCCACTTTTATGATTGACTCTGAGAAATATTAAAGCAAGATAACCCGATCCAACCCAATTGCACAGCAAATTGAAATAAGCAGTCTTACCACACATATTATAAATTCCTCTCTGCACCAGCTCTTCACCAATCAAGAAATCATCATTTATAAAATAAGTTCTTTCACACTCACTTTCTCCCACGTATTTACCTTCACCAATTTTCAAAGGTTCATGTCGCACCATACACATCTCCCCCTTCCTCTCACATTCCATTCTCAATCGTGGATGCATATTTGACAATCTAAATTCTTTTTCAACTTTAATCTGTTCTCTTATCTTTCTCTTCTCTCTACAATCTCTCATAATCTTCACTATCCTCTCATTATACTCATTAACAAACTCATCTTATTCTTTACTCAAACACACACATAACCCCACTTAGCATTTGTAATGGCATGCTTAATTTGTGCAATTAATTTTAAGAAATGTACCACGTTTAAGACGCTTGTTAACATCTTCCATCTTTAGGTAAAGCAGGTCAAACAAGTGAGACATTGAAATCCGACAAGGAGATGACGAGATGAACACTCATTCTTGTTAAATATACTAACAAACATGTTACAAGACGAACTACATGAAAGTGGAAGCTGTAAGTAAGGAACACCTTCACCTGCAAAAGAGGGAAGAAAAGTACAGACATAACAGTTTTTAACAGTGATTATCTGTATATGTTCAGCCAACCTTTTAGTGTAAATATTATCCTGAATTAACAAAATTTGTCCTATGTTCAGTGAGTTATCTTTCACTTCAATATGTACTGCAGTTAACTCAATTTTTGAGGAGATATAGCCTATTTGAAAAAGTAGGCACAACAACAGACCTACTAATAATCAATTCAATTCAAATACTGTATTTTTCAGTGATATACTATAAAAGAGACACAGATTAAAGTTTAAAATAGAAAAACAAACCTTAAAAACAATTACGACATATTTAAGAAAGTGATAAAACAATTAAGTGCAACAATAGGATAAACATGAAATCACACAAGATCCTTACAACTTCTCGTACAAGTTAAAAAGCACTCAGATTATAAAATTGTTAAGAATGGTAAAGCCATTTTAGATAAGGTTTTGCTAATACTTGATTACTTGTTTATCATTAACCAAGCATGAAACAAATATCTGGACACTGGAAAGACCAGATAGGGTTTGGTCAGGTGTCAGCTTGGAAAATTCTGGTAGCTTCCTTGTACCTACTGACACTCAGATTTCAGCAAATTGGAATCAGCCATTTGGCCCGCGGTGTTTTGTACATTGGGCAAAAAAAGAGCAGGTGTGGTATATCCTCTTTCTTATGACCATACAAGCTGCACTCCTGGTCTATATTATTGAAAGGCCTTGACCATTTTGACGTAAAACTTTTGAGGGGCAGGTTTCCATGTCGGAGCTGAATGTATAATTTTTTTGCTAAGTTTGGTTCAATAAATTTTTGGAGTAAAAGTTGCCTTTTTTCATTAAAAACGAAATAGTTAAAGTGCCTTGTGCCCGCGTTAAAAGAATATTAAGTTCATAGGTGGGGAAATTATTTTTTAACTCCTTTACTGTAATATCGGTACAACAGCCAGCCGGGTCATTCCAGAGGATATCTAAGCCCATCCCCCTTAAGGTGTCTTTCACATATTTATTTCAAGGTAGGTTAACAGCATTTGGATTTCTAAAAATGTCCACCAGTCCATTTCGACAGTGCAGAAGTTCAGGTGTGGCCCAGATTCGTCTTCAGAAAATTAATGGACGGAGTTCAGTCTTCTCCGTAATTGACCTGAGACCCAAATCAAGCCTCAATGGTACTAGGGGAGTGCTGACTGGTAGACACAGCATTTGCCTAATAAATCTGTTCTCAACCATTTCCAAGGGTTTCATGCTTTTATGGCCCCATAGCACTGCACCGCATAGTACAACCGCTAGTGCCTGGTACGTATATAGTTGGAATACTGGTGCTACAAATTTACACAACAAACCTTTACACAGCTTCAGACCCCCACTTTGCTGTTCTAACTTTAATCTTCTTTTAGTAACATGTGCTGTCCAGTCCAGCTTCTCATCAAGTGTAATCCCTTGATAATCAAAACGACGTACCTGTTCGAAAGGGACACCATCTAAGGAATGTTTGGAGATTGTTGAGGGACAAGGATTAAAAACCATAAATTTCGTTTTGCTAATGTTAGTTTCCAACCCCCTCGACCAACAGAATCTGCTAAAACCATTGAGTATTTTCTGCAGCCCCATGAGAGAATTTGACAGCAAAAGTGTGTCGTCAGTGAACATGAGGGCCGGAACCCTCATGCCAGCTAGACGCAGGGCATCATTTCCACTGCTATTTGAAAAATCTGCAAGGTAATTTCAAAACAGGGTAAAAAGGGGGGGAGGCAATACACAACCCTGTCTTACGCCGCCGTTCACTGGAATAGGATTGGTAACTTCACCCAACTTGCCACATCTAATTTGTGCATAGTTATTCTGGTGCAATTTTTCAATTAAGCTGCACAAGTAGGTGGGGATGCCCAGTTCTGCAAGGCGATTCTACAACATGGCTCT
Source organism: Calotriton arnoldi (assembly GCA_963921515.1). Taxonomy (NCBI): domain Eukaryota; kingdom Metazoa; phylum Chordata; class Amphibia; order Caudata; family Salamandridae; genus Calotriton; species Calotriton arnoldi. The sequence goes on from CAWUFW010010210.1 coordinate 215,704, forward strand.
TGGAATAAGGTTGAATGCAGCTCTTAGGTCAACAAATACTGCATAAAGCCCTCCCTTCTCGAGGTTAAAGGTCTTCCAATAGATCATCTGGAGTCTAAAGACCTGATCCATGGTGGAAGTGTTGGATCGAAATCCAGCTTGAAGAGGGTAAAGGATTTAATTCTCTTCAAGCCAGTATTGGAGTCTGCTCAGTATGACCCTGCTAAAATGTTTATGTGCCATGTCAATTAAACGGATTGGTCTGTAATTGGCAGGGTCCAAGGGACAACCCTTCTTATAGATAGCGAGAATCTCGGCCCCAGCACATGACTTAGGTATACTTGCACCCTTTAAAATGGCATTAAATACCACAGTTAAGTATGGTGACCACACCTCTATTTCTGATTAAAAAAAAGGTCTCCTGGGATCTTACCGATGCCAGGTACTTTCCGCTGGGCTATCTTTCTAATGGCATCTTCCAGCTCCTTGCACATTATTGGGGGAAAACCTCTGTCATTCCTCTCTGTTCCAGCACATAGGGAGATGACTGGAGATTCAGGGGTATGTTCGCCTCAGTGTTTTGTTGGTATAAATTGGTAAAGTGGGCTATCCATGCCTCTGCTTATACATTGTTATGAATTTTAGGTCTCCCTTCTCTATTCCCAGTGGCAATTAGATTCCAGAACAGAGTTTGATAATTCTCCCTAGAACCAGCTAAAGGTAGGTCCTAATTCTGGCAATCCCATTCCCTTTTTGCCGCTGCTATAGTTAATCTATATTCGCCTCGTTTTTCCTGAACCTCATCCCTGTTGCAGCTCTTGATGGCAATAATCAGAGCACTTTTAACCAGACTACACTTTTTATTGAACCAGGATGGTACACTACTCCTTGGCCCTTGGCTAGTTGCATCTCAGATAAAGTCCTCCTTTAAGCTATGAAAGAGGGACTTAGGCACTTCTTTTGCCCGTTGTACGGCTAGTTCATCATCGGGCCTGGCTCAAAAGTACTAAATATCTCCAATGCATTGCCCACCTTATCGCATACGGACCTCAAGGCCCTCCCAAACCTGACCACAATGGATTCTATGTTTATTATTAGAAAGCCTACCCCTCTCATCAAATGGCTGGGGGAATGGTTTGCTTATTTAAATTGTTAGGGAGTTCTAGATCCAATTCAAGCGTGTTATGGTCACTATAATGCCTAATTACCACAGCCATATCTACTAGGAATGGCCACATTTTAACATCTAGTTATAAATAGTCAATGAGACTAGTACTTCCTATTCGATTAAAAGTATGGGTTCCCATGCTATTGGATTTAGTTAGCCCGTTATAGGCATAGATCATACTATTTAGAGATACAGCGTTTAATTGTAATGCCAAGGGGAACCATCTTCTGATGGGGGGATAGTAAGAGCAGGGAATGAGCATATCCTGTCCTCCTCTGCCAAAGAATGGTAATTAGCCGAGTCCAGTGGTTAAAACTGGCAGTTTAAGTCACCCCCCACAAGTTTTAGCATATTTGGATGGAGGCCTGCTGTGTGGGTAATTAGCTTATCAAAGATAGTGGATCCCAAGCGTTTAAGTATACATTATAGATATTTACTCGAGAGCCTTTAGGTAATTTAATGGTCATGCAAAGAATATGTTCCTCAATTGTTTCGGTCCCAAGCACCACACACCCTGTGTGTACCCCAATCCAGGTCATTAGGCCTCCTGCGGGCCTTCCCTTCCCAAAAGACCTGGCGTTAACATTGTAGATGGCAAAGGCAGGATAACTGATTTCATGACTTTGCCATGTCTCTTGAAAGACGCTAACATCAAACATATTGATATATTTGCCCCAGTCAGGATCCCCCAATTTGGAGCCAAGGCTGGCGGCATTCCAGGAGAGTATCCTTAGTTTTTTTTGGGTTGCCCTGCAGATTTCTACGTAGCTCAGGTCCCCTGTGAGTCGCCATACTTTTCCCACCCACTTGTTCAGGGGGCTTAGTGACTAATGAGGCATTTATGGCTTAAGCTGATGATATCACCCTCGGGGAAAGGTCCAAGTCGAGAAAGGGCCCTACCTGGGATCTAAATACTCTAGAAGTTTCAATGAGCTGACTGGGCATTAATATCCTCGGGCTAATGTTATGGTCATTGGGCTGTGAGTGCCTCACTCTCCTACGGGTTGCCTTGCTAGGGCAGTGAGCTTGTAAACCACGGGTGTGACTGCTAACCTTATCAAGTCAATCAACAAGATCTAAGGAACCATACCTATTGTACACTGGGACGTTGTATTAATCTTCTTGTGATAAATGGTTTGCTCTAGGATACTTGTTGGATAAAAAAGAATGATTCTTCACAGCTGGTGGCAGACTTATTTGGTAGGCCAAAGGAGGCTTATAGAAATATCCCAGGTGAAGTAAGTTCACCCCTGTACCCCCCAAATGATCAGTGGGACAATTACTTAACAAATCATAAACAACTATAGGGTCTCTAATAATTACTAATAATCTCATTAGTAGCATGTAAGAAAGTCACCCTTTTTGCCCTTTTCACCCCCATTTTTTCATTGATACTGGTGGTAATTGACTCTGACTGTGCCCTGGGCTCTGCTAAACAGGTCCAGGACCAGTGCTCTGATGAAAAAGGTATATGGTAAAATAATGGCAATTGGCAATGACAGACCCTCTCAGCCCCTAGTATATAATAGGGCAAGGGAATTTAGAGGCCCAGTACATTTCCTGCACGGGATTGTGCACTGCTGTGTGTCTACTGTCCTTTGTAAAGGCAGCCCTGCTTTGCAGACTTCCTTTAAAAAGTAAATTACATGCAAACTCGACTTTGGTGGTACAGGTACTTCCGAAGTGTTAAACTACCTTATTTGTACATATAAGTCATCCGCCCGGCACCCATAGGTGCCCCAGGGATGGGGTGCCATGTAAGTATAAGCAGGGACATTATAAAAGGTGTTTTATATGCCCTGGTGAGGGAAAATCTGCCAATTTCGTTTCCCCCCATTGTAGATTCTTAGCTCCATAGGCTAAAATTGGAATATCTTATTTAATTACAAATATTTCTAGGAAGGAGCTAAAAATTTCATTTAAAGACTTAAAACATGGGCAATGATGAATCCAACAACTTGCCATTGATGAATTTATCGTAACTAGTACAGAAAAAAAGTTATAGAATTTTCTCTTCTGCAAGCCAAAATCCGGCCTCCTAGCAGTCTCTGCTGATTGGTCAACCTTAACAGGCTTAGCCAGGCTGCTTTGATGAGGTGATAAGTGGCCAGCAGGGAGGAGAGGTTATCTGATGGAGGGAGTTTCTGCTGCTGCAAATAAACACACCAGGTTGAGTGCTGGTTAAATCAAACTGCGCATCAAAGAGAGGAGGACAGTTTACGAATGCCAGGCCTATCTACCTCCACCATTAGCAATAATGGGGTAACCCTGTGTCCCTCAGAACCTGGGTATATATGATATGTAAAAAAGTGGTTCTGTCGGGAAAGTAACAATTTCTTTGTTCAATGTAATTAATATATCCTGAACATTCAATTTAGAGTAGCAAACAATACTACTGGTTCGACAACACTTTTCAAGGACCAAATGGAAATGCGCGGTACACACCACAAAGACAAAATATTTTTTTGGTCAAAAAATGACGGTTATATTGTAAAGGTATTATGTACACATATTAATGAGTGTGGCTGTCACTAAAGCAACACAATACACGGCGATAAACAGATTGAAGTGCAAGAAAGGTGACTTGTGATGATAAGTGCTATACATATACTATATAAATAGGTGACACATAAGACAAATAATTATTATGTTGTACTGTCCATTCCTTAATGCATGAATACAAGACCCAAACGTGACTTTATATTGGGGTCAGGGAAACTGTATGGACTAGTAAGACTGCAACGTCGACATTTCGACCCTAGGTGGAAGCGCAGCTTACTATGCGTCAGAGGCATTCACTCCTCAACTAAACCCAAGCACCCTAGCACTCATACACAAACACGGAACACTCTCACATGGAGATCCTGGAAAGCTTAGCAAGGACATTTTGTTCAAATGCTACCATCTTATTCTAACAGTGGTAGATATTTAAGTATATGAATATATCATTGTCTAATCTGATTATTAGGACAACTGCATATGAGATGTAAATTTATGATTAACTTACGTTTTAAGACAAAAAATTAATAAAGATACATGCATTATTTGCACATGAATCATTCTAAGTGAATTTTCTTTGAGCTGGTTGCATAGTTTGAACCCATCGAGGTCGCATTGAAAAGCAATATAGGTCAGTTCAGAGGCTTTCTTTCTTGGTTGTTATATTCCCTCCTCTTGGACCTAGAAGTATTTGGGGGTACCCTTTCTCCTATGGATCTTTACTCGGTTTTTTACCGGAGGTTTCTTCTATTGAATAGATCTACACTCACCATATCCTGTTAAACTCATTATTGCTCAATTTTTGAGCTTCTCTTTCTTGGTGTACATTGGGTTCTTGGTGGAGGTTTTTCTATGTATTTGAGTCACCACATTTCTTAAATCTATGGTTTTCTTACAATTCTTGTACATAGGATTTTTTCTGTGGGCTCTCCTTTCTAGACATATCAGTTTTAGTATTGGCTAATAATGGAAGGCCTTAAAACCTTCGGATTTTCAGATGATGGATTTTCTACATTAAAAGGCCAAATATCTGGTACCAACATACAGACAAGGTTAGTCACGAATGACAACAGTGAATGGTCCAAGCTATTGAATCTAAAGAAAGAGGCGAAAAGGATGGATTCTCACGCCCATTTTATGTTAGAATATCTTAAGGTGGGTGTGATACCATCAGGCTTGAGGGTCAGGAATGTCCCGGCACTATTTGTAGAAGTGCGTAAATTCCTGGAGCGATGGTCCCATATAGCGAACCGTTGCTCCAGGGATTGGATGATCCTGATAGTAGAAACTGTCAGAGAAATGATAGTGATTTTGAATCAAGAAATCGCAGAGTTGGAAGACAAATTGAAGGCGAGTTCAGCATTAGATGAGGCAAAAAATAAATTGCTCAGTATAAATCAAGAATTGCAAGACTTTGAGGAGTACCTCATAAAAAAGAAAACAGATAAACTAAAGAATGATGTACGTTGGTTCACGCACGAGAAAGCATATCCATACCTGCGTAATAACTTTTTCCAAGAAGACCAACAAGAAGGGGGTCAGTATAACCAACGTCCATATAAAAAGCAGAAAACTCTTACCTTCTCAGATACCAACTCGTCTGACTCTGACTATGAAGGACCAGGCATAAATGAGGGACCGCAGTACAAATATAGGAACCAGAGAGGCCGATACACTAATCAATACCAAGAACAAGCGCAGTCTCCTTTTTTGCAGAGAGGCAGGGGCAGAGGTCGGATCAGATTTCAGGAACAGGGAAGGAACTATCATCAACCGATGGAGACACCACATCCTCAGCCATACATGCGAACAAGAAATAAGCAGTATTGGAGAACTTAGATAGGAATACCAATACTGCAGACACTATACCAATTTTCAATTTGTCAAGTCACATATTCTCACCAGGAGAAAATAGCCTCCTTAGTAAGGGGTTATCATTTGTCCCCAGCACACAATGTGATCGTTTTAAATTGAACAGAGACATTTTTTCCTTCTTTCAAAAAATCAGACTGAAGAAGTTTATGGCGCAAACTGATTTGGCAGAACAGGAGATAAATTATTCAGGGTGTAAACCACCCTCTAAATTTACTCCATCATTGGAAATGGTTGGTCCTGAGGTCGCCATTTTTGAAAAATCGGTCATGCAAGAACTTCAAAAGGTAACCAAGTTTGTCCCTAAGGCGATATCAAATCTTACTAGAGATGAAATAAAAGTTCTAATAACATTACAAGACAACCCACATATCACCATAAAACCCTGTGATAAAGCAGGTGGGATAGTAGCAATGGACAAAGAGCAGTATACCAACAAGATAGATTCCATGCTATGAGTCCCTGAGCACTATCAGAGAATCAATAGATCGGTTCTCATACATCTCAGTTCACGGATAGAAACTGTTACAGCCAAAGCACTCTCAGATGGGTATATATGTCCTAAGGAATTTGACTATCTCAATAATCTCAATGCGGTAACTCCGGCCATGTACGGAGTGCCTAAAACGCACAAAAATGCAGTGGACCCACCCCCTGAGACCTATTGTTTCATCCATTAATTCACAAGCAGAACTTCTTTCTAAGTATGTGGATGCCTTTTTGTGCCCTCTCACCACACTATATCCATCCTATATTAAAGACACGGGACATATGATAGCCACCATAGAACATAAACTCTTTGACTATGAAACACAGATATTGGTCACTCTGGACATAGAGTCCTTATATACCAACATCCCCCAGGACCTGGCCATAGAGTCTGTGGCAGCTCTTTTGGCCAGAGTACCTGGGGAGAGACCTGACGGGTTTATCCTAGAATGTCTGGATATAGTATTACATCATAATTATTTTGAATTCCAAGGGCAGTTCTACCATCAAACTAAAGGGACCAGCATGGGGGCTTCTTGTGCCCCTAGTGTGGCGAACATTTTCATGGGTGAATGGGAACAAAAACATATCTTTAACGAAGTAGCCCCCTTTTATGAGAATGTTGAAAGTTGGCAGAGGTTCATAGATGATATTTTTTTCATCTGGTCAGGAGAAGAGTCAGGTCTTGTGAGCTTTATAAGAATGGCTTAACCATAGTGACAAAAATCTGAAGTTTACGGCTAAGTACTCAACTGACAGAGTAGAATTTCTGGATATATGGATCATAGGGAGAAATGGCGGTATTGAAGTCAGCCTATATAGGAAACCAACAGCCAAGAACACCATTTTAGATCATAACAGCTACCATCCAGCATTTCAAAAAGATTCGATCCCTTTTGGGGAATTCCTTAGGATAAGACGCAATCGTACCAACATGAAAGGATATGGAGAGCATGCTGAGCAACTCCAGGCGCACCTCATCCTCCGAGGTTATCCAAGACGCTTAGTGCGCCAATCTATGAAACGCGCCAAATATTACAACAGAGATGCTTTAATCTCCGGTACACACAAACAACCAACAGAGAAACTGGTATGTGTAGTAAATCACTCCAGTTTGAATTACAAGATTAAACGTATCTTAGAAAAGAATTGGAGGATCCTTAACATTAATGAGAATGAGAACCAGCTAGAAAAACCATTAGTTGCGTACAGACGGAACCCCAATCTAAAGGACAAACTTGTCCACAGCAGATCTAGAGCCAAGGACACAGATGGACAAAAAACATTGACAGGCCTACCCCCAATTCTTGGTAACCACAGATGTGGTAACTGCCATGCCTGTGACTCAGCTATTACTACACAATCTTGGAAGTATGGTAACAAGGTTGTCAAACTAAGAAATTTCACAAACTGTAGAAGCAGCAATGTGATCTACCTTATTCTGTGTCCCTGTGGCCTAGGATATATAGGTGAGACAGGCAGGGAATTTCGAATACGCTTTTCCGAACATAAATCAACTATAAGAACACAGAAGATACAGGCACCCATTGTCAGACACTGCCTGGACAGCAACCATAAAGATACGGAGTTGCAATGGCTGATTCTTGAACGAGTATCTATCAAACCGGGCTGCGACAGGGACAAAACCAGAAAAGAAAGAGAAACCTTTTGGATTTTTACCTTGGACACAGTCCGCTATGGGCTCAATGAAGATATTGTCTGGATTGTGACCTGATAGACTTAATAAAAGTTATGAAGTGAGTGCTATTATTTTGGCTCTCCGTCTATTTTCATCTTTTCTGACAGACGTCGAGAACACACATTAGTAGTACCCATACATCAGACCAGCTTGATATCTATGTTAGTATTATTTCCATTATCATACTAGTTGAGCACCTTATACACTTACATATATGACTGTACAGCTGTATACTGGGTATTTGTGATGCATTTCTGATCCTGTAAGTAGTCTCATATACCCTTAAAAAGATCTTCCTATCTGTATAGGTTTTTTTCCCATTTTTTTCCATTCTCTAAAGCCTCTCATTATAGCTGAAATTCGGTTTTACTGGTAGGTTTGGGTTATATAAGATAAAATATTTCCACTCGAATATTAGACAGTAGTGGCACACGCCCTTTTTTGGCTTTATTCAAAACAGCTTATAATCTAGTAGTGTACCCTCATGTATAAATAGGGATACATTAGAACTAGTTACTTTGTTTGCGTGGACTATTTTCAGAAACAGCAGAATTTTTTTTTACATTTATTTTTTTGTCAGAAACAGCGGAATTTTTCATCACAAGATTGCCCCACGTGATGCATATCATATCTCTAATGTAACATCACGGTATTGTGAACAATATATACAAAACTATTCTCTAAACGAAAGGAGATCTAGGTAATATCTGGGCAGTTTAACCATTCAAATATGGCGCCCATTAACAGAGTATCTCTGCCGTAAGGAATGAGGTATCGCGATACCTCGTCACTGATCTCCCGCGCATGCCGGTACAAATGAAGTAGTCAGCAGCAGCACACAGTTCCACGGAAATAGCCAGCGGCGGAAAAGGTTGCATTTGTGACTGGTATAAAGGAGGACCGAAGGTAAGGACCTGAGGGCAGCGTTCTCAGTACCACGGGCTGGTGCCCAGAAGGGTGGTATGACAGTAAAGCGGCTCTGGGCATTCGAGTGCCGTGGTAGATCTGTGGAGCAAAGTATAGACAAGGGTATAACCTGTTTAGACCTCTCCTTATTGTGCAGAAACCTAATATTAGAGCGTTTTGGTATTGGAGCGCCGTAGTATATTTGTTTAGCGCAGCGTAGATATAGATATATGACCTGTCTAGCTATTAGTCTTTGAGATGCGCATTAAAGCATTGTGATTGCAGAGCCTTGTAAGGTATCTAGTTAGTATGGCGCAAACAAGACGATATTTTGGCAGGTTGCTCTAGATTTTCGAGGAAACTATAGACATCGCACATGTGTAATCAACCATACATGTGTTGATGTTCCTGTGACCCCCTATGACTGTAGCTAGACTACATCATGTGATAGATTGTCGACAAGTATAGAGATTCTTTGGGGGTTCATATAGCCCCAACATAGATGGCATATCTTACTAAGCTAAGTCCAGCTATATAAAGTAGCTTTTGAGAGTAAGCCTTCCAACAACCACACAGGGTAATCTGGTTAAGAAAAGTATAGAGACCCATTAGGGGTTCATATTGCCCCAACATTGATGGGATATCCCACTAAGCTAAGTCCAGCTATATAAAGTAGCCTTTGAGAGTAGGCCTTCCAACAACCATACAGGTTAATCTGGTTAGGAAAAGCTGCCACATTAGAGAAGCCTTGGTCATAATTTATAGGTAGTTATTTATTATTCGTAGCCGGAGTTAACATACTTTTAGCATATGAAAAGAATCTCTCTATACTATCTTTATGTAATACTCTCTGTTTTTTAGGCCACTTTAATTACAATAAGAAGATTATCGAAAAGGAACAAAATTTCAAAATACATGTGCTGTGATTTTGGGTTTCTCATTGGATATATCACAGCTGGATAGAATTCTGGGTAAGATTCACCATCTGCCCCTTATAAATTTTGTTTTTACTTTATCGCATAGTCTTTTGGCATCATATATACACACACATATATGCAAATTCTCCTTTTTTCCATTAGATAGGAAAGCATAAAATTGTTCGACGGCATGGATGTTGGGCGCTTTCACGCCACATTGCCCCTCTGACCGCTGTTTTTGTCTGTTTTTGCTCGTAAGAGTCAATCTAATCTCTGATATACTATTTGGGGGTCTTAATACATCTAGACGGTTCCCCCAACTATTGGCCATTCTAAGAATAGGTGACACCAATAGGGACTGTTATGAGTTTCTGTCTTTCCTTTCTCTTTCTTTTTCTTCGCCATGTATTTGGCTTTCTGTAAATGATTGGGATTATGCGTTTGGGTGAGCACATTTTTTTTGTTTGATATAATTATTGTGCACTTTTTCAATGGTGAATGTGGGAATTATTTTTTATCAGGATGGTGGTAGATTAAACTGCGATGTATTGAAATGCAACCAGCTATTGAAGCAATGTATAAATTGTTATTTGGTATTGTTGTTTCGCAGATACCCCCCGCTCATCCCATATGGGATGTATCTGAGTATGTTTTGGTCCTGAGGAAGGTGGTGCCATTGCGAATCCCACCGAAACGCGCATAGACCATTACTGTTTGCATGGAGAGTCCCTTCAGAGACGGATACAACTATTATTTTGAGTGTGGAATATTATTCGCTCACATCTATCCTTGCTAAGCTTTCCAGGATCTCCATGTGAGAGTGTTCCGTGTTTGTGTATGAGTGCTAGGGTGCTTGGGTTTAGTTGAGGAGTGAATGCAGGAGTGAGGTGAAGCGTGGGGTGCTTCTATTGTATACATTTTTTGATTGTAAATAATTGTTGTTTTTTAGACTTTATTTGTTGTCCTTTTTCATGCCATACAGCCACAGATGAAGATCTGATTATAATGTGATATATTGCATTTTATAGCTGTTTTTGTAACATTTATTGAATGTTCAAATGCTACCATCTTATTCTAACAGTGGTAGATATTTAAGTATATGAATATATCATTGTCTAATCTGATTATTAGGACAACTGCATATGAGATGTAATTTTATGATTAACTTACGTTTTAAGACAAAAAATTAATAAAGATACATGCATTATTTGCTTATGAATCATTCTAAGTGAATTTTCTTTGAGCTGGTTGCATAGTTTGAACCCATCGAGGTCGCATTGAAAAGCAATATAGGTCAGTTCAGAGGCTTTCTTTCTTGATTGTTAAATTCCCCCTCCTCTTGGACCTAGAAGTATTTGGGGGTACCCTTTCTCCTATGGATCCCTGCCTGACCATGACTGTCCATGAAGGTACAGTGCCACTGGATGCAACATTGAATTGGATAAAATATATTTATATTCAGGAGTGACATACGAATCCTGATAACGTCTTATACAACCCAAACCAACCTTTCCTATTTATTTTCTCATCTTCTGTAGCTTCCTCCTGAATCTCTCTCAATTCACTCAAAGAATTTTGAACTGAATTCAGCATAAGAAAATTTAACTTTTTACTGTTTTGAATCAAATGTATTCTTCATTCATCTTGCAAATCTCTTGAGTTAATGTTTCATTCTCAATTGCACAGTATCTGGCCACTTGATCAGCATATCTGTTTCCAAGTGTGACCATATCTTTTCCATCCTTATGGACAGCACACTTAATAACAGCAATCCTTTTAGGTTGATGTATTGCTTTCAGCAAATAGAGTATATAGCGACTGTTTCTGATAGGAGCTCCAGAAGACCCCCTGCGGCCACAGTTGTCCAAAATCATGGACCAGTACAAAAACATACTAGCTGTCTGTATAAATTGTCACATTCAAATCTTCTGACAAGCAACAAGCCCTTGCCAATGCAATTGACTATGCCACTTCTACTGAAATACATTCTGCAGCTGTGAAGTTTCAAGAATTTTAGAATTGGAATATTGCATAGGCAGCCTACACAGCTCCATATTGGTCTCTTAAACAGGAACCATCAACCAATGGAATCAGATCAGCTATTTCAAGAGGAATCCCTTTTATATCTGGTCTTGGTTCGGTACATAATTCTGCAACAATGATACAGTCCTAGCCCCCTCTGCAGAGTCACCCCCAAACCTTTCCCTTTTTCTTCCCCACTTTTTGATGAATTCATTTATGTTATCCTTAGGACTCTGTGCACTTTACCACTGCTAACCAGTGCTAAAGTACTTGTGCTCACTCCCCTAAAACATGGTAAAATTGGCTTATCCCCAATTGGCATAGTGTACTCACTTGTAGGTCCCTTGTAGACTGGTACACCACATTCCCAATGCCTGTAAATTAAATGCTATCAGTGGGCCAGCAGTATTTATTTTGTCACCCACTTAAGAAGCACCATTAAACATGTCCCAGGCCTGCGACTGCAGCCTGAAATTAGTCCCCTTTTATTACATATACGTCATCCCTAAGGTAGCCCCTACGCAGCCCATAGGGCACTGTGCCTTGTGATTAAAATGCTGGACATGTACTTTTAATTTGTACATGTTCTTGTGGTGAACAACTCCTAAATTCATTATTCACAACTGTGAGGCTACTGTGAGGCCTACTTCTCCAATAGGATAACATTGGAGATTTCTTGTAACATTTAATAATCCGTAATTTCAAATTGGGAGCAGGTAGCTATGTAATGTCTGGTGTCGTTGGAATTGCTATGAAAAACCTTAATTTATGCAAAGTAAGTCCAATTTGGAAAATACCACTTTTATAAAGTTGCCATTTTTTGGCTCATAGATCTTTTGTGCCTGTAGCTTGTCTTGGGTCACATGACTGGGTGTAACTGACAGACTTTGTGAATTTCTCCCAGTCACACAATACAGGCATTATGTGTGCCTTAATGGGATGAAGGGGCAGAACTGAGCACAGCCCCACTTGGAACTGAAAAGGGAGTGCTCTGCCTTTACACAAAGTACTTTACGCCTCCAAATTGTTGTCACAGCCAGCTTAGAGCTAGGGCAGGGGTGTAAAGAAATTCCACGCACTTCAAAGCTACTGCCTAAAAGCTTCTCCTACCTTCTAGAAGGGGCACCTGGGTATGAAAAGGAGACCTCAAACACAAACTCTTCAGCACACTTTGGGCCTGTGGAAATTCTGCCATAAAGAAGGACTGCTGTGCTGCTGAAAGGATCCTCTGCTGGCCTGCTGCTGCCAAGCTGAATTTCTACCTTTTTGCTCTGCTGCCCTCTTGCCTGGAGAAGGAGTGGTTTTGGAACTCCAACCCAGGACCACCAGAATGACTCCAGAGTGCTAATTGCTGGCCTCCTGATCATGTCCACAGGGTCACAAAAGGCTCACTTCACCTTAGAGCAACACTGTAACCCAACCTGATTGAGTTCTGACACTCCAAATGGTGACCCACCAGTCCTGGACCCTTGGGAAGTGGTGGTGACCAGATAGCCAAAATCCAAAAGTAGGGACGTGGAAAACTTTTGGCCACAAAATGCTCTGAGAACCAGAAGGTGACCGGGACCACCATGCTCGCCTATCTGCCCGAGGTATATTGCCGGTCGCATTGACTTTGCGGTTTCTCCAACTACGTTCTTCTCTGCAGCAGCAAATCCTTTTCAGCGGTCATTCGCCAAATAGGTATACGGCCTCATGGAAGTGTCTTCAGCTACAGCTCTCTGCCTCGTCCCACTGGAGATTTCAGACTTCTTTTCAGAGGCTAAGTCCAAACGTAGAAATCTTCACTATGGTTTAGAGCCAAGCCTATCCGAAGACAATGCTCCCTCCACAGACACCTCCTGCAGTCCTGCAGCCCTAGACGTTACCTTCTCAGAAACTTTTTCTCAGAACATTTTTCTAAGTCCGAAGGTAAGCGCTGACCAGGCCCGATCTACTTCTTGTATACAAACCGTGCTCCATTGCAGTTGGCAATAGTTTTCAACTTTGGCCTGTTCCTGCTTGACTATATGTCCGCGGTTGGCACTTTGACCTTTTAGGAACTCGTTTTTACTAAAAATATTAAAAATTAAAAACTCCGGGTCTTCTTAGTGGATTTGTGTTGTTTTGCTGTCAAATAATTTATTAAAATGTACTCCATTTTTCTAAATTAGGATGTGATTTGTCTTGTGTTATGTTTTCAATTTATTACTGCTTGTGTGCTGTATGAACACTTTACAAATTGCCTCTAACTTAAGCCTGACTATATTTGAGCCAAGCTACCCAGGGTTAAGTACAGGTTAATTTAGTGACTTTTTGCAGTTCACCCTGCAAGGGATTGTGGCACACCCCAGTCAACCAACAACCCAATTTCGCACAGTTGTGCTTAGGTTAATCTTCATCATCATCATTGTTCTTGTCCACACAGTTTTTGTTTGAAATAGAAGTGATGTTGCTGGATTCAATGAGTTGCATCTTTTAATTGAGATGCTTTCAACTACCACTATGACTTGTTTATATCTGGTCAGAAATCTGTTAGCCATATGCTGAATCCTTGTATGTATCAGCAAAATCTCAAAAGTGTGGAAGAAGTACATTTAATGTGTGTCCCATCAATGTCCCTTCACATTGTTCAATTTCAATGCACACAGCTGCAATTAATTAGAAACAACCATGAAGACTTACAGCTACTGGATCCAGCACAGCTGGAAGATAAGCAAACGGTCTGATTATCTCTCCATGTTTTTGTGTCAGCATAGAAAAGGCACTCCCATCTCTCTTATGACATTAATGATAAAAATTCAAACTGCAGTCTGACATTTCAAGTGTGGCTGCATTACAAGAACTTCCTCTTAACACTCAGAATGCCTCTGAACATTATTTGTCAAATGGCACCAGTAGTATATCACTATGAGTCAACCTTACAAAGGTTGGGAAATCAAGGAAAACATAGGAATCCACTTATGACCGTAGCCAACAATTCCTAGAAACATCCTCACCTCCCTTTGGATGGTCAGAGGATTCATTTTCAGAATTGCAAAAACACTTCTTTCAGGACTTTCCTTGTTCCCTTTTCTATGCTATGATCAAGATATATTGCTTGCTTTTTACAGTACCACATTTTTGTAGGTGAAACTTTGTGACTACTATCAGCTAAATGATTTAACAAAACAATTGCTTAAAGTTTATAATATTCTTTCGTCATTGATGGAAGTAGTAGTTCATTAATGTATGGCACCAAGACCGAATTACAGGGTAACTTCAAATTTTGTAGATCTTTCTTCATGATTTGACCAACAATTGAAGGACTTTCAGTATACCCTTGTGGAATTCAACATCAAACAAGAACGTTTTTAAACTGGAACGTGAATCAAAATTGTCTCTGCTCATGGAGGGGAAAGGAGAAGAAAGTTTGGCATAAGTCAATGACTGTTACTTACTTGATCTGCCAAGACGCGTTTCTTCAGCACCAGCCCTGGTGCAGTTGTACTGGCTTCCATTGAAGGAATGAGTTTCCTTTAAAGCCATGTGCTACTGCCATAGAATACTTAACTAAGGCCCAAGCTATTTGAACCCGTTGATTGCGTCTTACCTCCCCAACAGAAATTTGAGATCAGCTGAGGCATCCTTAGTTCGTATCCCCAGAATTAAAAAAGCTTGGATTGGAGGCTGCACTTTCAGTTATCTGGCAGCCGAATTGTGGAATTCTCTCCCGCTTGTGCTCAGGCAGGAAAAATCAGAATTTTCCTTCCACAAGAAACGTAAAACCTGGCTTTTTAGATCAATTTTATTACAGTCGTCTCAGCACATGCTTCTTTGCTTCGGAGTGATGAAGCCCTAATGCTGGGACACGTCAATCGACGTAGCCATGCGCTTTACAAATTATCTCATTAATATTATTGCTATTATTATACCATTCAGCATTTGATGGAAATTGGAACAGAAATACTGCTAGATTTGGTACCACAGGACAACATGTGATCACCATTTTTTTTAATCTTTTATGATTCTCCATTTACCACTCGGTTTCTTCATTCCCATCATAGGAGAGTTGCTAGGGCAACCAAGGACTTGCTTAAGAATTATCTGTTCAATAATTATTTCAATGACAGGCTTTATTCCTTCTTCTGCTTCTCTAGAGGGTTTGTATTGTTTAGTTCTGTGGAAAACAACTCTAGTTTTTCTATAGAGCTGGGAGATAAACTTCGCTTTACCAGCGGAGTTAGCGCGGAGTACCAGAAAAACTCAGCCAACTGCCACGTGGTGGAGATTTTTCTCGTGCGTGGCTCACCAATACTGAGTTGGCGAGCAAGAAAATTGAGCACTAGAACACCTCCCGGTAATATTTCTCAACGTGGACGGTCACGGCAGGTGTTACTGTGTGCATCGAGAAAGCTGCTGCTCAAGTGGAAAATCTACTTGAGCAGCAGAAAGAAGCAGCGCCCTCTGTACCGCGTGGTGCCATTTGTACTGATTTTACAGCACGGGACAAGCTTTCAGTGCTAAAAATCAGCACAAGCTGCAACGTGTCGAATTCCGCTGCTCACAGGACTCCACGTAATCTAACTCCTCAGAATTCCGCAGAATGAAACTTGGCGAGGTCCGTCCACCCCTAGTTTTACATTGTTCTTCATAGGCTTGGCACTTTTGATAAATCCTATCTCTTTTCCAGAGGAACGTTGCACCTCTTCTTTGATAGGATGTCTTAAATCCAGGAGCAAATAATTTTTGGTTAAAACTGGAAAGAATTGGACTCTTGAGTCATGTGTTTTAATCTTCAACACTGAATCTTCATCTCCTGTTTCAACTGTAACACCATCCAGTGCACAATAGAGCACACAGTTCATCTTGCAAAGCAAGTCTTTGCCTAAAACGTTTACAGGACTCAAAACACACAGAATCAACTGATGATTATTTACCATTGATTCTATTTTAACAGGAATTTCTCTGCTGTGACTTTATTGTTTATTACTGATCCCTACAACCTGAACTTCTCTTCTATAGTGGGGTATGTTTGGGACTTCCAAAGAACGTACTGTAGAATGGGTAGTTCCCATATCAATCAGAAATAAAGGGGTGGCCACTGACTTCACCGTCAATGTGTGGGCCACTTTGATCCAAGTCGTTCTGTCTGCAGTAGAATGTAGAACAGGAACTTTAGGCTTTTTCAACACAGCACCCATTATTTTTCTTAAACCAACTCACAAATCATACAGAACAAGCTAGCGAACAACAACCAATACCAATTTGGCTCAGTCAAAGGTGACCCTCTCACAGAGCTTCTGTGTAAGCAATCAACCAATAACAGCACAGCTTAATTGTGACTTCTCACCAACCCCAGCACAGTTCTTTGACTGCTGAACCACTCACAGTGCACCTCTCAGTGAATGAGGAAATCAATTGCAAATCCTTTTCAACACACTTGATCTAAAAATAAACAAAATAAACCTTGTTTGCTAAACCTAAATAGAAAAGAAATCAGCAAGGTAGAATAATACAAGTCTTGCAAACAACAAAAACAAGAGCAGCACTTGTTTAGCACTGCGTTAAACCACAATTCACATTATGCAGTTAGGAACATGGACACCGAGCCAGATAAGACACACTTTCCTGGAAACAAGGACTCATTCATTCAGAAAACCCCATCTGTGTATATGTGGCACCTCGCCAAACACACTACCTTTTGCAGACAGGTAAAACCGCAAAATCTTGAGATCTTGAATTTCCATGAATCCGATAACCAATACCAACCAATAATAAAACAAAATTGTCTTCAATATAAATCACAAATATGAATAATGCATCAAAACAAAAGTAATCAAACCACAAACTGAACCCTGACTCAACATCACATATGCAAAACTTTACATGCACCATAAAATTCCATCTCTCAGCGCAAGCTTCAAAATCTCAAATGTACATCAGAAACTCCTCCAACATACTCTCAGATCACGAGGAATATTGCACTGTATACATACTCACAATCCAAATTGCTCTGGAACAAAGCTGCAAGCCAGGTTTCTCAGCAAAAACCAGCACGGATAATCCATACTGAAAAATCCACTATTTCTATGGACTGGTCGGGAAAAGAATTTATGAGCAGAAAAGGAAGTGCTCTTTAACATTCAACTATCCTCTGCTGCCAAAATGTTATGAGAGCAAAACACTGTACCCCAAAAGTCAAGACTCCCCAAAATTGATCTCAGTGTTCCACACTTCACTGCATCGGAGATGGTGCTGAACCTCAATTTCAGGAGGCAATGTGCCCCCATGTTAAGGAGCCTACCCAAAACATCAGAATTAGAAAAACTACAATTCATTAAATAATTCCAAATACAGATTTATTGGACCCACTCAGTAACTGAGTTCTAGACTAACAAAAGTTAAAGGGCTCTATTACAAAATTAAAAATAAAGTGGGATAGAGTCAGTTTCATGAAGGCTTTCAATGCAGAGCTATGCAGACTATGCAAAGATCAAGATTTATTCTAAGGGCCTTAATACGAATTTGGCGGTCCGTGAACCACCATACCCGCAGTCCAAACAGCACAAGCTCAGCGGTTCGACTGCTGTATTATGAGATGTGCGGATTGCATTTGGAAAGACCATGGCTGAACTGCCCTCACCGCCAGCACACCGCAGATCGCCAAGATCGCGGTCAGGAAAAAGCAGCTGCATAGGGTGGTACACGGCAGTTTCACCGCTGTCCGTATTCCGAATTGGCTTTTCCACGAGCTGAGCATGGCGGTGAGACTGCCATCTTCAAGTCGGCGGAAACGAAGGATTTGGGGTGCGTACTCACTCGTTTCTTGTTTTTTTGGTCAGAGTTTGATGTGGATCCCTTTTTCTAGGTCCCCCCTTCACTGCAGCATCTTCCCCAGAGGATTATGCCACTGTTTGTGGCAATATAATGGTAAGTCTTTTTGTACCATAAACCCATTGTCTGGATTGCCAACATTTGGGCCAGACTCGGGCAATGGGTAGGTGGTACTTTCCACATATATCATGCATATCTGTGCATCCAACACATATGCAGTCAAAATGCTCACACAGGCATCGATACATATGGAGAAGTAATCACTGTTGCAAAATCTCTGCAGTCACACTGCAGGCATTGTGGTAAACTCGTAATATGGCGTTCAGAGGACCACTGGTGCTGCGGTCTCCTGGCGGCTGCTGTGCTTGGGCGTTCGGACTGCCAAACTCGTAATAAGGCCCTTAGGGCCAGATTTATGTTTTTTGCAGTCACAAATGGGAAATCAGCCCATTTGCGACCGCAAAAAACTGTGGGGGTATGTACGAACGCTATTTTGAAAGTCGGTGACTCGCAAAATAGCATTTACGAGTCTCTATTAGGAAGGGGCATGCCAAGGGCGTCCCTTCGAAATAGCGAGTCAAAATGGTATGTACCATTATTTGCGACCGCAAACACACTCGCAGTTTACCACCTACTTAGAGTACATAGTAAATCACTCGCAAACGGGAAGGGGTCCCCAGGGACCCCCTTCTTCCCTTTGTGAATGTATGCGAAAACATTTTTAAAGAGCAGGCAGTGGTCTCACGGACCACTGCCTACTCTTAAAAATGAAATAGAAACGTTTCATTTTTCCTTTTTAAATGCATCCCGTTTTCCTTTAAGGAAGACGGGCTGCATTTAAAAAAACAAAAAAACTACTTTATTTAAAAAGCAGTCACAGGCATGGTGACCTGCTGACTCCAGCAGGCCACCATCCTTGGGAGTGCTAGCCATTCCCGAAGGGTCACAAATTACAACCTGCCTCATCAATATTAATGAGACAGGTCATTTGCGACCCCATTTGGAATCGTTAACAGTGTCTCAGACACTGTTGTGCATTCCATTTTGCAAGTCGCAAGAACTGGCAATTTGTGACTCGCAAAATGGAAGGGTCGTACATCTGGCCCTAGGTCCCTAATGAGTAATAAAATCAATAGAAAAACAGACAGCATGCCTAGCGGCATCTAAGTCTCTTTTATACATTACCTTGCATATTAAATCAACATTTCTGCAGATTCATCGTGGTATGAGCGAATATATAATTTCTTCAGCAATCAGAGCACATAAGATTTAAACATAACTCACTACATGAATAATTATTCACCATCCTCTATGCTAAAATATTCTTGAGATGTTCGAACAAAATAAGATACAGTCACAATAACATTTTACGTAAATGAATGGGCCTCAGTGAGCACGCGGAAGTTTTTGCAACATGAAACAAGTACAAGAGAACTGAAGAAAGTTCTTTGTGAACAGAACAATAATAACAAAAAAAAAATCATTAAATAGTGGCTGTGCTCTGTGGAGCTTGTGGGAAGATGATGTGTGTGTTTGGGGGTGTGGGGGTAGTTTGGAAGCATTAAATGAGTGACAAAGATGACCTCCATGTTGAACAAGGCGGCGATTTTATAGAAATTTGACGTAGTTTATATACATTCGTAATACGCATTTCTACACATCATAAGAATTCTCTTTTGAGAAAAGGCACATTATATCAGTATGTACGTTTTATTTTGTGTGTTTAAATATGTTTCACACTATTAATTATGCACAAAAATATAAACACATAAATATCTTTAACATCATTGGGTCTTGGATTTTCGATTCTAGGAACACCCTGAAAAAATACCTGTAACAAAAATAACCCTCAAGAAGTATGTTTTTATATGTGCCCTAGACGAGAAAGGGAGGTTATTTCTGTCATTTGTGAGCGGAATGTAACTCAGCAGGAACCGCCATCATTTTACCAGAAGCTGCAAGAATAGCATCTTCGTCATGGTACCTAGACGCACACGTCTGTAAACGCACAAGCCGGTGACCTCACACACAGAGGAACGAGGAAGCGCGCGCTCAGGGAGTGAAAGAAGCACACACAGCACCAGTACACACCGCTATGGACGTGGTCAGGCTGTCACCTTCAGGAAGGGCCCTCTGGATCCTGGTGCTGGCCGGACTGTGGTGAGTGTGATCTCCAAGTGACCTTTCTCTGCTGCTTCGTGATTGACAGCACCTGGGAGGGAGTTTACATCAGGGAGAGGTGAGGGTGCATCATGTCCCGTCTCCCTCTTGTGACCCAGAGGAGGGTTAAGAACTGAATGCACGACGAGGAGAGCCGAGCCAGAGCCGAGCCACGGGTGTTCCTGACCTTAAGAGACACGAGCCGAGCCACAGACCTATCAAATAAAAGACTGATAGACGGCATTTGAAAAGATCAAAATACCTCTTGAAATTAGAAAACAAGTTGGGCTGATGTCGAAGGATTCCAAAAGTAGCCAGTTAAGGGCGATGAGTGACACTGACGCAGAGTTTTTGACCGAGGAGCGCATCATTTGGCCAAGGGTGGAAGGTGTGACGTTAACCCAGGCTTTTCGCCTCACAGTCAGCAATACACTTGCAGCCTTTACATTCACTGTAGTTACAGTGCTTTCTGCATAGTTATCTTTCGACTGTTTGTTACGTTGATACATTGTGTCCAGTAAGACTGACCTGCAGCCATGGCTTCAATTGGGAGGGAAAAGGCCAGGGTCTCTAAAAGGGCGTAGCTCAATATATTTAACTGGAATTAGGACTGGGCTGGGACAGAACATACGTCCGGACAGCAAAATAAAAGTGACCCTCATTAGTGAAATAGATATCTTAAAAAAAGTAGCCCACATTTGCAGATAGGGGCAATATTTAAACTTATAAAGCAGTTTTGTAAGGTATTGGAATCTGCATGTATTTCTTCCTGCTACAGGAATCCTTGTGGTAATATCAGGCAAATCCACAGTAAAAACCGACCCACCAGACCATAACCCGGGCCCACTAACAGCCAAACAAAGTGGCCCATACTCCAACCAAGCAGACCAGCCCTTCTCGCACTGCCAGATTACCCTATAGCCCCATCTGACCCTGACTGGCATACAGGGCCGGACTAGGTCCCTAAACTGGGAACCCTGGCAATTTTTGTTAGACCAGCCCCTATGTGGTGCATAGCGAGCAAGCCAGTGAGTGAACCTGACCACTACAAGGGGGCTTAGAGAGGTTTTCCCCCAAGAAAAGTTGGGAGCAAATGCAAAAATGGTGCATTCTACCACACATTTTTCATTACATATTCAACTGCGTTAGCTTCTAAAGCATAGTAAATGATGACCTTACAGCACACCAGGATATCCCAATGGTCCCCTCACAATCACCCTCAGACAGTGCCTCTCATCCCTCCATAGCCCCTCTCTCACATGTATTTCATTTGTTTTATAGCGCCTCTCATACCAGTGTAGGGTGTCGGACCATTTTACATCACACACATGACCACACTGACCTTCTAGTGGACTGCTCCCTTCCCAGCGCCGCCTGGTTGCTGCTGCCCCGTTGCTGCTGCTGACCCTCTGGTCAGGAGTTCGAGGCCCTGGTGGTCTAGCGGTAGAGCATCACAACTCTGCTGCTTGGCTGCCCTTCTGTCTCTCTTTCCTCTGCTTTTCTGATTTTTTTCCCTCTTTCTGCTTCTGCCTTTTTTCTGTTTCTGCCTTTTACTCCTTTTACCTTTTTTTCTGTCCCTTTGCACTTTTTTCTTTTTCCTTGCCGCCCTTGCCGTTGCAATCCTCCTTGGCCCCATCCCCCTCCAGTCACCCTTTTCCGCTCCCCGTGTTTCCCACCTCCCAACTGTCCAACTGTACTTAATGGCAGCAGCACCACTGGCTAGCGAAAGGCATACCTAAGGCAAGCCCATCTACACCTGTCCACACCCAGCGCCACGGACCCTGGTCCTCGGACCCTCAAGTGATACGTAGCCAGCACCCTCCTCGTCCTCAACACAGGACGCCACGCCAGCTGCCACCTTGCATCCCTGAAGGACACCCAAAGAACCTTCTCCTGCTGGAACTGCACCTACAGCTTCGCCCACCCCAACATGCCAGCTCTTCTTGCCGCCCCGCTGTCCAACAACACACCCGAATGGCTCAGCTGCATCCTCGTCAACACACACTCCCTCCACAAGCATGCCACAGAAATCTGGGACCTGCTCAACGCCGCATTCCCGACATCACCTTTCTCACGGAAACCTGGACCAACCCCAGCTCTGCTCCGGACATCGCCACCGCCATTACCAACGGCTACAAAATCACCCGCAAGGACTGTGCTGACTGACCAGGAGGAGGCATCGTTATCGTCCACAAGAACACCCTCCACCTGACCACTCACTCAAACGAACAAATGGCTTCCATGGAAAACCTCCATTTCCAGATTCAGACCAACCCCAACATCACCCTTCGTGGCACCCTCATCTACAGGCTTCCCTGCCCCCTCCCGCAATTCACTGATGCCATCGTAGACCTCGTCGTACCCCAAGCTCTCGCATCCACCAATTTCTTCCTACTTGGCGACCTCAACTTCCACCTGGACAACTCCAGTGACCAGAACACTGCATCCCTTCTGGAGAACCTCATCAACATCGGACTCAAGCAGCTATTCACCACTCCGACCCATGCAACCAGACACACGCTCGACCCCATCTTCTCTGCCAGCTGAAACATCACCTACAGCCACACCATTGAACTCCTCTGAACCGACCACCACTGTGTACACTTCGCCTTCACCACTCGCACCGTACACCACTGTTGCAGGGATTCTGCACAAACACAGAACTATGCGTAGGATTATGAGACCTTAGTGCATAGGGACTGAGTCATCCTACCACCTTAATACCCTCGAGCCCAGGACCGACTAGCTATAGTGTCTCACTTGCTCTTCTACTCACTCACAGAGAAACAAGTGGTTAGATTTCCCAAAACACAACACTCCTGACTCTCTCAGGAATTGCGGTTGCAAGACACACCCTTTCGCTCACACTCTTGTACTTGTCCACAATAAGATCTGACAGAGACACGAACAAGTTAAAAATATTTATTTTAACTAACGTGCTCTATTATGCAGTATACGTGCCACAATAAGCAGGAAAATGTATAACACAAATACGGTCAGCATAGCAAATAGTCCGTAAATCATGAAAGGAGCTGTTGTTATGAAAAGACAGTGTAGCCTAATCTTGCACCCCTTGTATAGAAGCAGAATGATTATATATTAGAAGATCTCTGGGCGTTATCTGCAGACCACATACCTTAGTCTATAGATGGTAGATCTACATCATAGGTGCTGTCTTGCTCTTCTCCCTGGAAAAGTCCCTCTCCGAGTGTTTGCCACCTATTAGTGTATTCCAATAAGACCAAAGTACGTATTCCCAAACACCAGCTACATCGGTATGTTTTGTCTAGGTGCTAGGTCCTGACCAGAACAGAATAACAAGGGGCATTGTTGATCGACCTTGCTCACAATGTTCAGACTAAATCCTAGGAACCTGCAGAGTGGAAACACAGCAATAGGGTCTCATGTGAAAATGGCAAAAGAGACATTTGCAAAGTAAACTCATGTAGTAATGTGCGCAAAGCAGCGGACAATCTGCAGCCTGCTCATGCTAACTTAGAGAAGTCGACAATGTCCCCATGGGCCATGTGACACCACCGCCCTCACCACCCCGTAGTAGCTGGAATAAGGCCACCAAAGAACATTCATTGCCTTCCTCAGCACTACCACACCGCCGACATCAGCAGACGCCAACACCTCTGCACGCAACCTTCACCGATGGATCTCCAACTGCGCCGACACTCTGGCACCCCTCAAGAAGCAACACTCAAAGAAAGCCAGCTGGTTCACTCCTGCCATCCACAAGTCCAGATGCACCTGCAGACGACTCGAGAAGAGATGGAGGAACAACAAAACCTTGGAAACCTACACAACCTTAAAAACCACCATCAACGCACACCACCTCCTCCTCAAAACCACAAAGAAAATGGCCCTCCAGGACAGAATCAACACCGATGCAATCAGCAACAAAGAACACTTCGCCATCCCCAATAGCGAGACCACAAACGCCCCACCCTCCCAAGACCTCTGCAACAACCTCAGCACCTTCTTTCACCACAAGATCAGGCAGATCTACGTCAGCTTTGACACCCAAGACCCTGCTACAACGCCCGTCTCCACCACACGCAACCACTCCGCACCCCAACAGATCCTGCTCAACTGGACTCCGCTCACCACAGAAGACACATTCAAGACCATGAAGAGCATCCACTCTGGAGCCCCATAGGACCCTTGCCCGTACCACATCTTCCATAGAGCAGCCACCTCCATCGCCCCGAGCTTCGCCGCACCACCAACTGCTCAATCGAAACCGCCACCTTCCCTGAAGACTGAAAACTCGCCAAGATCAACCCCCTGCTGGAGAAGCCATCCGCCGACCCAACAGATCTCAAGAACCTCAGACCCATCTCCCTCCTCCCCTTCCCAGCCAAGGTTATCGAGAAGGCCATCAACGCCCAACTCTCCGAGTTTATCGTAGAGAACCATGTCCTGGACATCTTCCAATCCCTTCCAAAGCAACAACAGCGCCGAGACCGCACTCCTCAATGCCACCAATGACATCCGCTCCCTCCGCGACCAAGGCGAAACTGCAACTCTCATCCTACTGGACCTCTCGGCTGCCTGTGACACTGTCTCCCACCGCACCCTAATCACGAGGCTCAATAACGCATGCATCTGCGACAAGGCTCTGAACTGGATCCACTCCTTCCTCACCTGCCAAACACAGCAAGTCAGGCTACCTCTGTTCCTCTCATCGCCTACAGTGATCAGCTGCAGAGCACCCTAGGGCTCCTACCTGAGCCACCCCTTCCTCAACATCTACATGTCCCCCCTCGCAGCCATAGTCAGAAACCATAGACTCAACATCGTATCCTACGCCGGCAGCACCCAGCTGATCCTTTCCCTCACCAACAAACCCACAACCACCAGATTTGAGTTACACAGCGGGATGAAGGCCGTTGCAACCTGGATTAAAGATAGCTGGACAAGACCGAAGTACTCATCCTGGGAACCGCCCCCTCAGCCTGGGACAACTCCTGGTGGCCCGCCGCACTGGGAAGCCCTCTCACCCCCACAGATGATGCACAAAACCCCTGCATCATTCTGGACTCCTCGCTCACAATGAACTGTGAGATTAACGCTGTATCCTCATCCTGCTTCAACATGATTTGCCTGCTTCGAAAGTCATTCAGATGGATCCCCACAGAATCCAGAAAGATGTTCACTCACGCACTCATCACCAGCAGACTCGACTACGGCAATGCACTCTATCCGACATCTCCCAGAAACAGCTTTGGAAACTACTGAAACTTCAAAATGCAGCAGCCAGACTTGTCCTCGACATCCCCCACCGCAGCCACATCACCGAACACCTTTGACAATTGGCTCCCAGTCAACAAGAAAATCACCTTCAAGCTCCTCACACATGCCTACAAAGCTCTCCACGATGTAGGACCAGCATATCTGAACCACTGCCTCGCATTCCACGTACCCGTCAGACAACTTCGCTCCGCCCAACTTGCCTTGGCAACCGTCCCAAGAATCCACAAGACCAGAACCAGTGGAAGGTCCTTCTGCTACCTCGCCACCAAGACCTCAAACATCCTGCCCCTCCTACTCAGGCAATCTCCATTGCTGTACCAATTCAGGAAGGATCTCAAGACCTGGCTCTTCGACTGAACCTCCTCGCACAGACGGATCACCAGCCCCCCCTCACACCCCTCCTTCAGTGCATTGAGACACTCACAGGTGAGTAGCTGCGCTATACAACACACTAATTGATTGATTGACACGAATACAGAGACAATGATTCATATGTTTGGAAATCAGTGTTACGTAAGACAAAGGGGACTACAACATGCAAGATTCACGTCATCCATATTAGTAGGCATTTTTTAAGAGTGCTTGGTCTGTGGAAGCACAAACTCAGGATTCAGAATGAAACACAATGATTAGGGTTGACTTTATTAAAAAGAAGTTATTTCTACCCAAACAAACCCTTTTTTAGCCAAATTAGGATAATGAAAGACGGGGGAAAAAACATAACTTTCTAACCTAGATTACAATTGTAACTTATGAACTGCACAGTAACAAAAGGATCTCTGTGACAAAAGTGGTAAGCCAGTAAGCTACACACATAACATACTGCATAGTGCATGTTCTTTGCAGCAAGCATAATAAACCTCTCCTCTACCTTAGATGAGTCAAAACTGCCACCAGACAAAACTCTGATCTCTCCAGCAGGTACAATAATCACCAGAGTTATCTTGGCACTTTTATTATTGCCTGAAAACTGTTGGATATATAAGGAACTCTGCAATGCTTTTAAAACTGCTGCACTTGTACCAAACTGGCCCCCAGAAACGAAAGTGGCCCCCTACTCTTTCAGACTCCTGGGTAAATGCCCAATGCCCAGGACAGCCAGTCCGGACTTGCTGGTGTATGTAATTAAAGGTATGGCTTATAACTTGTGAACTAAAATCTTGTATTTCACACAGTGTGTCACCGGCCAGTGTGGGTGTCCTGTGAGTTTTCTGTTATTTCAACCATACATATACCACAGCAAGGTATATATTCAAATAAACAAGTCAGAGCCATTGTCTTTGCTTGTTCACAGTATCAAATAAATTAGCAACTCTAATGATCTTCTTGTAAATAATTAGAAATTAAATGGTTCAATTCTGATAATATGAGGCGGTGATAAAATCTTACTAAAATCTGTGGGAGGGGTGGCCTTAGAGTATCTCAATCATTCTCATTCACACCACTTTAATTTGTAGTTTCTTACTCTGTTAGACATGCTGTTTGTCACCCGTCATCTTACTCCATCTGCATTTCACACACATCAACTATTTCCTCTTCAGCAGCATCTCTTCATTCTTTCCTTGTGCACCTACTTCTGTTTATTTTCCTTCACTCCTTAATCCCCCCACACACCACCCACTCGCATGGAAGCACAGCATTTTCTTTTCTTTTGGCGTGGTCAATATTTCAACAGATGTATATGTCCTTCACACACTGTCCCTTAGAACCATAATTACAATTGGTATATATGCTCCCATTGCTTTTGTCATGCTAGAGAGAGGTCAAGGATTGCATGTGCATGTAGTCTGAACACATTTATGGCCCATAACCTAGTCTTTGTTCACTCTTCAGAGAGGCCAAGGATTGCATGTGCATGTAGCCCTAACACATTCATGGCCATAACCTAGAAGAACAAGATATAAAGTCAGAGATTGTGTCAGAGCACTTGCTCTCAGAATACCGGATAGTAATGCCAAGTGCAACTGGCTGCAATCTCGTTGACATACTTTTACTTTCTTGTTCTACATTTAGCACCACCTGCAGGGTCTCTGGAAGTAGAAAACAGAAATTTCAAATTGTAATCATGGCTGTTTCGGAATAGTTACTACCAATGTAATGTATTTGCTAAAAGTCTGTACATTTGTATTAGTATCTTTACAATCTTTGTAATATCAGTTGTGATTTCTTGTTGCTAAAGTTGATGAAACTCTTTCCTCGATATCTAGTTGGGGGGGGGATCTTGCTGAGACAATGGTTTCAAGATGCAGGTAATCCCAGGATTCCTTATGTGTACTGTGTAAGATTTATGTAAATTCTTTGAAGCAGATAAGAACACATTTGTAAAATCCTGTTAAAAGAAATCAGGGATACCTTGATTAACCCAGTCTCATCAGAGGATTTTGTTCTTCTGAATAGCGATGGGCAGATTGTTCCACATACATACAGCTATATGTTTGTAGATTTTAAAGTATTTATATTTTCTAGTCTTTACATGTTTTTAAGCTGTAATAGTTGTTTTGAAAAGAGATTATTTCAATTTGATTTTATTAGCAAAAAGATTGATTTTGAGTGCTGTATCCTAGATGGATGGGTCTTCAAAGTACAGCCGCTCGGAAAATTCTTGCACGGTTGGTAGAACCAAATGTCCTGCTTCATGAATAATGAAGCTTTTGTGAGATCTGGCTCTTTCTTCCTGATTTTCTGTACTGTATCAAGCAACCTTAATGAAACTCTTTGAATTTTGGTTGTTGCAGGTCAACATTTAAGACCTTCTGTATGAGCAATAATAAAGGGCAGAGCCTACAAAATATATGTGTACAAGCTTGAGAAGCCTAAATGATGCAAAAAAATGTTAGGCTTAGCCAAAAATTAAAATGAGGGTCTATCTGTAAGAAAGATGATTCTTCAGTTAGTAGTTAAGGCCCCCTGTGGTGGTTCAAACAATTTCCAAAGAACTTTCCAGATTTATAATTCTGAAATTTTACAGCAAAATGATTAAATAAATATGGTATTTGTAGGACTACGATGAATTTTTAACTAGGTCATTTCTAGTAGCACAGTCCATCTCACCATTCCGATTTACCCGGGTACAACCATACTGTCAGAAGGTAGCTCAGGGAGCGGAATGTAGTGGAAAGCTGGTTGAGGAGGACTGCAGAATCACAAGGCACTACATCAACAGGTGAAATTAAGGATAATCTCTGGGTAATTCAGCTTGTGGCTGAGACGGTACCTTAAAACTGAGAGAGGAAAAGGAAACTAAAGTACTTATGTCAGGAGATTAGGAATACATCAGTGAATAGTAATGAATATTATTTGTTTCCCTTGCCCAGATCAAGCCAAAACTGCACCCATGGTTGATCAGGGATTTGCAGCGAGATGCCGTGTTTACTAGATGACATGAGATTTCAAATGTGCACATTTGAACAGGTGCAGATGGCAAGTCAAGGAAGCCTAATGTCTGCTGCAGCCTGGGTAAAGTCTCTCCATGCTTCTAGAATAATATTTCCAATTATGCATATGACACACACCAGATACTGATTCTAAAGAACCTGCCCAGCTATTTGTAAAGGTTCGATTATGGATGCAGTATTTACCTGGCACTGCCTGGTTATGCCTTCAATCACATTGAACATTTTCAAAGAGACAGTGTGTCCTTGCCTGTTGTGTAGAAAAAGTATGAGAAAATATGACCACCGGCCTCTTCACTGACTCGGGGTCAGAAAAGGAAGAGTATCAAGTCTCCCTCTCTGTTCCATCATGCTTATCATGGTTTTGGTATCTCCCGGTTGTTGAAGTAGTTCCAGAAGTAAAAACTTCTACTCACTCTCTTCGCCTGACTTACATCTCAGTTCAACTTACCAGCCTTACTCACAGCTTCCTGGTAAGATTGTGCTATGAAAAAATCCCAAAACATGACAAATATCACTAAAAGTCATGGGAGGTTTTGGCAGCCGATCTGTCTTTATCCCTTGATGTGTGGTAGCAAAAGTAAAGTCCCTGCTTGCAGATCTCTAGATCCCATCATCTCTTGCAGGCGGCTGCCAGTAGTTTTTTGGCAAATGTTCTGCCACCTCAGTATCAGGTATCTCAGTTACAGAGTGAGTGAGAGACAAAGGCCTATCGAAAGTCAAGGCCTTTAATACTTGGTCTCAGTCCAGCACTTTGAAATGCCTTCAGATCTAGCTGGGAGTTAGGCCTAGAATGTTTCCTTAGGCAACTACTGCAGATGTTTTTCAAACTTTGCCAAGATTAGCAAACCTGTGAAAGAAGTATCAAAGGAATACCCATCCAAGAAAACAGACACTAACCATGATTCACAAGATCCAGGAGCCCTTCGGAACCTGGACACTTGACTGGTGGACAACTTTCAGAACACTGACCCACAGGCTGTCCATCTGTTCTGATCAGCCCAGACTCCAGCAAGCCCTGCTTGCTACATTTAGGTCTTAAATGTGAGTTTTAATGGCCAGGCTGTATCAAGAAAATGGAAAGGCAAATAATACAAACCTTTGGACTATGCCACCAAGTCTCCCTGGGCCAGAAACCAGTCACCCAGATACCAGATGTTGAAGTTACTCACCCCAAAATAGACCTTAACTGAGAAGTTCCATGACTAGTTTACAAAGTTCAATAAATAAGATACGATTAGATAATTAATCCTCATGTCTGGTAAGTGGCCTACTCTATCCCTCCCAATTATTTTTCCTATTGCATTTGCACATTACATTGCGGGGGCACGACTTATAGCTAGCTCAGCTAACTATAACTGCTGAATTTCTGTGATTTTGTACGAGTGAAATGTCAGCCTAGCTATAAGATCCCAGTAACCTTTGGTTTTTTCAGTGAATTTCTACGGTTTTTAAAGTAGTAGTCATGTTTGCAGAGTGGTGGAGAAAGGGGGTTGGGGCCTCCGACCAGCCCTCAGTAATTCCACTATTTAGGAATTACGGGAGATACCTAGAGGTCTTCTTGGCCCCCAAGGTCCCTCAGGGGTAAAGTGGACTTCACCCCCCAACCAGTAGTGTGCCAGGAGCCACGTTTGCAGAGTGGCGGAGAAAGGGGGCATAGCCTCCGAACACATTTTACCATTCCCACTGTGTGGGACTTACTGGAGGTAACAGGAGGGGTAGGTTCCCCGCAAGGACTTCCTTGAGGGCCAACTACCCCTCCTGTTACCTTCAGTATGTCCCACACAGCAGGTTTGCTGAGAAGTTGTCAGAGGCCATGCCCCTTTCTCCACCACTCTTAAATACACCTTCTGGCGCACTACTAATTGGGAGATGAAGTCCCCTTGGCTTCAGTGAATTTCTAAGGTTTTTTAAATGCTAATTCCTAACTATAGCGCCCATGTAACCTTTGTTTTTTTCAGTGAATTTCTATGTTTTTTTAAAATTATATTTCCTAACTATAATGTCCTTGTAACCTATGTTTTTTTTGTGAATTTGTAAGGTTTTTTAAACACTAATTCCAAATTATATTGTCCCTGTAACCTTTGTTTTTTTCATTGAATTTTGAAGGTGTTTTTAATTTTATTTCCTAACTGTAACCTGTAAACTTTGAGAGTGGGTGTGTGAGTTTCTGTATAGGATGGTGACTGGGTGTGTGAGTGGCTGTATGGGTCTGTGCAGTGAGTTTGTGATTGCCTGGATGGGTCTGTGAGTGGATGTGTCTGTATGGGCATGGGAGTGGGAGTGCCTGTGTGGGTCTGTGAGTGGGTATATCAGTGTCTCAATGAGTCTCTGAGTGAGAGCGTAAATCTCTGAGTGGGTGAGTGAATGGGTGTATGCATGAGTGTCTGAGTGGGTCTGTGACTGGAATGGAGAGTGTGTGGGTGGGTCTGTGAGTGGATGCATGAGCCTTGACTGGGTGAGTGAGTGGGTGCATGTATATCTGATTGAGTTTGTGAGCAGGTGTGTGAATATCTAAGTGTATGGGTGACTGACTGGGTCCATAAGTCTCTGAGAGGGTCTATGACTGAGTGTGGGAGTGACTGCATG
Organism: Calotriton arnoldi; assembly: GCA_963921515.1. Taxonomy (NCBI): domain Eukaryota; kingdom Metazoa; phylum Chordata; class Amphibia; order Caudata; family Salamandridae; genus Calotriton; species Calotriton arnoldi. Next base: position 247,453 of record CAWUFW010010210.1, read on the forward strand.
GGTGTGTGAGTGGGTGTCGAGTGTCTCAGTGGGTCTGTGAGAACATACATGAGTGTGTGAGCGGGTCTGTAAGTGGGTGCATAAGTCTCTGAGTAAGTGGGTAAGTGGGTACATGAGTATCTGAGTGAGTCTGTGAGTGGGTGCATGAGTGCAAAGGGGGAACTGTGAGTGGGTGTAAGAGTCTCTAAGTAGGTATGAGAATGTATGCATTAGTCTATGACAGAGTCTCTAAGTAGGTGCATGAGTCTCCGAGTGAGTCGGTAAGTGGGTACACAAGAAAAATGTAATATACACAAACAAAACACCATAATCAGACTAAAGGCCTCATTATAATGTCAATGGGACTACTACCGACAGTACCACCGACAGACAGCCCTTTTGCTTTGGCATTACAATGCTGGCAGTCTGACCCTTGTCTGTTGGGGGACGGACCGCAGCCTTCGCCAGGATCAGTGATCCTGACGGGGCGGTAGTTGGAATTGTGATCCTGACTGGAGGCGGTGCCGAGGCAGGCACCGCCGTCGGCATTACAATGTCCCTTTTCAACACTCTTTTCATGGTGGTCTGACCGCCTTGAAAAGGCTGTCAGAAAGGGACTTTGGGGGACCCAAACAGGGTCACCTTCCCTCTTTGGCCACTGCAAAGTGGCCCTTGGGAGCACATGTATTGCCGCCACACACATCTATGCACTGAGTGCCATGCACCACACAGTGCATGACACACAGTGCATTAATGTGCACAAAGTGCTCTTTAACACTGTGGTTTGTGCAGCGGCCCTTTTCCTAGGCAACAGCACAAGCTGCCGTTTTAAAGACCACTTTCCGACCGCCAGCACGGCGACTTATCGTAATTGGGCGGTCGGACCACTGCCTGCTTGTCGGGTGGTCTCCTGACCGCCGTGATAGCGGGCAGTGGTCTGACCACCCCTATCAAAATAAGGTCCTTAATATTTTCTCAATTAAATAAACTACAAATTACTTTGAAAACTCACTAACCCACACTTAAGACCTATATATTCATAATTAAAACTTTACATATAAAAGATTATTTTTATCACTATTAATAGCTATTAGATTTAAAAAAATATTTACTACCATTCCTAAAATTTGAACAATAAATTAAAAATGTATATCATAGTAGAAAATGTCCAATCATAAAATGTAAAACAAAATATAAAATTAATTTTTAAAATAAATATTTTTTTAAGAAAAATACATTTTAAAAATGTTTGAAAATATATTTCCAACAACAGAACTTATTCAAATATTAAACATGAAAAAAATCTAATGATTGATTTTTTGGTACCAGATTTTCAAAAAAATACAATAACGTATCAATATACAATGATTGTTTATGTCATGATTAATGTATAATTATAACAATGTCATAATATAATTAAACAGCATTTCAAAAGTTTCCCAAAAATTATTTTAAAACAATTTTTTTACATTAATAATACGTTTTTGATATTTTCCTAATCTTTCAAAATGTGTTATAATTTTAATATTATATTTCCACATGAAAATATTTTACAATTGAATATAAATAATATATAAATATACATATATATATATAGGGGATTTTTAAGATTCTAAAGCTACATCATTTTTAAATCAAATCTTTTTTAGCTCATGATTTTAGGAGGGATTTGATCCTATGAACATCAATACTATTAGTCATTGGAGCTGCGACCTACATATATAAGGGGATTAAAAGGGAGGATATCCAATATCAATGGAAAATATAAATAAAAAGATACTGAGGCTGCCACCTGACCTTAACCAGAAAAATAATGGTTTTTTAATTATTTGCTATTTGCACATTTAGGGTTATATTAACTTTTTAGAAGGTCACTTTTAAGGTCTATATCCGCATTGTTGAGAAAGCGGAACACATCATGCACAGGCACTTTACACTTTATTTTTTATATAAACATTCTTTTAATGATAGTTAGTAGATAGCACAGGACAGGATGAGGAAAATCACAGACAATACTAAATTGAAACATTAATCATAATAATACAAATTGCATTTAAGCTAATATGATAAAAATGGTTTTTATGGGGTTTTTTGATTATAAAAAATATCTTTACATTCCGTTTATTTACATAGGACTGACTAAAACAATTTTAATTATGAAATGATTGAAAATAAATTTTAGCCTTTATTTATTAACATATATTATAATGTATGAAAATTAGTTGCTATGGTATTTACTATATGCTTATTTATGGTTATCTCTATTCCCACCCACGATTAAAAGGCAATGTTTGACAATGTAATATGATATTGGAAATACACAAAACAAGTATATTAATTGTGGAGGAGAGGGAGAACTAGAGAAAAAATGGAAATGTATCAAAATTGTAATACCTTAAAACCGCAGTATGTCTTCCATGTCCATGGTGAAGTCACCGGAACTTTGCACTAATCACTGTCACTTTAAAAGGGGAGAAAATGGTAATGAGCGTTGTCATGTGATCAAGGTCCAGGAGGGACCGAAACGCGTCATGGCCGACTAAGAATAAACATTTTCTGCACAGAAACGTGGTCCGTGTCTGCTTTCCGTTTTCCAGGACTGGTGAAAGCATTTGGAAGCAGTACGAGAGGATATATATATATATATATATATATATATATATACACTGAAAAAAACCATAGGTTTTAGGGAAAGTTATAGTTAGTTGGACATTTCACTCGTACAAAACCAGAGAAATTCCCCCGTTATAGTTAGTTCAGCTAACTATAACTCGCGCCCAACAATGCACTGCTGATGACGTCACATATTACATCACTCATGACATGGTCAGTGACATCACTGATGACATCACTGATGACATCTCAAATGACATCACACAGGTTTATTTATTTTCTTAAAAACAAGCCCAGGGGGGTGGCGGTCCCCGGGGCTGCGGGCCTTGTGCCCCCCGCAAATATTTGATAAAAGCCCCGGGGGTGGCGGTCCCCGGGGCTTGGGGGGGCCTTGGAGGCCCCCCCAACATTAAAAAAACAAGCCCCGGGGGGTGGCGGTCCCCGGGGCTGCGGGGGGGCCCTGTGCCCCCCGCAAATATTTAAGAAAAGCCCCGGGGGTGGCGGTCCCCGGGGCTGTGGGGGTCCCCCTGGGCCCCTGCAATTAAATTTCCCCATGCCCCCGGGACTTGGCCGGATTCGCGCACCCAGCGCGAATTCGGCCGATTTAAAAAAAAAAATGCTCTTTTGGGCCCTGGGGGTCCTTGTGGGACCCCCTGAGCAGGCCTAGGGGGTCAGGGTGTTTCTACCCTGCCCCCTTTTGTTATTTTTCACCTTTTGTTTTTCTGTTTTCTTGTGCCTCGGTTACCGAGGCACAAGATGGCTGCCAACACTTCCTGGTTTGGAGTGTTGACAGCCAATTAGAATAAAGCTCGTGATCGGGAAGGTGTGCGGATCCACCGCGGCCATAGATATCAAAACTTTTATTTTTGGATTTTCTCAGCAACTACTGAATGGATTCACACCATTTTAAAAAAAAGGTCTCTTTCTGAACAAAGGGCTACTTTTTTGCCAAATCTGGTGTAATTCCGTTCAGCAGTCCGGGCTGTAACCGTGTCTAAAGTTTCCTATGGGAAATTGATTTTCCGACCTCTATTTTTTGAATTTCTCAGGAACTACTGAACGGATTTACACCATTTAAAAAAAGGTCTCTTTCTGAAACAAGGGCTACCTTTTTGCCAAATTTGGTGTAATTCCGTTCAGCAGTTCGGGCTGTAGCTGTGTCTAAAGTTTCCTATGGGAATTAACATGGAGAAAACACGTTTTGGGACCCCCCTTTTTTCTCGGCCCCCGCTTGCCGAATCACCCCAAAACATTCAAGATAGGAGCTGACCAGAGCGGGCCATAAGTTTTGAAAATTTCGCGAAGATTCGTCAACCGGCGCCAAAGTTATTGGGAAAACAAAAAATGAGTTTCCTATGGAAAATAGGTCCTAACTATACCTATCTACTGGCGACCGCCGTTAGATAATATATATATAAAATTATTATAAGCTATTATTTATTAAAATTGTTATTACTTTAACAAAGTACATTTAAACATTTTGCAATGTTAATTTGGGAAACTGGGATTATTACAATAAAAATGCTTGAATTGTAGGGCAAGGCTTCCATCTTAATGGTTAACTGGGTCAAGTCAACACTAGTTCCACTCAGCGGAGGACCCAGGGATATAAAATGCCAGTCCTAACTGTGCGTTAATACTCAATGCTTTAAGTATCTTGGATTACATATAGCGCTGCACTCGAAATTCACCCAGTTTTAATATTACCTCACTGAAATACTCAATGCAGAAGGACATGAATACGCTTGAATGTTCTGGGTGTGGTAGCATTATTCAATATGACAATATTGCCAAAGTTATTATATACACATTTCAAAACCACCCCCTTGAAATCCCTCTAGCATGGTTTGGAAGACTCAAGGCTAGAGCCTGCTCCATCTTATACAATGGCTGACTCCCACGTATTGCATCCAATAAATGTCTGGAATCCCCTTATAATGGGGGAATGGGTAACACAGATGTACTCCTGTGTTACTTGACCTTACACTGGGCCTCACACATCCTTGTTATAAAGGACTGGCTTTTGGGGGGGATAAAACAACTCAACATTTGCTATACAATTAGTACTCTTAGATGTTGGTAATATTCTGAATATTGTTTATTCTAGATGGCGGGCCAATGCCCCAGTCCATCCCAGAAGTCACAAGTGTGGTCATACAATGCTGGCGCAAGGCAACTCCGCTGGATTCAATGGTACGGTAAACCAACCACAGAGCCACCTTTATGGCTCAATACATGGTTGAAACACAATGCACAATTGTTGGGCTTTAGGCAGTAAAGTGCCAGTGGCGGTTTTTCCATGAGGGCTCCATACCTCTGATATGCAGCACTATTTGCACATTTTTATTTCACTGTTCAAAATATTACCTGTAGAAATACATTGGTGCCTGGTTAGCTAATCCGAGGTGTAATTACGGGCCAGGCCGCCAGGCACTGACAGGTCTATTGAGTGCATGAAAACACATTTCAGCGTCGTGCTGATGTCATTCCACAGGGCTTACCTTTTAACAGCCCTTAAATCACCTAAGGAGATGTGGTACTGTAAGGGTCTAAGGCACGGATAAAAACAAGCGCGGTCGGGTGTTGCACGCTGAAGCCCCGCGTGCTAGACCCCATGTCCTTCAAGGGCTTTTACTGCACCCTTTTCGCGCTCGTCAGATTAAAAGGCTCTGTACAGGAGGTTCCAGCTTACGCCATTCCGTCTGTAGTGTTTAATCTGAGAAAGGCTGCATGCGTTTATCCTAGCGCAGCACGTCGTGATTCGTGCATGACGTTCACCAAAGACAGCTGGACCAATAGAAGAGAAGAGCGGAACAGGAGTGTGACTGTTTAAATCTTGGTGAGCTATTTATCAACACTGTTTCCTTGGCCAGAACTGTTACATGTAAGGCTTTTGGTACAGTTCGAGGCGGTGGATCACAAAACCACTAATTACATGTTTCAAAGGCCAGATCTTGATGTTCGATCTTTATTTTTTCCCTGCTTCCAACAGAGATCCAACTGTAATTAACACTCTCTGTTATCTTGTTGGTATATTGCCCCAAAGGTTGCATCACTTACAAGAAAAGAGTGTAGGTGTAATGTAAACATCTATACAGGAATACGCATTGATAGTCGCTTTCGTTCCTACGCATATCTAAATATTAAACCTAAACGTATGCATAAGACAGTTAGGGCCTGATTTCGAGTTTGGCGGTGTGGGAGCGGGGCTGCACGCCACCGCCCTGCACTGCCAAACTTGACCGCCAGCTGCTCAGCAGATTATGTGTTTTTGCGTTTTCTGGTGGACAGTCCTTTGGCGTTCCCACTGCAGTGCCTTACCGCAGTGGAAATGCCAAAGCCCTTTCCTGCATGGCAAGGACTGTTAAGTCAATGCCATGCAGGAAATGGGGTGCATGCACACAGGGAGGCACACCATGTTCCCCCTACATGCACCCAAGGGCCCAGAGGCAACAGGGGGCTCAGAAAGGGCCCCCTTTGTTTCCTCTCAGCCACAGTTTTCATGGTGGGCTGAACGCCATGGAAACCGTGGCGGAGAGGAAACTCCGCCAAGTATATTGCAGCCTCAAGACCACTGCAACACTGCCAGGGATCCCTTATTTCTGGCAGTTGTGGCAGTCCAATAAAGGTCCAACCGCCCAACTTGTAATAGGGCGGTCCGACCGACACTGTGGCTACAGCATTTCGATGGACCGCCGTAGTCATAATTTTGCCCTAAGTGTGTTTAGGTAGATTTAAGCGCCTAGCATATTGATTAAAAGCAGCCTCGCCAGTCCTGCACAAAAAATACAAACTTAGGGCCATATTTACAAGCCCTGTGCGCCGCCAGAACGTCACTTTTTGTGACGTTCGGGTGGTGCACAGGCCTTAGCCATATCTACAAGACCACTTAAAGCCATCCTGTGTGGCTTTTCATGGCCTTGTAGATATGGAGTAAGGCAAGACAGTACAAGTCGCTGCCTTGCCTTACTCTGCATGAAAGAAGTGTTCCATGGGTGTTGCTGTGGGTGTTCCCACTCAAGAACCATGGAATTTGACGCTGCCCCAGATTTACAACATCAGGTTACCTTGGGCAGCGCCAAAACCTTGCAACTCCCTAGAGCAGGCGTAGCAAGGAGAAGTGTTTACATTTCTCCTTGTTTTTTCCTCTTTCCACGTGTGCTGCATTCTGCAGCCCACATGGAAAGAGGAAAATGCCTCTCATGATTGTTTTTTGCAGGAAAGTGCCCCTTCCTGCACAAAAACAATTGTGCCAACAACACAGACACCCTTGCACCATGGTGCAAGGCTGCCTGCGTTGGCGCACAGCGGCAAATTGTTCACCAGCGCTGGCTTAAAGGACAGGAATGCAATATATCATGTAAATATGGTGCATTCTTGTCCTTTCGAATTTGATAGGGCAGAGAAACAACATTATTATTGACGCTGCCCTCCGCCAATTCCTTGTAAATATGTCCCTTCTTGTTAGGAACAGCAGCGAGGAGATGTCAGCACACGTTAATAAATGCTGCCTTATGTGAAACGCTACATCTGCCATAACTTCTTTAGTAAACGTTCACAATTGTTATGACTGAGTACTATCGATTTTATTCTCATGTCAACCACATGGCTACTTATGCCCTCCTTTAAATACAACAAATATCTGTATGTATGATGTGGGTAGCATACTTCTGTGTTCATAGTTAAAAACTCAAAATTATACATTTTATTTTTGCAGAAAATGTTAACAGAAATGGCCTAAATGAGATATGGATTCACTGCAGAGAGTTGGTGTGACCTGTAGGTTAGAAGCTGAAATCCCTACATGGGCAAATGAACCTTTCATCCAGGTTAGATAAACTCTGAGGGCCTGATTCACAGAACTAACTTACGTCAAAAACGTAAAGTTAGTACTTTTTGGTATTCACAGAATACACTTACTCATTTTGGTATTCACAGAATACACTTACTCATTTTGGTATTCACAGAATGCACTTACTCATACTAACTTTATGTCCGCACTCGGGCCGGAGATTCCGGCCCGGTGGTGGAGATTCCGGCCCAGAGGTGGAGATTCCGGCCCGGAGGTGGAGATTCCGGCCGGTTGTGGAGATTCCGCCACCGGCCGGAATCTCCACAACCGGCCGGAATCTCCACCATCGGGCCGGAATCTCCACCTCCGGGCCGGAATCTCCACCTCCGCGCCGGAATCTCCACCACCAGGCCGGAATCTCCGGCCCGAGTGCGGACATAAAGTTAGTATGAGTAAGTGCATTCTGTGAATACCAAAATGAGTAAGTGTATTCTGTGAATACCAAAATGAGTAAGTGTATTCTGTGAATACCAAAAAGTACTAACTTTACGTTTTTGACATAAGTTAGTTCTGTGAATCGGGCCCTGTGCAACTTCATTCGGAATTAGTGCCTTTTATTTGCCCCAGAAAAGACAAAAAGTGGTAGGAAGCGCTATATAAGCTTAACTTAGTATTAAATGCAGGTTTGCTGTAGTTGTGTGTTAACTACAAATTTTAAGGCTGTCGCTATTTAATGATAGTAGGTCACGGTGTGGAGGCTAGACGATGCCATTGTTTTTCCTGCTTTGTATATCTCACATTTGTTCTTTATAATGCATTATAGCAGAGAGTACAAATGTAGACTCATCCATGGGGGCTTCCCCAACCCCTTTTTCCCCCAGCACTCTGACTGTTTATAGTTACTGCTTACAATGTCAGACTCCCAGAGAGATATTAATACATTTATACACAAAATGCACACATCCTGGTCAACAAGACACACTCTGCCATCCAACTACGACCTGCTAAATACACCTGAGAGTGTATGTAAGTGTTGAGAGGCAGAGCTCTGCTTGAATGGAGGCGGGCATTGCAAGAGCCCAACAGCTCTCTATAGAGCACCACAAGCTCATGTGCTTGCAAAAGACAATGCCAAACGTCATAGTTACAGTGTGCTGATAGGACACCGGTCACTCGGACCTTCTGCTGTCAGCCACACTGCATGTGTGACTCCAGATGTTGCAAGCAGGAGGAAAGTGTATGCTCAAAGTGCCCATGAAGCACTGGATGCTCAGTGGAAGAAACTGCATTCAGACCCATTCAGGCAGCAAAAGGTAAGTTAAAAAAAAACTTCTCTAAGTGTGAGTGTGTGTGTTGTTGAGCATTCTTGAATACGCAATCAAGTGTGGTGGCTGGCTCTTGCCTTTCTATATTTGGTGGCAATTCTATGCATTTTGCGGGCCATCCATGGAAGGATTAAGTGCACACTGTGCGAAAGACTGGCCACAGCATTTGTGCGAAAAATGTGCTATGAAATGCATCATCTTATTCCAAGTTTTCAAACATTTCACTGAAGGGAATGCCCCTGCACCGACCTTGACAAAATTGAGCTGTCACCCTTCACTCCCTTTCTCATTGATATTCAGGTCAAGTATTACGCCCTACTACTTTCAAAGATCACCAGCCGCCACTGGTGAAGTCTTATTGGAATTTATAAATTGGAAGGTGTGTGGCAGGACAAATAGACGAAATCATTTCAGGAACTCTAAGCTCAATAAGACTTACGCAAAACACTTACATGTACCTCCAGTTAAGACATGCTCTGACCTCTCAAGTCACGTCAAAAAGCACATACAAGAGAAAGTCATAAAACATTTATAATATTGAACAAAACACATCTTCAATTAAAACCAAAATACATAGAACACAGGGTTAAAATAATACACTGATCCATTTCATTTACTTGATTAATTTACTTCATGCCAACACTACCTTATAGTCATGAATTTCCGTATTGTAATTGTCCGTTAATGAAGGTCAAAATGGCCATACATTTGGGAAGTGTATCCAAATTTTGAAGAAATATAAGGGCTGGTTTCCGTTGGGTGAAATTTAATCAAAGGGGTTTAATAGGTGCATCCAGAGTTTTATTAAAACTACAAAATAGGATAAAGTGCATAGTGCTTTGAACGGAACATTCATTACAAGGACAAGCTCTATAGTCCCTGAACCATTCGTCCATATTCAGGAAGTCCACCAGGAAATGGACGGTACTCAAACAAGACCTCGTCAGAATATATTGATGATGAAGAATTGGAACAGACACAAGATATGGCTTAATGGCATTATCCATAGAGACCAATACATGCGTGTTCAATGTGGGTTTAGATCATTCTCGGTTCTCCCTAATATACCTATTTGCTTGCATCAGCTAAAGTTTCATTTTCGATTTTGACAAAGCAGTAATACAGTTTGTGTCCTCATGATTCATAATAGTACCTATTATCTTATGTGTAGTTCTGATAAAATAAAGCCAGGATATATTAAAAGCATGGTCAAGAGCTAAACAATCTTTGATGGGTTCCCTACCAAAACATGTTTCTGGCAAGAACCATATGGAGTGCCACAACTGCACTGGCCGCATTCTAATACAATCTTCAACAAAAGGCAACCCCAACTCTGCTGACAAATAAGGAAACTGGGGCTTTTCTGACCAACAAGCAATCTCCTAGCTAGTGATGCGTTGCATTACTTTGCCCCATGGATTTTGGGGCATTCCCAGATTTGCCATTAGTGGTAGACCTGGGAATGCGTCAAAATGCTGCGCCTCCACAGGTGAGGCATAACAAGGAGAAATGTGTTTATTTCTCCTCGTTGTTTCCTCTTTTTAAGTGTGCTGCATTGGAAAATGCCTCCGAGGATGTTTTTGTTCAGGAAGGGGCCCTTTCAATCCATAGTGCAAGGGTGCCTGCATTGGGGCAAAACAGCAGATGTGCGCCAGCACAAGAAAAGGACAGGAATGCGCAATGTCATAATAAATACAGTGCATTCTTGCCCCTTCCCTTTCACTCAGTGCAGCTCAGCAAGGTGGCTTGGTTCGCTCCGCTGCATGAAATAATGATAAATCTGCCTCTTAATGTATCCAAAAGTTATCAGATGCATCAAATACTTCAAGGTTTATTACATTTCAGCAGGTCAAACCTGCCAAAATTTATCAGGGGAAAAGCGTACAGCACTTTCTGTATCATGCGGATTTTAGTGCATTAAACACCAAAATCTGCATGTTATTCCCCATAGACTCATATTAGATGCTTTTTATTGCAGAAGGTAAATAACTTACCTCGTGGTATTGTTATTTATCAGGTGCTCTAGGTTGCCTCCTTAAGCATAGTAAGGTCTGGGGGAGGTGGTGGGAATATTATGACACATGCCAGGTGTGATTTTCGCTCTGCTCTGTAAATTTTCTCTGTATAATGTGCAAACTTTCTTCTGCTATGTATTCCAATGAGCCTTTTTAGGTCGAGTTTTCGAGACCTATTGTATCTTCTTCTGGAGGAAAAGTCCACCCACTGCTTCTCATTTGCTTCTCATTTGTGTGTTTCAGTGTCCTTTAAAAATCCTCTGTTGCTATTGGTCAGTCATTCCTCTTGTCCCTCCTTTTTGACTTTTATTTCCTCCCACACAGCACAGCCTGACTACTGTATCATTACGCCTTGGTTCTTTATTTGTGTTTTGTGGGACTATTTTCACTTCCTTTCCTGCCCGTGTTTGCTGTTGCCTGTTTTTTTGGTCACTATGTTTATTATCTTGTCGCAGTTGCTATTCATTGAAAGACTGCCCCTTTAACAATCCTCATAGTTTGTCATGCTCCTTTATTTCCTTCGGCCTTACAGACCATCTGTTGTGCTATTTGCTATTCAATGAAAGACTGCACCTGCTCCGTTAATTTCCTCCAGCCGCACAGACTTCACTTATCGTCATGGCGACTCACAGGCCACCATGCTTATAAGTTTAGCCTGCATTCATGTTACTCCGTGCCACAGCCACAAGTTTTTATACACTGTAGAGACAGTGCAGCCTTGTTCCAGTGCTGCCTCATCCTTGGCTACTCGTGCCAGTCCTGAGTAACCAGTGCTGCTTCCTTCCAGGGCAGTTTCACTCGAGAGAAGCCTCATTCCGGTGCTCTCTCGCCCAGCCCCTGCAGCCACTGTTTCCTCATGTGGCGCTCTCTTGCTCCTGGGCTTCATTAGCATAGCCCACTCCATCTGCGTAATAGAATGTAAATATTATGTCTTAAGGAAAGGGTGCAGTACCACAGGCTGTTACGAGGTGTCCCTAGTAACAGCCTGTGGTACTGCACCCTTTCCTTAAGACATAATATAAGAATTCCATTACTATGAGGCTCAAGGAACGAGCGTGAGCATTGTTTCCTTTATTAGTGGAAAGGCTAAAAAAGATTTGAATGCTCGCGCTCGTTTTCTTAAGCCTCATGGTAATGGCATTCCTATATTATGTCTTATGGAAAGGGTGCAGTACCACAGGCTGTTACTAGGTGTCCCACAGACACCTAGTAACAGCCTGTGGTACTGCACCCTTTCCTTAAAACCTGTGTGGACTGAACTACATCTTAAAAACAAAATCCAGGGGCATATTAGCAAGAACATGCGATAAATATCGCAAACCTTGCTTAGCGCTCCTTTTTTTATCGCCGGCTATCGCTGGATATTACCGCGGAAATAACATGCTATTAGCAAGGTTTATCTCCATTGCGATAAAATATCCAGCGATAGCGGCGAAACCCAGCTTTAACGCGAGAAATCCAGCGATAAAATCCTATCGCTAATTCTGGGGACTTAACCTTACAATCCACCTCCCATTGACTTTCATTGCTAAGTCATGTTTTTATCAGTTCTAAAAAACAAGCGCTAATCGGGGTTAGCGCGCGTTTTTAATCACTCGCGGGTATTGCTAATAGGCGATAGGTATGTAAGCGACTGTTTTCTGTCGCTTTTAGTTGGGAACGCCTACCTTGCATGTCATTAGCGATAATTATCGCTGACATGCAAGGCGATGTAAAACCCGGCCGCTATCGCCGGAAAGCTGTCGCTAACGCCTGTTAGCGACAGCTTGCTAATAGGGCGTTAAAAATATCGCCGCTTTAGAGGCAAAAAGTGCCGCTAAAGCGGCGATAAAGCCCTTGATAATATGCCCCCCAGTTTTTATTTTGACCTTAACACTTGTTTTTCCTAAGTACTTTGGTCGCATGCACTACCTACCCGAGAACCAATATTGAAAGGTGCCTCAGAAGTGGTAATCTTCTATATGTGTCTCCTCTCAGGCAATGACGACGTTGGAGAAGTAGAACTATTAATTTAATGTGCAAAACGCATGCCAAGATTCAAACCTATACAAGGAAGTATTGATGGGATAGTAAGCTTCTCAGACACACCACTGCTAGCCTATTTTCAGTGCCTGTTGTATTTAAGATCCACCTCACTGTTCTACTGTACCCAGTGTTCACCGAACAGGACATCTTAAGCTGCTGTTAATTGAAGCTAGCCAGTGAGGAGCCCTAACAGTGTCATCGTTTGGCAATTGGGCTTCGTGTTTGTGGTCCGACAGTGTGCTTCATTTTCACGTTACACTTAGCAAAGTTTAGGAAAATGTTTTTTACTTTGAAAGAATCACTGTCTGTGGATCTCCTTTATCGCTATCTGGCAGAGAATAAATATGTTTGAGGTAATGCAAAATAAGTTCTTAAGTGGCTGCTCTCAATAGTAACCTCCTTTCTCTGTTTTTGGATGAACAATTTAAAAGCAATAATGGGATTATTGTTGGGCAGCAGAGGATGCAAGAATTAAAGGTTTTTGAAGTCTCTTAAAAAAACAAAACAAAAAAAAACTAATATAGGAATTCCATTACCACAAGGCTTAAGGAACAAGCGCAAGCATTTCTGTGCAATTTTATTAGGTTTTTGTAGCCTTTGTGATAAGAACAGAAATTCCACTTATTGAGAAAAAAATGCTTGCGCTAGTTTCTAAAGCCTCATGGTAATAGAATATAAATATGTCTTAAGGAAAGGTGCAGTACCACAGGCTGTTACTAGTTGTCCCTAGTAACGACCTGTGGTACTGCATCCTTTCCTTAAGACAAAATATAGTAATTCCATTACTATGTGGCTCAAGGAACGAGTGTGAGCCTTTTTTCCTTCATTAGTGGAATTTTGGGGGCATATTAACAAGGCCCGGCGATAAATATCGCAAAGCGCGCTTAGCGCTTGCATATTTATCGCCGGCTATCTCTGTGATTTATCGCCCGGTTAGCGCGTTATCAACAACGCGCATCGCCGAGGCGATAAAATTCCAGAGATAGCGTGGATATCGCCGTTTTCCATGGTGGAAAACGGCGATATCTAGATGATAGGGCCTGTATTCTTAGCCACAGAATCCACCCCCATGTTAAGTATGCCTTAGTCAGGAATTTAACAGACGTTAAATTCCTGCGTTAAGGCATACTTAACGCGATTTAAAAGATCGCTAACCCTCCTTGATAATATCGCGAAGCTGCCTTCGCGATATTATGCCTGTTTGGTTTCACAGCCACGCCTACTTTGCATCTCATTAGCGATGCAAAGTTAGGCGTGCTGGGAACGGCGCTATGTCAGCAAAACACGCGATAGCGTGTCTTTGCTGATAAGGCGATGAAATTATCGCCGCTTTTCGCCCGAAAACGGGCGCAAAAGCGGCGATAATTTCATATCGCCCCCTTGTTAATATGCTCCTTAATTTTTTTATCACAACGGCTACAAAAGCTTAAAATGCTCGTGCTCGTTTCTTAAGTCATAGTAATGGAATTTCTATATTATGTCTTAAGGAAAGGGTGCAGTACCATAGGCTGCTACTAGGTGTCTCAGGAACACCTCGTAACAGCCTGTGGTACTGCTCCCTTTCCTTCATGTGGAATTAATTTCTTATTATGTATGCTACTGCTGGCATTACGTTTGGTTACAGTGACTGCTTCCACCACTCATAAAATGTCAACTTTAAAAATGGAGCAGCAAGGAAAACACCACCTAGGAAAAATTTTCCTTTAAAGATAATTGTTAAATTCATTAATTTACTTATTGTCAGGACCACTAGAATTATGCAACTCTGCTGCTGTGGCATTTTCCGCAAAATTACATATTTGCTGCACTTGCTACATAATCCAGCATCCTCTGCACAATGCACAGATTTGCAAAAGAAGGGTGAACAAGCATTTGCAATGCAATAGGTCTCACATTTACGCGAGTTTGAGCTATTGGCATAGTAAATGGCAATGCCTTTTATTTATGTTTTGGTTTTCAAAACATAAATAAAAGGCATTGTCATTTACATTGCAAATAGCTTAAACTTGCGTAAATGTGAGACCAATTGCATTGCAAATGCTTGTTTTATGTTCTATGTTTACATAAACAATAAAATATGGTTTATTAAAGAAATGCCAGTTAATGTGAAATAAGATACTACATATAAATGGAAAATATTAGAAAATGCCAAAGCTCTTCTTTACCCAGATCTTCATATCTTGCATGTAGAGAAAAATAGAAATTGCTGATAAATGTATTCAAACCTCTTGAAATCTGAAAAGCAAAACCTATTTTGATTTTCAGAACGTTTAGATACATAGGGGCATATTTACAAGCCCCTTGCGCCACTTTTGCGCCGCCGTTGCGTCACGCATGTGACGCAGCGGCGAAGCAAACCATGCGCCGCGTTGCGCTATATTTACAACGTGACGCATCTAGGGAGATGGTCACGTAGTAAACCCCTGCGCCACATGAAACCTGTGTCAGGTTTCATGTGGGCGTACCAGCGCAGGGGGGGCGTTCCGGCGCAGGAACGCCTCGGAAAAGTGACGTAGTGAAATCTACAAGATTTCACGCAGTCACTTTTCCGAGCGCTGGTGCGTCAAATCCTTACGCCTGCTTCAAGCAGGCGTAAGGATTGACGCACCATGTTAGGGATAGGAAGGTTGGAACAGTGCTGGAGTTGCGTCGCGCTTGCGACACAACTTCAGCACTGCGCCAACCTTCCGCCGGCAGATGCGTCACGCATCTGCTTATCCTTGCGCCACGATGCGCCGCATTGTAAATGCGGCGCATCGGACGTGGCGCAAGGGTAAACTTGCGTGACGCATTTTCCCTGGCGCATCCCTGCTGATATGCAGGGATGCGCCAGGGAACGTAAATATGCCCCATAGTCTCAGAGGAAAATGCTGATTTTTCATCCCAAATGCCAGTCAATAAGCCACAGTTGTGTATGCCACTAAGGCCCCTTTTACCACAAGCATTTGTGGGTAAGGTCTCCCTGTTTTGACCGCTCTGCTGTGCTACCTTTGGTCATGAATCCCCGACAGCTTTCAGAATCCCAGCTCAACCTTTTTAACTTCTAGTTTTTAAACTGTCCATTCCTTTAGCTATGGTTATCTGAACTCTCGGCTGGTATCCCTCACCTGGCTGAGTCTACGCTGCTTCACCATTGTGCAACTTTTATCTCTATGACTCTTTGCCACTGAAATGACCTGAAGCCTTGAAGAATTAACCTTGCCCACCCACCATTTTCTACAAATAGGACCTCACCTTTGTGTCATCAGACATAAACATGTTTACAGGAGGGCACTCCAGGATAGGAGGGAACTCACTGAGCCCAGTGAGAAACAGATGCACGTCTACCGGCTGTCTCCACATCTGTGCTCTGAATCCAAGACTCTTTGTAATTCCAAGGATTCCTAAATCCAAGATGGGAGGTCACTGCTTTTTAGGTTTCGCCTGCACAAAGCTTGCACTGTGCTAGTGAAATCTATTTTAATGAATATATCCTTAAAGGGACTTACATCATGCCTTCACTTCTTATTGGTCCTTGTGCTTGGCACTTTACTTTACTTTCTGCTACATCATGTATGTATTACTACTTCTAAGGTTGTCACAACCACCGAGGTAACAAGAGCAGTCGACATCTTGAAAGCTAATTCGCCCCCTTTAAGCTTTCAAGCCTGCCTTTGGGGGATATTTAGGAGGAAATGGTGCAGCGAGGCACTGCACGCAGTTTAGCATGCCACTCCGGATCTCCAACCGACCCCTACCCCCACCACGTCTTCAACAAGGCCGACGCTGTCATCGCACCCCATCTACGAGACATCATCAACACCTCCTTCGACACCGCTACCTTCCCGGAGAGCTGGAAGCACGCCGAACTCAGCGCTCTGCTGAAGAAACCATCAGCGGACCCCACCGAACTCAAAAACTACCGCCCCATCTCGCTCCTCCCGTTTCCGGCCAAAGTCATCGAAAAGACCGTCAACAAGCAGCTGGCCGCCTTCCTCGAGACGAACGGATCCCTCGACCTCTCGCAGTCTGGCTTCCGGGCCAACCACAGCACAGAGACCGCCCTCATCGCAGCCACAGATGACATCCGAGCCCTGCTCGACAACGGAGAAACAGCGGCCCTCATCCTCCTGGACCTCTCCGCAGCATTCGACACTGTCTGCCACCGCACCCTAGTGCAGCGCCTCAGCAACGTCGGAATCCAGGAGAAGGCACTAGAATGGATCGTCTCCTTCCTCGCCGGAAGGACACAGAGAGTCCGCCTCCCCGTTCAGATCAGAAGCCACCGAAGTCATCTGCGGCGTCCCTCAAGGCTCCTCGCTCAGCCCCACCCTCTTCAATGTCTACATGAGCCCCTGGCGGCCATCGTACGCCAACACAACCTCAACATCATCTCCTACGCCGACGACACCCAGCTGATCCTCTCCCTCACCAACGACCCCGCCACCGCCAGAACCAACCTACACGAAGGGATGAAAGATGTAGCCGAGTGGATGATGACCAGCCGCCTGAAACTGAACTCAGATAAGACGGAAGTTCTCATCCTGGGATCATCACCCTCCGCCTGGGACGACTCCTGGTGGCCCCCGCCCTAGGCAGCGCACCCAAACCAACAGACCACGCACGCAACCTGGGCTTCATCCTGGACTCCTCCCTCTCCATGACCAGACAAGTCAACGCCGTCTCCTCGTCGTGCTTCAACATCCTACGCATGCTATGTAAGATCTTCCGGTGGATCCCCACCGAGACCAGGAAGACGGTCACCCAGGCCCTCGTCACCAGCCGACTGGACTACGGCAACGCCTCTACGCCGGAACCACCGCCAAGCTCCAGAAGAGACTCCAGCGGATCCAGAACGCCTCAGCAAGACTCATCCTCGACATCCCCCGACACAGCCACATCTCCGGACATCTGAGAGACCTGCACTGGCTCCCGGTCAACAAAAGAATCACCTTCCGCCTCCTCACCCACGCACACAAAGCCTTACACAACCAAGGCCCAAGATACCTCAACAGCCGCCTCAACTTCTACACTCCCACACGCCAGCTTCGATCGACCAGCCACGCCCGCCGCCGTCCCCCGCATCCGAAGAGCCACCACAGGAGGAAGGTCCTTCTCCTACCTGGCCGCCAAGACTTGGAACTCCTCCCGACCCACCTCCGCCTGACCCTAGACCACCTCGCCTTCAGGAAGCAGCTCAAGACCTGGCTATTCGAGCAGTAGCGGACCCCCCCCCCAAGCGCCTTGAGACCCTCCGGGTGAGTAGTGCGCTATATAAATGCAGTGATTGATTGATTGATTGAGCAGTGCTGCGCTGCGTCATTTCCAAAATGCAGGGATGTGCTGTATTTACAATAATATGGCGCACCCCTGTGTTTTTCCTAGCTTAAGCAGTAAAAAAAGTTGCCAAGCGGCAACACAAACCAACTTGCCCCATAGAGCAAGGGTGTCTGTGTTGCAGGAATGATTGTTTATGTGCAGGAAGGGACAACTTCCTGCACATAAACAATCTTTAAAGGCGATTTGCTCTTTCTATCTGTGCTGCAGAGTGCAGCACACACAGAAAGAGCAAATACGAGGAGAAATAAAAGTATTTCTCCTAGTTGCGCCAATCTAATGCCTGCTATTCAGTGGTGTTAGTTTTTAGCACTGGCCTAGATTTACACACACTTGTAAATCTGGGGCAGAGTCAAAAAGCAATGGGTGTTGCGGTGGAACGCCCACAGCTACACCCATTGCAGGGGATGGGGAGAACTTGGCCCTGGTGATGCTGGGCATGTGTGTGTCCCCTCTGCAAAGGATGCTAGCAATGCACTGTTGTTGGGTGTCAGCCCGGGCAGGCACCTTAGCGAGTGTGCACCAACCATTTATTTGAGTCCGAGTGTGTTTGAGGCCACATTTTCTCAGTAACAAGTGGGAACCCCCAACCCAAGGGCGTAGACAATGTAAACTGCATTGACACTGGTGTACGTGCTGTCTGCTTAAGAAAGGCATCATGAGGGATGGGGTAAGAGTGTTACCCCCACTTTGCCTTCATTCTCCCTACGATTTATCTCAAAGATATCAGTTGTGAAATCTGGTTTTGTCCCTTGTTCCCACGCCCCCTGGCACATGCTACTCAGCACTTGCACTTTGACTCTTGCACCGGCTCGTGATGTTAATTGTGGTGACATCAATAGCTTGGTGCTCCCATAGCTTTTCCAAATAAGTTGCTGTTCGAATTGACTGCCCCGACTACAGATGTTTGGCCTCTCATTAGATCAGCTGGGTCATCCGCACTTCACTCTATCGACTACAAATATGATATTTTTAATCGAGGTCACAACTCACTTATTATATTTTATGTACCACCTGCTGTGGAAAGCATAACTCATACTTCCTGTCCGTCATCCGTAAATTCTGTTTCCAGGCATTCCCCTCTATTTTACCAGTAAATAAGAATTGGCCCTCTTGGGCTTTCTTTGTTGGAGTAACGATAAGCAGCATTTGTACTTCTCCAATTTTCCAGTTTTAAATTTTTTGATATAGTACTTTAGAGAACACAAGTTTATTTGATACGATAATCGGGATCCTGAGTAGTAAAATGGTTTGCAAAAATCACACAACGCGTGCAAGTGAGAATGATGGAATTTGCATGCGGATATCCTGGTTCCTCTTTAGCTAATTTATCACCAGTCTTTAAAATAAAGTCTAGACTCTCCGTTATTGTGCTGAAGAGTGGACATGATATTGCTGGCAACATTTGCACTGTTACCAGGGCGTGGGTCCAGGAGCTATCATGGCACTCCTCACTTCATGGCGGCGGGAGTTGACAGGAAGAAAGGTGACCAGGGGCGGGTGCACCCCACAGCATTCATCCCCTCAACTCTCAGGGACACAGGTACCTGCAGTCTGGTGACTGACAAGGGCTCCTAAGATCATGTCTTTTTTTTTTTATTATTTACATAATTTATTAACACATATCTACATGCGATTTTGAAATACAAGTGTGCAGTTCTCACTTGGAGAGCTTGATGTTATTGCTTTTTTAAGTTCAAAAGTGTTTTTTACTAAAGAACAAGTAATTTGAATACAATAGTATGATGAACAATAGATTGAAAGAAAAAGATGAGAAACGAGAAATAAAAAGAAAGAATAAAAGGAAGTCTCATAATATAATATATAACCTCATACAAACATGACTGAATTGGATTGGTAAAAGCATTAAAATGACGATATAATCAATAAAAATAATGCATCTCATCAGAATTATATAAAATAATACAATAGTAACACAAAATGATAATACAATATGAGATAATGATACCAAGAAAATACGGAATATCATGGAGACTGAGTAACTTCTTGTTGAAGTGGAGTTCGGGAGAAAGAGTATTTGGCACTAGAATCAATGAATTTTGTAACAGGTAACCATAAATTCAAACGCTTTGTGGCTAAGTGGATGGGGTGAACAAGTGCTGTATCCAATCTGTGATTGTAACATACTGCATACCACCAAGCTTGAAATGATAAGTTTGTAAAGTCTTTCCAATTTTTAGTAATCTGCTGGAAAGCAACTGCCAATAATAAATCAACAATCTTTACATTGGAAGTAAAATTATCCCAAATGGGTGATAAACTGCCTAAAAATAGATGTGTAATAGAAAAAGGGAAATTAGAGTTAAAAATTAAATTGATTTGAGCCCAAACCATTTTCCAGAATGAAAAACATGTGGACACATAAAAAGTAAATGTTTCAAATCAGCAAATGGAGAGGAGCAAGACCAGCAATTATCAGGTATAACCTTATGTCTCTTGTGTAGTGTGACCAGATGTAGTAAAAGCCTATTATAGATCAAAAAATAATGTTTGTGTGGTGTTAGCAGCTCTAGATGTTTTCCTGATCTTAGACCATATTTTATTCCATAAGGAAAGTGTCCAATTCACTTCGAGATCTTCCTCCCAAGATAGTTCAATCTTTGTCTTTTCTCTATTTGAACGTGAAGAGCGGATATGGGTGTAGATGGTGGAAGCTTTAGGGTTAGAAAGTAGGAACTTGTGTAAGCTGTTAACCGGGAAAGGTACAGGGTGAGATCAAATTTGAGTATATGTGTTTAAAAGAGCTTGTTTAATCAGAGTATACTTGGAGTGGAAAGAAGGGGGTAGGTCAAAAAGTTGACTAGCTTCAGGAAAAGACAAGACTTCATTTTGAGAAAAAAGCTGATGTGTCCATATTAAGCCCTTATGTCTCCAGGATTTCCAATAAAAAGGTTTACCGCAAATCAGAATAGATTTGTTATGCCATAGTGTAGAGTTAAAGAAGGAGTCCTGGTCAGTAGGTGAAGTTGTAGGAATGGGTTCCAGAAGCTTACATGTGTGTTTGAGAACAGGAGTAAAAATAAATTGAGGTCTACGGGTGAAAGAAAGACTTTCCTTGAACGAGAAAGGAGAGAGAAAGGAGCGTTCAAGATCAACCCATAGAGGACAATCTACTGAGGATTCCGATAACCATCTAGAGGCCTGGCGAAGTAAGAAAGATTTTTGGTAGTTAGGAAAGTCAGGATAATTGACTCCGCCTTCTGATTTTGTTTTTATTAATCTCAGCAAGGACATGCGAGACTTTTTGTTATTCCATAAGAAAGAAGATAGTATGGAATTGCTTTTTGTAAAAAAATTTAAGGGAATGGGAACTGGAATATTGGAAATAGTATATAGAACTATAGGGGCCAGCATCATTTTAATGGTGTCCAGGCGTCCCCACCATGAAAGGTATAAGGGATGCCATTTAGTTGTTAGAGAGGCAATTTTATGTATACATTTCTCCATACAAAGATTCAATATTGTTGGAATTAAAGGTGTAAAATAAAGACCTAAATACTTGATATGATGAGGGTTCCAAGCAAAATTTGAAGACTTGAAATCGTCTTTGAAGGTAAATTTGGTTAAAGGAAGTATTTCACATTTATCTTTATTAAGATTATAACCGGAAACAGAGGCGAAGAGGTCTACTTCTTGTAGAAAGGCAGGTACAGAGGATTGTAGGTTAGAGAGAAATAATAAAATATCATCAGCATAAGCTGCTAATTTAACTTGTATGTCATGAGAGTCAAAGCTTTTTATGTCATCGTTTTGACGGATTCTGGACAAAAAGGGTTCTAAAGCCAAGTTAAAGAGAAATGCTGACAAAGGACAACCTTGTCAGACACCTCTTCTCAAATCAAAATAAGGGGAAGAAACCCCATTGACAAAAACGGCTGCACGTGGATTAGAATATAAAGTGGAGATCAAGGAAATAATCCTTGGACCAAAACCAAACCATTTGAGCGTATGAAAAAGGTAGGACCAATTAACTCGATCAAACGCTTTTTCCGCATCTAGGGCCACTGCTGCTAATGAATGTGGTAGGTGGGTAGCTTTCGATAAGATATCGAAAAATAAATGGGTATTATCAGAAATAAGGCGACCTTTGACGAAACCAAATTGTTCTGCACCCAATAATTGAGGGAGGAAAGATTCAAGGCGAATAGCTAAAGCTTTAGAATTTTTTTTATAATCAATGTTTATAAGTGAAATGGGTCTGTAATTCTTACAATATTTTAAGTCCTTCCCTTCCTTGGGTATTAAACAAATTAAGGCATCCAAAAAAGAACCAGAAGATTCTCCAGACTGCGCGAAGTGGTGTAAAAGAGTTGTTAATTTGGGAAGAAGAATTGGAGCAAAATATAAGAAAAATTCAACCGTGAAGCCATCTGGTCCTGGGGCTTTATCTTTTTTAAGTGTTTGTAGAGCATGAAGCAGTTCCTGTTGTGAAATGTTAGATTCTAAAGAGGTAAAATCAAGCTGGGTGTTGGTGGATCTGTGAATGCCTGAGAAAAATTGTGAGAGATCGGACTCTGAGGGTGTGAATTCAGGTGTGTATAATGATTTATAAAAAAGAAGAAATTCATTTAATATCTCTGAATCTTTAGTGTGTAAAGTGTTATGATCATCTAAAATGGAGTCAATATCGAACTTATTATGTCTAACTTTCAAATAGTTTGCTAAGAGCTTGCCAGCCTTATTTTGACCTCCATAGAATTTTGCGCTGGATTTCAACAGGTAGATTGAGGCATTATCAGTCGATTCCTTATTGAATTGAAATTTTGTTTTGATGAGTTGTGAGAGACAAGACTTGGATTTCGAGGAGTAATAGGAGTGTTCCAATCTCTTAATCTCAGACAGCAAATCATTAGTTAGTTTACGGGCGTTTTTACGTTTTGTGGAAACAAAACCAATGATGAAATCTCTGGCAGCAGCTTTAAATGCATCGCAGATTACAGAGAAGGGGAGAGAATCAGTTTGATTAAATAAAAAATATTCGTTAAAAAAGGAGATAAAAGAAGAGTTAAATTTCGGATCTAGGAGAAGTGAGTTATCAAAACGCCATCTTCTGGGTAAATTAGACCTTGGTATTATATCCAATTGAATGGAAATGGGAGCGTGGTCTGAGATTAATATGGAGCCAATATCTGCACTTCTTAATGATTGAGAGATATTATGTGAGACAAAGAAGTAATCTAGGCGAGATTGGGTTTGATGAGCTGAAGAATAAAATGTATATTCCCTAGTAGAGGGGTTGCAAATTCTCCATGCATCTACGAGTTTATATTGTTGAATAGTCTGAGTAAATAACTTATGAGCTTTGTGAGGTTTAAAAGAGACCATTGAACTTCGGTCTATAAAAGGGTCTAACACTTGATTGCAGTCACCGGCCAAAATGAAGTTTTCATCTATGCAAGATGAAATTTGTTGGGATAAGGATAACCAGAACATGGGATCTCCATTAGTGGGGGCATAAACATTAAACAAAGAAATCGGAACACCACCAATTTGTAATTTAGTATATAACCATCTTCCTTCGTCATCAGCTAGGTGAGAAATCAATCAATCAATCAATCAGGGAATTGTAATCAATCAATCAGGGAATTGTAAGCGCGCTACTCACCCGTGAGGGTCTCAAGGCGCTGAGGGGGGGGGTCCGCAGATCTGTTTAGCCGAAGAGCCAGGTCTTGAGGGTTTTCCTGAAGTGTTCAGGGAGGGGGCGCGTCTGATGTCTGCCGGTAGCTTGTTCCAGGTCTTAGCTGCAATGTGAGAGAAGGATCTTCCGCCTGCTCTGGCTCTGTGGATGCGCGGGGTTTCGGCCAGTGCGAGGTTGGAAGATCGGAGGTTTCTTTTGGGTACGTGGAAGTTGATTCTGTCGTTGAGGTATTTGGGTCCGTTGTTGTGTAGGCATTTGTAGGCGTGAGTGAGGATTTTGAAAGTGACTCTTTTCTCCACGGGGAGCCAGTGGAGACTTCGTAGGTGTTGGCTGATGTGTTCGTGTCGGGGGATGCCGAGGACGAGTCTGGCGGCGGTGTTCTGTACTGTCTGGAGTTTGCGGATTGGGGACTTGTTGATGCCGACATAGAGTGCGTTTCCATAGTCCAGTCTGCTGGTGATGAGTGTGTGTGTGACTGTCTTCCTTGACTCGGGGGGGATCCACTTGAAGGTCTTGCGGAGGATGCGGAGGGTGTTGAATCAGCTGGAGGTGACGGCGTTGACCTGTCGGTTCATGGAGAGTGATGAGTCGAGTACGATGCCGAGGTTCTTGGCGTGGTCTGAGGGGGTAGGTGGGCTTCCGAAGGCGGTCGACCACCAGGTGCTGTCCCATACAGAAGGGGTGGTACTGAGGATGAGGACTTCTGTCTTCTCGGCGTTGAGCTTCAGGCAGCTGTTGGTCATCCAGACTGCGACGTCTTGCATTCCTTTCTGGAAGTTGAGTTTGGCAGTGGTGGGGTCTTTGGTGAGGGAGAGGATGAGCTGGGTGTCGTCGGCGTAGGATACGATGTTGAGGCCGTGTTGTCGGACGATGGCTGCGAGGGGGCCATGTAAATGTTGAAGAGGGTGGGGCTCAGTGATGAACCCTGTGGGACTCCGCAGGTGATTTTCGTGGGGTCGGAGAGGAAGGGTGGGAGTCTGATCCTTTGGCTTCTTCCGGTGAGGAATGATCGGATCCAGTCCAGGGCTGTTCCTTGTATGCCTGCATCGTGTAGTCTGACGACTAGTGTGCGATGGGAGACGGTGTCGAAGGCTGCTGATAGGTCGAGTAGGATGAGGGCTGCGGAGTGGCCTTCGTCCAGGAGGGTGCGGATGTCGTCT
Organism: Calotriton arnoldi; assembly: GCA_963921515.1. Taxonomy (NCBI): domain Eukaryota; kingdom Metazoa; phylum Chordata; class Amphibia; order Caudata; family Salamandridae; genus Calotriton; species Calotriton arnoldi. The sequence continues at coordinate 272,337 of CAWUFW010010210.1, forward strand.
GTGGCGGCGAGTAGGGCGGTCTCTGTGCTGTGGTTGCTTCGGAATCCGGATTGGGACGGGTCGAGGACGGCGTTTTCTTCAATGAATCGTGTTAGTTTCCTGTTGACTGTTTTCTCTGCAACTTTGGCTGTGAAGGGGAGGAGCGAGATGGGCCGATAGTTCTTGAGGTTGGTGGGGTCAGCTGTGGGCTTCTTGAGCAGGGGTCTGACTTCTGCGCGCTTCCAGTCATCTGGGAAGGTGCCTGTTTTGAAGGTGGTGTTGATGGTGCGTTGTAGTTCAGGTGCCATGGCGGCCACGGCTCTGTTGTAGATGTGAGGGGGGCAGGGGTCGGTGGAGGCCCCAGAGTGGATGCTTTTCATGGTCGAGGCAGTGTCTTCGGCCGTGATCGGTGTCCAGTTGGAGATGGTGGGCTGGCTGGTGTTTCTGGGGGGCGGGGGGCCATCTGTGGCGCCTGGTGGATGGTCGATGAAGTTGTCGTAGAGGTTTTTGATCTTGAGGTGGAAATAGGTTCCAAGCTTGTCGCAGAGGTCTTGGGATGGGGTCATGTCTGTGGCTTCGCTGCGTGGGTTGGTGAATTCTTGAATAACACTGAAAAGTTCCTTGGAGTTGGTGGAGTTGGCCAAGATTTTGTTGTCGATGAAGTTCCTTTTGGTGGCTCTGATCTGGTTGTGGTAGTCCGAAATGGCGTCCTTGTAGGTGGTGTGGTTTTCGGTTGTCTTGGTGTTTCTCCAGTTCTTCTCCAGGCGTCTGCAGGTGCGTCTGGCTTCTTGGAGAGCGGTTGTGAACCAGGCGGCTTTCCTGGGGCGTTGTCTGTCGGGGTTGCGTAGCGGGGCGAGCTCATCTGTGCAGTTGGAGATCCAGGTGTGGAGTTCTCTGGCTGCGTCGTTTGCGCTGTTTGCGTCGGGTGCCCAGGTGTGGTTGTCTCGGTTGAGGGTGGAGTTAAGTTGCTCGTCGGTAACCTTGCTCCAGTTTCTTCGTGGTGGGCGTGGGGCTGGTTTGGGTGCCTTGGGTTTGTTGATGGCGAAGTGTATGCAGTGGTGGTCGGTCCATGGCGGCTGCGTTGTGTGGCTGAAATGGACGCTGTTTCCTGCCGCGAAGATGGGATCGAGGGTGTGTCCTGCTCTGTGGGTCGGTGTGTTGACGAGTTGTTTAAGTCCGATGCTGGCGAGGTTGTCACGAAGGATAGTGGAGTTGGGGTCGCTGGGGTTGTCGAGGTGGAAGTTCAGGTCTCCAATGAGTATGTAGTTTGTTGAGGCGATCGCGTGGGGTGCGATGAAGTCGGTGATGGTGGCGGCGAAGGGTGTTCAGGGGCCGGGCGGTCTGTAGACGAGGGTTCCTCAGAGTGTGGCTTTGGGGGTGGTCTGGATCTTGAAGTGCAGGTGTTCGGCGGAGGGGAAGGTTTCGCTGGAGGTGGTGAGGTGGAGGGTGCTCTTGTGGGCGATGGCGAGGCCCCCTCCTGGGTGGTTGGGGCGGTCTTTCCTCTGGATCTTGTATCCGTCTGGGATGGCAGTGCTGATGTCGGGGGCGGGGGATGCATTGGTCCAGGTCTCTGTGAAGAAGGCGATGTCGGGCGAAAGAGAGTCGAGTAGGTTCCAGATTTCCATGGCGTGTTTGTGTACGGAGCGTACGTTGAGGAGGATGCATTTTAGGGTGTCGCCGGTGCTGGCGTCGGCAGGGTTGGAGGCCGGGGTGGCGGTGAGGGTCTGGCGGCAGTGGAGGCAGGAGAACTGGCCGTGGGTCATGTTCGGCAAGGCCTGTTGGCATACTCTAAGTCTTCCAGGGTTGAGTGCGAGGAGTGTGGTGGTGTCGTAGCGATGGGTAGTGGGAGGGCCAGGGTTCCTGGCGCAGGCCGCGGTCGGGTCATGGACGGGCGCATACGGGCTTGCCTATGGCGCGCCTTCGGCGTGCCGGCGGCGCGCCCGCTGCGCGCGGCTGCCATTAAGTAGGGGAGGTGGGAGGGAGGAGAGGCTGGGAGCGGGAGCAGGGGAATTCCGGGGGGGAAATTCCGGAGGGGAAATTCCGGGGGGGAATTCCGGGGGGAGGGGCCGCAGGGGCAGCAGCGGTGAAAGGCAAAAGGAACAGGCAGGCAGGCAGAAAGAAACAGGCAGGCAGAAAGAAGACAGACATTAATCGATTTGTGACAAAGAGTTATCACACCATTGCGTTTGCCATCACCTGGTGAGAAAAAACATTCCCAACCCATCCTCTCTTCAATTTTAAAGATTCTGTGGCAGTTAAATGAGATTCTTGTAAAAAAGCAATATCTGCTCCTAATTTGGACAAATGAGTTAAAACACGCTGTCTTTTGATAGGAGAGTTCAAACCTCTGACATTCCATGATATAATTTTCAAAGACATAAAAAAAACAACAGCAAAGTAATAAAAATATGAAAGTCAAAGTAGTTCATCAGAAAATAGAAAATGGATTATGCAACAATGCAACTGTGAGAGCATAAATTGCAACAATAAAGGAAATTCAACAACACTGAAAACGCATGTGAGTGTGAGGTAGTAAACCAAGAGGAAGAAGAAAGAAAGGGCAGAGAAAGAGAAATGAGATGGAACAGAAAAGAAAGAGATGAAGGAGGAAAAAACAGAAAGAAAAAACAATGAAGAAAGAACAACATACCTACATTCAAAAACATCATGGGAAGGTGGGGGAAGGTGAGACCACATGGAAGGACGGCACGCCTGGGCTCGACGGGACGTAGAGAGGGAACGGACCAAATCGTTCGTTTCACAAGGGACAAGGGTAGATGTCAGGAAAGAACAAGGGCAACCCTGGGGAGAGGAAGTAAAGAGAACGGTAACTGTAAAAAAAAGAATAAAATTTGTGAAATGGGTTAACATAACAAATAAATTTGAAAAAGATGAAAATGACAAAGGATAAACTACAATGAGATAATAAGTCATACAATAGAGCTTTGTAACGTTAAAATTCAAGTGAGTAAATTACAAACATGAATCAAAAAGAGAACATCAAACGTGATGAGATGACGCAGCCCCAGAGAATTCCATGGAGTCTGTCTTGCAGAAGTTGATAAAGCTTTGTAGTTTGATAGGTTCATCGTATGTCGTAGTCTTATTTTTGTAAGTAACTTTAAATAGGCATGGATGGAAAAGACCGTATCGAGCTCCCATGGCTCGGAGATCAGGTCTCATGTTGAGAATTTCTTTACGTTTGGTTGCTGTGGCTCTGGCGTAATCTTGAGCGAAAAATATTGTGGAGCCTGACCATGAGACACGTTGCATTGACTTAACTGCTGAAAGTACCTTGAGTAAATCCGTATATTCGAGAAAGTACATAATAACCCCTCTAGGTCTTCGAGAAGAGGCTGTATTTGTGCGTTGATGTCCGAGTCTATGGGCACGTTGAATGTTGAGAGAAGTCTCCTCTGGTAGATGTAATAGTTTTGGAAGGAAAGATTTGAAAAAAGAAAGAGGGTCCGAGCCCTCTGAGCCCTCAGGCAGACCATAAATACGTAGATTATTTCTTCTATTTCTGTTTTCAAGATCCTCAACCTGGCGTTGGAGTGAGGAGACTTGAGATTGGAGAATAGTAACTTTTTCATCTGTGTGTGCATAGGAGGAAACATTATGTTCGACAGAAGTGAGGCGATCGTTCATCAAAGACCAATTTTCTGTCAAAAATTGCAACTTGGTATTAGTTTCCTCCATGAAGGGACGAAGCGCACGTATCTCCTACAGTAGCATGTCTAAAGAGACAGGTGAGGAAGACTTCAGAGGAGAAGGAGGGTCTTTTTTTAGACGTTTAGTTAAAACCTTCACAGCTGTAGGAACGGTATTGCATGAAGAAGGCACGTTTTTGGATGTAGTAACCAAAGAGTCCTCCATTTTGAAGAATTCGGTAAAAATTCGTGAATTTTTAATGAAGGTCTGGTATACACGTGGTGTAAGATGTCCCAATTTTTTCAGTCTGCCCATAAGAAACCACAAATATAGAAATGTTGTCGTACAGATACAAATAATTATTGTCAAGCTTAGAGAAAAACAGCGACCCAAAAGTGCAAAGAAAAAATTATGACAAGGATGAGATAAGAGGTCCAGGTATCAGTTGTAATGCACTGGATGAAATTCACCTAGGCGATGATCTTATATAACCTCACCAAGCACTTAATTGGGAAGCATTAGATGCATTCAAAATGGTGGTCGCAAAATTCAAAACTTGAAGGAAAATTACGACAATAAGATAGGGAAAATGTAACTCAGAAGAGGAGCTCTGAAGTTACCACTCACAATTTAGATAAAAGAGCGCATTTTGACAAAAATGGTGGCTCCAAGAAGCTCCAGGAAAATATTGTGAGGAGAAGTAAATCAGCACACAAAATGGCTGCCGCAGCATGAGAGAAAGAAGTTAAGGTAGAGGGCAAGCCATTACAGACGTCTTAGTTATGCAGAGCCTTGTTGGATTTATTAAAATGAAGTCATTTGGTGTACAAAAAGAAAAAAGAAGGTTTTTCCGACCCGAAGGGTATCATTACCTTCCTCCGGTGATTAAACGCAGTGAAAACGTTGCGCCCAAGATGGCGGTCGCGGCATCTGCAGGAGAGGAGGAAGATGCGTCGGGAGGCAAAACAGCAAGGACGTTGCCGGGAGAGCTCCGAAATAGAGCCCCGGATATCAGGACATCTTCCTAATCAAGGCTGCCTTTGTCACAAAGAGGTTGGAGGCTTTGAAAAGCGGCCGTTCTGCTCCGTCCCGAGGAGCCCTACATCGGCGCCGCCGTCCACCACGGGCGTCAAGCCACGCCCCTCCTAAGATCATGTCTTGATGTTGACTAAGCACAAACAACATCACCACACAAGTGTGTGCCCTGATCACTGAAATAGGAGTGACAAGATCAGATTTGACCTCTTAAACTGAATGTGCTAATTTCAAAATGAAGAATAGCTTCTGCAACACTCTACTTCTGTTTGATCTTGTGCAGAGCACCTGTTTGTTTGACAGACTTGGTATTTTTTCAGTGTTGCAAATCTGCATTCACTTTTTATGCCCACATAACGCTTACCTTTTTCCCATCTTCTCAAAGATTCCAATTAGGGAGGGCCTAAATAAAGCAGTGAACTATTACATAGAAGATGTGCTTGTTTTTACCACTGTGTCTCCTCCGAGCAGCATTGCTCTCTGTACTCGGCCCAGAGCTGTGTCCCTGCTGAAAATCAAGGACAGTGCAAACTGGACAGGTTATTGTCAATTTGTTTGGATGTTCTGTCAGTGATGGCAGGTGCAAGGTTTATTTCCTAACCCTGAACACTTTTTTAAAATCAGGGCTGAATGTGTCTATTCATTTGAATGTGAGAACGCTTTAAATGTCATCTAAAGTGTTAAAAACAGGAGATGCTACAGACACAAAGTTTACATAAATAGCAATTTCATTCAAAAAGTGCAAGAGCAATAAGTCACTTTTCTTCACGCCTCTTTTCTACTTGTGTCATACGTTTTTTAAGTCTTACGTTTGAGTGTTCTCTCCGTTTAAACATTGAATCACTGCATGACAAGAAGTAGGGGTTCCCAGAAAGGGTGAATTGGAGAAACAATTGTGCACTGTTTTATTAGATTTTCATGAAAGAGGTAATCTTTCCATATTATAATACTACATACCTTTCACTTACTCTTAAACACAGCTCACCCGCACACTCACCCCCATTTACTCTGCACAGTCACCCTGACATTGCATTGCTCACCCACCACTCGCACAGTGCTGACTCTGCACTCACACACCATTGACATACCTCTCACCCAGAACTCACACCTCTCACCCTGAACTCAAACCACTCATCCTGCACTTATGCTATTGATATACCACTCACCATATACTCACACACCTCTTACCTTATACAGGGCAACATTTCTGACCCTGTACACTTGCACAATTCTCAATCTGCACTGAACATACATCAATCGCCATGCATTCAGGCACTTTCACTTTGCACTCAGACACTTATCAACCTTCATTCATGCACTACTCACCCTGCACAGAGAGCACTCACACCATTTTCCCTGCACTCTTACACTGCTCCCACACCTCTTATTATTAATCCCATGGGCGAAACCTAATATATTTAGCAATGCTTTTCTTTCTTGACCCCCCAAATACTAAATGCAACATTCCTCTTTTAATACCCAAATAGACCGAATATTTATTGTTTACCAAGTCATTAAGGACTTTCCTGTTTCCTGCTTGGTAGTTTCCCATTCATCTTAAACACTTATCTCTTTACCCTTTGGCTTAAAAGCTTGCTGTAGCAAACACATGATAAAACAATACATCTATCTTTGTGATTTACTTCTCTAATCTTTCTTGTCCAAAGAACAATCCGATCTATTTCCAGAGCTTTTACGGTACAGAGGTTCTGAGATGAGGCTCATGAACCCCACACACATCCAGTACTAGAGCCACAGAACCCTAGATGCACTTACTGCCCTCTGTATCCTTACTGTTCACCCCCTACCTTTCTGGGCCAGTCATCGGCAATAATGCCAGTGCCTAAAAAATGCTACACGTTATATCGTGTTTTTCTTGCTGCTGTTACTCAGCTATGCCCATTTATTCTTCTGCAATTTTTGAGATGTCTGTACTTCCTCTTTTGTTTCTCCAATTCTCATCCTCTTTAGGGATCCTGGTCCTGCCTTTCATTTTTCTCTTCTTTTCCAAAGAGCTCTCTTTAGAAAACATTCTGTACTCACCAGGGTCCTCTTCCTTTCTCCTCACTGTCTATAGTCTCTCTACAAATATTTCTAGCAAGTGCTGGAAGTCCTATGTTTTCTCTAGTATTTTTCTTCTATCTCAATTTTCTCTTAATCTCCTTTTTTCCATCATGTCTTTATCCAAGATCTCCAGTTTCACCAGTTAATGCGCCAGTGCTCTAGTAACTACCCCTTCTTTAGAACTCCCTAATTTCCTTTTCTGTTCTTAGCCCCTCTTGCTCTTCTTCCCGTACCCTCCAATTCCTTCTCTACACTCTATTGATCCCTCTCACTTCTCATTTGTCCATAGCCTCATATCTTCTTCTTTTACTTGCAGGACTCTCGTCTCATTTCTCATCCTTTCCCTGCCATCCCCACAGTGGTGGCCTCCAATCTCACACCCTAATTGCTCAGCTGTCTCCACTCTCCCCTCTTCCTCCTCAGCTCCCTTCAGTGCATCTCTCCTCAGCTGTCCATGGTCTTCCCTCTCCTGGGTTCTCTCTCAGCAATATTCAGTGTCAGCCGCTTCCACTATTTTCTCTTCCACCTCCTGATGATAACAGACATTATTTCTTCTCTCCTCTCCAGGCTCCCCATGGTGCAGCTCAACTCTTCCAGGTACGTTGATCTATATAGATTTGTTTTAGTCAAACCTGTAAGGCACAGTTTTCCAACTCAGCCATAACTCATGATGGATGGATGTTAGGATTATCTGATTGTAAGCTTCCTACCTACACAGGAATACCCTACAACTGTGAGAAGAAACAGGCATGTGTGTGGAACGAATGGAAATTGAAGCATATAATGCTAAATTCACTTCAATGTCACACTCCTTTTATACATTTTCTACAATGTGTCAAGGGGAGGATAGGACATGTGAAGTTATGTGAACCTCTAGACTGCAGCTAACGAGCAGGTGCCTGGCGCTTCTCATGGGAATAATGTGAGCAGACATTGATGACTTGATACAGTGGGGTATGCTAGAAAGCTGACTTCGCTAAACTAGTATTTTTGGCTTGTCTATGCCAACTTCAAAACAAGGCTACGCTTACTTGAACAGTAGTCAGGCAAAATATGCAGAGTACACCATTGGAATACAACCTGACAGTACATTTAAGATGTGTGCTATTGTTCCATAATGCAAAGCTTTAGCAGGTATGAAAACCGTTTCACATAATCCTTGTCTCAAATGAGAGGGTGGGTATTTTATGCTGTCTATTTAGGGCCCGATTACGAGTTTGACGGTGCAGTGGTGGGACCTCACCGCAGCTGTAACGCCAAACCCACTTGAGAACCGCCCGCCAAATAATGACTTTTTTTGTCATTGGGGGACGATTCCTTTGCCGTTCCCACAGCGGTGCCTATATAATAGGCAGGGCAATGGGAACGTCAAAGGAAGTTCCAGCATGGCATGCACTCAAAAGTCCATGCCATGCTGGAACTTCTGTGCATGCACACAGGGGGGCACATGTTGTCCCTCCCGGTTTGCATCCACAAGGCGTGAGGCACACTCCACCACTGTTTTCATGGAGGAAAGACTGCCATGAAATCAGTGGCGGAGATGAAAGTGTAATATGCTTGACGGGACCTCGGCGGAGTGGAATACATATGAGACTGAGGACATGGGTTGTAAGGAGAAATGGATTAACTGCAGCGCTGCCCCAAAATTGAGGCACTTTAAAAAGCCATATACCTCTGTTTTGAAAAGGAGCAGATGTTTCTGGCCTGAAGCATGTAACTGGAGTGCTTGTCCGTAAAGACTATAAGGGTCCTGTTTCAGACTAGTGTACGCTTTAATTAGACAAATACTTTGTATGCGCAAATGAGAGGCACGGCCTACAAACACATGCAGTCACATGGACTGCTTTAATAGTCCTTGCAATTTGTTTGGTGCTAGAAAATTAAGTGCCAAATTCTAAAACAATTTAAGGCAGCAATCAACAAACCTATAAAATGTAAGTTAAAAGCAACCCAAAGGTGTAGCATGAAAGGGAAAATTATGGAGAGAAAAACAAAAAGAGTACCCTGAATCACAGCGCCAGCAGCAGAAGGACAGCCGATTGACACTAATAAAATGAAATCAATTAGTACTTGCTCTATGCTCCGGAGAAATAAAAGTGGCGTGCACCATATGCTGTCCAATTAAAAGGCAGCCAAAACAAATTACGCCAACAAATGGTAAGTTATGGGCATGCTCCAAGGCTTTTACTGTATATAATATCTTTGCAGAAACAGTGCATGGCCTAAAAAAGAAGATACATGGTGGGAGGTTAGGGGTGAACAGGAATGAGGTCGAAGCACCTGCAGAGCAGGAGACAAGCCACAAGCTCTCTGACACGCTTTAAAAAGGAAGCCAAAACTTTCCTAATGGGCAAATTCCTCTCCTAATTCTTGCATTGCACTCACCTCAGCGACCTTGTTTCCACTCTATTACTACCACACCTTGGACTGACTTGATGCTATCCACCCGGCACCTCCAGGCACCCCACCCTTAGACTCTTGGACCTTCGTTCTTGTTAAATGAATGTACCTGTTTTTTTATCCCAAATGTTCCACCCCCCTACCTAAGTCTTTTGTATACAACCTGTTAACCCTGTAAAGCGCTCTGCTAGCCTAACGGGTCAAGTCCCCGCTCTATAAAACACAAATAAATAAAAAATAAAACAAGCTAATTGCACAGGTGGGGGCTCAGTGGATTTCCAAGGCAGGTGGAAGAGAAATTTAACACCTCTGCTGCTTGTTAGCCTGTTGCTCGCCCTCATTTTACTGTCTCAGCGACAGCGCGAGGCAGTAAAGAGAGGATCAGGTTTTTTTATTCCAATTTTGCAGCCACTTTTCTGAGAATTACAGGATTTTTGCGAAAGTGCAGATGTCACCATTTCTTTTTGCACATTGCGGTATTCTAGGGGTCTGTACAAATAACTCACATAACATGCCTGTTGGTCTGTAGTTCTGGGTGTCTTCAGGACAGGCGATCACTGTCTGGGTAACTGTAGGTCACTGTGCATGGGTGTCTGTGTGTCTGTTGGTCTCTCTGCTTTGTAGTCGGTATAGTGAAGTATCTATGGACTACAGTGTAGGTATACCATATTCCATGCCATATAACTATCAGATTTGTTGCGCTGCTAGCACACCCAGAATAAACCACCCTTATTCTGCTGAAAGAGCAGCAACAACAGGGCATGAAGTTAGTACAAGCAGCAGTAGGACCATGGTCTGAGCAACTATATGTTATGTTATGTTATATAAATTTATTACGCGCACGGCTACTCATGAGTGTCCCGGCGCGAGACCGAAAAGGGGTAGAGCAGTGGGCTTCAGATGAATAGATGAGTTTTCAATTTCTTCTTAAATACAACTGGATCCTGGATGGTGCGCAGGACCAGAGGCAGAGCATTCCAAGAAGCCGCTGCTTTCACTGCAAAAGAGCTGCCTCCTAACCTCTGACGCTTGAAACGTGGGACCTGGGCATAGCATAAGGACGAAGAGCGCAGGGAGCGCGAAGGAACGTAGAAGGATAAACGCCTCTGCAGGTAGAGAGGGCAAACTGTGAATGTAATAGGTATACATAAAATGACACCACCAATTAATGATCTCCCTCCAAGACCTACACCCAAACAGGCATGAAAAAGTCCAAGAAAATTACACTGACCTAGTTGGGTGTGATGCTGATAGGTAAGAACTAATTACTAAAACTGATTACTGCTTTTTAGGTTTGGCCAGACTTATGTTTTCAGTAAAATTCTTAAATTAAAAAATGTTTAGGATATAAATACATAGAGGTGCTTTAAGCCAGTGCTCTTCTCCATTGGTCTGTTCAGCTGTCATTCACATATTGTATCCACCCACCTCAGCACTTCATGAGGCAGTCAGTGAGCCCACATTAGCCATTGGATCGTCTCACTGTGAGTGATGGCATATCGCCTCTGCACATGTTTATATTTGCCTGCAAAGTAGTGCTTATCAGTGGCTTATATGTTTTTCAGTTTTTTTCTGTTTTTGTCTTTGCCAATGTATTTTTTATGCAAGGCCCTGTAGCTCCACAGACACTGCTATGGGACTTCTGACTTTGATCATTTTCCTTTGTTACCTATATAATGAGTGGCAGCTGTTTCTTACGTAGAAAAAATTGTTGTGACCACAGAGGCCTTTTGCCTCGGAGCTTTTAGCTGGCTATTGCACATTTGAATGCTTCATTTCTAATTTGAAATCATTTCATTCCTTGGGAGAATTGTTCTTTTGGAAGAGTCTTATAAAAAAAATAAAAAACAAGCACTGACAAAGCTAATAGGTATGGCTGTTCATTTTACTAAGTTCTTCTGCACTGACTGGCGATTTAAGTGTTTATATGGGTGGATGAAAAAAAGTCAATGCGTACATGACACAGCGGCTCACAAAGGGCAAATTACCTTGTATCTGCCAGCAAAATAGTACAAAAAGAAAGCTTGTGTAGGTGTTGATAAAGCAATTTCTTTTTTCTTCTTTGGGACACAGTCAGGTGTTTCCAGCAGTGTAGCCCATCACCAAATAGGCCTTAGTATGCCTGATTGAGTGCCTGAGCAGGCCGCCCTGTCCGGGATTGCAAAGGCCTGCTCCATGCACTATGCGGCAGAGAGGGCCAGCGAATGGAGCCTGGGCCCTGCTGGAGCTCTGACTAAGGTCGCAACCATGGCTTTCCTTCATCACTGAGGAGGGGAGAGGGCTTACCCGGCATGCCACTCCCCCTTTGCCAGGCTCAGTTCTCATGGGTGGGCTGTGCTGCGAAGAAAGGTAAGCCTTGTGCTGCGCCTGCCAACGGTACCTTCTGGGTGGCGTGGGACATTGACAGTTGCTGCCTTCGAGACCGGGCCTACGTATCTGCTGAGGACTTCTCTGAGCTCTGCTGGGCTCATGCTCTAGCTGAGCGCCCAGGGGGCTGGCCCTTCCTGCAGGGCTGATCCCTGGCCCAAACCCAGTGGAGGAGCAAGAGAGTCCTCTCCGGTCTGCAGCCACCCTACCCTAGGTAGTGACTGCCACTACCATACCGTGGGCTGAGGCTGCTGCTTTGGGTGGGTACCTTCCACCTTCCTAGAGCCCGGACTGGGGATTCAAGGAGGGTTAAGCCCAGCACATCCCAAACCCTCTTCTCTTGGGCCTGCCCTGGAAGCTGATTTTCCTTGACTATTGAGCCCCCATAAAGTGGGGGCTTACAGAAGCCAGTGTGGACAAAAGTCAGAGTTAGCCCCCATGCCGGCCTGCCTATTAGTTCTCTATAAGTGGTGACATTGAAGTATCAAAATGCGATGTCACCATGAACTCTTGGCCGTCACATGCCAGTTATCTCTGTGGTAATTTTTCTGACACCTGAAAACCCAAAACGTCAGAAGGATTGTGAGGCCCAGCTTCCACGGTCTGCATTCATACCGAAAACAAGCCAGCTCTTACCCTTCTGCTCCACAGGTTTCTGTCTTCCCTGAGCTTGCCTTAGGACACCTGAATTATCGTTTGACAGGTGTACCGCTCCAGTCAATCTTGTCACCTGCCACTGTCTCCAGAGTGGGTTGCCCCTGGTGGGTCCCGAGTACTTGGAGCCAGAAGCGAGAGCCCCATGTGACTCGCCCTCCTGCCTCACCGGTGAAGTGAAAAAACTATAAGAGTAGTGGTATTTCACCAATGGCCTCTCACTTATCCTACATCTTTCATGTCTCTGCACAGTGCCAGACGGGAGTCAAGCTCAAGAGGGATTTCTTTCACCACTTAATCTGCCAAGCTTGTTCCCTTGGCTGAGGGTTTGCTCAATAGTACGAAGGGACAGTAGGAATCTCGTTCATCCATTCATGTGTGTTACTAATTAGATAAAAATGCATTTGGCTATCTCTAGAGAGTCACAGTTACTCCTGCCGTTTAGCTGAGCTTGATTGAATTGCTTCCCTTTGACATTCTGAGCACTGGGTAATAATCACATCGCGTCAACGCTAAACCTCGAGACTTCACAATGCTTTGTTTTAATTAAACAGTCATATTCCCTTGCTCTGCACCAGTTCTAAGTCAGCAGCTCCACAGGGCTCCCATTGGCTTCTCTGGGATCATTTGTGTTACCGCACTGGATGCTGTGAGGGCACCTGCCTCCGCTACTCCGGGTTTGGGAATCTGAACCTGACTCCCTTTCAATCAGCTGAGGGCAACAGAGGCCATTGCCCAACCCTTCCGAAAGGCGCTCACCCATCTCTGAGGACTGACTGACCCATGTTCAACTGCTGTTCACATCTAACCCATCTACACTTCAGCCTTCAAAGTTCTCATTGGAATATTTGCTACTACCACCAAGATCTGCACTTGCGGTGGCTTCACTGGGGCCGTCGCCCCGGGCTTCTATGAGCACCATAGCAGCCCTCCTACTCGTTGAGAATAGGTTGAGATTGTTTTGGCTCCAAGACCTCTAAAAATTTGCTTTACCAGATAAAACTGGGGTTTCCGAGTGTCAGCTATCCAGAGGAAACTTCAGGAGGAACCAGATACAAGATGGTTCGATTAATCTTTTGCCCCTATACCCAGTTGGACAACCAATTTGCATGGCAGGACTGCTACAGACCTCCACCTTACTTTCCTCTGGCTTTGCCCTGCCCAGGCACAGTTTACCATCTTTAGGGTCCTATCACACACACTCAGGCTCCACCTCCCTGATGGTGGTGTGCCCACCGCTGAGGCATGGTGGTATCCTTGCTCAGCCAGCGCACGCCAGCCCTCACCTTTATTGAACCACAGTGTTTGCTTGGCCCTCCGACTCGTGCACGTGTTAGATTCTTTGGTTCATGTTTCAAGATGGGTCAAGTCGGTAATCGACAACACTGCAGACCCCTGGCACTCAGCGTGGGTCTCCCTGTTCTGCAGCTTGACATGGTAAGGGTACACTGAGCACAGCCTGCCTGCAGTCGACAGTCATGCCGGCAGCAGGGAGCCCTATCCCCTTCCCCACTCCAGCACACCCCGAGAGGAGCCAGGGTGGTTGCTGGGGGATCAGCACGGGCCGTCATATTTCCTACAAACCACGGATACAGCAAAGCTGCTGTCAGAGGGGCTGTAACACACTTTGCTAGAGTGGAGACCGACCTGCCACCGCATAGCCTTCCCAACCAACTCAAAGCCAGATGTGGTACATCACCATGAAGAAAATTTACCCTGTGGGGGGCAGGTGCACCCAGATGGTGGTCACACAGAGGGGAACTGCCTTCCTTGGTGACTGTTGTGTAGCTCCTATAGTACCCTTGCAGGACCTGTGCGTTTGGATAACATATACTGCGGGCTTGGTGGCAGACTGATTCCGTGCACCCCCACCGTATATGTTAGCCTAGTTTTGCATTAGCTAGCTCGCAGTGCCACTAGTGTCTCCTCTTATCGGGGAGAGATTCGTTTCTGGCAACCTTAGATCATGACAACCCTGATTCCCTCAGAATCGTGGAAACAATGTACTCCCTTTCGCTCAGTCATTCGTGCTCACTTATTCGGTTTGTCTCAGAGAGTTACACAGAATAAACAGTCGGGCGTTTCAATAAGTATTTATTGAACAGTTGTTATTCTAGTGTAAAATATATGTACTGCGGTAACCAGCAGACAATAGCAGAGATATATTATCAGCAGTACGATAAAAGCAAAGGGATAGAGCAGTTCTACCATATTGCGATCATCATGAGTACATACATGAATATAAAAGCATTATGCAAGTGCGCGTACTCCTACGATGCCTACCTAGATGTACCTGTGTGTACCTAGCATAAGTGTGTAGGTCTTAGAAGCTAAGAGCCAAGAATCCTCCTATGATTTAGTCGAACCCCCATACCTGAATAGAGAGAGTGTGGGACCCCGTCCTGGTCTCGAGTTGGACACCCCGTCCGGGTTGTGTCACACCACTGTCAGCTTGAGCGACTGCATGCAGGAGCCTCAGCGCCTCTGGTCAGTGTGTCAGCATGGAAGTCTCGGTTCCCTCTGTCTTACCGGGGCAAGATGTGGTGTATTTATACCCTAAAGAGTCTCGGTCCTCAGTATGGTTTGTATTGGACATGAGGAAGACGTCAGGGGTGAACTTTGTACATACATATTATGCCGGTGGTGTATTCTTAGAGAGCCATGCATAATTAATGAGTACAGTGTGGGCCTGTGTTTGGAAGAACCCTGCTGTATTCAAAACCACAGGATAGATAACGTCCAGCCCTCAGAGCTCGTTGTGTACTAGCTGGGACCAATGTAGGTGAAAGATCATGCCTATATATGGAATCATGACTATAATAGGACATGTACAGTTGTGACCATAATTGGGCATATGACCATAATAGGGCAAGTACGAATATGACCATATTAGGGTAAATATGAATACGTCCATTTTAGGGCATGTACGAACGGGTCTACATTAGGGCCTCTATGCGGGATATAACACCCACTCCTCTTCCGAAATGGATAAAAATGACCATACTTAAAATCTGGACAATTGAAAAATATTTTTAAAAGCAAGTAAAAACATGGTTCTAAAAAATCGTTAAAATGAGGTGTTGTTAAAAAAAAATGTTAAAATTCAGCTATTGCTAGTTGCCACTCGAAAAAGTCAATATTGTCTCTCTATAAAGATTGCATTACCATAAGCAGGAGAAGGCCATGCTTTTCTCAAGCGAAAGTGTCAATGTAAGAAAAATGTTCCAAATTTAGATTGTTTGTTTTGAAACGAGTGAAGAAGCCAAATTCTTTCCCAGGACGCGATGAGCCAATTCGAGATTAAATGTCCTGGCTGGGAAGCTCAATATTATCGGTGTCAGCTGCTTTAGATGACAAATCCAACGCCTCACAGAGAACGTCAATCGCACATAGATGGAATTCAGCACTGCCAACAGTCGGTGCTGCGGCAGCTTGTGCGGCAGTTGTAACCTGGGTGCCTGCGGAAGAATCACTTAACCCAGCAGGAGCGAACGGCACCTGTGGATTCTCCAGGAAAGCATTAATCAGAATCGAAAGTCGCTGAGGACAACGCAGAGCGTGGGCCTTTATGGGGTCCAGCATTGCATCCGTGTCCGGAGGCGCATCTGATGGAAATGTTAGACAAAGATCCAACGTGCATTCTTCTCCGCAAAACAGGCATCGAAGAACAGGTAAGATGCAGTCTACCCAGACTGGTCTAAATGATAGAAACCAGGAGGCATTGAGTTCTCGCAGGCATGAAATGCCCAGAAGTTGTACCATGCGTTCACGGTATTTCCGCTCCAGGAGCGTGTTCACCATTCCCTCGGGAAGTGGGCCGTCCATTGCGTAGCAGCAATATTACAATCAGGATTCCTGTGATTAGGAACAGGATGAGCGGGAATCCTCCAAAGACAATTCCCAATACGGAGTGTATAAAATTTGGGATTACTCCGAGGACTGTCTGAAAGGTGCTTAACAGTCCGGACCCTATGGTCTTAAATAGGTGTACAATTCCGCTTGTATCTGACATATTGAAGATACGTCCCACCATTTCTGCGAAATGAATGGGGCAGTTTGTACGAATGAGTGCCTGTATCTCGGTCGAGGTCCTTGCAACTTGACGTTCATAGGTTTCTCGAGCGGAGGTTAAGGGCACGGGGTGCTGTAAAAGCATGGCTTTCAATCTGCTCAGAGTATCAAACTGTATAAAAGAAACATTCAGCGAAGGCCATAGCGGTGCCTCCCTGACTGTGTTCAGTGGCGGAAACAATACTTGCATACAGCAAGTAACCCTGGAGTTAACAGTGACCAGATATGCAACGCCCGGAAGCATCCCACAGCAACCTTGATCATTTAGCATTAAGTAACTCCCATTCGAGAGCAGCTGGAAAACCGGCGTGATCATGGCCGCTGGGGTCCCTGACATGTGACAAGATAAGTTCGCCACTGAACCGCTTACAGGCTCCGTGTAGAGAAATATCCTGACACATGAGAGAACCGCTCAAAGCATTCTTGCAGTTTGTACCACTCAGATACACTTCTCGATCCCCATTCCGGCATCGGTATCTATATGGTAACTCCCAAGTTTCCTTGATGTATCCCTTACCCATTTTCACATATATGCCTGCCTGCCTTTGCTCAAGGCAATATTGAAACTGAAACGTTGTGACCGGCAGAGTGATTTGACCATGAATTAGCCATTCTGTTGAAGGTGATTCGGCTACAGTGAATGGTAACCTTTCCAGTTTCTCAATACGCAGCATTGTATATTTGGCTCCCCTCTGTGCCATTTCTGTCTGTTTATCAGTTAGATTGTATTCTGAGAACAGAGACGTGGTGTTTATAAAACGCCATGGCACATAGCCTGCGCGCAAAGATTGCAGCGTCCAGCTTAACATCATAATAGAACGTAGCTGAGATTGTCCGTGTTGTAACAAGGCCAGATCTTCTTCTAATATGTCGATCACCGAGGACACAATGTTGCCTAACGAGTAAATCCTGGAGGTCAAAGTAGTTAACCCATTATCCACTACTGCCAATGCCTTTTCTAAGTTAATACGGTCTATTTCCTGTATCCTTTCTGCGGCCTCTTGTTGGGATATTTTCCAGGTTTCATTATAGTAGGCATATAGGCCTGCATATATGAAACGTTTCTGACGTTGTTTCCTGGGTCCAGTAGAAAATCTCTAAGATCCATGTCAGGTGTGAGTAAGGTCAAGTGGTGCTTCACTTCTGTCAGTGTTGAGGTCTCTAGCCAATGAAGGCACAACTTCCCAACACTATACGATGTCACTACCCCTGGGTGTTGTCGTTGTACATAGCGTGGATCTGGCCTGTGGATACTAAACCCTTTGGTTGTATTCATAAATCTCTGTTGACATTTGTTTGTGTCAATGGGCCAAACCAGCCATTCTGTCCAATCAGGATCTGATCTGTTGTACTGGAAAATGTCATCTAATCCTACCCCTTGTATAGTTGAATTCTGCCCCCCACCCATCTGCGATGGTGTTGGAAACCCCGGTGTGTTCATTTCCTTGCCTTTGGCTAATCCAAGACAGGTTGTTTGTTGCACAGTTTCATTCAGAAATAATATCTGCTGCGGAATGATGCATGCTCTAAAAAGTGCTTCTATTCCCTGGACTTGCCAGTCCCTAGAACCCCAAATTGATTTGGAATCTATTGTTTCTTTCCATAGATCGAAACCCTGTTTAGACAACTGGTTCAGAAAGGATGCAGAGTAAATATGTTTGGTGTTTGTTAACATAATTTTCTGAGCTGAAATTTTCGCCACTTTATAATAAAATGACTTCGGGTCGGATGTGTTAAACCCTGAGAAGTATGTGAATTTCTGTGCAAATGCTTGCGAACTACATTTTGGTGGTGTTGGGCAGTGTTTCCACTGGTGGTACTCAAATACATTTCTAGGTGTTATAGATTTGTGTAAGAAATGATGACCATATTGCTGGTAACAGTACAATGTATCATAGTCTGAAGTACCTTCGTACATTTCATTGTTCGGAAATGCAGCAGTTTTTTCTAAATCAGACATCATAGCATTTACAGTTTCAGTGTCCCAATCATCAGATAATGTACTGGAGGTAATGATATCACTTAAAGAAATTTTAAATACATGTTTTAGCTTTAAAAGTTCAGTTGGACCGAATACATCATAATCAATCTTGTCCCATACTATACCGTCCGGTATAGGAACTGCTGTAATGTTCACTGAAGACAAGTCTCTTGGTTCACGATGTGAAGATTGGTGTGGTTTTAAAATCACATTGACTCTTTGGGCTGTAGAGCTTTGCTGGAGGTATCGTCCATTAATAAGCATACTAAAAGTTATTATTAAACCTAGCCAGAAAATGAAAAATAAAATCCCAGTGATATACCATAGTTCTATCCAAGGTGACACCAGGTAAGTCTTTCTAAAAAAGTTCAAAAAGTCATTGAGTTTCTGTGTGAGTGATTTTTTGGCTGGCGTCGTTTCCGGTTCGCTTGGATCCAGTGAAAACATATCAAAGTTCATGAAATAGCCAGAAGCAGTTCGATCAATTGTTGGAATTGCATCAGGATTTGTTGAAATCGTATTTTGCTCTTGACGAGGCATATTGACGTAGATGTCTGCATTAGGTCTGATTGCAACTTGGTTGTTAAGTTGATTTTCATTTTGGAGATGAATTTCTTGTTGAAGTGGAACGAGTTCCAAAGCATTGTTGCTTAGTCCTTCATTCCGTACAGGTGGCTCTTCAAACGTGATGAGTCTTTCTGTTTGAACTTCTTGGATTGTAGCGAGAGGAGGGTGTCTGCTACTGTGGAGTCCACGAGGCCTACTGTTTAGTATCGGCCACATAGTGTGGTTTGATTAAGTCAATTGAGACAAATCTTTTCTCCTTCTTTCCAGCAAGAGGTGGCAGAAGTACAGTTCTTGTGCCGTGGATTGCAAGGACCGGTTCAGGCTTTCTGTAGGATGGCCCAAATTCTTTTTTATCAGCAATCTTCTCTCTGACCAGATCCCCGATTTTTGGGATCCAGACAGGTCTTGCCGTTACTGCCTTGACTTCCTCAGTGGCGGCCTGTTTCTGGAGCACGTTACTTTGTTGTGTCCTGGATTCATTTAGATCCTGTAAAACAGCCAAACGATCATGTATATCAAATGGTTTTTCATCCGCCACTGCCCCTTCACAATCAAGATCAGGTACCCACATTCTTGTCCCAAATAGGACCTCGTAAGGAGTGACACCTCCTAGAGAGCTTCTTGGCTGGTTATTGAGCGCACGCTGTACCCCATAAAGGTGATCGACCCATCTACCGCCCTTGCCTAATACGCTAGCTGTTAAAGATTGCTTTAAGTCTCGGTTTTTCCTCTCCACAACAGAATTTCCCTTGGGATGATACGGAGAGGAGTACCGCAATGCTACGCCCATTCCTTCCATGGCCTCTTTGTAAGCCCAAGAGCTAAACGCCGGACCACGGTCAGAATGTAACATGCCAACTGCGTATGTGCCGATAAAGACTCGCAAATCTTTTATAACAGTTCGAGCATCAGCCGAGCGCTGAGGCCAAACCTTGAGGAAACTTGAGCTGGACACGCACGAACGGACAACCTAATGCTGTCTAACAATGGTATCTGTACTGGACGTGTTGCGGTGGACCCATTCATCTGCTTGCAGATGTCGCAGTTCCAGACGTAGTCTCTAATCAGCCTTCTCATCACGGGCCACCAGTAGCGTTCTTTTAACAAAGCAACAGTCTCCCTAAGTCCGTTATGTACAGAACCACTTCCTTCGTGTGCTGCCACAATTAAGCTTAGCCTACGATCCATATTTGGTATTACTCTATCCCCCACTCCAGGAATCTGAGCATATGGAATGTTTTGTGCATCTAACTTGTAGGAGTACTTGAGTGGAAATTTCTTTGGTACTGCTGTGCTGCCTTTGCGCGAAGCATTGACAGCTACCATTATCTTGCCGTCTACCCTCGTCTTTGAACGAGTAACTGCAGCTACGGTGGCTGTGCGAACAGCCCCCTTTGCAGCTTCATCAGCCAATGAATTCCCTTCAACGTGAACGCCATCACGCTGATGACTCAGTGTATGTATCACGTGAGCCCTTGGTAGTTCGTTTCTCAACTCCACTACCTGTTCCCATAGCATATTATGCTTAATTGTGCCACCTTTTGCATCTTTGAACCCGTTTTGTTCCCAATGATGTACATATTCATTGCACGACTGTACACAGTAAAAGGAATCACACACAATAAGTGTGGGGAATTCGTGATCCGTATTTATAAGTGCCAGTATAAGTGCTTTGAGTTCTGCCAACTGAGCCGTGCAGTCTCCTAGAGATTGCGTTTTAGTGCAACTCGGATGGAACTTGCCATCGTGCATGCGACCTTTAACAATCGCACACGCCGCGCTGTAAGCTTGCTTGCTTCCAATGGCTGGTTGAGCAGATCTGTCAGTGTAAATAATGTATTCATACTGATCTAGAGGCAAAATTTCATTTGGTAGAGGATATTCTTGTTCGTATTGCAGGAATGCCTGTGTTTTTAAACTTGGATCAAATCTGTATTCAACATCCGTTGCAGTAAGAGAATTAGCCCATTGTATCCATCTTGGATGTAAGGCTTTAGCATTTGGAATGCTAGCTTTTGTAACAGCTTCTAAAGCTGGTACTGGGGTCACGACAATTATGCGCTTTCCCTGAGCCAGATCTCTTTCTCTTGCTACAGCGGTCTGCACTGCTGTCAGCATTTTCTCTGTTGAAGTGAAACGCATTTCTGCGTTTGTGTACAGGTGTGATTTGTATGCGATTGGTACTGTTTCGCCTTCATTAAAAGTTAAATAAGTGTACCCGCATTGACCCGCTATGACCCGGATCACTAAGTTCTGTGCGTTTACGCGTGTCTGTAAATGTTTAGAAGCTATCATGTCTTCCTGTAGGAAATGCAGGATATTTGTGTGTTCCTGTGTCCATTGTCTGACTGAAAAATCAGGTTTTATTAAAACGTAGAAAGGTTTTACTCTTTCTGCGTAATCCAAAATGTATGTTCGACCAAAATTTAGGAATCCCAGAATTGATTGTAAATTCTTCAATGATTTTGGAGGTTGGAGCAGCGCACACCTTTCTAAAAAGTTAGCTGCCAGGCTTTTTCCCTCACTTGACAGCTTGTATCCTAAAAACAGGACACTGAGGTGGGCAATCTTTGATTTTTTAAAGTTAAATTTGTAGCCCTCAGAGGCGAATCCCATAATAATTGTGCTCACCCTGGTCAAGTGCCTCTGTAAGTCATCGTCCATCAGATAAATATCATCTACATAGGACAATGCTTCTTCATCCAAATTTTGGAGTAACTCCGTTACTCTTGCTGAAAATACCCCCGGGCTGTTTTTATACCCTTGGGCTAGGCGACAAAATTGTCGCTGGGACCCTAACGCACTGAAGGCGGTCAGATACCTGCTTTCAGGCGCTATATTTTGGCAGAAAAATCCATTTGAGATATTAAGTGTTGTTTTGTATGTTTTGCGCACAATGTTATTCATTAATGCGGCACTGTGTGCATTTTGAACTGCAAAGTGTTTAAATGTCTGTAATCTAAAACTAGACGATATGTGTTGTCAGGTTTGGCTACGGGGAACAAAGGATTGTTCATAGGTGAAGTGCAATTTTCTATCACCCCCTGATATTCAAGTTGATCTAGAATCTCCCTGACTTGTTTTTTAGCTTCCTGCTTTATAGGGTATTGCCTTTGAGCATTTGGGGAAACTTTTAACGGGATCACGTGGTGGGTTGACTCCTCATCCCAACTGACATGATTTTTATACAATGCTGGAGCTAGGGCAACCGCCCACTCCTGCGCATATGCATGTTTTAGATGTATGGGAACAAGGTCGGAAAAGGCTGGAAAAATTACAGTTTCTCCCCTAGGGCACTCCATGACGAATGCTGGTGGCCAGTCTTGTTCTGCAAATAGAATGTCATAACCAGATGACAGATTTTTCCAAAAGAGACCTTTAACTTTTCTGGGTTTGTCCCCCTCCATCCGGAGTGTTATCTCATGTAACTTATGTGGGACACTTACCAGAGTATCAGGTGTTTCCACCATGATATACTCACTCAACTCCGCTGTCCCCAGAAATTCCTTCAGGTTCTGGCGAGCTATTGTTACTTTTGCCACGCTGTCTAGCATCGTCAGAGCCCATTCCCCGTTCAGAAGCTGTGTCCTCAGAATTCCTCGGCATGTCTGATCTTGAGACCTGCTACCTTCTTCTTTTTGAACTGAGGTTTTGATTTTTGTTTATCCTCTTTTTTAGGTGCGTAGTCCGCAGCGCGTTGTGTGTCTCTGGACTTTGTACGCTCCTCTTGTCTGTGTTCTGACTGTCCTTCCCTCTCGGAGTTTCTTGATGAACCCTGAAAGGAACGAGAGGAACGAGTATCAGTATCCTGATACTTGTCAGGTTTTTAATATTATCCCTATTCCTGAGGTTATACCTCCTTTCAGAGGGCTCCTGTTGAGGAGATCTACCTCTGGATTGAGATCTGGTGTCTTTAGACTTTTGTTGTTTTTTATTTTCCCACTTCTTTTTAGAGGAAGTAGGTGTCTGCTTTGTAGTGTCCTTTTCAGGACTGCCCACCAGTTGTGGTTTTAAAGCTTTCCCACCTAGACTGTCTCTGCCTAATTCTGCATATGCAGTTTCGATTATTTTGGGTAGTTCGTGTTGTTGATCTACCGGACTGAACTCCCTTAGGCGTAGGCGGATCGCCACTGAAGCTGCTTCCCCCTTGATATTAGCTAGTATTATGGCTGAGACCTGTTCAAAGTTGTTTAGCAACTTCATCCCTAAGTTAAGGGCAGGCTCTGCTCCATACTCATTTTGTATCTGTTTTAATACTTCAGGTACTACTGCTATTGACGGGATACCATGGGTTCTTGTATATATGGCAGCAAAGACTGAACCTCAAGAGGTGCAGTTCTCTACTTGTGGTGTGAGACCCATGGGCAAGCAGATTGTTAGAATTCTGTGTTTATCATTGGTTGTAGTATTCGGGAATACTGCTTCAAGCTGAGTTATTTTCTGAGCTATCCAGAATGGGATTTGTTCGCGTTTTGCTGGCATTTTGCCCATTATCGCGTGTAATGTTTGTGGAGTTATTTTATTAACTGTACCTTGGACTGGAGTATCTTGTGCTGCAGCTGGTGCAGGCTGAACTGTTAAAGTCCTCATCACAAATTGTGTGAGGTTTTTGTAGATTTTAATTAAATCTCTGTGTTGTACGAGTAAGTCTGGCTGTGGCATTGTGCCAATATCAGGGTGCGGTGTGTATGCCGCTAATATGGGCCATGTGGCTCCTGCTCCTCCGAGCAGGCCTAATCTTGCTCTTCCATGTACGTGGGGTAGGGCGCCTTTAAACCAGTAATTATGCTCCTGGTAAGTGAGCGGAACCTCTAGCTCCTCGAAAGGAGTACAGTCCGCTGGTGTTTCACCTTCTAGGTAGTAGTGAAATACATCTGTAATTGGATTCGCTGCTGGGAATGTAACCCATGAATAGAACACCTCTGTTTGATTGGATTCGTGTGCCTCAATCACGAAAATTACTGTACCACCCCTGGCTCTTAAGCCATGATCTAGAAGTTTTATGGTGACTGCCCTTCTGAAATTTGGTGCAATTTGTATTGCATCTTCAGGGTCTTCTCCTAAACCGAAGAGGTCTGTTGTAACTCTCCTTGTTTCGTCTGTTTCTTCCACCATTTTTAATTGGAAGAAGGGAGGTTAAAGAATTTTTAAGATAAGGTGTAAATGCACAATTGTAGGAACTATATGTCCTTCATGCTTGAATAACCAACAGCCAATAAATAGTATTCTCGTACTACTCAGCTGCGGCGGATTTTGTGCCCACCCACTTACAGACGTTTCTGGGGTTTTGTGAGTAGGTTCTCTGAGAATAGCACGACTGAACTACTCAGATTCTACTGTTAAATACGTACCCAACCAACGTTGGCGGCGCCATGTCTTGTAGCTCCTATAGTACCCCTGCAGGACCTGCGCGTTTGGATAACATATACTGCGGGCTTGGTGGCAGACTGATTCTGTGCACCCCCACCGTATATGTTAGCCTAGTTTTGCATTAGCTAGCTCGCAGTGCCACTAGTGTCTCCTCTTATCGGGGAGAGATTAGTTTCTGGCAACCTTAGATCATGACAACCCTGATTCCCTCAGAATCGTGGAAACAATGTACTCCCTTTCGCTCAGTCATTCGTGCTCACTTATTCGGTTTGTCTCAGAGAGTTAGACAGAATAAACAGTCGGGCGTTTCAATAAGTATTTCTTGAACAGTTGTTATTCTAGTGTAAAATATATGTGCTGCGGTAACCAGCAGACAATAGCAGAGATATATTATCAGCAGTATGATAAAAGCAAAGGGATAGAACAGTTCTACCATATTGAGTACATACATGAATATAAAAGCATTATGCAAGTGCGCGTACTCCTACGATGCCTACCTAGATGTACCTGTGTGTACCTAGCATAAGTGTGTAGGTCTTAGAAGCTAAGAGCCAAGAATCCTCCTATGATTTAGTCGAACCCCCATACCTGAATAGAGAGAGTGTGGGACCCCGTCCTGGTCTCGAGTTGGACACCCCTTCCGGGTTGTGTCAGACCACTGTCAGCTTGAGCGACTGCATGCAGGAGCCTCAGCGTCTCTGGTCAGTGTGTCAGCATGGAAGTCTCGGTTCCCTCTGTCTTACCGGGGCAAGATGTGGTGTATTTATACCCTAAAGAGTCTTGGTCCTCAGTATGGTTTGTATTGGACATGAGGAAGACGTCAGGGGTGAACTTTGTACATACATATTATGCCGGTGGTGTATTCTTAGAGAGCCATGCATAATTAATGAGTACAGTGTGGGCCTGTGTTTGGAAGAACCCTGCTGTATTCAAAACCACAGGATAGATAACGTTCAGCCCTCAGAGCTCGTTGTGTACTAGCTGGGACCAATGTAGGTGAAAGATCATGCCTATATAAGGAATCATGACTATAATAGGACATGTACAGTTGTGACTATAATTGGGCATATGCGGGCATGACCATAATAGGGCAAGTACGAATATGACCATATTAGGGTAAATATGAATACGTCCATTTTAGGGCATGTACGAACGGGTCTACATTAGGGCCTCTATGCGGGATATAACACCTTCCTTGGTGACTGAACTTCCGGCCATGTTGAATCCTCCAGGCAGACTGCACGGACCCCAACAGTTTACCTCTTGACTGTTTCTTGCCCTCTTGAACTCGGTCTCGCACCCGTTTTTAGCTTTAGATGGAGTTTATCACCCGCTTTGGGCTGCATTCGCAAGCAACCTCACTCTGAGAAGACTTGATCCGGTGCACTGGGGGCTGCTACTGGCTTACCACAATCCTAGGGGTGAGCCACGATCAGAAGGATTTTGGCACCCCTAAGTGATGCTGTGGAGTCGGTCTTCTATACGCCACATTTCCCACCCCCGTCGCAGGGTGTTGATTCGGCACTGGGCTCTTCACTTACCTTTACTGAGAGAATCAAGGTTAATTTTTTTTCCTCCTCTTAGGCATATGCTTAAATTAAGTGGGTGGCCAAGTAAGTTCTGAAGTCATAGTTGGATTCTCAAGTATGGGGAGAGCCTCTGGGCTGCAAGGGCTGAGATTATAACAGTGCACCCTTTACCAGATCACAGTTAGAAGCGTGTGGGGGGGTGGGGCTAGAAACTAACACACACGAGCAAAGAGGGGGGCCCTCGCCTCCTCCTGAAGAGGCCAGAGGTGGTGCGCCTGGACAGCTGTGGGACACCACAGACAGCCATGTGCAGCACACAACCAGACACCCCTGGACACACCTGTGGTGGACCAGTTGCCTGTCTGTACCCCACCGAGGTGGGGGTGAAAGGCCAGGTATGTCGGTGGTGTACCTTTGCAACAGGACCAGCGGGTGGGATACTGCGATGGGCGATCAGGCGTATGACCTTGGGGGATGCAGGGAGTGGAGCTACCTTGTGATGGCCCCAGTTGTGCCCTGGGAAAGCAGAGGTGCGATTGATGATAAAGCAACCCTCAGACAGGCATAGCCCTGGGAGGAACCCGGGGCCACACGATGCATTCAAAGTGTCGATTATCAATGTGTCTTGCAATTCACACTAATTCTAACACCTAGCTGTGTTCTTCATCGATGCACGAGCCAGGCGATCCCCGACCAGGAGCCACAGGCAACGTTTTGCAACAATCGCCCACCTGCAGGTGCAGGAGGGGCGGGAGAAAGGCAGCACTGCATGTCTGCCACCATTGTAGCGAGAGATGCCATATTGCCTTATTGGACGTCCCCTGTGGAAGTCAGCCTCCACAATTCAAAGAGCGTATCCAGGTGCTCGACCTGGGAGCCTAATCCCCGAGAGTGAGGGACTCCCAGAGTGGCGGAGGCAGGCAGGCCTCCAGGAAGGACCACGCAAGTCCTCAAAACCTTAGCCCAGCCGGAAAGGAGCAGGACTTGGCAATGAGGGAGGGTCGCCCCACCTGCACATCAGCCATCCGCTACCGGGCTTGAACCCTGCACGATGAGAGGACCTCAGCTTTAACACCCGCCCGAGTCATGCTAATGGGCTGGGGGGAGCCCATTCCTGCCTTTGTGGGAGGTGCTAAAGGGAAGAGAAGGGAGGCTTCCTCCTCCCACACACTCCCTCCCCGATGCAGTTTGCACTGGCTTTGAGCAAAGGGCAGAACACCTATGCTGAGATGAGTCAAGGTTCTGTCACAGCCCCAGCTTCTTCTCATCCAGGCTGCCCCTCTGGCCGAGAAAAGCTGGTTCTCAGCTGCCCGAAACCTGGGCACGGGAGGGCCCAGGAGGCAGGGCCTTCAGGAGTGGTCCCAGCCCAGGGAGGCACTGTGATTCAATTTCCCTCCAAAGGTTATGCTTAGTGAGCGTAAGAGAAGGCTTTCCATCGTGCTTCTCCTGAGGGGGAGGGTGGCCGGGACAGAGGCCCCTCGCATGTGTGTCAGTCAAGTCCTCCCAGGTGGGGGAACGCACCAGCAGCCACGGACCGCTCCATGAGCCAGGGTGCACAAGGAGAGGGCCAGGCTCAGCGACTATGGATTCTGTCTGTGAGGCGGCTGTTAATGATCCTTCCGCAAGTTAACCTACAGAAACCTTTTTATGACTTTTGCTTCCTCCAGATACTCAAGTTTGATTGTCTTCTCGGCACTCCACCAGGGCCATTGCCGACACTGTCGGGGTCAATCCGAGGACCTAATTAAACCATCCAAACAGTAGTAGCGATTGGCTTTGTGTACAAAGGACAACGACTTAATCAACACAAGTTTATGATCTGCACTTACTGGGAATTCCTCGTTAATCAGAAATAATTGCAATCCCTCTCACGAAAGGCATCAGCCGGTTACCAGCACCTGCCAGTTGGCTAAGAATGCACCAGAAGTAATTTCTGGCAATGCAACTTCCTGGAAATCAACTTCCTGGGAAGGACACTGAGAGAGTAGCTCAATTCCTGTAATAGAGTACTGATTCACATATTGCCATTTTGTTGCAAGAGGCAAGTACTACACATACCATTTTAGTATGCTTTTAAAGCCAGCAGATGTCAGAATAGGAATATATACTGTCACAAGTCTTTATCAGCTAATGAAGGGTTTATATACACTTATCATGCTCATGTAGAAAATCACTATCACCATTTCCTACATAGGACAAATCAAACGCAGTCCTAAATATATTACATAGCCAAATATCTCACATAATCCCACTTGTATAACACAGGTATGCCCATTTTCTTTCAGTAATTAATAAAATAAAGTCCCAGGTATATATAACAGCAATGTACCACCCATCATACCCAATTTATTACCATTTTCTTACAAGAATCATGCTAGTACACTGGCAGGTATATGTACCAGCCATTTAACACCTATCACCCTTTCCCCATGAATAAAAAACCCATATCCGCATTTCCTACCTGGAAGAAGTCTAAAAGTGCCAAATATATTAAAAAGCCACTTCACACACTTAACCCCCACATAGAACACAGTTATGCCATTTTCCCTTTAGGAATTGCTAAAATACAGTGGCTGGTATATGTATCAGCCATTTAACACATACCATTCCCCTTGTAAAAAAAATTGCTATTTTCATTTTTCTAACAGGAGCCAATAGACTACAGTGGCCATTATATACAACAGCCCTTTAATGCCCACACCCGAAGCTAAAATAGCTATTGCCATTTTCTTAAAGGAATCATGACAATACAGTGTATATGTACCAGCAATTTAAAACCCATCACCCCCAAGGTAGAAAACCATGATCACTATTACATACCTAGAACAAGCCTGATACAGTCCCTGGTATTTGTAACGGTCACTTAGCACCCATAATCCCAGTGTAGAACATAGCAATGTCCATTTTCCTTCAGCCATTACCAAACAGGAGCAACAGGTGTTCGTAACAGCCATTAAACCCCCGTCATCCCCTATGTAAAAAAATCAGAAATGCCCATTTTCTCAAACATATCACTGAAATACAGTGCCAGGCATATCCAGAGCCACTGGAATTATGAGAATTTGTGGTTACTACCTTATCAGCAAAAATATGGATTTGCTGTATTTGCCGCATAATCCATCATCTGCTGAATAAAATGCCACTTTTAACAAAAAAATTTGTTTCTTACTCAAAAGGATCAAAAGTTATTAAAATACAGAAGGCCTTTTGCAAAAGTTGGACAATTTTGTGTTGCTTATTGCTTTAGTTTGGAGCCATACTGCCAATCATGAGGTGAATTCTTTGCCCTGTTGTGTAGTTCCTAAAAATACATAGAATCTGTGCATTTGTTGGACAGCATAAACTAAGGGATTGGAGTCAAGACTGATTCCGGACACCCCGCAGGATATGTCGGCCTATAGAACAGGTAGCTCACTGTGCCACCATAAGCCCCCTTAACCTCACCAAGGAGCGAATAGTTTCTGACAACCACTGAACATGACAACCCTGACCCTTCAGGAATCGTGGAAAAAGTACAGTACTTTTTGCTCAGTCAATCGTTTTCTCTTAGTCTCAGAGAGATACACAGAATAAACGTTGGGGACGTTTTCAATAAGCATCTATTGAACCAGTGTCATTCTAGAATAAAACATATGTGCTGCAACAATCAGAAGACAGAAGCAAACGTAAGAGATTACAAGTACCAAATGAGTAAACAGTAGATATATTTCTACCATGGCGCTAAGCAATGAATATATGCAGGCATATATAAAACAGTAATCTCTATGTACTCCTATGATGCAGACCCTATCTCAGTGTACCTAGATGTACCTAGCACGTATGTAGGTGTAAAGAATGTATTAGGGTGTGAAGCCAAGAATCCCCTAGGAAAGAGCCAACCCCATTACCTGATGGGAGAGAATGAAGGACCTTGTCTTGGTCACGAGTTGGACACCCCGCAAGGGACGTCAGACTTCTGCGTGTTGAATCTTCAGCATGGAAGCATGGACGTGTCTCCTCTGGTTCCCCAGTGAAGGTACGGTTCTTTTATACCAAAAGGTAATCCTGGGGGTTCTACCTAGATCGATATGTTATGATTGCGAATATGTAAATCAACCTGATCAATAATTGCAATTATGCAAATTAGTCCGGTCGCCAAAGGATGACGATAGAGATGGTCCTTATACAGAGTTTTTATACAGAGTATGTTAATCCTGTTATGTACGTCATGTGCAGGGGATTAAGATGTGGTACTAAAAATCCTCATGCATAATAAATGAGGTTCATTTCAGGGAACCCAATCAACATTTAATCAGCACATAACTAAGTAAAAGGTCAGTGCTAGAACAGTTATGTAGAGCAAGGTAGGACAATGTAGGTGAAAGGTTGCTTTACTACTTAGGTCTAGCTCATGAGATATAACGCTCACTCCTCATCCGAAGGTCGACAAGGTCAACTGATGCTGAAATAAGCCTGCTAAAAAGCATAATAACATTGTAATAAAATCAGTGTCTAAAAACATCTAACAACATGTCATGTTAAAAATGGTAAAAAGATGCTATGAAATTACAAAAGCTCTAAAAGTCCACTAAAAGTCAATATATGATCAGACTGACTGAGCACATCGAAAGACATGGTGCTAAGGGAAAGCAGTAGAAAAAATAAAACAAAAACAATGTTTTCATTCCAATTTGGCTTGTTTTGGAAACAAGGGCCGAATTGTTCCCATCACATGGAGAGCCGAATTTTTATGTGTCCTGTGTGGGAGACGCAACATCACTGTCGCTCGTGTTCGCAGATGACTGTCCCTCTAACACCTCATGTATCAGGTCAATAGAGCCAAGGTGATCTTCTCCCGTTCCTACAGCAGCCGCTGAGGAAGCACTCAACACCTGTAAGCCTGTTGTGGAGCCGGTGTCCATTCCACCATGAGCTGAAGCATTCCGTGGAAGCTGTAGGCATGCCATCATCAACATAGGAATACGCTGAGGACATCTATACACGTGGGCCTCTAAGGGGTCCAGTAGCACGTCTATGTCCAGTGGGGCAAACGATGGAAGGGCCAGACACAAGTCTAACACGCATTCGTATCCACAGAACAGGCAGCGGAACACAGGCAAGATGCAGCCAAACCAAACTGGTCTGGTCCCACTAGCAGTGCTCTTTCCATCTCCCGATGAACTGGGATGTCCATTGCGAAGCAGAAAAATTTAAACCAGGATGCCCACAACAAGTAGTAGGACCAGCAGTAGCCCTCCAAAAATGCTTCCCAATATGGAGTGTATAAATGAGGGAATTACTCTGAAGATCATCTGAAAGGTGCTAACCAGTCCAGAACCTATACGTTTAAATAGGTGCACAAACCCCCTCGTATCAGACACGTTAAAGATACGATCAACCATTCCCCCCGAAATGGAGCTGGAAGTTAGTAAGGACTAGTGCTTGTATCTCAGATGAAGACCTTGCAACCTAGATATCAAAAGTCTCTCGGGCTGAAATTAAGGCCACATCTTTCTGAAAAAGCATGGCTTTCAGTCTGCTCAGAGAATCCAACCGTATAAAGGAAACATTCAATGCAGGCCATAGCGTTGCCTCCCTAACTGTGTGGGCCGATGGAAACAATACTTTCATACAAGTACCCCTGGAACTTACTGTGACCAGATATGAGATGCCCGCTACCATCCCGCAGCAGCCTTGATCATTTAGCAACAAGTAAATCCCATTTGAGAGCAGCTCGAATACCGGATGAATCACTGCAGCTGGGGAGCCCTTCAAATAACAGGCTAAGTTCGCAACCGAAGCGTTACAGGCCCGTGAAGTAAAATCTCCCTGCAAACTAAGGACCCACCTAAAGCGTTTTCACAATTTGAACCGCTGTGAAAAACTTCAGTGTCCCCATTCCAGCATCTAAGGGGCATATCAACAAGCGGCAGCGATAATTATCGCTGGCCGCTCTTAGCGTGAGGAATTTTATTGCCGGCTATCGCAGATAATTATCGCCATGCTAGCACTGTATTAACAACGCTTAGCGCAATGGCGATAATTATTCCAGTGATAGTGATGTTTTCCATGGAACATCGCTGGTTTTCCAGCGATGTTCCATGGAAAACGGCGATATCCTTGGTGATAGGGCCTGTGGTCTTAGCCACACAATCCACCCCCCATGTTAGGTATGCCTTAGTCAGGAATTTAACAGACGTTAAATTCCTGCGCTAAGGCATACTTAACGTGATTTTAAATATCGCTAACCCTCGTTGTTAATATGAGGAAGCTGGGTTAGCGATATTTACCCAAGGGAGTCTGGTCAGGCATGCCTCCTTTGCATCTCATTAGAGATGCGATGGGAGGCGTGCTGACAAGGGACGCTAATGCAAGGATACACGCGCTAGCGTGTCCTTGTTGATAATGCGATAATATTATCACCGCTTTTCGCCCGAAAACGGGCTCTAAAGCGGCGATAATATTATCGCCGCACCTTGTTAATATGCCCCTTAATCTGTACGGTAATTCCCAGTACTCCTGTATGTACCCTTCTCCTTGTGCTTCATATCTACCTACCTGATGGTATTTGAGACAGTATTGAAATTGGAATGTCGTGACTGGCAGTGTAATATAGCCATGAATTTACCATTCCGTGGAAGGTGACTCAGCCACGGTGAAAGGTAATTGGTCCAATTTTTCAATGTGCAACATGGTATACTTTGCATCTCTTCATGCCATTACCATCTGTCTTGTATGCAGAAAACAGAGTCCTGCTGTTGATATGATGCCAGGGCACGTGGCCAGAACGCAAGGATTGTTGTGTCCAGCTTAGCAATATAATGGACCGCGATTGCGATTGTCCATGTTGTAGAATAGACAAATCCTGTTCCATTATATCTATTTCAGAAGACACATTGTTGCCCTGTGAATAAATCCTGGATGATAGTGTGGTCATACTGTTGTCGACCACAGCCAAAGCCTTTTCTAGGTTAACCCTATCAATCTCATGCAATCTCTCAGCAGCCTCCTGTTGGGAGATTTTCCATAGCTCGTTGTAAATAGCATACAAGAAGTGCTTTCGACGTGGCTTCTGGGGAACTAGCAAAAAATCCCTAAGATCCATGTCATCCAAGAGAAGGGACAAGTGTTGCTTCACCTGAGACAGCGTAGAGGTTTTTAGCCACTCTAGACATAACTTCCCAACATTGTAAGATGTCACCATCCCCGAGTGTTCTGATTGTACATACGTGGGTCTGGTCTATGGATACTAAACCCTTCGGTGGTACCCCTGAACCTTGACCGACACCTATTTGTGTTGATAGGCCAAACCAACCATCCCTTCCAATTGGGGTCTTATTAATTGTAAGAACCATTGTATAGTATGGCAACTAATGTATCCTCACTGTGTACTGTATAGTTCTACAATCTATCAAGAGAGGGAAGTAGAAGCAGTCTGGGTTTCCACTCAGATTCCAAATATGTTACAAAGAATCAAAAAGGATTTTTTGATTCTTTGCACTGTATAGTTCGGCCAACCCTCAAAGTGTGTGAGTGAGGGAATAAGGTGTTTTCAAGTCCTTAATCTTGGCTAGCCCAAGACAGGAA
Organism: Calotriton arnoldi; assembly: GCA_963921515.1. Classification (NCBI taxonomy): domain Eukaryota; kingdom Metazoa; phylum Chordata; class Amphibia; order Caudata; family Salamandridae; genus Calotriton; species Calotriton arnoldi. The sequence continues at coordinate 305,571 of CAWUFW010010210.1, forward strand.
GTCTGTTGCACAGTTTTCTTCTGGAAGATTATTTGATGTGGTATGAGGCATGCTCTAAATAGGGCCTCAGTTACCTGAAGCTGCCAATCTTTAGTCCAGCAGACAGAGTTTGTGTTTATAGTGTCCCTCCAGAAGTCAAAACCCTTTAAAGACAGCTGGGAAATAAAGGAAGCAGAGTATATCAGCTTAGTGTTAGTGAGCATATTTTTCTCCACAGGTGTTTGTGCAAGCCTATAATAATAAGAAGCCGGGTCTGAAGTGTTAAACCCATAAAAATGAGCAAACTTCTGTGCAAATGTTGTTGAACTACCTTTTCGTGGTGGTGGGCAATTTTCCCATTGATGGTAAGTGAAAACATTATGTGGGACACTTGCTTTGTGCAAAAAATGGTGACCATAGTGTTGGTAACAAATCATGGTATCAAAATCAGATGTACCATCATGCAATTCATCATTTGAAAATCCGGCAGATTGTTCTAAATCAGACATCATAGACCGCACAGTTTAAATTGTCCCAATCATCAGAGAGTGTACTAGAGGTGATGAAATCACTAAGGGAAATGTTAAAAGTGTGGTATTCTTAAAAGTTCAGTAGGACCGTATACATCATAAGAAACTCTATCCCAAACTATTCCTTCAGGAACTGGAACTGCTGTAATGTTCACTAAGGACAGGTCCCTCTGTTCACGGTGTGATAATGCATGCGGTTTCAGGACCAAGTTCACATGTTGTACCGCAGAGCGTACTGGAAGGTAATGTCCATTCAGGAGCAAGAAAAAAAGACAGTCACTATACTGATCCAAAAGACTAAGAACAGTAGACCAATTACTATCCAGAGCTGGTGCCAGGGGAAAACAAAGTAAGTCTTTTACAGCCATAGGTAGAAATCACAAATTTGTTGTTTGGCAGTGGTGGTACCTCGGGTTCACACGGATCCGATGAGAAGTCGTCAAAGTTGATGAAGTAACCAGACGCCGTCTGATCTATCTTTGGTAGCTCAGCAGGTTTTTTGGAACTGGCAGATGACTCATTTCCAGACATATTCACATAGATGTTGGTATTTGGCCTAATTGAGATCTGTGTGTTATTTGTGATTTGATATTGTTCAATTTCAACAGGTACAAGTTGCATTCTGTTGTTGGTAACTCCTTCACTTCGCAAGGTTGAGTCTTCAAAAGTTATAAGTCTTTCCATCTGAACTTCCTGTATGGTTGTGATAGGAGATCAGTGGCTACCCAGGAGCCCACACGGCCTACAGTTGAGTATCAGCCACATAATGTTGTTTGATCAGATCAATTGAGACAAGAGCAAGAGGCGGAAGAAGTACTTCGACAACCAGGACAGGCAGAGGCGCTCTGTATGATGGCCCAAATCCTTTTTTGTCCACAATCTTTTCTCTGACCAGATCCCCAACTTTCGGGATCCAGGCAGGTCTTGCCGGAACAGCTTTCACTTTTCCAGTGGTGGTGAGTTTTACTTGGACGTCGCTTTGTAATGCTTGGAATTCATTGAGTTCCTGTAAAACAGCCAAATGATCATTGATGTCAAATGGATTCCATCCGCCACTGTGCTGCCGCAATAGATGTCAGGTACCCACATTCTTATCCCAAACAGGACTTTAAATGAAGTACGGCCCCATAGGGATTTTCTTGGATGCTGTTAAGTGCCCTCTGAACCCCATGTAGGTAATTGACCCAACTGCCACCTGAGCCTGATACCCTTGCTGTTAAGGATTTTTTTAAGTCCCGGTTCGTCCTCTCCACGATCACATTTCCCTCTGGATGATACAGAGAGGAATACCGCAATGCTACACCCAAACTTCCCATGGCTTCTTTGTAAGCCTGTGAGCTAAACGCTGGGCCACTGTCGTAATGTAATGTGCTAATTGCGTATGTCCTGATGAAGACTCTCAAATCCTTTATAACAGGTCGGGTATCAGCCGAGCGCTGAGACCAAACCCACAGGAATCTAGAGCATGAATCCACTGCCATCAAGATGTACTTCTAAGCCCCGTCAGATTGTAAGGGGCGGCAGGGGTCCAAATAGACACAAGCAAGAGGTATGTCTGATATCAGTAGTGGTGTTTGCAGTGGACGTGCTATTGTGGAACCTGTCATCTGCTGACAGATGTCGCACTTGAGGACAAAACCCTTGGTCTGTTTTGCAAGACCTGGCCCCTAATAACGCTGATCACAGACCCTCATCTGAAGCCAGAATTAATCCTAATGTGCGACCCATGTTTGGGATTACTCTATCCCCCACTCCTGGAATTTGAGCATACAGAATGTTTTGCGCATCTAACTTGTAGAAGTACTTGAGTAGAAAACCTTTTGGCAAGGCTGAGCTGTTACGCATGGCGTTTACAGCTATCATTATTTGTCCGTCTACTCTCATGCTAGAACGAGTGATCGCAGCAACGGCAGCAGTTCGCACTGTAGCCTTGGCAGCTTCATCAGCCAATGAAATCCCTTCAACGTGCACGCCAACACGCATATGACTCAATGTGTGACTTACATGAGCCCGTGGCAAGCCTTCTTTCATTTGCCACCTGTTCCCAAAGCAGCTTGTGCTTTATTGTGCAAACTTTGGAATCTCTAAACCCATTCTGGCTCCAATAGTGAAGATATTCATTGTATGACTGGACACAATAAAACAAATCACACACAATAAGTGTTAGCAATTCCCGATCCGTATTATGTAGTGCCAGTATCAGGGCTTTTAGTTCTATCAGCTGTGCCGTGCAATCTCCTAGAGACTGCGTCTGTGTATTGCTATGACGGAACTTGCCGTCCTGCATACGACCCTTTACAATTGCACATGCTGCGTTGTATTGCTGTTTAGATCCTATGTCGGGCTGAGCAGAACCGTCAGTATAAATGATGCATTCATACTGATCAAGATGCATGATTTCATTCAGGAGAAGATATTCTTATTCGTACAGCAGAAATGCTTGTGTTTTCAGTTTAGGATCATATTTGTAATCTACATCTGTTGCAGTGAGAGAATTAGCCCATTGTATCCATCGTGGATGCAGTGCTTTTGCGTTTGAAACGCTTGCTTTGTTAACAGCCTCTACGGTTGGTACTGGAGGAGAAACAACGTTTATATCGCGGATTTTACACCGCGATGCAATCACAATGCGGTCGTTACAACGACCGCGTTGTTACAACGCAGTGCCATTACTACGCAAGTCGTTACAACGACTTGCGGTAGATGGCACTCTAGACTAAGGAATAGTATGATTTACTATTCCAACACCTTCCCTAGTGTTGCACACACTGGAGTTGGAATAGTAAATCATTCTATTCCTAAGTCCAGCGTGCCATCTAGCTCAAGTCGTTGTAACGACTTGCATTGTAATGGCACTGCGTTGTGATTGCATTGCGGTGTAAAAACCGCAATGTAAAGTGTCATATTCGTACTGGAGTCACGACAATTATGCGTTTCCCCTGTGCTAGTGCTCTTTCTCTCACTAAAGCAGTTTGTACTGATGTCAGTAACTTTTCCGTGGATACAAAACGCATTTCAGAGTTTGTGTACAAATGTGATTTGCATGCCATGGGTATCGTTTTGCCTTCATTGAAAGTGATGTAGGTGTACCCTGATTGACCAGCGACTACACGGATCACCAAATTAGTGGTATTCACACATGTGTGTAAGTGTTTGGAAGCTATCATGTCAGCTTGTATGGAACAGAGAATTTCTGTGTGTTCCTGTGTTCAATGTTGGACTGAAAAATCAGGTTTGATTAGATCGTAGAAAGGTTTAACCCTTTCTGCGTAATCCAAAATGTATGTTCTGCCAAAATGTAGGAATCCTAAAATGGATTGTAAACCTTTCAGAGGCTTCGGAGGTTGGAGCAGTGCACATTTTTCTAAACAATTAGCTGCCAGGCTTTCTCTCCACTTGATAGCTCATATCCCAAAAATAGGACATTGAGGTGGGCAAATTTTGATTTTTTAAAGTTAAATTTGTAGCCCAAATTGGCGAACCCTAGAATTATGTTGTTCACCCTGTTCAAGTGTTCCAATAACTCATCGTCCTTCAGATAAATATCATCTACGCAGGACAATGCCTCCTCATCACAATTTTGAAGTAACTCTGTTACTTTTGCCGAGAACAAGCTGGGGCTATTTTTATACCCTAGGGGCAGTCTACAGAATTGGCGTTGAGTGCCTAGGGCCAAGAATGCTGTCAAATATCTGCTTCCAGGCGCTATATATTTTGGCAGAAAAATCCATTTGAGATATCTAGTGTAGTTTTGTATTTTTTCCGCACAATGTTATTCATTAATGCGACACTGTATGCATTTTGTACTGCAAATGTTCGTGTGCATGTGTTGAAATGTCTGTAGTCTAAAACTAGACGGTATGAATTGTCGGGTTTCATTACGGGAAACAAAGGATTATTCATGGAAAAGGTGCAGATTTCAATCTAGTCTTGGTACTCAAGTTGATCTAAGATCTCCATGACGTGTTTCTTTGCGTCATGTTTTATTGGGTACTTCCTCTGTGGAGTAGAAGTAGGCTTTAATGGGATTTCATGGTGAGGTGACTCAGCAGCACACCCTACATGATTGTGCTAGCCCTAACGCCCACTCCTGTGCATATAAATGTTTAGGGCAATCCATAACGAACTCTGGCGGCCAATCTTTTTCAGCCAAAATGATATCATCCCCATATGTCAGGTTTTCCCTAAAGAGACCTTTCACTTTCTTGGGTATGCCCCCTCCATTTGGAGTATTATTTTGTATAAACAATGTGGGACACTTACCCTTTTCTCAGGTGTCTTCACCATGATATATTCATTCAACGCGTCTGTCACCAGAAATTATATCAGGTTCTGGCAAGCTATTGTTATTTCTCTGTGCTGTCTAATAACGTCAGAGCCCATTCCCCGTTCAGAAGCAGAGTCCTCAGTAGTCTGGGCATTTCTTATTTTAAGGCCAGCTACCTTCTTCTTTATAAATTGAGGTTTAGCTTTGGCTTTTTCTTCTTCTTTGATAATTTAGTCTGAAGTATGATGTGTCTCCCTTTTCGGCTTCACTCGCTCTTCTGATCTGTGTTCTGATCGTCCTTCCCTCTCTGAGTGTTTTGATGAATCCTGAAAGGAACAAGAGGAACGTGTATCAGTATCCTGATACCTGTCAGGTTTTTTATTATTATCACGGTTCCCGAGATTGTATCTCTTCTCAAAGGACTCCTGTTGTGGAGAACCAACCTGTGATGTATTTTGCTTATTATTTTTTGATTGTTTGTTAAACCCATTTCTTCTCAGAAGAATCGGGTGCTTACTTCGAGTTATCCTTTTCAGAATTACTCACCACTTGTGGTTTCCCAGGTCTGGCTCTTCAGTTATCTCTACCCAGCAAAGCATAGATTTCTTCGATAATCTTAGGTAGTTCTCACTCCTGTTGCACAGGAGTGACTTCCCTCAGACACTGGCGTAAAGCCACCACTGCTGCCTCCCCTTTTATGTTATTTAACGTAATTGCTGATACCTGGGCAAAATTGCCCATCACTTTCATCCCGAAGTCCAGGGCAGGTTCTGCCCCGTACTCATTCTGTATCTGTATACATGTTGATCTGTGGTAGAGTCCACATTCGTTCAAAATGGCTAATGGTTATTAACTCATAATCAGCTGTGATCCTACTGATAATGTACTTGTTTTACTAACCTCTGTGTAAGATTCCGATTTTGACATTTTTGTTGTGTTCATTCATCATAATTGTGTGTGTGCCCCGGGGAAGTGGTGGTCCCCGAGGCTGCATGGGGGGGTGGGAGCCCCCCTGCGCATTATGATTTATTTTAGCCACAGAGAAGTGGCGGTCCCTGGAGCTGCGGGTGAGGCATAGGGCCTCCCCCGCATTATTTTTTTTAAATTATTTAATGCATGTGCCCCGGAGAGGTGGTGGTCCCCAGGACTCTGCGAACTCCGCCCAGGCCTAATTTTAAATTACAATTAATTTGAGTGTAAACATCATATCTCTATCTGCTTCTAATCCAAAGTTATCACTTCTTAAATGTAATAAGGTTAGTCAATGGGAGAGATAGGTCCTACAGTAGTGAAAAACGGCTTTAGGAGGTTTTCACAACCAGGTCATGTGAAAATTAAACCCACAAGTCCTACTTTTTAAATACAATGCTCCCTGCCCTCGGAGCTTTTAGCGCCCACCTTATGGGTGACCTATAAGTATGAAAAAGGAAGGTTTAGGTCCTTCAAAAGGTTTATATTTCCTGGTTGAAATGGAAGTTTAAAACTGCACTACAGTTTGCAGTGGCAGCGGTGAGACTTGTTTTAAAGGGCTAATTTATTGGGTGGCACAATGAGTGTTGCTGCCCACTAGCAGCATTTAATTTACATGCCCTGGGTATATGTAGTACCATTAACAAGCAAATTAAATGTTCCAATCAGGTACTTGCCAATTTTACCATGTTTTGGGGAGAGAGCACAAACACTTTAGCACAGGTTAGAAGTGGTAAAGTGCACAGAGTCCTAACAACCAAGGAAAAGGAATCAGCAAAGGAATGGAGTAAAGTCAGAATGTTTGGGGACACCCTGCAGAGAAGGGCAGGTCCAACATTATGTATGGACCCCAAAATCATCTGCCCCTGCTTTCAACTGCTAAGCAGTGTCAGAGGAGTAACAACATACATAACATGTCCTCTCCTTTCTGTCCCAAATTAAAACAGATGGCCTCCTGCCACCCATCTCCAACATTTTCTGTGCAGTTCAATCCCTTTCCTCTGCTCCAGAAGTTGTACTCACTGTTTCTAGTCCTGCTCTGACAAGGCTCTCAGAAAGCCAAGCCTGAGCAGCCTGGAACTTTTTTTATGACTTAGCAACAGTGATTAACAAGTTCTTTTACCATTGCTGATATGTAATAGCAGTAAATTACAGGATTTAGAATCTAGTAATTTGCACTAATAGCTCTGCACGAGAGCCATGTATAACTAGTGTATTTATGTCTGATATTCAGAATAGTTGTACAAGTAAGTAGTGCTGCACTGTGCATTCTTAATGTTCAGTGATACAAATCCTTCTCAGTAGTTTTGTCATAAATGAGCTGTGCAGAATCCTCCCTTTGCTCCAGTTGAGAGTGGATCTTGCATTATGTTGTCTATTAATGCAGGCACTGTTTGTGTAAAAAGGTATTCTTGTGAATGCATCACTATTACTATAAACACACACTATCTCTTTAAGTACCTGGAATAAATATAGCGAATCACACTCTATGTGGGAAATTGAACATGATTATCGTCACACACTATCTGTTTGGGGACTGTGGTATTACTATAATCACACACCATCTCTGTGGGGACCTGGACATCCCTTTATTCACACACCATCTCTGTGAGGACCTGGACATCCCTACAGTCACATACTATATCTGTGGGGACCTGGATTTCAATAAAATCACACACTATCTCTGTGGGGACCTGGATATCAATATAATCAATCACACATTATCTTTTACAGGGACTTGAACATGAGTATCATCACATACAATCTTTGTGAGGACCTGGACATATCTATAACCACACACACTTTCTCTGTGGGGACCTGGAAATGTCTATATTCACACACACTATTTCTGTGGGAACCCGTGTTACACTGTAATCCCACAATATCCCTACAGGATGTGAGCATGATTATAAGACCGTCATACAGGGTAGATATCCATAACCCTGTATCTTGTTACTTTTTAACTCTATCCAGTGGGATGTTAGAATAAAGTTTATTAGTACCTACTGAGATAGTTTTAATTCACACACTACACTCCCCTTTGCACTCTGCCACTCACTTACACCATAGAGGTGTAGACACACTTACGTGCTTTGCAAGAACACTCCCGCTCCTTCCCTGAGGAGAAGTTGTAGCCCACACTGGGTACCTTGCGGTCCCAGTGTGTTGGAGGAACCCAATGATGAAGCATGTCACCCTAGGGTGAGTGAGGGTTTACGTCCATTTAATGGTCATGCCCACCTTTACACACACTGCCTCTTCTTTTCTCTTCTGCCTCACTTACTTTGTAGCTAGTTCACTATCCTATATTTAGTGTGAGTTACATATATTCAGAAGTAATATAGGATAGCGTAGTACTCTGCTTTCTTTCTTTCTTTTTGTACTACACACTTCCTTTTGACCCTCTGTGTGAGAAATAGCATGATTATAAACACACACTATCTGTGCAGGCACCTGGGCATCACTATAATCACCTCCTATCTCTGCAAGGACTTGAGAATGACTATTATAATACACCATCTCTCCAGGAACCTGAACATTTATATCTTAACACTTTCTTTATGGGGACTTGAACATGACTATCATACCACTTTTTATATGGGGATTTGAATATAATTGTAATCACACAATGTCTCTGTGGGGACTTGAACAAATCTATAATCATACACTATCTCTGAGTAGGCTTGAATATGACTAAAATCACACACTATCTCTATGGGGAGTTGAGAATGACTATAATTAAATGCTATATCTGTGGGGACCTGGGCATTACTGTAATGGCATAGTATTTATGCATGAACGCCAGGATGACTATCATCATACACTATGAAGGACTTGAATATGACTATCATATGACTGTCTATGTGGAGACTTAAATATAATTATAATCACACTAACTCTGCAGGGACTTGAACATGACTATAATCACACACTATCTCTGTAGGGACCTTGGAATTACTGTAATAACACACTATTTCTGCATGCACAGCAGTATGCCTGTTGAGATCGATAAATACGATAGCAATGTACACTCTTCTGTATGCTCGTATAGCGTCTGCAGTACCATTAAATGCAATATTGATGTACGCTGTAATCTAGGCACGCACAATGATGTCAATACCAGTAAATGCAATACCGAAGTATGCTGTAACCTATGCACGTGCAGTGATGTCAATACCAGTAAATCCAATGTTGATGTGCATCATAACGTATGCATGCATAATGATGTCAATCTCACTGAATGCAATTTTGATGTACGATGTAATGACTGTATGTATAATAATGAGAATATCAGTAAATATGGTATAAATTACCGCCGTGTTACACGTGCACACACTCAAGAACTCATATAATTGCTGTTGGATTCATCCCAGATGACCTCCCCATCAAAATCCAAGTCAGAGATACGTGGTCAGACAGGCCCTGCGACCCAAACCCAAGCCTACGGATTGACAGGTCACAGATGAAGCTCTCTCCTGGAAAGCCCAGCAGGGAGGGGGAAACAACTCCCCCTCCCCTGAAGGAAGCCGGGGCGGGGCCCTGGGCCCCACATGGGTTTGAGCCCGGGAAAGAGTCAGAAGGAAGGCCCCTAACAGAAGCACACACACCAACTGCCCATTGGCTCATGAAAGGGGCCGACTAGGAAATAAGTAGTCAGGATAGCCTGACTGAAACACAACCGAGACGCAGAAGGGGCAGTATGGCACCAATACGTGGGCATCAGGAGAGCGACGATGAAGATTTATTTGAAAAGTTTTATATAGCGCTGGCTAGACCCGGAGGTATCAGAGCGCTTTACATGAGGACAAGCATTGTTTCAGAGCATAGTTAACAAGTTACATAGTAAGATATCCTCCACCCCCAGAACGCGACAGTCAGGCAGACACATCCCTGGAGAGAGAGTGTCCAGAGAAGAGGACGAGGCCTTCGTGGCCTTTCTGCAATCTACTGGCCTACTGGACTGAATGAAAGGGTCAGTATGATCATCCCTGTACAGAGGAGCGATCATTCAAATGCTAGGACATGGCCGTTGCAGAGGACTGCATACGGAATGAAAGGGGGGGTCTGAGATGAAACCATCCCTACATGCAGGAAAACCTGAGACAATGGGAGCGCTACGTCGGGGAGAAACTGACGGAGCTGCCCAGAGCCAGAATTTGTCCGCTACTATAGAAAGGTGTATTACGGACGATCTTCGTGCCTTGGGCACAGATGAACAAAGAAGTGCTCAGAAACAAACTGCTCCCATTGATGGTTGGGGCAGGTAAGTGGATCTCGTATTTTGAAGATAAAAACCACAGGAATAAACTTAGCGCTAGGTGAAATCAAAAGTCGGCTCAGCAGTCTCATTGGGGATCAGACTGACACAGTGTTTTCTCAAGCTCGCATCCCCACAGTCACGCTTATCAACACTGAGCATGACGGGCCACATTTATCGTATTTAGACATCCAATATGGACGGCCCTGAGGGAGATATTCCCTGACTGCTCAAACGTAAAATTGTTAGCAGAAAGCATGAAGCCTGGGGAGACCGTAACCGATTTCCTAGATAGAATGAGAGAGAACGCTGGGGACAAGAGACAGAACAGCCCTGGACCGACACGGGTCCCTAAGTTACATTATTTTACTGCATCCTCAAAAAGGGACTACCCACTGAGATCCAAACTGGACTAGCTGGCGTAGTGGGGTTAGACACTAAACTCTGGCAAGAGTTACAGGCCCACATATTGCATTATTACCGGACGAAACAGGAGAAGGCCAGTGAAAAGCAGAAGCAGGCCCAAAGAGACAAATTGGTCCAACAATAATTGAAGAAGACCACTTTAGAGGGGGCTGCATTGGCCACTAATGTTCAGATGGCACCAGTCTTAACAGGAGCTCTGCCCCCGGACCCTAGGAGATATTCGCCCAATCCTAGCGGCAGACACCACGGAAGTTGGCCACAGTCAAGCCTCATGGAATGCCAGTATTGTCACAGACCAGGTCACATGGTCAATCGATGTCGCCTCAAAACATACCACGACCAAAAAGGCATAATCCCAGGAAGCCCAAACAGAATACCCATCCACAAAATAAAGCCCAGAACATAGCCATTGCAGCTTCCAATCAGCCCCTGGAAAATCAGGCAACCGGTGATGCATCAGGGTGGGCTAACTGTTTGAGGAGGCAATGGCTTTACACAATCAGAAAATACGAACACACAGCAGCATAACATCACCCCCAACAGGATGTATCCCCCTCACACAATCGTGCAGATGCATTTCCTTACCTACATCTGAAACAGTTGTGTGGGCCACCAAATGCTAGATCAATCAGAAGGCTACATCAGAATTCGCCATCCAGGTGCCCATAGGGGTCTAGGCCTCCCTCTACTGTTGGTCCCCTTAGCTGGCCACACCACGGGGGAGGACAGTCTGAGGAGGGAGCAGGGTGGCCCCCTAGCTGGTGCATAAAAGCAGGCACCCAGGACCTTTGGGGGGGCTAAGTATGTCTCACCAACTTCAGGGTTGAACATCAAATGGAGGCCCTCCTTTAATTCCAAAGTGAGGCCAATGCTCCGGTGTCAGGAGCTGGGTTCCTCACATGCATAGGGCAAAGATGGCCTCAAAACAACAAAGAAACTCACTCACATGACCTCAGTCTGTAGTAAACAATTCATTAAGTCCATTACCACCACCAACATGGGGCACAGCAGTGGCACACCTGACCCTCGTCAGAAAACACAGCAAACAAACAATCCCAGTGATGTCTTTGCTGGGTCCTATGGGGGTCCACGAACGGCCCTCAGACCACCTCCGGGATTCCTTGTTAAAAAAGCGACGCCAAGACCACAGGTAAACGCCCACCAGAACCCGCACGAGGCAGTCTAGTAACAGCCCAAAATTTCCAATCATTCCAGGAAGAAGGCGCAAACCAATAACACAACCCCATTTAGAGAAAACCTCATTGCGCGCCACGTGCAGAGACCAGAGAAACGCTCACGTGTCAACAGACAGACCACCAAATAATTAAGACTCCTCTGCTTCTCAAAACTGCATGCAGGCCAAGCAGGTCAAAAGGACACCCCATACCAATAAAATTAACACACCTTTCTACGGAGCAGCCACGGAGGAAATTCATGTCCCTAACGTAGCAAGCAGAGGGGGGAGCAAAAGTACAAATAAAACTAAAACAAAAATTCACTATTCCCTCAAAGTGCTACCACCATTCTACAGCACCTGCTAGGTAGCTTCATGCTCCAGTAAAGCCAAAGAATCTACCCGTATAAAGAAAACCAGGAATTGTTCTAAAAACTGTCTAACAATGTGCTTTTTCCAAGCTAACAAACAATCCACAGCTCTTATCCTACAGGTCGGCGATCTAATCTCATATGCATCATCATTGCAGCAGCTGCCACTTCTGCAGCCAAAGCCTCCAAAAGGAATTTCAATCACAGCTTTCAAAAGGACTTCCACAAGCCAACTGCTCAAGAGCACAGACAACGAATTGATTTTACAGCCGTTTTTGACAACAAACTCTCTTTTTTGCTCTTCACCAAGACAAGACACCTCTAGGCACCCAGATGACAGGCTTCTCCACCGAAGGTCCTCCTACAGCCTACAAATGATTTTTTAAGTTATGTACCCCTGTATTTTTGTACACGCTTAGCTGGGGTGCTTTTGTGCCCCGTCAATCCCCGAAATGTGCCTAGTCCCATGAAACCCATTTGACATTCTTGCAAAGCTTGTGCAGAGACCTCTCGCACTTCACATAAACATACACTGAACCCAACACTAGCATCCCACATGCACTACACAGCGCGCTCCTACACAACACATGGTATCAACACATGACCACCGTAAGCACTCAAACCATGAACAGGTCATGTTACGTATGCTCACTGATACCCCACGCCATAGGTGCAGACAGACTTTACTTGCCCCAAGAGATAGGCCTAGAGAAAGTCAAATTTCTCATCCACCTGTTTCCCTGTAGGATAAGGGTAAAGATACAACCCAGTAGAGTAGAACCACATAAAGCATTAGTAAACATCTCCCGATATGAGGCCAGTCCCACAGCACTGTACTTTTTTACTGAACCTAGCAACATTCAAACATAGTTCGATAGGATGTGCAGTTGGGGCATTGTAGGGAGGACACTGTTTGGCCATGAGACTTCATAGAAAAGAGGTTCTTAGAGGTAGCAAAATGACCGTTTCAATGTGCAAATGAGTCCACCCCGCTTCTGTCTGTGGTCCCCGGATGGCCCGTAACATATTTGGGGCCACCTTTTTTAATGAAAAATGGATCCCCTGTATTTAATTCCAGTGTAGGGCCATCAACCTCGATAATGCTAGGGAAAATTAGTCCTATGGGAGGGGGTCGAACTCCAGCACATACAGGAGCTGGTTAAACGGTATCTTTAACAATCTGCACTTTAGATCCAATAAGGCCGGGCAAATTCAATGGATGATGTTCTCTTCGCCAAGTTTACACAGTCTACAGGAAGTTGATGTTGTTTGTCTCAACCACGGAATGCGTGCACGAGGCCTGGAAGTATTCCAAATCATGCTCTTATGAACCTTCTTTTTTGTCGCAGAGACCATCCAGACTCTAAATAAAATTGCGGTTTAAGAGTTTTATATTCATATATAACCATCCAGGCATGTGCCCTAGATACAAATAGTTCTTTGTCCATTAACATTGATGTTTTTTTCATTAAACCATTGATGCTTTTTAAAAAATCAACCTGGAGTCAGAGGTTTGTCCTATAGAGAGTCGATGGACAAATCTTTTATTGCCTCAGTTAATTACTTCCATGTTGGTGAATTAGGAATTGTTTGTACTTCATGCCAAAGGGATTGATCTAACTGGTTTGAAATATTTGATTTTATTCTTTTCCAGGTTTTAACGTACGATCCCTTTTGTGCAATGATTTGGTTTAGTAGACCAAATTCTAATCATGTCTGGGCTTGAGTTGCATTACACAGTGGTTTAAACAGAGATTTAAATAAGAAGGATTATCAAATGTTGGAGAGGAAATGTTCCACTATCTACAACTGAAGCATGCCTAGGTTCCCATATCTCCAAAATCAAGGAAGGCAACCTCTGAAAATACCAAGTCCTGATGAATCCCCTCTCACAAAAGCCTATATCATTCATTTACAGAAAAATTAATAATTCCCTAGCTGTTAAAAAACACTGAAGATAAATGGAAGGTATATTTGAAGGAGTCAGCAATGAAGAATGGTCTGGGGCAATACAGTACCCTAGAGAGGTGGCGATTAGAGCACTGTCCCGACTGCTGCAATTGAGAATATTGCACAGAAGCTGACATACTAGGATACAAATGGCAAGGATCCACTTCTGATATGTGCTTGAGAGGATGTGAGCAATCTGATACATATATACATACAATATGGGCCTACCCTCAGGTACAAAGCTATTGGTAGAGAACCTCTTTTAGCGGGCCACGGGAAAGCAAGAGCTTCTGGGCCAAACTGTGATGGGTGAGGCCTTTTGCTCCAGATGTCCCAGGGTCTGGCTTACTATGGCCTCGGACCAACTGGACCAAGCACCCCTTCTGCAATTGAGTCTCAGTGGTAGTGCAAGACAAGCAGTCCAAGGCTTCTCAGGGAGGAGGTAGGTGGAGGGAAAACACAGGCCATAACTCAACATGCGTTCAGCAGACACAATAATTGAATGTTTAGTCAAATACTTGCTTTTATCAAAAGTTTTATTTATAAGATCTGTATTCTAGAATGGTCCCTCACGGGCACTAGCACCCTGTTCTTCTAACGGTTTGGGTTATTCCCCATTCTTTTGAGACAAAATACAAGCCAGGCCCCCTTAGAGAATACGAGTTGTAGAAGTTCCACAATGGCTAGTTAAAGTCAAAGTGTCCCAGCACCAACACCTCTATAGTCAGAGCAGTTGCCCCCACCCACAGGATCTTCAACTCAAGGTTCGATCTTACCTGCTCCCGCTCCTGGAAAGCCCAGGAGTTTGCAGCGGTCTGGGGTTGAGGTTATTGGTGGTATGTGCCGGTGAGGAGCAGCAGTCTCTTCCTGGTTGGCACAGGGTCTGGACATCCGTGGCATTTGTTTATTGTTGCGGTAAGTCCCCTTGGGCCCTGATGACAGACTCCTGGCATTATGATGACAATGTTCACAGCTTGTACTTGGTTCATGAGTTGCGGCCCACTCCCTCTTCTGCAGCCATTTTTTGGCATACAGGGGTCTCTTCCTGCTCTCTCAAGATGAAGTCCCTCTGTGGGCCAGGGCTACAGTCCTCTCGTTACCACAGTGGTGCACCAGGGCGACTACCCTCAAGATTCACTGCGGCCCCCACCTACCATATAAGGGTACCACGTCCACTTAAGGTGGCGTCCCTCTTCTGGTCACAACACTGTATATGGCGATGGTCCTCTTCACCACTCTTTACCACAATGCAGCAGCAGAGCAACGGATCTTTAGATTCACCTCGGCTCACCTCCTGCCATCGGGGGGTATCACACACACTTAAGGTGGCATCCTGCTACGGGTCACAACAAAGTACATGAAGAGCACCCTATTCACCACAACGCTGCATCAGCGCAAAGATTCACTGCGGCCTCACCTAGCATACAGGTGTCACAAACTCAGCTAAAGTGGCGTGGTGCTTCAGGTCACAATGCTGCTCAGGGTGACAGCCCTCTTCATCACAACGCTGCACTACGGTGACAGCTCCTTACCTTTACCACAGGCCACACCTGGCATACAGGGGTAATGAACACTGCTTGTGAGAGAATGGCCCGATCAATGTGGCGCCCCAACGTGGACCCAAACCTCACACTCTGCTCCCGGAATTCACTTGACATGATGCCCACTAGACTTTATCCCCTCCAGGCAATCTCCCGCTACTCACAGGGTTCACTGGTCTTGGGGCAATCAGAAGCTGGTGCTCAAGGCTCCATTGTAAGTGGTCTTGATTCTTCTGGCTGCTGTCCTCTCAGCTAGCAGGAAGACTGGTAGACCTTTAGTCCCCAGTCCTGGTCCAATCAGGCAGAACTGATGCTGAGTTATGTCACGCTGATGTATTAGTTCAGTTTGGCCATTTTGGAGTCTCAAGTTCCCCTATTTATAATCCATTTCCAGACACAAATGTGATTTAGGGCCCGATTTATATATTCGTACACAGGCTTTCATCACAGCATACATTTAGCAAGCACTACAATTGAACGTCCAAAGCAAAAATATATTACACACAAAAAAATAACACACTCTTCGTAACATCTGCATTCTAGCATGGTCCCCATGGGCACCAGTGTCCTGCTCTTTTAACTACAGACCAAGTTATTCCCCATTCACTTGAGGCACCATCCAAATTAGGACTCACAAGAGAATATGGGCCTTTGAAGTCCCACAATGGCTACTTAAAGCCAAAGTGTCCAAGCGCCTTCAACACTGCAGTCAGAGCTGTTGCCCCACCTATAGACTCAGCTCAAGGTTTGGTCTGATCTACTTCCACTGGAGACACGTCAGAGAGCCTGAGAGCGTTCAGTGGTCTGAGGTTGACAGTGGATGGTGCCAGCCAGGAACAGCAGTCTCGTCATAGCCAAAACAGTGTCTGGACCTACGTGTCACTCCTCCTTTTTTGTGATAAGTACCCTTGAGCCCTGATGGCAGACTGAAGGTATTCTGAACATTCCGATGACGACGTGACAGCTCAGAGTTCGCAGTTCGTACCCGGTTTGTGGGTCACAGCCCACTGCTCCTTTCACAGCGCTCTCTTTGCAAACGGGGGTCACTACTCTCGCTCTTAAGGTGACGTCCTTCTACAGATCACAACACTGTGAAAAGCACCAGCATTCTCATTACCACAAAGCTGTACCAGGGCGACGCCCCTGAAGATGAACAGTGGCCTCCATCTGGTATATGGGGGTTGCAAACTCGCATTTACGGCGAGGCTCCACTTTAAGTCACAGTTCTCTACAGGTCTGCGGCCCTCTTCACCACAAAGCTGCACCTGTGCGACACCCCAGAAGATCCACTGCAGCCCTCACCTCACATGTGGGGGGGGGGGTTGCAAACTAAGTCATCCTCCTTTTGGTCACAATGCTGCACAGGGCAACTGCCCTTTTCACAACATCACTACACCTGAGCGACAGCCCTTAACCTTCACTACAGGCCCAAACTGGCATACAGGGATTGTGAACACTGCACACAGGCAGATGGCCAGATCAGTGTGGTGGTCTCCACGTGGAGCTGAATTTCACACTTTACTCCCAGGATCCACGTGCCAGGCTCCCCACTGGACCTCACTGCCTCCAGGCAATCTCCCACCCACTCCTCACAGAGTCCTCTGGTCTGCTCCAGGCTCCAGGTCTTTATTTTCAAGGGTGATATCCCTTCACTCTGTAGGGAGACTGTCTGACCGCTTTGGTTGCTCCTCCCAGTCTTAACTGGACTGAATTCCCTGAGGCAGATGGCAAGATATAAAGTGGTCAGATTGTGGGGTGCCAAATCACCCCTTTGGTACATAAGTGGACACAAGTCATGGATTGGTGTATGGGAGATCAGAAAGTTGTATATGAGGACTGGGGCTGCCCTCAGAAGTTTAAAAAGATATAGGTACATTGGAAGCTCTGCATGGTATATTAGTTAAATCATATGCATATGGGGGGAAGTGTGAACTAGAGCAGAAAGTAGTAAACCTCCATAGGTAATGAGCAAGCGGACTCCGCTAATAGATAAGATATCTTTATTTGTAACAATGTATGGGACTATAACATTGATATACTACAGCCTTTTAGTGCTTATGCTGTGACAACAGTACCTGTATGTTAAATGCTATGCAAAGCTTCTTTTGAAAACAACAATAACAATTCTTTTGAAAAAGGTCATGCTATTTCAGTCTCTTTCTGTCTTGCATTCTTCTTGCATGTTCTATTTCTTTTTACACCTTCCCAAACCCTGCTCCTTGGTAGGAAATAATGGTCAGGTCAGTAATGGAGAGGCAGTATTGCAACATATGTTACCTCTCCATAGCTACCTGAACACTGTTCTTCCATCAATCACCAATATTGTTGATTCACTTTTGAATCAAGAGAAAGGTACACATTTCCTAACACTGCAGTGTTATGACAAGGGTTCTGGAGAGCTTACTAACACAGATTCCTTTAATAATGTTATATTCTACTGTCCACCACTACCTTTGGTCTTTCACCCTATGCATGCTGGGAAACCTGCAGCTTGCTGCTTATAATTTTATGTCTCTTAAGTGCGCCTTTGAATTTTCCAGGATGATCTCTATTCGTCGAAGATCTAACCCAGATGAGCGTGAAGGAGGTGAAAGCACCAATCTGACAGGTAACGCAACACCACCATGGTGCCTAAACCCAGTGATGAATCTATGCGGCCCTATGCTGCCCAAACTCTGTTCCTACCTGCAGGACAATGACAACTACCCCTGGAACCAAACCACCCCTAGGCTGACAATGTCACAAAGAGCATAATTCTAATGTAAATTGATATCATACCCTCATCACTAGAGAGAAGGGACCATGATATATTAGTAACACATTGTTAAATGCAGATATTCCAGAATGAGGGGCATTCGCTCATTACTAAAAGTGAGATTCTGTCACGTCTGCTTAAAAAAAGAGAAGACTTGCTGACAACAGGTCTGGTTTTGATGTGCAAATACAAGCATGTAAAAATGAAAACATACTACTTTTGTCCTTTTCCATACAACCTGCCCCTTTTCTAGCCTGCTAAGTGTGAGTCATACGTTTTATTTCATATGGTTACAGTGCTGGATGGCACCAGCACTACAAGCTTAGGGAGTAAAAACAGCAGTACTTCAAGCTTGCAAAATAAACACAACACACAGACATGGGAAGCACAAAAAGACACAAACTGCACAGCCACTCAGACCAAATAGTATATATGGATGTTGCATGCCTGTCTTTTCAAGTGTTACCACATTACCATTTTTTACTTTACCAACGCTTTTTGTCAATGTGTTTGAGGTCTGCTAGTTTCCAGTGTTCCAGGTTTAGCAAATACAGGGTGTGTTAAGATCAACATTTTGAATGACATTTCAGATAGATGGAGCCTAATATACAGTGGGGCAGATTTACAAGCCCCCTGCGCCACCAGTACGTCAATTTTCGTGACGTACTGGTGGCGCAGGTGCTCCTCCATATTTACAAGGACAGGAAAAGCCACTGTGCGTGACTTTTCCTCTCCTTGTAAATTCGGACCCTTCACACGCAGCACTTTGCGTTGAAGGGGCGTTCCATGGGTGTTGCTGTGGGTGTTCCCACGCAACAGCCATGGAACAAGACACATCTCCAGATTTACGAGAAATCGTAAATCTGGAGATGTGTCTGAATGCTACGCCACCCTAGAGGTGGCGTAGCGAGGCACAACGAGGAGAAATGTTTTCATTTCTCCTCGTTTTTTCCTCTTTCAATGCGTGCTGCATTCTACAGCACACATTGAAAGAGGAAAATGCCTGTAGTGATTGTTTTTGTGCAGGAAGGTGCCCCTTCCTGCACAAAAACAATCTCCCCACGACGCAGGCATCCTTGCACCATGCTGCAAGGGTGCCTGCGCCACCGCATGGCTGCAGTTTGTGCACTAGCGCAGGGGGAAGCACAGAGATATTCTTGTAAATATGTCGCATCCCTGTGCTTCGGAAGTGCCGCAGCGTGGCGCAGCCAAAGGGCTTGCGGTACCACGCTGTGGCACTTCCTTGTAGATCTGCCCCAGTGTCTTTATGAAAATCAGGTTCACAGCATATCCCGTATTGTGGGCAGGTAATGGGCAAAGTTGTAGTAGGTTGTTGACTGTTGCTAGGTTTGAGGAGGAATGTGTGAGTAACCCATCAACAGAACTCTTTTCTGTTGCCAACAGTGCTTAATAGAAGCCAGTAGTTGCAGGAATGGCAGAAAGCAAGGATATAAAAGAGTGAGATAATGAGGCAGGGAGTGTTTGGTGGTGGATGAAAGAGACATGAGGTAGAATCAAAACTATTCAACCTTGGTATTCAGGACCCTGACTTTCAAATGTGTCGGCTGCGAGCTTCTGAGCAAAACTTTGGGCCCAAGCACTTATTCTGTTACAGATTAAGCACTTGTTGCACGTGTTTGATATAACATGTTCAGCCTGAGTGGTTTAGTTATTATGTTTGGAACAAGGAGATTTTGAGCCGATCATTTTGGATTTTTGGGACTCTTTGCGGAAACAGGCATGCGCCCACCAGTTTTTATTGCTCTTTTGAGGTGGAGATGACGTATCTTAGTGGTAAAAATGCATAGTATGGAGGATTAGCAGGACCAGGGCTCTGTGAGTGCAGTAGCATCGCTTTCACTATCTTGGATGACAGAAATGATAGAAGTTGCATTAGAGGCTACACAACTACAGTTCTGGCAGACAATTTTGATGTCATGTGTAGGAAATTGGTCACAGGACTGATAGGAGGTGATTCTTCTGTGGTTTCCCTAAGAAGGTTGATCTGTAATTGTGTTTTAGAAGTCTCACTCTAGTGCTAGTGGTTATAGGGTATGTAATGGGGTCAGGCAGTATAGTATCAAAACACACTCCGTGGTTGTGGCTATAGGATGGGTAATGGAATCAGAGTATCAGAGCACCGCTCTGTTCTTCATGGTTATAGGATGGGTAATGTGATGAGGGATCAGAGTATTTGGGTCTGTTGCATTGGAATGGGTAAATATGATGTCAATGAGTACCATGATGCATGAGGCCCGTCAACAACAATACCTATAAATGCAATGCCAACGTATGCCATAACTTGTGCCCACATGACAATGTCAATGCTCATAAATACAATGTCAATGTATGTCATAATCTATGCCTGTACAACAGCGATGCTACTAGCAGTAGCAATGTCAATGTATGCCATAATCCATGTACAAGCGACAATGTTGTTACCAGTAAAAGCAATGTCAATGTATGACATGATCTAAGAATGCATAACTATGTCAATATGGGTAAAAACAATACCAATGTACTCTATGACAACTGTACACAAGCTATTGAGAATGTTGATATGAATGACACAGGTGACTGCCATATTATTTTTAGGAGTTCAAGTGAACTCGTACCATTGCTGTCAAGGTGACCACCCCATCAACTCTGAGCCAGAGATGCGTGGTCAGGCAGGCCCTGTGATCCGAACCCAGGCCTATGAAATAACAGGTTACAGGTGGGGTCTCTCTTAACCCAAACATAAATGCACGCCTAGGGAATACCTTGATCGATTCCACAGATATATAGTTGCACCACAAACAGGTCCACGACAATTGACCCCAATAAAACACGTTTGGCCAAAGGATCAAGTTCCCCAAAAATACACCAAACTAGATGCCACATGTAGATAGAAACACTCAGCCAATCAGGACACGACATGCACACCACACGTAGTGATCACGCGTTCCTCATGTTGGACATCTGGACATATACGCACTGGCCCACATTAGCTCTTACTGAGCTCGTGAGCCATCTGTGTCCTTATCTGATGCCCAACCTTGTTAATTTACAACTGTAATGCTTTTTAAGAATGCAGAAATCGGTTTATGGTACTTCACAAGTTGTGTATAAAACCACCCGAAACTTTGTACACTGGGAGACCTTCCTCAGACGCATTCTGTCGAGACTCTCCTGGCAGCTGCGCTTAATTAAACCAACTTGCTCCTATTTTGCCAAACACCTCTTATATTTTCATTTCTTCAAGGTAAATTCATATCCAAGCGACATTTGCATGTAGTAGAGATAATGTTCATGGAGAAAAGCTCCCAAGTATTGATGTTTGTGTGTGTGTTGGGCTCTCCAGTAGTTTATTGAGTGAGGTGTAATTGGAGGTTAGGAGAGCAGTCCCAGGGAAGACAGTGCGTGTAGGGGTGAAAGTTGGAGAGTGTGGTCTGCAGACTTTGTATCATCTTATTCAGGTAATCCAGCGCTGTTGACTCTCCACCAGGGCAAACAAGATGGTGTTAGCTAAATCAATATGGTGTCCAAAATCAGAGTAATGGTAAAGCAAATTGTACTAGTTCTCACACTCCAGCTTGAATTCAGACTCTTATAAACCGCATTGACTGCTCTCCCTTTGCATTTATAACTGAATTTGAAATGCGATCTCAGCTCTCAGAGTGGTATTGTCAGACTTCTTCAGAGCTCAGCCGATGCAACCACCAACACCTCGTCAGCCTCAACCGTACCTCATAGAATTTCATGGACTCACCATTTCATCCCGCTGATCTCATAGTGGAGCATGAGATCAGACACAACAAATCTTCCATAGTAAAATTCAGTAAGACCTGAAAAGATAGTAATAGGTCTTAGTTGGAAGGTGCAGGAGCTTCATTGATGACACTTAACATTTTGATCTTAGGTTCCACAGCACTTGTTCTTAACCATTAGATTTCTGTGGACCAATCCTTAATAATTAATTGGATCCAGGGACCACCGCTAAATCATTTTTGGAATTTGGGGACCCCACTGAGTCATTACTGGAAGCAGGGGACACCTTCCTAAGCAAGTTCAATGATTTAAACCACAAAACAATGCACAAAAATACAGAAATGAGCATTCATGAAACAAACAAATGGTGAAATATTTGATCTAATTCGCAAACAAATATAAAACATGAACGTCTTAAAATAAATGCCAAGGTTTCAGTTTTTCTAAATTCAATTGAGGCCCTTACATCGGCCATGCTTTATTCTGTGGATGCTCTCACTCTTGCTCCCATGAATAAATCCGAGAATCGCAACTTTATTATTAGGCTCCAAAATAAAATTACTTCACATTTGCAGAATGGTTTGAATGTTTTAATTTTTAATTTTGCTTCTTTGTTTTTGTACACTTTATTAATATGTTAATATTATGTTATCTTCTAAGGGTCGCTGACCCTTGAACAAGTGTCATGGACCCCCACAGGTCCCATGACCATGGGTTAAGACCTGCTGTCCTACATCATTCTTCAATATGTGATGCCCCAAATATAGTCTACACCCTCTTCTCTTTTTCTTCAAACCTACACTTCTCATAATGGAGGTTTAAACCTCTCTCCTGCAAGATAAACAACACACTCATCAACCTGTCATTCTGTTCCTGAACTTCACTCCATTGATGTCCTTGAACATCTCCATCATTATCCTTCATAATACTGAAGAGGCTGATGCCATACCAAATGGCATGCAACTGAACACTTCCATGGGTGTAACAAATGAGGAGAAATGTTTCGACTCATCACTCAGCACCACATGGTGATACGCTGCTAACATAGCTAATGTTGTGAACACAGTAGCATTCTCCAAGGTACGCAACATTTCTGGTATGTTGGGCTGTGGTTCGCAATCAGCCCTTATATTGTGATTAAGATTGAGCGGACCCACACATAATTGTTGCCCTTGCGTGCCAGAACAACTGGAAATAACCACTCTGTGCCTTCTATCGGCTCAATGACATCCAATTCACACAAACTTTCCAACTCCTTGCACAAATCACATCTCAAAGGCAGGGTTACCCTGCACACTTTGTGCATGATGGGTGTGGCATTCTTTTGTAAATGATTTATCCTGGAAGCCTTTCATTTTTCCCAATCCTAAAACGTTGACACCCAATCATTCATAGGTGTCAAAGTAGTTTGGATCTGGAAATCACACAATCAGATGATTCTGGTCTACTACAATGTCTAATTAAATCTGTTCATTTCGACCCAAGAAATTGAAACACCCTTTTGCTGTATATATGACACATGACACTGTTTTTACATTGAATACTACTTCACCATCAAACTCAATCTCGATTTTAATTCTTTTGCCCCATTTAAAAATATTTTTATTTCAGACATTCTTACGTTTTGCAGCTGGCATTTTTTTTAAAGTCTGTGGACCAATTCATGTATATGTGAGCCAAAATCAGCTATCAATTGAATGTCAATTTCATTCTACTCACTACAATATGGAAAATTCCTTTGACACAAACTTAGTTGGGTCACTTGCTCACATCATTTGCTCTCACCACATACCTCCCAACAAACAATCTGAGTAATAGGAGTAATAGACAGCAAAAAACATCCCTTGTTCTCCACACCATCTTCCACAAGCGATAATACAGTCTTACCAATATTTCAACACATTTCAGCAAAGTGTCCTCTAGTTGTATTTAAACACATTTGAGATATTGCAGGATTACTTTTGCTATAACCAAATGACTACTACTTCTACAATTAAAACATATGTGAAAGTAGTTTTCATGTTTCCCTTTAGCTTGATGTTTTATTTTGCATTCCAGTTTGTTTCCATGCC
This sequence comes from Calotriton arnoldi, assembly GCA_963921515.1. NCBI lineage: Eukaryota > Metazoa > Chordata > Amphibia > Caudata > Salamandridae > Calotriton > Calotriton arnoldi. The sequence continues at coordinate 329,613 of CAWUFW010010210.1, forward strand.
ATTTTTTCAGGTCTTTCCGATCATCTTTTGCCTGAAAAACATTGACAACCTTCCCACCAGACAAATCCATTGCAGTTGACTATTCCTTTAAATACGCATCAGAATCTAGCAATAGATAAAGCAGCTTCAAGATCAGGGTCTTCTGTGGAAAGTGACCTCTCCTGGATGTTCTTCTTGAGGTTTTTTCAACTAGTTGATCACAAATTATCTCATCCTTTAGCTCACGATAATTGCATGTAACGGCTAATATTTTTAAAGCTGACACAAAGTTATCGATTGACTCACTGGGCCTGATTCACAAAGGGCCTCGGCACTCGTGGCTGAGGCCCTGCACTCGTGGCAGGACCTCCAAATTGCTGTTTCTCATTGCGGAGGTCCTGCCATGAGTGAGGGCCCCCTGCCACCATTGCGTGGCTGCTGCCACGAGTGCGGAGGACCTTTGTGAATTGGCCGATTGTTTTGTTAACTCATCTATGTCTCTCTAAGACACAATACTCGATGGTAAACATCTTTTGTCCAAAGTTTTGATAAATGTGGGCTATTCATCATCAATTTCCACATCTATCATTTTACCTGATCCACTTTATTGATCTATTTGAAATGTTACTTCTAGTACAGGCAAGGTCTTTAACCCTGTGCACCTAAATTGTGTATCAAAAGAGCTTTTTTCTTTTTGTTAGTAAAAGTATCCCCATGAGTGACTTCGAAATAAGGTTTAAATACAACCTTCCTTCTAAGCCAGTGCAAGAGAGTTGTACCAGACTCCACCAAAAAAGATTCAGGAGAAGAAATATCGTCCATCGTACAAGGTTAAAGGATTGGAGTGTAGATCAAATGGAGAACAAATAAATTGTTCTCTATAATAATTGAACTGTGTACATTAGGCGGTCACTCCAATGGCTCATTTCCCAAGTCAAAATGGTGGCACTGCTGCAAAGAGTGTTACATGTATTACTCGACTGACCCTACACTAAAATGATGGCAGCAGACTTGACATGGAAAGAAAAAGAAAAAAAAGATGTTGGGTGCAGAGAGCGCATCACGTGGTTGAGATCACAGCTTCACCACAGCGTGACACCTCAATAGCACCAGTCACTGTTCCTCAGAGAGGGTGCTGGGTGCAAACAGCATTTCCCGTGAGACACAATGGCTCCAGAGCAACGCATCACTGCATCAACCTACCAATATATCAGACGGCCTCACTTCCTCTCGTTGGCATAGATGCTCCAATGTTGACTCCAAGGTTAGGTCTGAAGGACTCTCGCTGTTCAAGAGGTGCCAATCATCCAAGCACAGAAAGACAAAATTAGGGTAGAAAGAAGGCAAAGCCAGTGGTCATAGAAGATCACAGGGTCATAGTTTTACTCGTCACCAGTGAAATGATGATTCTCGTTACTTGGAGGGGTAAGTCAGGGCACCCGTTACCCAGGGATGCAGGTGATAATGTTACATGAGCCGATGAACAGTGATGCGGATGGATTTTCATTGACTTTGTCTATTTTGCACAGAAACATTTGGGAGCTGTAGTACTGGTTCAACTGGACCCTGTATCCATGGAGCAGTCTTACCATGGAGCATTCCAACACCATCTCCGTATTTCAGCCTGACCTGGACCCAGGCTGGTGTAAGCAGGGGGCGACTGCGAGGGAGCTGTTCAATACTTCTCTGGAGTGCTGTTTCTGCCTGATGCCGTGAGATCCTATGGTGCGGTAAGCTGCCCCATGGCTGGCGTAGGAAGTACCAAGTAGTGGGACTGTCACGGAATGTTCTTAGAGGGTTGGCATTTGGGCATGTGACCCCAAACGCTGCCTCACAGTCCTGGCCATGGGCTGACCACACCTCCCCAGCTTTGTCTACCTTTTTCTTTTGACTGGGGAAGACTACAAGCGCCGGACGGCAGCCATTTTGGATTGGGCTGCGGGCCAGAGATGACATCATCAACTACAACAGTAGCTACCATTTTTCCTAGCTCTCTTCTGCTGGGCATCAGCTGTACCACCTGACTGGGCCTTTATCTGCCTCGTCATGCCGCCAGTTCCTGGCAATTTGTGTCCTTCCCACAGCCCCTAAGATGTGTTTTGCTGCAGATCTCCACCTACTTACTATTATCTTTGTATATGCCTGACTGTATGCCTTTTGTATCACAACATCTTCTGGTTGATCAACTCTCCTTCACTGTGCAGCTGGAAATTCCTGTCTGGCGGTGGCAGCAACCAACCCTAGGAGAATATACTGCTTGCCCACACTGGCTGGGGCCAGTTGTGGTGCAAAGCTCGTAGCCCTACAGAATTGGGAGATGGCCTGCTGCCCCTCAGCAGTGGCCCAGGGCAAATATGGGCCTCTGGGTTGCTGGGACTGTGGACAATTAACACAGAATTTCTACTGGCTTGTACAAGATGGTGGTGACGTAGGCTATGTGGGCTGAAACAAGGCCCATGGTCTGCCAGTGACACAATTCCCTTCATATGGCTGGGGAATGCAGATCCATGAATTTTCTCACATCAGCCGGAGAGCAATGAGGCAAGGAGACATGCTCTGGAATTAAAAGTGGTAGGAAATAGCACCCAAACACAACGACTCGATAAAGTCTGCACAAAATATAACATCACACCACATAATTAAACTATTTGGGCATGAAATGTTTTCTAGTTAATCTGTCTTCTTATTGACTGCTCCCAGATCGCTATCCTTTGCTTACCGCTTGTAGCCTGCTCCTGACAGAAAGCAATCTCGCCCGCACTGAGGCCTTTCTCAAAGAAAGCTCAGTTGCTATGAGTTCCTGTTCTCAATTTTAATAACAAGAATGGCACTCTGTCAAAAGTAATGAAAATCAAACCGACTTCCTACCAAACAAGCCCAAACACAAAAACACTAAATCCCTTACTAAAAGATGCCCAACTCAAGTTCTTCCTCCTCCAAATCAAACACAATGCTACACTAGAAGAAAAACTCAACCCTTCAACTAATGAGGCCCTAGAACCTGGACCTTTCCCTGGAAACAATCCTGACCACAATGTCTGACAAAGTGAATCAAAAACAATGCTGGTTACAAAAACCTCTAGCTCATCTGCCCCTAGTTAACACTCAGACCAGAAACATTTCTTCAACTCAAACAATTATTCTCACCTCATCATAGTCATCGCAATAGCTTTCACAGCAAGAAAATTAGCAGACGCCACTATGCCTGATCATCTACCTATTGAGACCACACTCACAATCCTAACTCCTCTGAATCCCTCCCACATAGGGTTGCCACTTTCCCCAAGACAAATACCAGCCTATTTCCCTTGTTTTAACAATCTGCAAAGCAAAATACAGTAGACCCAAACCCTCTTGCCCCTGGTACTCCAAAGCCCTCTATGAAGACATTAAAACTGTCAGAAAGTTGGAGAAAAAGACTGTCATGGTGATTCCTCACCATTGAGTCTAACAAACTTCATGCTGTAAGAGAGAACTACAAAGGCCATATCTTTAAAGCCAAGGCATCATATCAATCACTTGAGTTAATTAAGCAAGCAACAACCATCCCTCCAATCCCCCATTGAAGGCATCTGAACTCCTATGCAATATCTTTGCAGATTTCATCGTCAAAAAGTCAAAGACATTATCATCTCCCTTCCAGTCAAACTCTACAACATAATCGAGGTGAAACTGCCTTGAAGGCACTACAGCCATAGGCCTCTTTCACCTCAATCTCAGAGGCAGATCACTACTAACTCTATCCAAGGGGAAACCCTCTTACCATCTTTGCAATGCAATCCCGGGCTCCTTCAGCAAATCTCTGACTGAATGCATCTCCCCATTTGGAAAACCCTGGCTAACTCATCCCTGGATCAGGGCTCATTCCCAGGCTATCTAAAACAGAGTCAAAGTTCTCCTCTCCGAAGAAAGCAATCACTGGACCCAGATGACTTCAACAACTTCCACCCACTATCCACCCATTCTCTCCTAGGCAAGGTGATTGAAATTTGTGTAGCCTCCGAACTGTCATCCCACATCCAGGTCAACAACCTCCTTGACACCCTTCAATCCAGATTCTATCAGGGCCACAGCACTGAGACTGCAATTCTTGAAATTGTGGACGACGTCATCTCCATCCTTGACACCGGTAACTCCTATCTACTTGTGCTCCTTGACTTGCCCACTGCGTTTGACACAGTTAACCACCAGGCTTTGTTAAAAACCCTGAAGCAATGAATGGGTATTGATGGTGTTGTTCTTAAGTGGTTCACCTCAAACCTAACAAACTGCTCCCAAATTGTAAAAATTGAGAATGCTGTCTCAGATTCAGTCAACCAGCAATGAGGGATCCCCAGAGGTTCGATTTTCTCCCCAATACTTTTCAGCCTCTACCTTGAACTCCTCCACACGATCCTCAGGAACTCAGGAGTCCTTTTCTAATTTTACACCAACGATATGCAAATCTACCTGAAGGACCCATGCCCAGAAGACTTCGCCCACCTATCCACCTCCCTGAACTGAATTCAATCTTGGATGGCTAACAACCACCTCAAACTAAACACAGCAATAACAGATTTCATCTCATCTCTCCAAAGAAAGCTAACTCTTCGATCCAAGACTGGCTGGATCTCCTTCCGGACATTCAAGGCCTCCACTCTATCATTCAGAATGCCAGATCTCTTGGTTTCACCCTCGACAGATGATCTTAACCTCCAACGCTATATCTCCTCCATGGCTAAGAGGTTCCAGCTAAGGCTGCTTAGAGGAATCAGGAACATCATCCCAGCACAAGACCTTAAGGTCCCCATTACGATGGCGGTCAGGCATGGATATCGGTGGTTGCGGGATGGAGACCACCTGACATGTAGTCGGCAGCTCCACCCACCCACCATATTATGATCCGACCACCGTGAAGGCGGTCATAAATATGCCTTTTCCAACTGCAGCTTGTGCTTTGTCCTCGAAAAGGTCTTCAGCACAAGCCACAATTGTAAAAGGCATGTTTTTAAATATCCATGCACTGTGTGCCAGGCGCCATGTGGTGCCTGGCACATGGTGCATTGGTGTTTGAGGGGGGCACCACATCTGCCCCCTGGCCACATTCCAGTGACCCATCGGGGGCGGAGGCCCTGCTGGAGGCCCCCAAAGTCCCCCAAAGTCCCTTTCCATCTGCCTTTACATGGCGGTGGTACAATATGGGCAAAATACTTTTAGAGTTAAGATAACAAAAAAAAGTTACTTAAGGAGGAACAAGCCTATTTTAGATATTAAAAATATACACGCTGCTACCATGCAAGGGATGCACCCAGCACTCACTCCTGGTCAGCCATCACTTGCCTGAGGCCTGTGCAACACAGAACAATTAGAGCCACTGATATCAAATTACTTCCCAACAGGAAAAGGCACAACTGTGATTTATTTATGTATTTATTTATTTATTTATTTATTTATTTATATAGCGCCTGAATCGACCCCCGAAGGGGTATCTCTGCGCTGCGGACAGGCAACAGAAAAGCTGAGGGACTGGAACAAGATCAGAGACAAAAAAGAAAGGTCTTAAGGAGCTTTCTGAACTGGAGGTGGTCAGGGCATTGTCTCAAGTACAAGGGGAGCTGGTTCCAGTAAAGAGGACCAAGGTGGGAAAATGCCTTTCCACCCAATCTGGCCTTCCTAACTCGGGGGACCACGAGAAGGGATTTGGTTCCAGAGCGGAGGCGTCTAGATGGTGTATACGGCGTGAATTTCTTGGCCAGATAGGCGGGGCCGAGATTGTTTAAAGCTTTGTGGACCATGCAGCAAACCTTAAACTTGACCCGCTCACGTACTGGGAGCCAGTGTAGCTGATGGAGGAGAGGGCGAGAGGCAGTCCGGGGAGGGGCATTTAAGACCAGTCGCGCCGCAGTGTTCTGGACTACCTGCAATCTGCAAAGCGAGGACTCATTGGCCGAGGCCAAGAGGCCATTGTAGTAGTCCAGACGACTCAGTATTAGTGCCTGCGTCAGGGTCTTCCGAGTGGAATCGGGAAGCAGGGGAAAAACTCGGCGTAATAGGCCCAACATATGGAAACAGGAGCCAGCTGTCTGAGCAGCGTGCTCCTTCAGAGTGAGAGGCTGGTCTAGGCGAATGCCTAGGTTCTTGACAGTGGACTTGGGGGTGGGGGGTGCCAAGGTCCACCGGCCACCAATCAGGAGTCCATAGTAAGGGGGCGTCTCCGAAGAGCATGATTTCGGTCTTCCCCACGTTGAATTGAAGGAAGTTACATCTCATCCAATTGGAGATGGCCTTCATTCCAGAAGAGAAGGCCGACTGCACAGAGGAGGTAAATTTATTGAAGGGAAATAGCAGCTGTGTATCGTCGGCGTAGGAGATAGGAATGAAACCGCAGGTTCTAAGGAGATTGGCCAAGGAAGCCACATAGATATTAAACAAAGTAGGGCTCAGACACGAGCCCTGGGTAACTCCCTTGGTCAGTTAAATAGACGCCGAGTGATACATTGGAGTGATTAATGGTCTGGGTCCTGGAGGAGAGAAAGCTCATCATCCACCGGAGGGCAGAATCTCTTAGTCCAATCTCTTCCAGTCTCTTGAGCAATATCTCATGTGAGACCGTGTCGAACGCGGCAGAAAGGTCCAACAGCACCAGAATCGTCGATTGGCCCCTGTCTAGGTTCATCCTGATGTTATCTGTGACCGCTAGCAGGGCTGATTCGGTGCTGTATTTGGGCCTGAAGCCTGACTGGGAAGGGTCGAGACTGCCAGTGAGTTCGACATGGTTGGACAGATGTTTGTTGATGTGTTTCTCTAATAGTTTGCTCAGGAGAGGGAGAAGTGAGATGGGACGGAGATTGGAGAGATCAGTCATGGGGGCCTTGGAGTTCTTACGAATAGGCATAACCTGTGCTGCTTTCCATTCCAGAGGGACATGACCCTCTCTCAGCGAAAGATTGAGGAGAAACTCAATGAATGGAGATATTTGATAGGACAAGGAGGCTGCGACTTTGGCCGGAATGATATCTAGGGGTGAGCCAGATTTTATAATACGTAACATTGTTTCAACATCTCTCGAGGTTACAGGAGGGAAACTCTCTAACAGCTCTCTAATAGCTGAATGTTTACCTGTGATTGGAAGGTTCCATTAGGCACAGACTTCAGGAACTGCATCAACTGTTGCAGCAGTGCAGGCTTCAATGACACTCATGGAATAGACACAAGACTGGCAGCAGTGCAAACTTCTCTCATCCCACAAAGCTGACACAGAACAGGCAGTACTAGGGCAGACATTCATGCCTGCGCCTAGGCTAGGCTAAGCCTATTGAGGATAGTCTTGACTTGCACACACAAGAGAAAATGCTCTCTCATAAAGGTTCCAGCTGACAACACTTTGGATGAGAAACAATACAAGCATTATTTGGTGCTGTCATTAGTATGTTGCACAATATCACTGCAGCCAAATCTGTTGATCGGATACAAAAGGTCTTGGATTAACCCATCAGCATCAGAATAGATAATTTATGCCAGTCTGTCAATGCCCAAGTCAGACAGACATTTTTGTTCCAAATTGCTTGACATTTCACACTCACCAGTAAATCCTTGCAAAAATGCTATCTGGAGGCTCATAAAAATGAATGTAGGGAATCTCCCAAAAGTTCAGGATCTCCTAAGTGATCGTAATGCACCACAAGAATGATTGCAGATTAACATGGATCACCATTTTCTATAAAATATAAAGCACCTCACTCCTCTTCTGCCTTCGAAGTCCTACTAGTTTCACATTCTGCAGTTTTCAAATAGATTTCCAGGCATAATATATCTGAAAATGTGTTTGGAAGGGATGGGTTATTGGAAGAAAAAATACACAGATCTCTCTGTCCTTCCTTTAGCCAAAAAAGCATTTTGGATTTATGGATTTGTAGTTTTGCTACATGGTGTAGGCTAATAGAATCATAGGAGAAGCTGGAGATGACCGTCATGGCATGTTACAGATTGGTAACTATCCAGCTGAATGAATATACCTGTTTGGCACACACTGCACACTGACTTGCCTTTATGTACTGCAGTTTTAGGCAAGCAAATGCATTGGTGTAGTAGATGAAAGCAATGTGCCCAAGATCACACAATTGATGTCAGGATTTGAACTGTTTTGTGTTATTTCAAGCCTACAACGTTGCCATTAAATGTATCTGCGCTTCAAAATATACCTCTTGCACAAATGTGCTAGTGAATAGAGGTGCCAAAAAATCCTTTTAATTAATATTATTTGTGTCACTTTACTCCCTACCCAGGGAATCCAGGTTGTAGTAAGCATTCGTTTGTATAATGCTGCATACCATTTACTGTTGTATCAATCAATGGATGTTGTACAACGACAGCCCTTCTGACTCCAATACGGAAATCACAGAAAATATAAACAATGGGCCTTATGTATGAAGCCTTGCGACACTTTTGCGCCGCTGGTGCGTTACTTTTTGTGGCGCACTGGCAGCGTAACAATTGTGCCATGTTGCGTCCTATTTACAAAGTGACGCATCTAAGCAGATGCGTAATTTTGTAAACCCCTGTGCCACAATATACTTGCGCCAGGTATAATGTATGCAGGGTGGGCGTCCCCCGCAAAAAGCCTTGTATAAGTGGCACATTGAAATCTATGAGATTTCAGTGCGCCACTTCTAGGACGCCATGGCACCAATATCTTATGCCTGCCTCACAGCAGGCGTAAGACTGACATAGTGCTATATTCATAGCCCTCCCCCTGCATTGCTGGAGTTGCGTCACCCTTCAGACACAACTCCAGCAATGCGTCAATTTGGCGCCGACAGATACGTCAGTAATACAGACGTGTCTGTCAATCCTTGCGACATAATGTGTCATACAGTAAATATGACGCATCCATCATGTCACAAGGAGGGTGCAGTGAAAACTGTTGCATTGCTGTTTTCAAGCATCAATGCATCAGTTTTCATAAATAAACCCCAAAATGCTTAGGTGACTTGTATTTAAGCATTAGGTAAAACAAAAAACAGCAATTAATAAAGGACCTGCAAGGCAACCACAAAGGAGCAGACACAATAATCCTTAACCATTTTATTGATCTGAATGGAGATGAAATCAAACATCTGAGAAACAGAAATAATACCTTTCTCACCCCCACTAAATCAGTAGCATGTCGGAGGGTAAAGAATGTAGCTAATTTCATAACTGCTGAGTAAACTAATTTCATGTTAAACACTTTAGCTAGTCCTGTTTTTCAGTTAACAGCACTTTGTGTGCTGCATACATAAAGGTTAAGATGGAAACTACAAGTCTCAAAGTCCAACGGTATGTTAGCTAAAGAGTCAGAAATTGCTTAAGGCGTCATGCATGGCTAGAGCCAATTTGGCATTCGAGGTTTTACCAGATGCACTTTGCTATAGTATAGGTATATCTACAGTATAGGTCAGCAACCCTCTAGTCCACTATCCTCTAGCCAGCTATTCTTCACTTGTTTTAGATTCAACTTTTGGTGAACTGAAGATATTTTCCAAAACAAATACACAGATGATTTTTTACAAGAGAGAAATGACTTGTGTTATGTTGTAATTAATTACAGAATGGAATGCAGATCACACTTCCAATCCATCCTCCAGATGCACTTGTCTTGTGGCTGCACATACTTTTCTCCAGCACAAAGGGAATCCCTATCATTGGCACACCATTCAGCCCTTGCTCAGAGAATCCTGGCATATTTGCTCTCCTCTGGACTTGAGGGAGAGAAGAGTCTGGAGGTCAAAGTGCCTGACTTTTAAACAATTCTAGACTGGACATAGGAAAATGTGCATCGCTTGCAGTAGGCTGCTCTTGTTCCCTCCTGCTCCATCTAAATCCAGGATCCCGCTGTGGTATAGGTGGGCAGTGTCTGGTTCTTGGCTGACCACACAGAGCCACCTCCTTTTGCTTAGCTTTGATCTCATCCATCCAACCCTTTCTCATATGGCTACAGATATAAGCCCGGTTCTGCCCAGTTGCATGCTATCTCCTACACCGAACTGAAGAAATGGGGCGTCTCAGCCTTCTCGGTTCTGGCAGCCAAGTACTAGAACAATCACCGCTTCCTCTCAGATGCATTCTAGAGAGGAACTTATTTTTCAAGCAACTGAAAACACATCTGTTCAAACTATAGGGTGGTTGATACCCTCTATTGGCCGTCTGCCCTAGCACCAGGACACTCTCGCAGAAGCTGCACGCTTTAGAAATCCACTCATTCATTCATAAGCGAGCTGACATATTCTTTCAGTGAGCATTCTAACCATGGCCAAATCTGACTCTGCAACCATTCATCTGACTCTTTTTAGAATGCATATCGGCAAAAGTGGTCCCTAAGAGGGAAGTGCAGCCCTTGACTTCCACAGCAGTAAGTATAAATAACCCTCCTTACAGGTAAGGTTTGTTATGCGTTTCATGCATTTTATTCACATTTAGACAGAAAACCTGTTCAAGATTAACTAAGATTAAAAAAACTTTACAAATTAAATTGATATAATAGGTCCTCCTATTAAGTGACGGCGCAGTGCAAGTTAAAGAAAGTGAGCATATAGTGCACCAGTGTTATTTACAATGGCAATATATACATGTGAGTGATAAGGAAAATGTGATGTTGTAAACAACACTCATAATACAAGTGTCAAAAATCCACAATCAAATTTAAAAAACAGTCCACAGTAGAATGTTGTTGACGTTTCGACCGACAATGCACAATGAATTAGAAACGAGTCATCATCAGGACGTCAATTTTGTAGGCGGCACCAGAGATATTTTGGCAAGAGTCCTGTACTGCGGGATGTGTCTAGAACTGTGGGTACATCATACGGCTTGTTCAAAGAGTAGGGCAAGCGTAGTATTAAAAGGACAGAGGCACCACTTCTACAATCCTAAGATGTATCTAGGGTTGTGATAACATAAACAAGCTTGCTGCACGAGACTGCAAGCACAGGGTAAGAGACTAAGCCACACACAAAGTGTTAGATTTAGGTGGAAATCACAAATGCAAATAAGTCCCGAGCACGCCAGGTCGGGAAGAAAGTTTTGTGAGAAAGCCGTGGGTCTTCCAGAAAACTTGGTGGACCCTAGAGTATCGATTTAACACCTTGGCCTTGTATAACCCGTCTAAAAGATCCGCATTATGTCTCAAATGCGCGTGCGGGACAGAACGAATCTGATTTTTTTTAAATTCACTCATACTTGCTATGGTAGGCATTTGCCATTTCAAGTCTGTTCTCATTCTGCATGTTCTAGAAATTATCAAACTGTTTCCCACTACACCTGCTGAGTGGCTGAGGATTTCTCAAGAATGTAAACAAGGCTCTTTTTGAAACCAGATGGGGGAATCACAGAGGTCCTCCCTTTCAGCCCTGGCTAGAGACTCACTACAGGGGGATATGCAGCCCTTTGCGTGGGAATAGGACACAGTCTATTCAGGTGTGAGGCCGGGTCCAGCTCCTCCCTCTGATGCAGCGCGTACAATAAAAACTATCCTCCTCCCAGGCTACTTATAGGTCATCCAGGGGCAAACTATATTTCTCATATCCACATGACGATGGGGCCCATAAACATCGCCTAAACACACACACATACACTCCTGGATTTCCTTTTACACCTTTATGAAATTCCGTACTCCTAGGAGAAGCATGAGAACTAAATGGAGAACACCATTTTGTGTACCGCTGGAAGAGCAAGGATATCTATTTACCTTAATTTGTCACTTTCTTTTAATTATTTCTTATGATATTCCTGCTCATTGTTTTGTTGATGAATCATTCATTTAAGAAATTAGTTCATAGTGATTAAGACCAGCTGAATCACAATCAACCAATTACTCAGGTCACAATCAATTAGGAAAATAACCACTGAGTCATTTTGGTTTTTAAAGAATCTTAAATTTTATATAATTTTAAAAACATGAAAAGATTTAATACTTTATTCAATTATTCATTTTAAATTCACAATTTTATTAAGCATAATCAATTTATTGCAGAAAGGAAATTTTGTCATGAAGCCAAAAACCTTAGTTACCTGCCTAGCTTCCTAATTTAGCCTAATGATTTCTAACCTAACTTTGGGATTAGAAATAGCCTGATTCTCATACTCAACTGTAAAGTTAAGACCGCAACAGCAACTTCAGCTCGTCAGCATCAGCTACCTGCAACCCGTCTCCTCTACTGCAACCACGACTCTCGAACTGCAACTCTCTGTGACTGCAACCGCGACTGACTCCCTCCCACTAAGAGTAGGCCCTCTTATACCCCAATTCTAACTTTGCTAACTAACTGTTGCAACATTAATATCACGCTTTTCTCTCATTGGTTCATACATGTCAGCTTATTCATTCTTTAATCAAGTTCTTTTGGATTCAAGGGTCCTTGGATCATTTCCTTTCCCATACGCTTAAACATTTCCATCCGATTCGATCAGTTCATTTGTATCTTCTTTTGACACATTCAAGAACTCCGCAGTCATTGTCCTTTCTCTTGGGCTCCTTTCCCACGGACTCTCTCCTGATCATCACGGCACATTATCAGTTCAATTAGGTCACACCAGCCTTGACCATTTCTTGCATCCTAGCCTCTCAGAGACATCACGCGGCTCCAGATTTCTTCAATCTCATCCCGTACCACGTGTCCCCTTGCGCCTGCGCACATCTTCCCACTGGCGGCCATTTTATCTCGCCACTCGGTTCTACTTTAGAAGCACTAATTTGAGGCAAATAAAACATAATTAAAATAGAGAAAAATATCCCTTTCGTTTCCCTCCCGTCTACGTACCCCAATTAGTTGTTACCTAGCAAAAGCGACATTTAAGCTGCTCCTTACTTACCATCACTATTGTTTTTGCAACGACACATTTTATTTCTATGAAGCACAAACATGCATTTATTTTATTTAGTACGCTTTTTATTCTTACGTTATGATTAGACACACGGACATTCATTATTAGATTATTTAGCACGTACATTAGCATATTACCATTCCCACATATACAATGTTGATTAATACATTTAACGAACATTTTTAATTAATTAATTATATAATTTGTTAGGGGTTAAATTTTTTTATTTTTACTGCTCCATCAATCCCCCTTTGGTGATTTTTAAATCACCACATAAAACCAAGTCATACTTCTTTTCAGGCAGCATGTCTTTCATCCTTTACTTTCTGTTATTCATATCTCTGTCTCTTCTTCATCTTGCCTTTTAGTCTCTTTATACATGCTTTCTTTCATTTTCTCCAACTCAATTTCACCCATTTCTCTCTCTCTTTCTCTCATTATTCTGTTATTTCTTCTTATCTTATTCTGTCTTACTTTTCTCTTTATACATGTTATTACTATTTTCAATATCATTGCTAACAATATCACTATAGTTGCTACTATTATAACTTTCCCTATTACTAGTTTACTCATCCTAGTTAACCAATTTGCTACTGAGGAAAACCCTCTACCAAGTTTTCCCAAAACACTTTCAACCTCCAGTGGGACTAATTCTTTGTGCAGACTTGTAATATTTGTAATATACTTCTGTATATTTTCACTGTTATCCGGAATGTAAGTACAACAATGTTGGACTTTTAACATTCCACAGACTCCACCCTCTTTTGCCAAAAGAATATCAAGGGCAAGCCGATTTTGCATCACCATAGCTCTCATGGCAACCATTTCGGTATTTACCATTAAGAACCCTCCCGCAGTATCTGTAGACAAACGATCTACTACTGTGGATAACTTCCGAATTTTAAATGCATTCAAAGATATTCCCACTGCTGGTATCAATGCTCCAAAAATATCTCCTACAACTTCTGAAAAACTTTCCCTCTTTCTACGTTTAAATCCATTAATCATCTTGTATGTTCCCTTTTCTTCTCTGTCCATGTGAAAGATTTTTGGAAAGACCAGGCCTACATAGCAAGTTCCATACCAATGGTCCGGTAACCTGTAATAAGCTCTATTCCCACAAATATAATAGATACCTGGAAATATTGGATCTTTTCCACCTTTGAATCCCCAACCTCCCAGAATTTGATAATTGTCATGGCAGATACTTGAACCTACAAAGTAATTGTCATAGACTGTCTTATTTCTCCTAATGCACAACTTTCCTGTTTGCGGCCAGTCTAATGTCATTGCTGCATTTATCTTTTTCCCTTCATGATTTCCTTCCTCAAACGTCCATAAGCGTTTTCCTTCCTCTTTTATTGCTTCTTTTTGAAATTTCATTCTTCTTTCCTCAACCATGTCTAGAAATACTTTTTCTTCTTTCCTTAACTCACAGGTAAGGTTGTTACTAACTATTTCTTCTAACGTTAATTTTCTATGTTCTAAAAGAATTCTCCTAAAACCTTTGCTGGTTTTACTTTGTTAAGTTCTGGCACTACAGGAATGTTTGCAAATATCTTATCTATATCAGTATAATAAGATTCTAATCTACCTGTTTTATAAAATAAACTTGCTATTACACTACATGTTATTCCATAAGTCAAAGGTAAGTGATGATAAGTCACACCTTCAGATACTGATGCAGGCAATTGCATACAAACATAACAATCTCTCACTTCCATTGTTTTTACGTACTCATACAACAACTTTGTAAAAACATTCTTTGAAAAATCTGTTACTGACCTATCCTTATGCAACTCTGCACTACTTCTTAAAACAACTTGTTCTTTAATATTAGTTTCTTTTTCTTGTTTAGTATCATTCTTTGCTTCTATCACAGCTACACTAATAGGAATTGTGATTGCTAATACTATCCATATGGTCATTAATAACCCTGTACAAAAGCAGCACATTTTGCACCATCTCTTTATAAAATCACATTTATTTCTTCTATTCTCATTATTCTCCATTTTTCTTTTTCTATTTGTTAATTTTTCAGAAAATTGTGTCACTACACCTCAAAATGACTTAGACGCCACTCTGCTTTCAAAAAGTCTTTGCTTGGTACTTTCTTTAATTCTCTCCAGAATTCTTTCGTTGTCACATCCGGTGATTTGTCACATCCAGTAAAATTGTCACGTCCGGCAGAAGCACTTTAAGTCTTCACTTCAGTCCTTTTGTTGCATCTCACCTTTTCCCATCCGACTTCTCAGTCTCTGGTTTCCGTGAGTGTTTTCTTCTTCTCCTTTGTAATCTGTTAGTGCAATATACAGCCACTCAGGTGACTTAAATTTTGAATTTATTTTCCTTGTCCTTTTGGACTTTTGTAATCTTTTTCCACTGGGTTTTTCTTGTCCCTTTTGACTTGTTACTTCATTTACTTGTTCAGCATCTTCATCTTCTGCTCTTATTATTCTATATCTCAATTTTCTTACATAGCTGTTGGGCCAATTATCTCCTTTTCTTGGCCTTTTGGCTTCACCTTCTCTTTCTTCTCTTTCTGTTTTCCAATTTCTTTTTCTTGATTCAGTCTTTGCTTTTTCCTCTCCTCCACTTTCTTCTGTTTCTGTTTCAACTGTCTCACTATTGTCTCTTATTTTGAAACTTATAATCTCGTCATCTCCTACTGGTGGATCTGTCTTCTCCTTTTTGTTTTCCCTTATCACTGTCCCTCCTCGGGGTTCTTCCGATTTGGTGTTTTCCTCCTTATCTGCTTCTGAATTTCCCTGTTCTCCTGTTTCTCTATCTATCCCTATTGCTCCTCGGGGTTCTTCTCGATTTTCTAACTTTTTGTGTACTTCTTTCCCTACTTCATCTATTAATATTGTTTCTGAAGGATTTCCACCATAACTTGTACTTGGTTGTTCATCTAACTCAATTTCTTGCTCAGTTTCTTCTCTAATTGGTTTATAACCCCAAGTTCCCTTTCGGAATTCTTCCCAATTTGCAGCTGAATCATCAGATCCTGAAGTTGTGTCAGATATTTCCAGATGTCGACTTACAGGTCGATCTTCAAGTTCTGGAACTTCTGAATTTCTTTCTTCTTCTTCTTCTTGTTCCTCTTCTTCTCTAGAGGTGTTTTCCGTTGGGGTCTCCAGATGTCGACTTTCAGGTCGATCTTCAAGTTCTGGCACCCTTTCTTTTATCTTGGTTGTTCCCGCCGTTAAACTTTTATCCCACACTTCCAGACGCCGACTCACATGTCGATCTGTAGGTTCTGGAATTCTGATTGTGTGGCTGGCATGAACCCAGTTCTTTACTCCTGCACACTTGACAGCAGTCGTTGTTACTAGGATTACCTGTCTTGGCTCATCCCAACGCGGAACTAGACAGTTTCTTCTCCTGTGGACTTTAATACGGACCCAGTCTCCTGGATTCAAGTCGTGGGCTGGTTTTCTTTCAAGAGTGGTCGCATCCGGTCCAACCTGATGAAACACAGAACGCACCACATCAGCCAGTCCTTTGCAATAATCCAGTATTAGATCATCAGTTATTGTTAATAACTTGTTGACTGGTACGTGGGCTTGTCTCATTGCTCGTCCCATGATCATTTCATGAGGACTGAGTCCCGTTTTCTTTTCAGGGATGCTTCTGATGGTCATCAGAACAAGAGGCAGTGCATCTGGCCATTTGAGTCCTGTAGCTTGACACATTTTTCCTAATCTGTTTTTAATTGTTCCATTTATCTGCTCTACTACCCCAGAAGCTTCGGGTCTGTAAGCACAATGTAGTTTTTGTTTAATACTCAATGCTTCACAAATCAATTGGATCAACTCATTTTGAAAATGTGTTCCTCTATCTGTCTCAACTGTGACTGGAAAACCATACCTCGGAATGAACTCTCGTAGCATAAGTTTTGCCACGGTTGTTCCATCATTCCTTCTTGTGGGGTATGCCTCCACCCAACGAGAGAACAAACAGACGACCACCAGAACATATCTTAATCTGTTACTAGGGGCATCTCAATAAAATCCATCTGTATCCTTGTGAATGGACCTCCTTCTCGTCCTATTGTTCCTAGACTCACTACTGTCTTTCTTCCTGGGTTAAATTGTTGACAAATAAGACATCTTTGACAAAGACTTTCAGCAATGGCTCTGAATTTTGGATTATACCAAGTTTGTCTAAAAAGTCTGATCATTGCATCTCTCCCAATATGAGCTTGTCCATGGTACATCCGCGCCATGTCTGCAATCATGCTATCAGGCATAACTGGTCTTTCATCTCTGTATACCCACACTCCATTATCTTCCTGTCTTCTACATCCTGCTTTAATCCAGTAATCCTTTTCCTCATCTCTTGCTGTTTCTTGTAACTGCCTTACTTCATCCCACGTTTCGACTGCATTAGTGAAAAGCAAAGGACAAGAGACATGCTCCCTTTCTCTATTTCTGTTCAGGGACGCCATGTTTTCCGCACAATATCTAGCGATCTCGTCAGCATAATTATTGCCAACCGCTATGTAATCTTCGTTTTTCTTATGCGCCTTGCACTTCACTACAGCTATTTGTTTAGGCAGCTGTATCGCCTCAAGCAGTTTTTTAACATAATCTCCATTTCTGATAGGTGTTCCTGCAGATGTCAAAAATCCTCTTTGTGACCAAATCTGACCAAAATCATGTACGATGCCGAAACCATATTGGCTATCGGTCACAATCGTGATTCGTACATTTTTCCCCAATTTACATGCTTGAATCAAAGCAATTAGTTCCGCAACTTGGGCAGACCTAACTCCTTTCAGACAAGACGCTTCCATTACAGTTGCCACTGTGCATACTGCATAAGCTGCGCTTAACACTCCTTCCTTTGTGCGTAAACATGAACCATCTACAAACATGACATAATCGGATTCCTTTAACGGTTCATCTTTTATGTCAGCTCTTGGTTTTGTGCAATATTCCAGCACATTCAGACAATCATGATCTACTTCATCTTGTTCAATTATACTCTCTTCATCTGGCAATGAAGTCGAAGGATTTACATTTATGCATCTATCTATGGTCACATTTTCTGCGCTCAAGATGACTTTTTCGTACTTAGTCAGCCGACTATGTGTCATGTACTGTGTTTTTGTTCTTGTCAAAAGAATTTCTACTGAATGGGGAACATATACTCTCAGTGGATACCCCATCACTATACCTTCACTTTGTTCCAGACTTACACAAGTAGCAGCAACTGCTTTCAAACATCCAGGCAATGCTTTTGCTATAGGATCTAAAACAGCTGAAAAGTAAGCTATAGGCCTCTTCATGGTGCCATGTTTTTGTACCAGTACTGAAAATGCACATCCATCTCTTTCACTGCAGTATAACTCAAAATCTTTCTCATAATCAGGCATGCCTAATGCAGGGGCCTCACACAGTTTCTTTTTCAATTCTTTGAAAGATTTCATTTCTTCCTTGTTTAACTCAAAAGGGTCTTTTACATCTTTCTTTGTCAATTTTTGTAATGGTTTTGCAATCAAAGAAAATCCACTTATCCATTGTCGACAATATCCAACCATTCCCAAAAACATTCTTACCTCTCTTTGAGTCATTGGTGCTCTCATTCCTTGAATCATTCTTACTCTTTCTGTCGCTATTTTCCGCACTCCTTTCTCAATTTTATGTCCTAAATACTGGACTTCTTTCTGACAAAACTGTAATTTTGAAGGGGACACCTTATGTCCTCTTTTCTCCAAATGGTTCAGTAAAGCAATTGTGTCACTTACACATGCCTCTTTGGTTTTTGATGCCACCAATAGGTCATCGATATACTGCACCATCACTGATTTTTCTGGCATTTTTAAATCTTCCAGAGATTTCTTTAGAATCTGATTAAAAATTGAGGGGCTCTCTGTATACCCCTGAGGAATTCGGCACCATGCCAAAATACGCTCTCCAAAACGGAATGCAAATAATGGCTGGCTATCTGGATGCAAAGGAATAGAGAAAAATGCATGACACAAATCTATCACAGTGTACCACTCAGCTTCATGCGGAATTTGATATAGAATCACTGCAGGGTTTGGCACTATTGGACAGCATGGTACAACTATTTTGTTGATCTTTCTCAAATCCTGTACTATTCTGTATGTTCCATTTGGCTTTTTCAGTCCCATAATAGGTGAATTACATGGACTGCTCATGATTTCTTTCAGAATTCCCTGTTCAATCATCTTATTTATCACAGGAGTTATTCCTTCAATTATTTCTGGAGTTAATTTGTACTGTGGCGTGTTTGGATAACTTATCCCTTCTTTCACTGTCACTTTTACCGGATCAACTTCTCTCATTAATCCAATGTCTTCTCCTGTAAAATCCCACACACTTTCTTTCACTGCACTTCTTAATTCTTCTGGAAGTTTTTCTGCATCAAATGCAGGAAACAATCCATTCATTTCAGGTTCCTGATTCATCAAAGTTACTTTATACAAAGCATCTTCGTCTGAAGTCTGAAAACCAATTCCATCTGGTGTACAATAAATTGTGCAATTCATTTTACACAAGAGGTCACGACCTAGAAGATTTACAGGACTACAATCGCACACTACAAATTTATGCATTTTCCTAAAAGAACCAATTTTTACTTCTACCAATTCAGTAAGTGGGGTTTTAATCTGCTGATTGGCAACTCCTACCACTTGGATGCATTCACCTGAGAGAGGAAGGTTCGGAATTTCCACTGACCTAACAGTAGAACGGGTAGCTCCAGTATCGACAAGGAATGTTACGTTTGCTCCATTCACTTCTCCATCCACAAAGGGACCAGACTGATCTACCTCTAGAGTTGCGCCAAGCACGCACTCTTTCCCCTCTCTTGCGCACCGTCAGAAACTTTCATCCGGGTCATCCTCACTCTGATGCAACCAATACTGGGAAATGTTAGCTGCTCTCGGCAACTGTGTTACCTGCTCTCCTCCGTAGAATCCTGTTTCTGTACTGTATCTTTGCTGGTTAACAGTGTTGGGAAGTGGTGGTTGTGGCACCTGACTTTGTTGAACAACTACCTCATTCTGCACCTGTGGAGTTAATGATTGATGTTCCGGATTAGGTTTAGGTGGGAACTTACACTCATTTCTCCAATGCCCCAATTTTCCGCAATTATGACATGGCCATTTCTTCTTTGCCTCTTCTAGACTCACTTGTCCTTTTCCTTTACCTATATTTGGTCGCATCTTATTTTGCCCTGATTCGTTTCCATTATTATTATCCAATTGAGCTTCTTGTTTTTCTGCCACTTTCACTTGTGCCCACATTGCTTTTTCTTTCAACTTACGCTGTTTACTCTCTATTTCATCACTACAATACTTAGCATACCTCAGCACCTCATCTACACTTGCATTCTGCCAGTTTATCATATGTTGCTTAATCATATCACTTATTTCTTGTTTCAAGCCAAATACAAATCGGTATACAAAATGACTCATATCCTTCTCACTTAATTCCTCATAACCACTATACTGTTTGAAAACCAACAACAATCGCTCATAATATGCATGTACACTTTCCTTGCTTTCCTGTGTAGTTCTATCAATCTTAACCCAATCTGTCTCTTTTGGAGGAATCTTATTTTTCAAAAAGGTAATCACCTTATCATATTTCTTCATCACATCTGGTCCTGGAGCTCCTGTCTTAGGATCTCTTGGATATTCTGTAGTTGGCCAGTCAACTGTAATCTTACATTCTGACCACAGATCCGTTGGTACTACTATGTCAAACAATCCATCCAAATCTATCCACAACACTTTCGAGACCTTTACAAACCTTTCTACCTGTCGGTACCACTCAACTGGCTTTTCTCTTAACTTTGGAAAGTCATTTGTAAATGACAGGATGTCCTGCCTAGTCCAGGGAACATGCACATAACTACCACCTGGAGTTTCTCTCATAGGGTACTCTTTAACAACATGTTCCTTTTCTGTTATCATAAAAGCCAATGAACCTTTGTCTACACTTTTCTCATTCTTCTTTGTCCATCTAACCTTCCATCTGTCCACATCACCCCATTTTCTCAACAAAACAATCAACTCTTTTATCTGTGTCAGCCTTCCTGCTGTATTCAAATTTTCAATATCTTTTTCACAAAAATCTACTCTGTATGGTTTCTGCAACGTTTTTACTTTTGCAAAATCTATTCCAATCTCACCGGCCACTTCTTCTAGTTTGTCATGTAAATTCTTTGCCCTCCATGTTATACTTTTGCACAGAAACATTATTTCATCATCCTGATAATTTTTTATCTTTTCAGTACCAATCGTTCCTAGAATTAATTCTTCCATGTCAATCTTCAATCTGATCACATCTAATGGTTTTTCTTCCGTTTCTTTTATTTTAAAAGCTTTTATCCACTCATTTAATTCATCAGGAGTCGGACCTATAGGAGTACTATTTATTTCTGTCCAATTTCCACTCTTTTCAGGTGTCACTGTTGCAGATTCAGTTACCATAGGCATTTTCCTACCGCTACACTCATTCACTGTCAAATTTTCAGGTGGACTTGGTCTGTAAGCACTAGTCAAATTGCTCGTACCTGGACTTGTTTCTATTCTTTCCTTTTCTCTTTGGAATTGCGAACTCAAGGGAATCACCAAAGATCGTTCATCAATTTTCTGATTCTCGAAAACTGGTATTACTGGACCTATTGTTACGGGTACGGTAACTGCTTCCATATTCTTTGTTAATTCTCTAATTTTCTCAGTTAGTTCTTTTGTTGTCCTTGCCAATTCTCTTGCACTATCATTTTCTATTCCCTCAATTTGGGAAGTTCTTATTTGTTCTTGTGACCTATTTATTTCTTGTCTTTTTTCTGGACTTTCATTTTGCATAGCTTCTATTGGTGGCGCATTTGGTGTCACCACTGTAGAATTCTGCTGATACGGAGGTGGATTTTTATTTAATATGTCTTCCAGCAACTCGTCATCCGTTTCGCTCTCATGCATATACTTTTCTCTCTCTAAATGTTTCTTTTTCTCAGTCCGTTTTTTCTTAGTCCCTTCCTCAACTGTAAAAGCTGGAAACAAACCTCCTGTCATGTTAGCACATCTCCATCGTTTTATTCTGTCCTCATGATTCATTCCCCACATTCTTCCGGGCACGAACTCATAACCTTTCATACCTCTGAATCTTTCTTTTTCGTACATCTCATCTTCCCATTCTGTTAAAGCTTCAAATTGTGTCGGTCTAGGTCTAGGTTCCAATTTAAGCATCTTTTCTTTTAAATTCCGTAAAATCGCTACATTAAAAGAACCATTTTCAGGAAAAGCCAATGCTCCATCATTCTTTGTATATTTTACCCAATTATCCAACCATATGCACGTATGATATCCATATTTCAGCATCATATGTGAAGCTGCTGATTTCGGCGGAGGAATTACTTGTCCCTCTCTAGTCACAACCTTTTTGTCTTTCTTAAAGAAATTCTTTAATTTCGTTGTCCATGACGTTCTCTCCCTTTCATACTCGTAATATGGCATGTTTTCTATTTGTTTTCTCTTTACTCTAACGCTGTTTCTGTGTACGGAACTTCGTCCAATTACAGCGCGATTCACACTAACGTACCAATCAGAACAATTTCCACCGTCCGCGAACCAACCAATCCTAGCGCGGCACTTTTCTACGTCACTCCTGCTCTGTATTCACGTGACTAGTGCACTAACCAATCCTAGCGCGGCACTTTTTCACGTCACTTCTACTCTTTACCCCTCCTTTACAAAATTTATCGGCAATTTTTCTTTTTACAGTTTTCTTCGTTAGTTACAACAAATAAACAATTCCATAGTCTGATTCGCTAAACAAAGTGACAGCTTTGTCCTTTTACACAAGAATCCTGTTTTTCCAGTAGACAGCGCTTACCTCTACCCTACCACAGAATTATTTACTTTCGCCGATAAAGTAGCACTTCCCTCTACCTTACCCTTCTTTCAAACAAACAATTTACTCGTTTCTCTGGGGATAAGACACATGTGGAGACTAGGCTCCTGAGAATTAAGGCCAAAGTTTGACAAGTAAACGTGATTTGCTATTTCATTTACACACTTTTCACACCGAAAACCCTAACATAACACAACCTGTGTTATAACCAAAATGAATTCAGACCATGTACCAAATTCCATGTGACTTCTCTTGCCACACGTGTTCCACTTCCTACATCCCAGAAGCGTGAAAACTTACATATAACATAACGCGACTCAACATATAGTGTTAGTCATCAAATAATCAATAATCAATAAACAATAATCACTAAACTAATCTATAGAAAACCATAACTCTGCTACCAAGAAATCTGATGCAGCGCGTACAATAAAAACTATCCTCCTCCCAGGCTACTTATAGGTCATCCAGGGGCAAACTATATTTCTCATATCCACATGACGATGGGGCCCATAAACATCGCCTAAACACACACACATACACTCCTGGATTTCCTTTTACACCTTTATGAAATTCCGTACTCCTAGGAGAAGCATGAGAACTAAATGGAGAACACCATTTTGTGTACCGCTGGAAGAGCAAGGATATCTATTTACCTTAATTTGTCACTTTCTTTTAATTATTTCTTATGATATTCCTGCTCATTGTTTTGTTGATGAATCATTCATTTAAGAAATTAGTTCATAGTGATTAAGACCAGCTGAATCACAATCAACCAATTACTCAGGTCACAATCAATTAGGAAAATAACCACTGAGTCATTTTGGTTTTTAAAGAATCTTAAATTTTATATAATTTTAAAAACATGAAAAGATTTAATACTTTATTCAATTATTCATTTTAAATTCACAATTTTATTAAGCATAATCAATTTATTGCAGAAAGGAAATTTTGTCATGAAGCCAAAAACCTTAGTTACCTGCCTAGCTTCCTAATTTAGCCTAATGATTTCTAACCTAACTTTGGGATTAGAAATAGCCTGATTCTCATACTCAACTGTAAAGTTAAGACCGCAACAGCAACTTCAGCTCGTCAGCATCAGCTACCTGCAACCCGTCTCCTCTACTGCAACCACGACTCTCGAACTGCAACTCTCTGTGACTGCAACCTGCGACTGACTCCCTCCCACTAAGAGTAGGCCCTCTTATACCCCAATTCTAACTTTGCTAACTAACTGTTGCAACATTAATATCACGCTTTTCTCTCATTGGTTCATACATGTCAGCTTATTCATTCTTTAATCAAGTTCTTTTGGATTCAAGGGTCCTTGGATCATTTCCTTTCCCATACGCTTAAACATTTCCATCCGATTCGATCAGTTCATTTGTATCTTCTTTTGACACATTCAAGAACTCCGCAGTCATTGTCCTTTCTCTTGGGCTCCTTTCCCACGGACTCTCTCCTGATCATCACGGCACATTATCAGTTCAATTAGGTCACACCAGCCTTGACCATTTCTTGCATCCTAGCCTCTCAGAGACATCACGCGGCTCCAGATTTCTTCAATCTCATCCCGTACCACGTGTCCCCTTGCGCCTGCGCACATCTTCCCACTGGCGGCCATTTTATCTCGCCACTCGGTTCTACTTTAGAAGCACTAATTTGAGGCAAATAAAACATAATTAAAATAGAGAAAAATATCCCTTTCGTTTCCCTCCCGTCTACGTACCCCAATTAGTTGTTACCTAGCAAAAAGCGACATTTAAGCTGCTCCTTACTTACCATCACTATTGTTTTTGCAACGACACATTTTATTTCTATGAAGCACAAACATGCATTTATTTTATTTAGTACGCTTTTTATTCTTACGTTATGATTAGACACACGGACATTCATTATTAGATTATTTAGCACGTACATTAGCATATTACCATTCCCACATATACAATGTTGATTAATACATTTAACGAACATTTTTAATTAATTAATTATATAATTTGTTAGGGGTTAAATTTTTTTATTTTTACTGCTCCATCACCTCCCATCCTGCCAGTATGGCCGATCAAGTTACACCTCAGCTCCCATTGTGTGTGGCTGTCTAGATGGAATACACCAATCCCAGCTGCCACCCACCCCAGACATGTGATCAGAGACATGCAACAGGAATCAAATGGCTAAAGTAAGAAAATGCCAACTTTCTAAAAGTGCCTTTTTCAGAATTGCAATTTAAAATCCGACTTCACCATGTGTCTGGATTTTACATTATGATTCTAGAGAAACCAGACTTGGAGGGGTAAAACTCTTCCCAATTGGGAATTATACATGTAAAAGGTAATAAGGTAATACCAATGTTATCCTATGGGAGAGATAGGACTTGTAGGAGTGAAAAACGTCTTTGAGAGTTTTTCACCCCCTGTCATATAAAGCTTAAAAGTCTGTGTCCTGCCTTTTAAATATATAGCACCCTGCCCACTGGGTTGTCCAGCGCCTACCTTAGAGGTGATTTATATGTATAAAAAGAGAAGGCTTGCACCTGGCAAAAGGTATATTTTGCTGGGTCGAAAGAGGAGTGTAAACTGCACACACAGGCTCTGCAATGGCTGGTCTGAGGCATGGTTAAAGGGCTACTTAAGTGGGTGGCATAATCAGTGCTGCAGGCCCACTAGTAGTATTTAATTTACAGTTCCAAGGCACATGTAGTACAATTTATTAGGGACGTATAGGTAAATTTAATATGCCAACTGGGTATGAGCCAATGTTACCATGTTTTAGGGAGACAACACAAGCACTTTAGTCCTAGTTAGCAGTGGTAAAATGCACAGATTCCTAAAGCCAACAAAAATGAAGTAAACAAAAAAGGGGAAAAGGATGGCAAAAGGTTTGGGGGTGACCCAGCAGAGAGGCCCATTTTCCAACCGTACATGGCTGGAGTAACATCAGAAAGAGAAAAGGTTGAGCTCCTTACAGAATCTGTTAGGGAGAATGAGCTTGATATACTATTCTCATTTGAAAATCAGAGATGTACAAATTGCATACCTACTAGTGTGTGAATAGAAATGTAGTGTTGTGTACTAATAGTTGACATTGCAAATTGTACATTGGCATTGGGACACAAAACAACCTGCGTAATGAATAGTAATTAACCATGTCAAGTTTGTAAACCATGAATCCATTAATCTGTTTAAAAAAATATTTTTATGTTTTTTCATTTGGAAAAACCTGGGGCAGAACAAGCAGTGGTTTTCTGTAGGAGGGATAGTGGTTCCTCAGGGTGTGGAACTAGATTTATACAATTCCCTCTTTCGTACCCCCATAATGCGGTGACAGAATCACGTATAGAGCAAACTATGCATTGTAACTATTCTTAACGTGTAATAGAAAGCTCTTACTTTACGCCACGATTCCTTCCTACAGGCCTTCCTGTCTTGTAGTTCCAAAACATAAACTAAGGGATTGGTGTCCAGACTGATTCCAGACACTCCCAGAGGATATGTTAGTCTGTAGACCAGCTAGCTCACAGTGCCACTATGATCCCCTCTTACCAAGGAGCGAATAGTTTCTGGCAACTATCGAACATGACAACTCTGACCCCTCAGGGATCGTGGATCAGTACAGTACTTTTCGCTCAGTCACTCGTGCTTACTTTGTCTCAGAGATATACACAGAATAAACGGTGGGGACGTTTTCAATAAGTATTTATTGAACCAGCGTCATTCTAGTATAAAATACGTGTGCTGCAACAACCATGAGACAGAAACAGATATATACGGTTATAAGCACCAGCAAAGTAAAGAAAAGGTAGAATTCTACCATAGTGCTAAAACAATGAATATATGCAGGCATATAGATATGTGACAGTAATAATGCGGCCACTACAGTGCAAACCCTAGCTAGATTAACCCAAGTGTACTTAGCGTGTGTGTAGGTGTAAAGCCAAGAATCCCCTTAGGTTAGAGCCAACCCCATTATCTGATGTGGGAGGGCAAAGGACCCTGTCCTGGTCTCGAGATGGACACCCCTCAAGGGATGTCAGACCACTGCGTGCAGGGACCTCAGCGTCTTGCATCAGCGTGTCAGCATGGAAGTCTTTCTCCTCTGGTTTGCCCTGTGAAGGTGTGGTGCTTATATACCGAAAAGGTACCTTCAGGTTTCTACCTAGATATGTCATGGTACTGTGGGCATGTCGGCCAAGGATGATGATAGTAATGATCTTTATACAGAGTTATTATGCAGAAGATGGTAATCCTGCTGTGATACTGAGAATCCTCATGCATAAGAAATTAGGCTGGTTTTCAAAGAAAACCACACAACATTTATGCAGCGCCTAACTAGGTAAAAGGTCAGCACCAAACATGTTATGTAGGACAATGGTAGGAAGAATGTAGGTGAAAGGTCGTGCAACTACCCAGGCCTATATTTGGGTACATTGGGGTTCATAACATTCCCTCGGTCACTGAATCTTTATTATAAGAAATAAATTAAAAGTTGTTCAGTCACTGTTGGACCTGTCCCTCTCTGCAGGGTCAACCCCAAACTTTTTGCCTTCACTCCTGTTTTCTGAATTAGTTTTTGTTGGCATTATAACTCTGTTCACTTTACCTTTGTTAACCAGGGGAAAAGTGCTGGTGCTCACTCCCTAAAACATTGGAAAATTAGCCTGTACCTGATTGGCACATTTAATTTACTCGTACTTGTACCCAGGGTCTGTAAATTAAATGCTACTAGTGGGCAGCAGCACTCATTGTGCCACCCACTACAGTAGCACTTTAAAACATGTCCTAGGGCTGCCACTGCAGCCTATAGTCCAGTTTTAAAAATGTCAATTTGACCTGGCAAAATAAAGCTTTTGCTGGGGCCTAAACCTTCCTTTTTATTAGTTATTTGTCACCCCTAAGATAGGCCCTAACAGCCCATAGGGCAGAGTGCATGGTATGTAAAATGTAGGACATGTGGGTTTAAGTTTATGTATTGTGGTAGTGAAAAGCTCCTACAGTCGTTTTTCATTACTGTAAGGCCAGTCTCTCTCATTGACTAACACTGGGTTACCTTATTACATTTAATAACTGCTGACTTTGGATTGGGAGCAGATAGAGATAGGGTGTTTAGACTCAAATGAATTGGAATGTAAAAACTTCTTTAACAGTAATATCGGATTTTAAGTCAGAATTCTGAAAATGCTACTTTTACAAAGTTAGCATTTGTTTGTCCTAACCATTTGTGGTTTCTGCCAGTGTCTTCGGTCACATGACTGTGAATGGCTCTGCTTTTGGGGTTTGTGTATTCCTCCCAGACAGTGACACAAAGGGTACTATGTGTGGCTAGGATGGGTCATCCTTACATGATGACTGGGGGTGGAGCTGTGCCCTGCCCCACTTGCACTTCATAGGACTTCCCTCCAGCACACAAAAAGAAACCTAACACCAGTCTTTTGTCACCCCAGCATGTTTGAAGCCTTGACAGGGGAAGGGGATCACTTTCCAGAACCGAATGTGGAGGTAGGACAGGGCTGGCAACAGGTATAAATATTAGACCCCCTAATACGACTCTTCATTACGCTCCTGGACCTGTGGATATTACAGAATGAGGACTACCTTGTTCTCCCAAGGACAGCCCTGCTGCTTGAGGCCTGCCTTGTTCTCTAGAGGCCTGCCCTGCTACTACCAGAGGACCGCTCTGCTACTTGAGGCCAAGCACTTTGAGAAGGAAGACTGGACTTCCTCCCTTCATCCCAGGCAGAGTGACTCCAAGCGTCAGGTGGCTGACTTCCTGGTCTGAGCTATAGGGACACAACAATCTCCAGGGACCTTCCTGCAAAAACCTGATGCAACTGAACCTGCCTGGACCTGCAATTGCAACTGCAATTGGAACTGCTTGAGCCCTGCTGGCCTCTGCTAGAGTGAGTCTGTGATCTCCAAGAGGTGCCTTCACAGGTCCTGGAGGACCCTTGGCTGGCATCAGAGTACACTTCTCTGCAAGAACCTGAGAAATCTGGAAGATTTAGACTCTTCGCAACCGAGCCCATTCGTACCAATACTCTGCTACCCACGGTGAGCGCCAATGCGAAGCTCCGGTGAACCAGGCTACTGCAGCCGACAACGACAGACTGATTGGATTTTTGTCATTTTAGTTTAATTTTATTTATTAAAATGTGCTCTATTTTTCGGTCGAGCCTATAGCGGCAGCGTGCATGCGCTGCGCGCTTTGCGTGGCATGCAGTATTCAGTATGGAGTGGAAGCTCAGTGGAAGCTCCGCCCATCTTTTTCATTGGCTTAGTTCCTAAATGCTGCCTTCCAATTGGTTTTAGGCTTGTTAGTCCCTCCTTATGACGGCCATGTCGTCATTTGTATCCTTCCATGACTACTGGCCCCTTTACTTCGAGTGTTGCACAATATGCTTTATTTACATTGTGAGCACTAATTTCTTTGAAACGGCGAAGACGAATTATACTTTAGTGAGAACTTCTCCGAACCCAGGCAAGTTAAACCCAATCTAAAATGGCCACCCGAAATCCTTCCGGTATAACTGAAGACTTTAAATTGAATCATATGTTATTTTAGTAATGCTTAAAATAATCAGCTCTAAAAAGTTAAATGTCATATTGTTTTTTTAAAGAGTCTGTGATTAGCAGGCCATATTAATATCAGATTAAACAGGGTGCATACATTGTTTGTAGTGTCGGACATTTTGTTACTATTTACTTAGGAGACATATAGGCGCTCATACACGGGGGAAAGGGAGAGGAAATCATTGCTCTTATCCTCACATTTAAGGAGACTAACTAGAAGCTCCGGCCTTCCAAGATGGCGCCTGCTTTAGCTACAATGTCTGGCCCATCCTCCATGACAGGCGGGAGGAGGTGGCTGGTAACCTGTGTGTGCTAGACTTTCCTCCGGTCTCCAGGCTGCCTGTGTCCAGCAGTGCGGGTGCGCGCAGAGCCCCCGTTCTGTGCCACTCTTCACGTCTCGTGCCGGGGCGTGTGCAGTCTGCGCCAGGAGCAGGGAGTCAACGCGTGCTGCAGGTGGAGCATTGCACCCCAAGATCTTCTCTGGCTGCAGCATAGCTGTACTCAGCTCCCGGGCACTGCGGGCAGTGCTGGTGCTGGCAGTCCTGGCGGTGGTCATTCAGCTGCTGCGAACGTGGGTCAGCTCCAAATCCTACCTCTTCAACCAGAAGGACATCGCAGAGCTGGCCAAGCAGCATGCAGGTGAGACCCCGTTGTAGCCTGTATGAGGGACACTGCATAGATGGGAGACCCTGGATAGTCCCATAAGCAGCATGCGAAGAGTTGACAGATTGACTGGTGTCCACAGGGCATCACAGCTCCAGTCTTGGTTTTCATTTGATTTCTGAAATCAGTGAATTCTGGGAGATGTAGTCTTATTTTACTTCCTTTAAAGTTGCTTGTATTAACTGTCTAGATAACTGGTAACTTTCAGCACACGGCTCTGCTATAACTGTGATGGCCCCCAAAAGGTGCGTTGGGGCAGGCAGCGCGCCGTACAGGGATTGTGGCGCTGCACGATAAATCAAAGACGACCACCACTGGTGCTGGGTGTCGGCCGGAAGTCTCGAGCGACCCCGGCCCCTTTATTTAAGCTCTCTGGCCACGCCTGGCCAGAGAGTGTTACATTGTGTGTGTATGCTTCCGGGGGCACACCGTGGGAAGGTGTGCGGGGATAAGCTAGACCGCTACATCCCATCCTAAATCAGTTCTTTAACAAAAATAAAAACTCAAATCAACACACAAAATCAGCTAGTCTCTGGTTCGGTCTGGGGCTAGGCCTTAGGTCGTATCGATGTTGGCGACCACCTTGGCTTCTCTTTGGCTGACCACCTCCGGTCCGACAGCTGGGGCTCTAGAGCTGGTGTTTGTAGCTGGTGATGAGGCTGAAGGCGTGTCAGCTAGATCCTCACCGGGCTGGGTCCTGTTTCCTCACTGGTGACCCCTTCTCTCATAGATTGTCATGAGGTCTGCCCTTCGGCCTCTTCTCCTGGGACCCTCTTGAACCATGAAATGTTCCGGGTTATTGTTTCCCCATTTCGCTCGGCAGTGATGGCTGTTCCTCGGATTGTCCTGACAGTCCATAGCCCAGATTCATAGGGGGTGCGGAATTTCCCTCCGCCCCAGCGGTTCCTTACCAGGACGGCGCATCCAGTCGTCATCGCTCGGGTTCGCGCGCTCCTATGTCGACTGGCTTTCTCATTGGCTGACACCCTCCTGGCTTGGGTGTCTGCAGGGTCATATGGTTCTTGCTCCCAATTGTCAGCTACGGGGAGGGTGTCACGTCGGGGTCCTGCCAGCATTAGTGACCACGGAGACCTTTGAGTTGTGCAGTGAGGAGTACTCCGGTATTCTCGCAGGAATGTTTGGAGAGTAGCCTCCGGATCTGTTTGTTCAGCCACTGCTATGCGTAGCACTTTGTTCACAGTCCGCATGAAGCGTTCTGCCTCCCCATTGGCTTGTGGCCACTGTGGAGTGATGCGGTGATGCTTTATTCCCAGCTGAGTTAGGAAGTGTTTGAATTCACTACCCTGGAATGGGGGACCATTGTCTGTCTTGACTACATGGGGTAGTCCGAAGAGCGCAAAGGTTTTCTCCAGTATTGGCTCTAGGTGGTTGAATGCAGTGGACGGCAGGACCTCCACGAGGGGATACTTTGTGTAGCTATCAACCAAGACTGCCGTGACTCTCCCATCCGGGAAACTCCCGAAGTCGAGGCTTACCCATGACCAGGGCGATGGAGCAGGATCTTCGGTTATCACAGGAGCCGGTGCCTCTGGATTCCCTGTGAGTTGACAGGCTCTGCAATTCCGTACCACGGCGTCCACGGCTTCTTCTAGGCCAGGGAACCATACCTTTTCCCTCATTCGGGACTTCATTCTACCTGTTCCTTGATGGCCTTCGTGCGCTAAAACAGTCGCCCTTTCTTGAAGGCTTTGCGGAATGACGATGCGAGATCCTCTCAGTATTACGCCACTTTCGGCTGCGCTCAAGTCATCTCGTACTCTCCAAACTTTGCCTAGCCGAGCTCGGTCCTGCTCATTCCATCCATGAACATCATGAAGAAATCCTTCCCAAGATCCCTTCTGTAGAGCGTCTGCCACTCTTTTGAGGACCATGTCATCTCTCGTGTGGGTCTTGATTTCTTCAACGGATAGGGCTCGTGGGCACGACCACTGGGGAAATCATGTTGATGAAATCTTCCGTCATCTTTTCCTGGTCAGAGTTTTCATCTGCGGGGTGTGCAGGGTGGCGTGATAGGAAATCGGCTGGATTCTTTGCGCCAGGCCTGTACACCAGTTCCAGTTGATAGCGCTGAAGTTGTATTGCCCACCTCTCAATTCGGGGTGGTGGATGAGGCGCAGTCCCTTTGAAGAGTGGGAGCAGTGGTTGATGGTCTGTTACTACTCTGAATGGATTCCCACTGACGTATAGATGGAAATGGTTGCATGCCCACTTGATGGCAAGTGCCTCCCGTTCAATCTGAGAGTAGTGGGTTTCAGTCGCAGTCAGCGCTTTGCTCGCGAAGGCCAAAGGGACCCAGGTCCCTGGTTCGGTTTCTTGCGTCAGCAGGGCTCTTAGTCCCACCGGGCTGGCATCTACTATCAGCTCTGTTGGCCTAGCCGTGTTGAAATAGGCCATGGTCGTGCTTTTCAGTAGCGCCGCTTTCACTTTACAGAAGGCTTCTTCTTCCACTAGAGTCCACCGCCAGATAGTCTCTTTCTTGGTTAGGTTCCGTAGTGGCTCTGCAATGGTGGCGAGATTCGGAATAAACCTTCCGCAATATGTTGCCATGCCTAAAAAGCTTCTGACTTCTGATGCCGTTGTGGGAGCTGGAGCGAGCTGTATTGCTTGTGATTTCCTGGGGTCCACCTTCACTCCTTCCTGACTAAATACATATCCCAAAAAATCTATGGACTTTTTGAAGAATTGGCATTTTTCCTTGTGGAGAGTTACTCCATACTCTGCGAGGCGTTGGAGGGTCGCTCTAAGCTGACGATGATGGTCTTCCATTGTTGCCGAATGTATTAAAATGTCATCACTGACGTTAAGGACACCCTGAAGTCCCGACAGGATTTCTCTTACAGCGTTCTGGAATATCTCTGCTGCTGATGATATTCAGCGTCGAAGCCCTAGATGTGTCGAAAACGTGGTGATGTATCTGCTACTCTCCGCTAGCTTCAGCTGGTGGTAACCAGCGTTTAGATCGAGTTTAGAGAACCACTGGGAGCCGTTGAGGTCGGCCAGGATGTCGTCGACCGTCGGTGTCAGGTGTCTCTCTCTCTTTATTGCTTGGTTGGGCATTCTCATGTCGATACAAATCCGAATTTTCCCAGGTTGCTTTGGCTTTTCGGCGATGACCATGGGAGATACCCAGGGGGTCGGTCCTGTCACCTTTTCTATTACTCCCTGTTGCTCAAGCTTCAGTAGCTCTTGTTATACCAGCGGTCGTAAGTGAAACGGTACACGTCGGTGCCGTAGGGCGACCGGCTTTACTGCTGTGTCTATATGTAGTTTAACTGGTGGCCTCTTCATGCTTCCCAGACCGACGAATAGCTGCGGGAACAGCTCTAGGATGTCTTCTGTTTGGAATGATTTCACAGCGTTTGCAAATGTTATTAGATTCAGATCCTCCGCAGTGTGACTTCCAACGAGTATGTCTGTTTCCTTGTCAACCACATGGAACGTGGTCGTGACTTCTTGGTTTTCTGACTTTACTTGAACGGACATTTTCCCTTTTAGGGGAAGCGGTGTTTGACTTCCGTACGTGAGGATTCTGACTTTGGATGGCACGAGCGCTGGTCTTGGGCTTAACTTCTTGTAGTGCTGACACCCCATGACGTTCACGGATGCCCCGGTGTCAATGAGAGATGTGACGGGTGACCCAGCGATTTCAATCGTGCATGTTGGCTGTGGCCGTCGTCTTCGTTTTAGGTCGTTAGCAAAAGATATGAGGTAGCATTCTTCTCCTTCGTCTGTGGACGAGTCTTCAAGATACTGTCTGCGGTGTGCCGCTGTCGTTGGTGTCCTCGATGTGGTGGGTTCTTCTAGTGAGAGGTGTCTCACTGCTCGTGACTGTGGTCTTCGTCCGGGATTTCCTTTGTTCCGCAGTCCTCCTCTACATACACTTGCAAAGTGGTTGGGGATTCCACATTTTGCACAGGTTTTTGCCCTTGGCTGGGCATTCGTCTTGGGAGTGTTCTTCCTTCCCACAGTACCCGCACTGTGGTCGTCTCGAGCTTCTGCTAGGCCATCTCCCTCGCCCGCCGCGAGTCGGCGTGCGGACGGCATCTACTCACTCCGTCTTGACTGTCACCGCTGGTTCTGCCTGTTGGTTGAGCGCGGCTTCCATGGCAGTTGCTCTGATCTCTGATAGCTCATGGGAGCGTGCCAGAATAAGTATGTCTCCGAGGGAAATGCGCGGTTGTCGAAGAATCAGGGTCCGCAGGGTCTTGTTGCAGCACCCCTGGATGGCCTGTGCTCTTACCTCCTTGGTTTGATCATCGTCTGTGCACGTGCTGGCCAGCTCTCTTAGGCGCGCATGGAACGTGTCCATGGACTCTCCTTCTCTCTGGCGGGCTTGTCGGAGTTTAAAGCGCTCGTAATCGGGATTAAGCTGCGGGTCAAAATGGGCATTCAAGGCTCTGACTGCGGCGTCGTAATCAGCGGGTGCTCCAGTGTCCGGTAGATGTGCGAACAATTTGTATATTTCGTCCCCTGCGAAATGTAGCAGCAATGATCTCTTGACCGCATCATTTGTTTCTCTCGTGGCTACAAAATAATTGTCGAGGCGGCTAATCCATATTCTCCACCTGGGCGACGCTGTGGCCGGATCAATTAGCTCGCTGAAAGGGGGAAGTGCGCTGACTTGGGAGTGCAGGTGAGTTGGTGGTGCCGCTGGTTGTTGGGCTGCTGCTGGATCAGTCATGGTAAGTTTCTACCTCGTGGCCCTCTGCACTTGTGGTTGCCAATGCTTGTTTGGTTTTTCTTTGTTTGTTCTTTTTTTTTTCCAGTGCTATGGGCCAGTGTCTGTTGATTGGATGCTTCGGGGTGGCAGTTGAGCATAGCAATGCTTTCTGCCCACGCTGCTGAGCAGGCAGAGGTTTTCAGGGTGTATCTCCCCTTGCAGCCACCGGGTGTCAGTAGCGCGCTTCTGGCTATGGGGATCGGAAGCGTCAGGGAGCTACTGCGCATGCGCGCACTGCTGATGTGAGCGCGGGCTCGACCGGAGCTTCACCGGGAGCACCAGCGCTACGCACAGGCGACGCGGTTCACTGTCGCTGACAGGACCCGGGATCTAGGTCTTCCTTTCACTCACCCGGCGGTCAGATGGCTGCTCGGCTCACTGCTCTGCGCATCAGCACGCCAGACGCGGTCTGCGGCTCTGGCGATGTCCCGCTAGGCTGACGGGCTCGAAACAGCTGAGGCGCTTTTGCGGGCGTCGTGTGCCCACCCTCGTCGCCAGTGTGATGGCCCCCAAAAGGTGCGTTGGGGCAGGCAGCGCGCCGTACAGGGATTGTGGCGCTGCGCGATAAATCAAAGACGACCACCACTGGTGCTGGGTGTCGGCCGGAAGTCTCGAGCGACCCCGGCCCCTTTATTTAAGCTCTCTGGCCACGCCTGGCCAGAGAGTGTTACATTGTGTGTGTATGCTTCCGGGGGCACACCGTGGGAAGGTGTGCGGGGATAAGCTAGACCGCTACATCAACGACTAGTATTAAAACCTAAAGAGAAGTCTGAAAGAACTCACCGAGCTTAAAGATGCAGCGCTGCTCTTGCAGATGTGCCCCGCGTCCTCCGTCCTTACTCTATGCATTAACCTCCATGATCCAATCTTAGCGACCGATGCACATATTTGAAGAATGTTAAACCTAGCTATTGTGCCTGTTTACTCTGCTGAAATATGTACATGCCAAGCAGCATATAGGACCAGAATGAATAGCGTTTCTTTTTTATTTTATTTTTAATTTCCGCATGTAATCACTGTGGCTAAAATTGTAGTTCAGGATGTAGGAACGGTAAATGGCATGCAGAGAGAGGCGATCCAGAGAGTTCTGAAGTGGAATGGAATTTATACAGAATGCCCTGCACCTGAACGACCTGTTTGCATCTCTCTAGGCCCTAATTTAGGTGCACAGTTATAGACCAGTGGCTGCATCGCCTGTTTCTTTATTAGTACAGTTTAATTGAGCTAATGTTCTTGCCATTTGTATCCGTAAACATAATCTGTCAGATTACACCATGAAACACCCAGTATGTCCTGTCCTAATGGGACATCTCCTTTATTAAAAAAGCTAATTTGGCCCCAAGGCTATTGCTGTTAGCAGATCATCTTGTTTTCTTATTAAATTTCTTCGTCCACTCATGACTTACTGAAGGAACCCTTTATAGATTTAAGTATTTCGTGGAGTTTAAGATTGCTGTATTAAAAAAAGTTGCTACTTTAAGTATTAAATGCTGCTGCTTGTCTGCTATGAGGGATCCTGCTAGGTGTTGGTTTTCCATGAGATCCAGACTTGTTAGGCTATCCTTGAGTATTTATTTTGTAGTTACTCACACCATGACCAGGGCTGCAGTGCTTTTTTGAGTGAGTGGAAAACTCATGGAACTTGTTCATAGATCAGTTTGTTCATAGATCAGTAAAATCCCTTCATTTAGTGAAAATGTACTTGATCGAAACTTGATGCCAACTTAGCTTAGTTGAATAGGAATTCCAAGCTGATTCTATTTTGTGATTTGACCATCATATGTTATCTGACCTTGAATATTTGTACAATGAGATTATGTCTTTCTGAAGCTTGATGCTTTTAAGTAGTGATTCTGTTGCCATTGTGTCTAACGTGTTTTGGTCTTGCAAAGCTCAGTGGCAGCATGGGAAATTGTGTGATCTATTCTCTATTGAATCATAACTTACTCTGTAAAGTTTTATTGGATTTTATCTAGTGTAAAAACTTTAAATAATGAAACCGAATAAAAAAAAATACTTAATTCCTTCCTCACCATACCAAATGTAGGTTCTCAACATGTGGTGTAGGGTTTTTGCCACAATTTTACAGTAGATCTACGGGTGTCCTATTGTCTTTGGCCCCGTCTTTAGAATTGGGGCTTGGTAGCACTTTCAAAAATCCCTTTCCATGGGACACTGAACAGTGATCCATGTCCCTTTCCCTGCATCCGATTTGATGCATGTATTCTGTCCATAAGTTCTTTGTTCCTGTTATTAGATGGCTAGTAGGTGTTGGCCACATTCTTTCGGGCCGGTATCCACAGAAAAGCCTCTGCTGTGGTGATGTCTGTGGATTCTTCCTCTCCATCCCAGAAGAGGTATTTTGTTGCAGAGTTATCCCTTTTTAGGTCGAGCATGGGCAGCGCATGCTCTGCTCTGCGAGGCATGCCTGTATTCGAGTATGAACTTGAAGCCCCACCCACTCTCCGCCCATATTTGTCATTGGCTTGTGTCATTGTCCGTCATAAATGCTGGCTTCTGATCCATTCATAGGCTGTTAGTCCCTCCTTAGTACTGCCTTAACTTCAATTGTAACCTCCCATGAGAACTGGCATTCTCTAGATTCCAGTCCATAGAAATGGTCTTCCACGAGCACCCGTAGACAATAATATTTTTTTCAAATCTTGTATTTTCAGTGATATGACCACCGAAGGACCTGATTTTTAAATTAAAAACAGAGCTTTGGAGTATACCATTTCCCGCTGAAAGGCAATATTTCTCTCCATGTGTTCCCAGACCTGGCGTGTCACGCAGTTTGGTGCTTACTTTCCACCATGTTAAAGAACAGCACCCAGGCTAATGTGCTGCATAGCCAAATATATATAAGGTCCTAAAGGTGAGACCGATTGCATTGCAAATGCTTGTTTTAAATTGGTTTGTGGTTTTTCATATGTTGTGTTTTTGCTTTATTACTGTTTGTGTGCTGCACAAATACTTTACGCTTTGCCTCTAAGTTAATGCAAAAACAACAGTTGATGGACAGAATGCAGAACAATGTCATACATTCACCCCAGTACAGAGATCTGGGCCTAAAACCATCGATTTTTTGCTCACCATGCCATTCCAGTTTGAACCCAGCCATATGCAAATCAGTCTTGACCCTGTGCCTCATGGGAACAGTCCAGCCCGAACTGCAAAGCCAGGTCCTTCCTGGACTGGAAACAAGCATCCTAGGACCGGTTTCGGGGTTTCACCCCTCTTCAGCCAGGATAGCTTGATTCCAGTGGCATGGAGAGCACGGGACCCACGTCTGGGCATACCCGTCCCACTCGGGGTGACAAATGCAAAAACAACAGTTGCCTCTAAGTTAAGACTGACTACTTTTGTGCCAAGCTTCCAGAGGGTTAAGCACAGGTTAACTTAGTGACTTTTGTGGTTCGCCCTGACGAGGATTATGGTTGTTGCCTGAGCGGGGCTTTCAGCCCCCCAACCAATATCCGTATTTCTTACAGTTACAGTTTTCAAGAAAATCAGTTATTGTTTTGTAGAACTTTCAAAATTCCAGAGGTGAAAATCTTGTACATATTAATGTAGAAGGTTTAAGGATATGTTCTCATTCTGTGTTAGTCATGGTTCTTGAACACTGGAATTAATCCAACGCATCTGATGTTTTTGGATTATATAATGTCCCTCAATGTACGCTGGACACGTGTCTGTATCCACTTCTAAATGGGATTTGTCACACTCTTACCCACTTCTATAATTATCAAATCTGCTAGTAATCATCAAAAACTTGCCCCCTACTAACTACCCATTCTGGTATTCAAAACCGTAAAGGAGTTCTATCCCTGTTAGCTGTCATGAAAGCTGAACTGATGTGCACTCATCTGAACCTTCGCTCAACTAAGCAAGACCTCTGTGTCTCTCATACACCTCCCTTTGTTGCTTCATTATCTGACTGTTACTAGCTACTCAGACCTTATCCTCCTTTCTGTTGTTATATTCCCAAGTTAGGCCCATGTAGCGAAGCAGCTTATTTCTTACATTGTCCTCACAAATAACATTTTCAGCTGTGACCTTTTGCACATATTTGCGTGCACGACAATGTTGGATTAGTTTCCCTGAAACTTAACTTTTTACACATCTAACTTCGCTCAACATTATCACAACACCCTGAACATCATATACAAGGTCTCATTTCGCACTATGTACAAATGTCATCACTATCTTCATCCACGGACAACAGTGTTACCTATATATTCATAACACCAATAATCTATACGCACATCGCAAGGCTGCTTTCTACTATAAAAGATGAGCATCCCAATAGATTAGCAGAGGAGGCACTGATGCTAACAGTGAGGTCCTTGCATGCTGAGAAATCACCATGCAGCAGTCTGACATCTCGTGAGGGGTGTCCAGTTCGTTACCAAGACGGAGTCTTTCACTCTATCCCATCAGGTAATGGAGTTGGTTCGTCCCTTGGGGGGATTCTTGGCTTTATACCATCACACACTCTAGGTACACTCGGAATAGGGTCTGCATCGTAGGAGTACATCTGATTACTGACTTGTTTTATATGCCTGCATATGTACATTGTTTTAGCACCATAGTAGAACTCTACCTACTATTTACGCTTTTGGTGCTTGTAATCACGTTTCTCTGCTTCTGTCTACTTATCATTGAAGCACACATTTTTTATGCAAGAATAACATTGGTTCAATAAATATTATTGAAAACGTCCCACTGTGAATTCTCTGTATATTTCTCTGAGAATAATTGAGCATGAGTGACTGAGCAAAAAGTTCTGTACTGTTTCCACCATCCCTCAGGGGACAGGGTTGTCATGTTCAATGGTTGCCAGAAACTATCCGCTCCCTGGTAGGTTAGAGGGGCTCACGGTGGCACTGTGAGCTGGCTGGTCTATAGGCCAACATATCCTGCGGGGGTGTCCGGAATCAGTATAGACACCAAGCCCTTAGTTTATCTTATCCAAACAATGCACAGATCCTACGGATTGGTAGAAACTACACAACACTGTCATTTTGTTTTGTTCCATCA
Source organism: Calotriton arnoldi (assembly GCA_963921515.1). Taxonomy (NCBI): domain Eukaryota; kingdom Metazoa; phylum Chordata; class Amphibia; order Caudata; family Salamandridae; genus Calotriton; species Calotriton arnoldi. The sequence goes on from CAWUFW010010210.1 coordinate 369,335, forward strand.
TTGGAGCTGTCTTTGGTCTCTCAAGCCAGAAACAGGCTCATGTAATTCCCCTAACAAAAAGAAATTCACTTCTAACATTTCCTATCAACTTTCTGGCAAAAGAAACTAAATGATAAGTCTCCTATTGTGTAGAGTCACACAAACATTTAGACGAAAGTCAGTCTGGTTTTGTCCAACCAGCAACACTAATACCACTCTAGGTCTTTGATGATCTTCATCTACTGTCATATCAGGGCAAACCTTCTGAATTAGTACTCTTAGACCTGTCATTAGCATTTGACATGCTTTCTCACTCTATCGGGGCATATTATCAAGGGCTCTATCGCCGCTTTAGCAGGACTTTTTCCCGCTAAAGCGGCGATATTTTTATCGCCCTATTAGCAAGCTGTCGCTAACAGGTGTTAGCGACAGCTTTTAGGCGTTAGCGACCGGTTTGGGTGCCGCTTTGCATGTCAGCGATATTTATCGCTAATGACATGCAAAGGAGGCGTTTCCAACTAAAAGCGACAGAAAACAGTCGCTTACATACCTATCGCCTAATAGCAATACCCGCGAAGCGATAAAAAAACTCGCGCTAACCCCGATTAGCGCTTGTTTTTTAGAACTGATAAAAACATGACTTAGCAATGAAAGTCAATGGGAGGTGGATTGTAAGGTTAAGTCCCCAGATTTAGCGATAGGATTTTATCGCTGGATTTCTCGCGTTAAAGCTGGGTTTCGCCGCAATCGCTGGATATTTTATCGCAATGGAGATAAACCTTGCTAATAGCATGTTATTTCCGCCGTAATATCCAGCGATAGCCGGCGATAAAAAAAGGCGCGCTAAGCAAGGTTTGCGATATTTTTCGCATGTTCTTGCTAATATGCCCCTCTATCTTTCTTACCCAGCTCTTTAAAATTGTGATTCAAGGACCTGCTCTGGCCTGGTTGAATCCTTTTCATTGTAACTGATTCCAAGTGTTATTTTTTTAATCTGATTTCAAACCACTAGGACATGGAGTAGCCCAAGGATCTTCCCTCATCCCCACTCTTTTTGTAATGTTTTTATTAACATATATGATATTTATGTACAAAGAATATCAAGATGTTTTCGCAACATCATGAAGCAACAGGAATTCTAATGTAGTATACATACAACTCCTAAATTATTTGGTGCAGCACTCAAGTTTGATTACAAATAACAATGACATCTCCTAGTGTGTGTGAATATTATTTACAGGACAGGACATGATAGCCATGGCAAACAGGAGAGGCGAAAGTTGAAAACCCTGATGGATCTATCTCTGACATCTTTGGTATCACCATACCCTTCTTAACTCTGGCCACTGGCCAAGTATACAATAGGTGAATGTGGGTCCTGTCCTGCCTTAAGCATTGTCGCTGTTATCACCTCACTTGTTGTTTGCACCAAGGCCCCTCTTTTGGGGGCCGCATCATACATTTTCTCCTGTTTGGGAGCTAGTAACCCATCATATGTGGAATAAAACTCTGGGGGATATTCTCAAGAACGTGTGTTAACTATCGCCAAAATCGCTTAACGCAACTTCTCACATCTCAGTCCATCGCGGGAAAATAACACTGTGTTAACGCAGTTTTCACAACCCGGCGGCACCATGCGATAGTCTCACGATAACGCGACAAATGCCCGCACTAAAATCAACGCGACGCCGAAAAAATGCGAAACAATAACGCGAAAAAAGTTGCGACGTCCCAAATCGCGAAACCAAAACCAGCAATAACCAGCGACAGGCCTGCGATTCCCACGCGACATGCGGGAAAATGCACTATAAAAGCAGAGCAAAAAAAATGTAACTGCGTAGCACCATGGACGCACCCGGACCGAGTGCACAGGACAACGCGAACCCCACAAGCCCCACAGACGACCAGCCAGGAACCCCGGGGCCGGGGAAGGGCAAGGAGAAGAGGAAGACGGGGTTTAGTCCACAGGAAAACCGGATCATCGTCACAGAGGTGACAGAATGCTACCAACAACTGTTCGTCACCTCCACTATGTCATCGGCAACACAAACGGAAATATGGCAGTACATCGTGAATAACGTGAATGCAGTCGGAGTGTCGAGGAGGACAATGGAAGAGGTCAAGAGGCGCTGGAATGATGTGAAGGGCAAAACCAAGAAGAAACTCGATGCCAACATGAAAGCAGCAATGCAGATTGGAGGTGGGGGACCAGCGGCACACCAGGAGCTGGATGACATTGGAGAAATGGTGGCCACAGTCATCAGTCGGGATATGGTGCCAGGAGTTGGGGATCGGGACACTGCTCAACATGACCTGACACAACATCAACAGGGTGAGTACCGACCAGGGACTGTGGGGACGGGGGGAGATGGGCACAATGGCACACATGCACAATTAAGTAGAGCACACTCCACGCCCACTATGACTCTGGATCATGTCCCTGATCCCTGTGCCACACTGCAGCACACATACAGAAACACAGGGAATGTGTGATGTAATGAATTTATTTGTACATGCTGTGCCTGTGGTCATTCTGTACTGTCTCATGATTGCTAAGGACTGTCACAATGTGACGTCCTCATGTGAAGAAATTGTCAATGATGTTGTTCCTACTGGCTATTCCTGCTGCAGCTGCAGTGGGGTGTGGTCCACCTGCCTCATCTTCCTCATCATCGTCCGGCGCATCTGGCACTCGTAACCATGGGGCACTGGTGCGCACACATATGTTGTGCAACTCACAACATGCAACGATCATCTTGCACACAATGTCTGGGCTGTACAGGAGCCTTCCACCTGTGATGTCCGGGCACCTGAAACGTGACTTCAACACGCCAAATGTGCGTTCCACGATGCCCCGGGTGCGTGTGTGGGCCCAATTGTACTGCCTCTGGGCCTGTGTGTTCGGGGCTCGGAGGGGTGTCATCATCCAAGGGCAGAGTGCATATCCTTGATCACCTGTGACAGTGCAGAGAGACATGAGTCAATAGTTGGTTCTGCATGATGTGTAGGCAGGCTCACTAGTGCTTTTGCGTGTGATATTTGTGTCATAGTGATTACTGTTTGGCATGTACTGCCTGTAGCAAATGAGCACCATCAATGTGTACAACGTACCCTCACTGCTTCTCCTCCCTCCCCCCAAGCCCATTTACTCGTGTGCGCGGCGCAGTTGCATCACTTGCACCCCTACGCACACCATCGTCATGCTGGTCTGCGCATGTCCACAAGCCTGACAACGACACTGTGATGTTGTGCGTTGAAGGTGGGCGCCACGTGTGTGTAGGCCTATGGTAAGGATAGTGTGGACACAGATGTAGAGTACATGGCTGGCCGAACTCGCGATGCGGTCGAGGCAAGACCTTTGGCTTATGCTGCGGCAATAGCGAAACACACACAACAGTTGGCATAAATGATCCCGGACCCCGAGCAGGCTTGCGCTCATCAATTCACCCCTTCGGCCGAGCCCGCACTCCGGGGGCATGTTACATTGCAACTTTGTCCATTGAGGGACGGGTGGCGCCGACACTACAACAGAGACACACGCCTTAGGTACTTCATTGGCAGGCCCAACACTTAACCACGCCCTGAGCCCCGGGGTGATTATCCACACCCCTACGCTGGATTGTCGTACGCCAGCCCACTCCAGCAACGCCTACAGGGGGGTGCAACACAGCTACATGTCCCAGGTCTCCCCCACTGCCTGAGGTGACATGTTTGTGTCTGCTGTACACAGCACAATTGAATGTGGTAGGGCCCGGGTCCCTCATGCATACACAATGACCACACGGACACACTTTGATAGTTTGTGGAACTGGCTACGGGCACGTGCACCCGGCCCCTTTTATTGCCAGGGTCACAAGTCCAGTGACGCCTGTGCTGGATGGGTGTGGGGTGAGTGTGAGCCAGCCCTCAATGGGTGGTTGGTGCTGGCAACAACTACAACAGTGATCAGACAATCAGAAGTTCACAGTTCAAACAGCAAGGGTCCATGACTTGAGCTGCACTGAGCTAGTGGCCCCGGATGCACAGCGGCCGGCACATGGAACACCACCACGGGACGGTGACTACCGGTGCACTGAGGTAGGGCCACGAGAGCTGAGCGGGTCCCCGTCGATGTCCAAGGTGAATGTCGCAGGGGCTTATGGGGGACAGTGGAAGGTGTTCTTCCAGGGCATGATACAGAGGGCAGAATCAAGCAGACACAGGCTATATGGAGAAGATGAATGCTACAGACTCATTTTTGTCACCAAGTCAGTTTCAGCTACATGATGAGGAAGACAACCCCCAGGCCATAGACCCAGACGCCACCAAAGTCCAACCAGAGGGTGTCCATGAATTATGGGGCACAGAGTTAGTGGCACCAGAGCTGAAAGGGGATGCAGTCTGCGATGAGGCCTGTACAATGATATAAACTCTGCCATAAATAAATCAAGGCTCAGTTCCAAATGTGTAACCTACTTGATCGTAGTGTGGGCCGGAGGCAGCGGTCAGCAGGGGCCCATAGCCACGTGTCCTTGGCTTGCGATGCACAGAGTTAGTGGCACCAGGGCAGTTGTTGGTAGTGTTCGGTCACCTCCGTAACGAGGATCCTTTTTTCATCCGGACTGAATCGCGTCTTCCTCTTACTCCTCTCCTAGCGTGCAATGATATGGACTCTGCCATTGTAAAATCAAGACTCAGTTCCAAATGTGTGACCTACTTGACCGCAGTGTAGGCCGGAGGCAGCGGACAGCGCGGGTCAACCGCTGTTCAGGCAGCTCCTCCTGGTACTCTCACACACGACGTTGGAATGCCATGTGGCGATGATTTGTGGTAGACGGAGGTAGTAGCACCAGAGCTGAGCGTGTGTGCAGCCTGCAAAGTGGCCGTGTCCTGCCTCGTACGGACTGGATTGGTGTGAGGCCTGCTGGACCGCAGTGTAGGCATTACACCAGTGACCCCGCGTTGCTGGACCGCAGTTTGGGCCGAAGGAAGTAGTCAGCAGGGGCCCACAGACAGGTGTCGTTGGAATGCTACACACAGAGTTGGTGGCACCACACCGAAGGGAGTAAGGTGATATAAAATCTGCCATAAACATATGTACTCTGCCATTGTAAAATCAAGACTCAGTTCCAAATGTGTGACCTACTGGACCGCAGTGTAGGCCGGAGGCAGCGGTGGAGTACGTCAACGAAAAAGGAGTACTGGGGGCCTGTGTCGCGGGGTCCGTGATGGTCTGAGGAGGCTGTCACGGTCGCGTGCCACGGGGTTGGGGCTTGCACCGTCACGTGGTGGGCCCTCTTTGACACATGCCGGTGTCGGCAGGTGAGCAGTGAGGCCTGGGTGCGCTGGGGCGGGCAAGACCGGTCTTGGGACCAGCGGCCTGGGTGTAGCAGGCGCACAGGATCGCAGGCACCGCTGCTCACGGCATCGGCCTTGTGGCGGGGTGAGAGGCACTGCCCTGGCAGACACGTTGGCCATTCCGGAAGAGAACCACGCCCAGAGTAACGGGCTTTTTATTCACACCCCTACGCTGGCCTGGCGTACGCAGGGCCAGCCGACTCCGCTCAAGCTTATAGGGGGGGACGTAACAAGCTACAATTTCCGCGATCTTTCCCACTGGCTGCGGCAACATGGTTGCGTCCACTGTCCAGTACACTCCAGACACCAGCAGTGTATGTTGACATGGAAATGTCTGTGGTCTGCATACTCAGGTCTGTCCAGCACATCCACGCCACACTTGGCATTGTTTACATTCACATTCATAGGTCACTTGCCTCCTTCGCACATGCCTGGTTCCCACCTCTCCCCACATTCTGCTATTGTGTGGCTGAGGTGCCATCCGTTGATGGCTTGTGCACATGGCTAGCCCAGGTTGCCACAGTAAGTTGTGTTGTCGTGTCTGGTATGTGGGAATGTTGGCTGTCATGTTGTATGTGGTTTTGTGACGTGTGCATTCCCAGAGTTGTGAGTTGTATGTTGGTGGAGTTGAGGTGTGTGGTGTGTTCAGTTGTTACTTACCGACGAGCAGTGCATTTCCATAGGTGTCATCCTGAAAGCTCTGGTTGATGATGGACTGTCGGAAGATGAAGGAATCACGCACACTGCCTGGGTAGTTGGCGACGACATTGGTGAAGAGTCCCCGGTGGTCCACTATTGCCTGCACATTGATGGAATGCGTGTGTTTCCTGTTGCGGTAATTGTGTGCAGTGGCGGCAGGGGGCATGAGGAGTACATGTGTGCAGTCGATTGCCCCAAGACGTGCGGGAAGCCAGCTATGGCGTAGAAGCCTTGCTTGATCTCCAGCTGTTCCTGCGCAGTGTGTGGGAAGTAAAGTTGCTGGGGTACCAAGCTGATGATGGCATCCAAGACAGGTGTGAGGAACTTTGACAGGGCTGGCTGTGAGACTCCTCCGACTCTGGCAGTTGTTGGTTGGAAGGTCCCAGAGGCCAACAGCTGCAGCACGGCCAGCAGCTTTGTCTGCGGAGGGATGTTGGTTCTCCGTTGTGTTGGTACCGTGAGCCTGTGTGCAATGAGGGTCAGGATACGGAGGATGGTTGTCCTTTTGAGCCTGTAGTGGGCAATGACTTCCTCTGGCGTTAAGTCTCCGAGGTTGGTGCGTTTTCGGAAGGTCCGGTGTCTTTGTCTGCGCTGCCTCTGTGGTGGTCCGGGGAGGGATCCTGGGGGGGTGGCAGGCCTGGGGGGGGTGGTGGTGGGTGTTGTGGCCCTCTTGGGGCTCCGATCTGCATGATCAGTAGCTCCATGGCATCTGTTGTTCTTCTGGTGTGGCTGTGGGCTGGGCTCCCTTTTATGGTGCAGGTTGTCGTCCGACTTAACACCAGGTAGCAGCAGGTGTTAAATCCCTGCTGCTAACGCGCCTTATCGCATGTTTTGTGATCTTATCACTGATCTGGATGGTCGTTGTGAATGTTGCGAAGTGGTGTTTCCGCGGGTTTCTGCACGGGAATGCCTACTCTGCATATCATTAGCGTTAGTTGCCGGTATCATTTGTGGCGATGTTTTTTGCGGCTGCTATCGCAGGTAAACTGGTGATCTCGGCTGTTAACACCAGCCTGTGAATGGTGCGATGAATTTATCACCACTTTGGCTGCGATAAAGTGCCGCTAAGTCGGCGATAAGTCCTTGAGAATGGAGCCTGCCTCTCCCCATCCCCCCCATGTGGCTTTGCTATTGCTAAGCCCTTTATCGCACATCTAACTACATTAATACTAATTGGAGACTCATGTTCCTCAACCTGAACCTCATTTAGTGTACTAACATTTATGTCAGATAAATAGTGCTTCCTTAGGGTCCCCTTACAACCAACAACATTCCAGTACAAAGAAGAGTAATACCTTCCCATGGATTTATTAATGTCCTATTGTGATGTTACCACTGTACCACATTACATTTTTTAAAGCAGTGATAAGACCCCATCCCTCCTCTTTACATACCAACCATGCCAGTAGATGTCCTGGGACCGTATTATTGAATGTGCTCCTGGAGCGCAACAGGAGTGTGCACCCAATTGCAGACGCTTTTGCATCCCCTTCTACAATACTGAGAGTGGTATCACACATATAGCGCCAGTGCTATCGTGAGTGGGCATTACATCATTTGCAAGGGAGCATGGCCCAATGCAAATGATGGAATCACTTTGCCTTTGCACCTATGCGTATTACTGACAATCTAGAACATAATTCATATATGTGTGAGTAATGCGTGTATTCTCTTATTTGATGATGTGCCATACGCCACATATCATGCAGATGTCAATTAGTTAACCATGCCGCTAGCATCTCTGAAGCTCTCGACCTGTGCATTCTTGGGAATGGTAGAAACGTTCTGTTCATATTTATATTAGGGACCCAATTAAAGGCTCCACACTTTAGCAATGGCAGATGCATTCTGAGGACATCTGCAGGGTTATAAAAATCACCCTGGTCATAGCTGGGCACATAAGTTCTAACCAGCATGAGCAGTTTTCTATCTAATAAACCATCCACAAAGACGAATCACCCATTGGGGTAAATGTCTAATTTTAAGTGTTGTAAGGGATGCCTATCCTCATTGACATCATTGCATTCCGGGCATGAAATGAATCTCAGTACAATATAAGTGCCATTTCCATTTTTGTGTTACTTAGTTCCTTTTGATTTTGTCAGATGTGTTTATTACCTGCATGCAATGTCTATACCATGGTGACATAAGGTGGCTTGTATCTTATATCTTTTTGCTATATTCCCCATGCCTCTGACATTGCAAATCACAATCGTATACTTATTAATATGCAACATTACATTAGACATTTGGATTGATATAGCATCACCCAGCGGGACATACAACCCAACACAGGGGATTCACACCTCATTTGCATCAAACAACCAGTCACTAACCACATCACCATACTCTAGTACTGTCACATAGACATCATCCTACTTTGAAAGTGAATTACATTCATTAATATACATAAAACAAGTGCAAAGCTTTATTGCTTCCTTGTAGTCTCAAACTTCAAAAGTAGTATGATAACCAATAACATTATCAATCAATTATTCAATCAAGCAGTTTTTTTTGGAGCGCTACTTGTCACCCGAGAGGGTATGCAGGTGCTAGCTACAGGTTTCAGTCAAAGAGCCAGGTTTAGAGCCCTTCTCTGAAGTCGATCAGTAAGGGTGCAGTGCGGAGGAGAAGGATGTTCCAGAATTTGGCAGCAGGATGGGAGAAGATGTGGCAGTGGTGTATGCGAGGAACGTCCTCCGGTGTGGCAGCGGTGTATGCGAGGGATCTGTGCGACGGTGAGTTCAGAGTGGAGGTTCCTGGTGGGTCGCTGGAAGTGAAGGCGGTGGTTCATGTAGGCAGGCCCTTGGTGGTGGAGGGCTTTGTAGGTGTGGGTTAGAAGCTTGAAATGGCATCTGTTCTTGACCGGGAACCAGTGGAGGTATTTCAGATGTTTGGTGATGTGGGTTTACTTGGGCAGGTTGGCTGCTGCATTCTGGGTTGTCTGGAGTCTTTGCATGAGTTTGGTGATGGTGCCTGCCTAAAGTACGTTGCGATAGTCCAGTCAGCTGGTCATGAGGGCCTGTGTTACTACTGTCTACTGGCTTTTCATGGGGAGCCACTTGAAGATTTTGCAGAGCATGTGGAGCGTGTGGAAGCAGGCTGAAGGAACAGCGTTAACCTAGCATTTCATGGAGAGTTAGCTGTTGAGGCTGCCAAGGTCTTCCGGTGTGGGGGTGGGTATGAGTTTTGATGCACACCAGGAGTCATTCCAGAGGGTGGTGTGTTTGCCGAAGATATTCAGTCTTGTCAGAGCTGAGCTTCAGGCAGTTGTCCTTCATCCAGAGACGTTCTTGGTACCATTGTGGAAGTTGATCTTAGTCAAAGTGGGGTTGTTTGAGAGCGAGAGAACGAGCTGGGTGTCATTGGCATAGGAGATGATGTTGATGTTTTGCGATCTGACGATGTATACGAGTGGAGTCATGTAGTTGTTGAAGAGGGTTGGGCTACGGGATGATTATTGGGGGATGCTGCAGATGGTGTGTATGGCTTGCGATGTGAAGGACGGGAGGCGGACTCCCTGGGTGCGTCTCATGAGAAAGGATGCCATCCATCTGAGCACGGGGGCACGCCACCTGTGATACCAATCTGGCGTAGGCGATCGATGAGTGTGTTGCTGGAGACTGTGTCCAAGGCCACGGAGAGGTCAAGCAGGATCAGGCAGCTGATTCTCTTCTGTTGAGAAGGGTCAAAGCTATCTCTGTGCTGTGGTTGGCCCTGGAGTCTGATTGGGAGGGGTCCAGTAGGTTGTAGATATGTAGTAAAAGGGGAGTTACTGACATGCCGCCGCCTCGAAAAGGCCTGGAGGAACTCCAAATCCACAGAAGCCCACAACAACTTCAGAGCCGCCACCAACGCCCACCACCAACTCATCAGAAGAACGAGGAAAAAAGCGATCGAAGACAGAATCTCCACACACGCGCACAACAGCAAAGAACTCTTCAGCATCATTAAGGAGTTCGCCCAACCCACCAGCGAGTCTACTGACATTCCTCCCTCACAAGACCTCTGCAACAAACTCAGCACCTTCTTTCACCACAAAATCAAGAACATTTATGACAACTTCGACAAAGACAACCAACACACTGAACCCTCACCAGCCACCCCCGACACCCTGAAGCCAACGATGGACAACTGGACAGCCCTCACCACGAAAGACACACTGAAGACAATGAAGTCAATCCACTGCGGGGCCCCCACGGACCCCTGCCCCCACCACATCTTCAACAGAGCCGCCGACACCATTGCACCCATGCTCCGCCACACCATCAACCGCTCCCTGGCGAACGCCTCCTTCCCTGACGACTGGAAACACGCCGAGATCAACCCCCTCCTGAAGAAGCCCACGGCGGACCCCACCGACCTCAAAAACTACAAACCCATCTCCCTGCTCCCGGTCACAGCGAAAGTCATCGAGAAAGCCATCAACAGCCAACTTGCCACCTTCATCGAAGAGCACAACATCCTCGACTCCTCCCAATCCGGCTTCAGAAAAAACCACAGCACAGAAACCGCCCTCCTCGCCGCAACAGACGACATCCGCTCCCTCCTGGACAGAGGCGAGACAGTATCCCTCATCCTCCTCGACCTCTCAGCGGCCGTCGACACAGTCTCCCACCACACCCTAACACGCAGGGATCTGGGACAAGGCCCTCGACTGGATCCACTCCTTTCTCTCCGGCAGAACGCAGAGGGTCAGACTCCCTCCTTTCCTCTCAGACCCTACACCAACCACCTGTAGAGTCCCCTAGGGATCCTCCCTCAGCCCCACGCTCTTCAACGTCTACAACGTCTACGCCCCCATTGTCAGAACCCATGCAAGCTGTCGCCAAATGGATGAAAAGCAGCTGCCTATAACTCAACACCGACAAAACAGAAGTACTTATCATGGGCCCAAACCCCGACGCCTGGAACGACACCTGGTGGCCCCCCGCCCTCGGAAGCCCACCCACCCCCCTGGACCACGCACGCAACCTTGGAATCATCCTGGACTCCGAGCTCAAAATGGACCTCCAGATCAACTCCGTCACATCCTCCTGCTTCTACACCCTCTGCCTCCTACGTAAGACCTTCAAATGGATCCCCCCTGAGCACAGAAAGACCGTCACTCACACCCTTGTCACCAGCAGACTCAACTACGGCAACGCACTCTACACCGGAATAAACAAAAACCTCACCCTCAAGCTACAAAACATCCAGAACGCCGCCTCAAGACTGGTCGTCAACCTGTCAAGACACTGCCATATCTCCCAGCACCTGCGCACACCCCACTAGCTCCCCATCGAGGCTAGTATCACCTTCAAGATTCTCACCCACGCACACAAAGCCCTCCACAACACCGGACCAGCATACCTGAACAGCTGACTCAAATTCCACGCACCCCAAAGGACCCTACGATCAGCCCAGCTCTCCTACGCCGTGGTCCCCCGCACCAGAAAGACCAGATCAGGAGGCCGCTCCTTCTCCTTCCTCGTGGCCAGAGCCTGGAACACCCTACCACTCCACCTCAGACAGACAACATTGCTCCCCATCTTCACGAGAAACCTCAAAACTTAGCTCTTCGACAGACCCCCTCCTTGATGGACCGGAACCTGCAAACCCCCCCCCTCCAGCGCCTTGAGACCCTTATGGGTGAGTAGTCACGCTTAACAAACACGTGATTGATTGATTGGCAACCACTTTATGTGCCACGTCACAGCGGCGCTAAACTGCGTGCGCAGGCCCTGCAGTGGCAGAGGCCTAAGACAGGCTACTTTGGTGGGTGGTGCCAACAGCGCTGCAAGTCCACCAGTAGCATTTAATTTACTGGCCCTGGGTATATGGGATACCACTGTACAAGGGACTGATAGGTAAATTAAATATGCCAAACAGGTGTAGACCAATCTTACCAAGTTTACCATAGAGAGCACATACACTTTAGCACTGATCAGCAGTGATAAAATGCCACGAGTCATAAAACCACCAACAACAGGTCAGAAAAAATATATGAGGAAGACATAAAGTTCTCGGATGACCCTGCAAAAAGGGCCAAGTCCAACACAACCCCGTTCCAGCCTAAAGCCATTGTAGACCAATCAATACCTTGATGGACTTCCCTGCTTGGGGCGATAGAACATAGACACTGGCCTGCAACTGCAGGGGCACCTTCCAGTTCTACGCCAATCTGAACCCATGTGGATCCCTCTGTCTCCACTCTCAGGACCAACTAAGCTAACCCATGGGGGCTCCTTAGCTATCCACGGCCAGGACCAGGCCCCAGGCCATCCAGGGGTCTCCGGTCCTTGTCATATCGCAGAGTGGGGGGCGGTAGCCCCAGGTACATAGTATCCTTGCTCCACTCTACCTCTCATCAGTGCAGTTCTACTCTGCCACTGATCCCTAAACCCAGGGTCTGCACCCTCAGGCTGTCCAGGGATGACGGGTGAGGCTCTCCTCCCCCTATCCATACTTCTAGAGTTCCGCACTCTCCTCCAAGGAGAGGCACCCTCAGAACATAAAACTGCCAGGGCGCTGGTATTCGCCCTCCCACACAATTCTCCCACTAGTTCAGGATTTCTACCCTGCAACTGGTCTCCCAACCCAGACACCAAACCCTCAGGTTGAACCGGAGCCTGAGGCGAGTACTCCCTCCCTCTGCAACCCCTTCCAGAGTCCTGCATCCTCCCACCTGGAGTAGTACCCCCAGAAGACAAAATGGTTGTGACACTGCTAGCAGATGTCCTTCCCTCCAGGTCAGAATTTACCTCCTGAACCTTGCCTGCCAAACCAGGGACAACACCCTGTGGCTGAGCATTTGCGTGACAAACCAGGACTTCCTGGGGAGCACGCATGCCCCCACCAAGGGTAACACATACCTCATGTGTTGCGTGACAGTCTGCCTGGCATTGATCTCCTGACCCCTGCCCATCTGACTGTGCACAAAGAACCCCCAAACCAGAAGCGGTGTCACCATGGTCATTCCAGAGGAGCTCTGCCATCTGGGCTTCCACACCCTCCACTCAGGAGTGATGCTGCCAGACAATAGAACCGGTGGAGCGCTGCTTACAGACTCCCCTCCAAGTTCTCCTGACACTAGGAGATTCCCCTCAGCAGCTGGCCTTCCCCTCCTGGCGTTCACTCATGGAGCCACCAAGGCTCTGGGACTGGGCTTTGGGCACCCTGGGGCACACCCCATTCCCACTCCTTCTCTTCTGAGAAAGGACATGGGTCCCTACACCCCTCCCACTACACTGGGACTTATCTGGGCTACTGCAAACCTTTCCCACCACCCTTGGTTGGGAAATACCTGAGCCACTCCCTTTAGGATCACTCCCAAATGCCTTGACAGACACTCTGGTACTCATCTCGAGGTTTTCTTTTCTGCCATTTGCTACATACGGCGATTTCTGGTGACCACCTGGAGTTCAGCTTGTGTCCTCTCTGAGGTCCAGGAAAATTGAAGCGTACCACCGGCATTAGTTGGGTGCACAGCATCAGGATTTTTAGACTTGGTGCTGGAGCTCTGCCCCAGGCCACGCCCGCATCCCCACTCTTTTAATGTCTTTGTCTACCCTTTGGCACAACCCACCAGTACTTATGTACTACAACTGCTGAGCTATGCTGATGACATGCACATCTTATTCTTTCTTGATGACAGTGTCCAGTATGGCCCTCCCAAGTTTAGAGATTCCATGACGCAGGACATCAGTCGGAAGTCACACAGCTCCCTTAAACTTAGTATGGGCAATACGCAAGTAATGTTCACAGTTCTTCAGACCTTCAAGCGTCAAATTTCTGGACAACTCAGTTGTGTCTCACTCCTACCTCCGGCACCTCAGTCTGTAACCTTGGTTTCTTCATCGACTATGATCTCTCCTTAACATGCAGGTTATTAAACTGGCTTCTACCCACTTCCTGTTATTGAGAAAACTATACCAAATTCTCCCCTGCCTTCCAATCTCCTCCCACAGAGTAGTTGGACAATCTACTATCCGTAGAAGGCTGGACTACTGCAGCGACCTGGATTACATTTTTCAGCACCTTTGTGACTTCAGAATGCAAACGCAAGACTTCCTTTAGCTCTTCCCACCTGTACAGGGAAACCATTGGTAATCAAGCACTTTACAAACCTCACACAAAACACATAACATCTTACTTTCTTCCCTTCTTTCTATTCTTTCTGTGTCTTTTTCATCTATCTATCCATCCATATTTCCATCCATCCTAGCCTCCAGTATTTCTTTATCAATTTGTCCTTCCTTCTCTTCATTCTTCTTGGTCTTTTTTCTTCATTATTCCATCCATCCATCCATCTACCATCCCACCCATCACCCATTCATCCACCCATCCATCCATCTACCCATCCATCCACCATCCCACCCACCCACCCATCCATCATCCATCCATCCATCCACCCATCCATCCATCTCAGTGTGGCATTGGCCTGTCGGGCAGTCTGGCAGTCCCACTTTACAGTCTTGTTGCCGAGGCTCTCAGTGACCCTCACCCTCTTCACAAGGGGGAGGGTCTCGAGGTACTTTGCCAGGCTGAAGAAGTCATGCCCACAGGAGCTGTGACATCTCCAGCCCAGCAAAGTTTAGCTCTGTCAGGAAACAGCCTTCACATGTAGTGCAGGTCGAGCTCCTGGCTGCCTGACCTGAACAAGAAGAGTGTCTGTCAGGCTGATCTTTGCTCAGCCTGACAGACTCTCTTCTTGTTGGGCAAAAGGTGAGGGGGTGTGGCCCCCCCACCCTTTAGGACAGATCTCAGCTGTTAGTCATGCTTTCTATAGTGTGGCAGTTTAACGGTGGATGGTTCTTGCAATTTATCTTTGAAACCAATCAAACGTTTTAGGTTCAGAGAGGCATTGAAAATCTGGCTGTTTCTGAAACCTTCCTGTTGAAGGGGCTGTTGATAGCTAGCCTTCTCTAGGATTTAATGATACTATTTTTGGTCTTTACCGGTTAGCATCAGGTTACTACAGGAGGGGTGACAACTCGCGTTTTAGAGATACTTTAAACATAACATAACATAAAATAACATAATACAACATAACAAAAGATGACATGCAGCTGCGGCAGTGCATAAAACAACAGATCAGGTGGTGCAGGCATATTGTATGGCATACTCCAAGCCTAATATGTGCACAAAACATGACTTTTGGGTGTGGTTGTGACACAACACTGCATTGGCCTGGAGAAGTAATCTTGTTCACCAAAATGAATATTACAGAAAAGGAGCATGCTCAGTGCCGGCCCTGGAATTAAAGGTTTGGCAGTGGTGTGGGGTTGCGAATATAATCAAATATTTCTAAATGTAAAGTCCTTTATTTAAATGACAACCAAGACTTTCCAACAATCTATTCCACTCCAGGACTAAGATGACACCTGGGAATGCGCTTGTGTTTACATTGACATGTTAATAGATGATTTGCTATGTCATATTCTGCCAATCCGAGTGCCATAGCCCAACAGGCAGCCAGGTGAGAATGTACATTAGTGGCTAAATAAATGGAATATATCAATTACAGTTTCTATGTTGTACAGACCAAAACACCAATGTGACATACATAGGAGTTAATGAGTTATCTAGGCTCCAGCCAGAAATTCTGGCTGCTTGCGCTGTAGCTACATTGATGTTGTCCACCCTATAGCCAATGCTGGCTCCAGAAGGCAATCTCAACAGACTCAGAAGAAACAATAGAGTAAACGTCTGCAATTCCTTGGATATCTCGACGTAACACAAAAAAACATCATGGTAATGGCAGTGTGGAACGTGTTACATCGACAATAAAGTAGATGTCATTCCAAATAGCTGGGTCCAAAAGATTTAGATAAACTAAGGTTTGTGTGTGGTTTCCACGCACTGCAAGCACGCACTCCCAGAGTGTGTATTCCTGTGGAGCTGGTGTTTAAACCACATCATCTCTCTACTTGCTGGTGTCCTCAGGGCAGGCATGACCCTCTGAACAGGATACTTCATGCAGTGGCTGGTCTGATCAGAGGCCTGTATAAGCTTGATAGCATCCCATCAATTGAAGCTTTGTTACTGTGGATATGGCCCTGTATGTCATTGAAGAAACGAAAACATAGCTCAAACCATAGAACATGCCTAAATATATGGATCTAATGGCCATATCTCCTAAGGACAGGCCTATCTTTTTATGTGCGGAGTTCTCTGCCCCTGCAGCGGAGTCTCCACAGTCGTAAACTTACTGTTAACTCATAGTTTGTTAATAGCAAAAAATAGTAAATTTACAGAAAAGGTGTGAATCAGGTCGACAGCATCTAACTGTTTATTCATCACTATGATCGCATATATCAGAAACAGCTGTTACAATATCTTTATTTCTGGACAAGGGCCCATATTACATATAGGGCGCACTGTCCTGTTTGTGCCACAGCGCACCTACAAACAGGCACAGTTCGCCCTATTACAATAAAGGACCTGTCTCCAGGGCAAAGCATTGAAGTGAAATATGGAGCAGCTGCTTCTCAGACACTCCATGCTTCTAAGCGTAAGCAGCAATCCGCCTGTACTTTATAGAGGGGTTAGAGATCTCCTTGGAGGTGGGTGCAGTGAGTGACTGCACATGCCTGCAGTTTGATATGGGGGGGGGGTCCATGTCCCATCCCTTTTTCCCTCCAGAGCGATTACCTCAGGGGGGTGCACTGACAGTGTGCCACCTTTTTGTGCCTCCTATGGCCATGTTTGCCTCTCCAAACGCATCCATAATACAGCGTGGGTGCATAGGCAATGTGATTCCCTCATTTGCATGGAGCATGCCTTGATGCAAATCAGGGAATGCCCTCTGCAGATAGCACTGGTGCTACACCTGGGCTGGCTGTATCGGTAGTAGAGAAGGGGCTGCTCAAGCGTCTGCAGCTACTTCTGTAAAAGGATAGCATCCCAGGAGTGCAAAAAAGCGAGCCAGACACCGGTTGCACCTTCAGGGCACTATATGTAATACTGCCTCAGATGAGTAAAGAGGCAGAATGAGCTGAGTATGGAACAGCGACCTCCAAAGATAGCCCTACAGATCTTTGTGAAAATAATTGTCTTAGACTTAATTTATAAGGATGGCTATGCATTTTGCCTTGTTTTTATTTAATGTGTTCTTCTCTTCTCCAGTGACTTCTTGCAATTCAAGTACTTGCATTTATGGCGGTTGCTCTTTGAATGACACCTGCACTTGTAACCATGGATACAAAGGACCATCCTGTAATGAAGGTGAGAAGGAATTGCTGAGTGAGACAGACTCACAGTGAATGCAATGAAAAGTAGCCGGTCGAGGCTCTGCACAAAAAACTGATCTCTGTTGGTCTGTATCACTGACATGATGTGTGCAACCTCTGTTCCCTTCTACATGTGCCTTCTTTATCTACAGCGGTACTTCTACAACTTCTGAAATACTGAGCATCTTTTCTCAGCATGTAGAATCTAGCTATGTGTCTCACGGGTTCCAACAGAAAGTGTAATTTCTTCTTGCAAATTAGAAACTCTATTTCCCTTACCTTTACAAATATACACATCAGATATATCATTTTGTCCTCTCCTTACATCTGGCAGGTATCAGGCGTGTACATCTCCTATTACATGGGTTTCCACCATTTCACTCATCTCTATATCCATTCTGTTTACCGCATCACAAATATTATAACCTCTTTCTCAGTTTTTCATCAGTTTCTTCAATTTCTTTCCCTTCTCGGTTTTACAAGCTATATTTCTGGATTTGGGGCAAGCGCACAAGGGACGACTGGATCCGTGATAGCCTTACCAATGCAATTTGGTATTTCAGAAGTGTCTGCACTCTGCTTCTTGTAATTAGAAATGAACTTGTACAAAGCTTGGCTGCACACTTTTGAAGATGAGTGCATTCTCCATTTCATGGTCCTGTTCTCAAGGCAAATAAGGAACTTCACTATGCCTTGACACGAGTTCCCAACACAGAAGCATGGGCAAACAAAATAGACATTCGATGAGATGCTACCATACCCTTCTTGTTTTGTAAATTTATTAGTTCAGTCCCCAGGTCCTTACATGGCTCCACTGATAGGGCTGCTTCAATCTCAAGTGTTCAACTGCTCCCATATGGCAATGATATTCAGGGCATCCTAAAGGTCACCATTGACCAATTGGTAATGCTTTCAAATTTTTGTCCTGCTTATCTAAAGTGGGAAAAAGGATACAGGACCACCATGTTAAGCTGAATGCTTTCAAAACCTTGATTCTAGGTTTCCTGAGGGCCACCTCTTTTGGGAGTCTTGATTTTTGGCCATCTTCATTGGGGCCAAAATTCCACCCTGGCCCTTGTGTGAAAAAACTAGGGGCCACAGTAGTTACTGCCCTAACTCTATGGGATCAAACTAGAGGGTTGGCCAATTCTGTGTGACATGAGAAAAATCTGTAACAACTATGAAAAGACTACAAGGGAACAACTCTTACATATAAAGCCACAAGCCTACATTTCCCCTGCCTTTAAGGCCCTACATTGGTTAATGGTTGCAAGACGATCAACATTCAAGCTGCTTTACATCACCCACAAAGCGATATATGGAACAGGGCCACTCTTCATCAGAAATAAAATCAGCATACATTTCAACAAAGGAACCTCCACTGTAGATTGGCACCTCGCTTCAAAATCCCACCATACAAGAAAAAAAACATAGGTGGCACATCCCTCTCTGTTCAAGCAGCCGAACTATGGAACTCTTTACCCCCAACATAAGATTCACGGATAACTACCTTATGTTCAAAAGACTACTCAAGAGTTGGCTCTACCCCACATTACCACCATACTGAAACATAAATATACAGCATACCCCTGTGTATATAAGCATTTATTTGGACTATATATGTACACCTTCATATGTGTATTCCTTTGTATAAACATGTATAATAATTATGTTTATAAATATATAGATATTCGTTAGTTCTGCTTAACAAATGTACATATTACTTATGGTTATATTTTTCTATGTTTAAGAATTTATATATGTCACTTCATAAATATGTAGATTTTTATAATAACTATTCATCTACAATTGCTTCCCTATTGGGAAAAATAATATATGTATAAAAAAACAAATAAAATAGCTTAAAGTACAGCAAAACTTGAAAGTCTGAGTTTATTTAATACAACTTAAATCTAGATATATTACCTTACTTACATATTTACAAGGTATGGGGCAGCACCAAAAATATCACCAAGGAATACCTGGTCTTAAGCAAGCAATACGAGGAGAAATCTTTAATTTTTCCTCTTATTTTGCTCTTTCCATGTGTGCTGCATTCTGCAGCACACATAAGAAACAGAAAATCGCCTGTAAAGACTGCTTATGTGCAGGAAGCTCTCCCTTCCTGAACATAAACAATCACCTCTGCAGCGTATGCACCCTTGCATCATGGCACAAGGATGCGTGCACTGCCGCTAGGCAGCTACTTTAGCGCCAACACTAGGGGAGACACAGGAGTGCGCCGCATTCATGTAAAACAGCACATCCCTGCGTTTTGAAAGTGACGGATCGCGGCGTTACCGATTGTGGGCGTAACACTGACTCCGGCAGTTTCTAGTAAATATGCCCCCAAATCTTTTAAGGTTCAGAAAGTCATTGAAAATCTGTCTACTTTCGAAACCATCCTTTTGAAGGGGTTGGTGGTAAATAACTTTATCTAGGTTTTATTGCTAGTGCTTCTGGTCTTTATGAGTTAGCACCAGGTTACCCTTCGCTCTATAAATATTTTAAGCATAGCATAACATAACAAACGTTTGGGGCATTGCACAACACTGCATTGACCTGGAAGAGTTATCTTGTACGCCCCAAGGAATATTACAGAAAAGGAGCTTGCTCACTCCCAACCTTGGAATGAAAAGTTTGGCAGTGGTAAGGGTTTGTAAATAGATCAAATATTTCTAAATATAAAGTCCTTTATCGCAGTGTCAACCAAGACTTCCTAACAGCTTTTTGCACTCCAGGCCCAAGATTGCACCTGCAAATGTGCTTGTGTTTACAATAAAATGGTAATAGATGACTTGCTATGTCATATTCGGATAATTCTAGTGCTAGGCGAGAGTTAATTGGTGTTAGACTTGGCATCTTTTGGCGTGTTTCCCCTGAGTTTTTGCTTTCTGACCTCCCGGTTTTGACTCTGTTTTTGCTGGTGTAATGATTCTGCGCACTTTTTCACTGCTGACCAGTGGTAAAGTGCAAGTGCTCCGGTGGTAAAATGTGTTATGGATTGGTGTTTCCATGATTGGCCTATTTGATTTATGTGTCAGTCCCTAGTAAAGTGCACTGCGAGTGCCAGGGCCCATAAATCAAATGCTGTTGGTGGGCTGCAGCACTGGATTGTGCCACCCACGCAAACAGCCCATAAAGTGTAACTCTGGCCTGCCATTGCAGAGCCTGTGTGCAGCCTGGGGCTGCCATGTCGACTTGGCAAGTGCACCCACTTGCCAGTCCCTAAACCTTCCCTTTTCTACATGTTAGTCACCCCTAAGGCAGGCCCAAGGTACCCCCCTGGGCAGGGTGCATTGTATGTGAAAGGTAGGACATGCCTTGGTATGTGTGGCATGTCCTGATAGTGAATTACAGCCTACTTCGTTTTTCACTATTGCAAGCCTACCTGTTCCCCATAGGCCAGAGTGGGCAGTTTGATTATAACATCTTATAATCCTAACTGACCCAGAGAACATGGTAGGAAGTCGAGTTTAGTATGCCTGAACTCAGAATGATAAAATACATCTTTTAGTGAAGATGGTTTTAACATTCTGTGTTTGAAAATACCACTTTTAGAAAGTAGGTATTTTCTTACCTAACCATCCAGCCTGCCTCTGCTAGCTTGTGTATTGTCTGTCTGGTTTGTGAGTGACAGGGGCTGGGGGAGACTCCAGGGGACAGGGTGAGTCAGCACAGGGCTGAATAGACCTATCTGCACATAGATGGGTGGGAGGAGTAGCACCTGGGTCTGAATAGGGCTGTGCCTGCCTTCCACAATGCTGGCTCCACCTCCTGTGGTGCGTCTGATGACCCTGGCCTACACTGACAAAGGAAGAAGGTGCACACTGGCAGAATGCACCCAGAACTGGTTTGAACTAGGTACAGGACCCTCTGCCTTCAGAGGACAAAGGATTTGCTGGTATAAATATTGGGGCCCAGACCCCAAGACTTTAGAACTCGCTGGAATCAAGGAACCTGCCAAGAAGAAGAGCTGGAAGAGCTGCCAGGAGGAGTACTGCCCCTTTGCTGTGTTGTTGCTTTGTTCGGTTGGCCTGCAGCTGCTGCTTCTGCCTTGGGCAGTGAAAGGACTGGACTGAACTTTCTCTACTTGTGCTGAGTATCTCCAAGGGCCTGAAATCGAGCTGGCCTCCTGTTCAGAAGTCTCAGGGACTGCAAAGACTTCACCAACCTCTGGGTACCGCTCCTGGAACTGCTGTTTCAGTTGCCACAGAGAAGGGAACCGCGACCGACTCTGTCACCGACTCAGTCGCTGGCCCTGTGTCCTGAAGGCACGCAGACCGCACCGTCCGCATCTTGCACCGCAACCCTGGTCACACCGACGACGACGACTGACGCCGCCGCCACCGAGCTGCTGCTTGCACCGTAACCTGTGGACACCGCAGCCCGCACCGCCTCGCTTCACTTCGTTGGCCTGGTCTCACCGACACGGTCGCCGCTGGCTCGACACCCGTGACCGCCTCGTCACGCACAGCTGTCCGGATCGGCCAACGCTAATTCCCGCCAACCGGCTCTGTCCCCTGCACCGCAACCTGCCAGCACTGCATCGAGCACCGTCTCGCCCTGCACTGCAAGCCTTGGTCTCACCGACGCCGTCTGGACGATCGTCACCGAGCCACTGCCTGCACCGCATCGAGAGGACACTGCACCCTGCACCGCTTCCACTTTGCACCGCAACCTGCCAGCACCTCATCGAGCACTGTCTCACCCTGCACTGCAAGCCTTGGTCTCACCGACGCCGTCTGGACGATCGTCACCGAGCCGCTGCCTGCACCGCATCGAGAGGACACCGCACCCTGCACCGCTTCCACTTTGCACCGCAACCGCGACGGACGCCACGACCGGCTCGCACCTCCGTGTAAGCCACAACAAGAAAGGTACTGTTACCGAGTCTGTTCACGCTGTTGCTGGCCCGTACCGACGCGGTCAGCTGGAACTGCGAGACTCTGTTGTTTTCAGCATCGCGGTAGGCTCGGACCGAGCTACCGACTCGTACGAACTGTGTTTTCAACGTATTTTTGCAATTTAAAGACATCTTGCCAACTATCTCTTTTTAAAGTACTGTATTGTGGATTTTTATCGTTTTTGGTCTTGTCTTAAGTATATAAAAATATTGGATATTTTTCTAAACTGGTGTGGTGTCCTTTTGTAGTGCTTACACTGTATTACTGTTGGTTATGTGCAAATGCTTTACACACTGCCTCTAAGATAAGCCTGACTGCTCGTGCCAAGCTACCAAGGGGGTGAGCAGGGGTTATTTTAGGAGTGTAACTCCCTTATCCTGACTAGGAAGAAGGGTCCCTATTTGGACAAAGGTGCAAGCCCTTGCCAACTAGAGACCCCTATTTCTAACATTGGTTGTCAGCGGTGAGGATAGGACTTGTGTTTGCACTTGACTTACAGTGATTGGTGTGCACTACTACCATATCGCATTACGTACCACATACTGGTTCTTTTTTCTTTTTGGACCTATTTTTTGAGCTTGCCAGTTTTAAACTTGCTACTTCATCATGCCTGAAACTAGAGCATCATCAATTTCATCCATGGAAATAGCCTTTGAGGAGGATAGGTTGGAATCCTACAACGTAAAGGATTTGAAAGTGATTTGCTCAAATCTGGAAGTTCAGGTCAGAGGCCTCACCAGGAAGGTTGAGCTACAAAAGGCGCTGAGGGCCTGGGTAGCAGCCAGACATGCCAGTGGGCAATCTGGTGATCTCAGTGGAGAGGCGGAGGAGCCTGCTTCTAGGGTGGATGTGCTTTTTTTTGGGGGGGGGGGAACCCGCCAGGCCAGGCAGCAGAAGCTTGTCCCCAGAGGAGCTGGAGGACAGGCAGGAGGCAAGGAAGGTGGCAACTGAATTGGAGAAGATCAAACTAGCCATGGAGGAAAAAAGAATGTTGTTAGATTATGAGATCAGAATGAAGGAGCTGGATCAAAGGAGTAGACCCAGCTCAGATGGTGGCAGCAATTCATCAAGACAGGCAGACAGAATCGTACACATCCCCAAGAATGTGGACAGAGAGTTCAAAAAGGGGGATGACATACAGAGGTGGTTTCAGGGTTACGAGGCAGCGATACACATGAATGGGGTCCCTGAGAAGAATTGGGGAGCAGGATTGTGGCCTTTGTTTCCAGAGGAAGCCAGGGATACTTTGACAGCTTTGGGTAAGGGGCCTAACCTCACCTATGCTGATATGAAGGAAGCCCTTCTCACTAGGTATGGACTCACTCCTGAGAAGTACAGGGATCAGTTTAGGTCCAGTAAAAAGTCTGAGGCCAACACTTGGTTGGAATGTGTGGATATGTTCTGCAGGTCGCTGGATGGCTGGGTGAAGGGCAGTAATGTGACAGATTTTCAGGGGCTCTACAATTTGATTGCATGGGAGCACTTGTCTAGTCTATGTTTTGCAGATCTGCGCCAGCACCTAGTTGATAGTAAGCTAACTGACCCCAGGAAGCTTGCTATGGAGGCGGACCGCTGGGTGAGTACCAGGGTCCACAAGAAAGCGTTTGGGGAGACTCAGCCAAAGGTGGGCAGGGTCCCCAGCAGAAAAGTGGGGGGACAAGGGTAAAGCACAGGAGTTCTCTAAAGGGCCCCAAACTAGTACCCAGGGTAAAGGTTCCCATCCCCCGGGAGATAAGAAGAAAGGGGTCTCTACAGGAAAGCCTGCTGAGACCGGCCCCCGCAAGTGTTTTACATGTGACCAGGTGGGTCACTTGAAGGGGGACCCAAGGTGCCCAAAGGGGACACAGCCACCCACCGGTGGACAGACCAAGGTGTTGGCTAGTGTAGCGCTTGGGGAGGAGGGGTGCTCACAGGAGGGTGGGGATCCCGCAGAAATGACCCTCGTCTCACTAGGGGACAGTGAGATGGTCCCAGGAAACCAGGTGCCCCCTAACACAAAGAAATATAGCACCTGGGTGACCATCAATGGGAAAAGGGTAGAGGCTCTCAGAGATACTGGAGCCAGTGTGACCTCAGTCCGGTGTCACCTGGTCTCTGAGAAGCAGGTAGTCCCAGGGGCATTCCACCAAGTAGTTGCTGTGGACAACTCAGAGCGCCAGTGTATGGTGGCGCAGGTTCCCTTTGAGTGGGGGGGTCTCAGGTCCCTTGAGGGTGGTTGTGAGCCCTACCATGCCTGTAGATTGTATGCTAGGTAACGACCTGGAGCAGTCCTTATGGAAGGATGTGGAGGTCAGGTCTCACTTAGAGATGCTTGGGTTGCCAGAGTGGGCATGCGTGTCTACTCGGTCAATGGCAGCCAGAAAAGGTGATCAAGAGGACTTGGAGCCTGGAACAATGGCCCAAGTCCCTGCTAAGAGAAAGGGCAGGGGGCGCGGGAAACCTGCCCCTGAAGTTCCCATGGACCGGGAGGAGGCGGACCTCGAGGGGGACGCCCCGGTGCCTACAGGGGAGCAGGTAGCCGAACTGGGGACATCTCTGAGCTGACCCATTGGCAGCAAGAAGGGGGTCCCACCAGGGAGGAATTCTGCAAGGAGCAGAAAGAGTGCCCTACTCTGGAGGGTCTGCGCTGCGGCAGCAGGCTGCAGACCAGGCAGCCTGTGATCAGTCCGGGTCACATCTGATCTACTGGGAGTATGGGCTCCTATACAGTGAGCCTAAGGTTGCTGAGCCTGGGTCAGCCCGTGTGCTGGTGGTATCCCAGCGCTTCAGGACCTTCCTACTGGGTCTGGCTCATGACGTGCCTTTGGCAGGACATTTGGGGCAGGACAAGACCTTTGACAGGCTTGTCACCCACTTCTTTTGGCCCCAAATGCGAAGGCAGTCAGATGGACACTGCAGGTCTTGCCAAACTTGCCAGGCAAGTATCAAGAGTGGGAGGAAGGTCAAAGCTCCTCTCCAACCTTTTCCTGTTGTTGGAACACCGTTTAAAAGGGTAGGGATGGATATTGTGGGGCCACTGGATCCCAAGACAGCCATGGGCAACAGGGTACATCCTGGTCTTGGTGGACCATGCCACCCGGTACCCGGAGGCAATCCCTCTCAGGACAACGACAGCGCCAGTGGTGGGCCGGACGTTAATGGGGATCTTTTCCCGCGTGGGATTCCCCAGAGAGGTGGTTTCTGACAGGGGGACCAATTTCATATCCAAGTATATGACATCCCTGTGGAAGGAGTGTGGTGTGACCTACAAGTTCACCACTCCTTACCACCCACAAGGAAACGGTCTGGTGAAGAGATTCAACCAGACCTTGAAAGGCATTATTAAGGGTCTAACAGAACCCATGAGGCGTAAGTGGGACGTCCTCTTGCCATGCCTTCTCTTTGCATACCGGGAGGTGCCTCAGAAGTCTCTTGGGTACAGTCCCTTTGAGCTCCTGTATGGCCACCCTGTCAGAGGACCTCTGCGTTTGGTAAAGGAAGGCTGGGAGGCAGCTCCCAGGAAAACTCCCCAGGATGTGTTTAGTTACATGCTGGCCTTCAGAAACCAAACTGCCCACTTCAGGAAACTCGCTCAGGTGAACCTGGAAGCAAGCCAGGAAGAAATGAAGAGGTGGTATAACCAGAATGCCACTCTGGTCGAATTTCAACCTGGGCAAAAAGTGTGGGTCATGGCCCCAGTGGAACCTTGTGCCTTGCAGGACAAGTGGACTGGACCATTTGAGGTGGTGGAGCGCAAACGTAACGTCACCTATCTGGTGGATTTGCGGACTCCAAGGAACCCTTTGAGGGTCCTCCACGTGAACCGCCTCAAGCCCCACTTTGAGAGGTCCGAAGTGAGCATGCTCTTGGTGACAGATGATGGGGTGGAAGAGGAGAGTGAGCCTCTCCCTGACCTCCTGTCTACCAAGGAGCACGATGGGTCAGTAGAAGGTGTGATCCTCTCCCCTACACTGACTCCAGAGCAGCAGGGGGACTGTCGCCAGTTGTTGGGACAGTTCGCCCCACTGTTCTCTCTGACCCCAGGTGTTACTCACTGGTGTACCCATGACGTGGACACTGGTGACAGCCCTCCTGTAAAGCACAAAATTTACAGGTTGACTGACCGGGTCAGGGCCAGCATCAAGGAGGAGGTCTCTAAGATGTTGGCGTTAGGGGTGATTGAGCCCTCCAACAGTCCTTGGGCCAGCCCAGTGGTCTTGGTCCCAAAGGCTGCTGCACCCTGTGCCACTCCAGAACTGCGGTTTTGTGTGGACTACCGTGGGCTCAATGCCGTAACCAGGACTGACGCGCACCCCATCCCCAGAGCTGATGAGCTCATTGATCGGTTGGGAGCTGCCCGGTTCCTCAGCACGCTTGATTTAACGTCTGGGTACTGGCAGATTGCCTTAACCGATGGGGCAAAGGAGAGGTCAGCATTCTCAACCCCAGAAGGTCATTACCAGTTCCGGGTGATGCCCTTTGGGTTGAAGAATGCCTCTGCCACCTTTCAGAGGTTGGTCAACCAGGTGTTGGCTGGACTGGAGGATTTCAGTGCCGCCTACCTGGATGACATTGCTGTGTTCAGTTCCAGCTGGGAAGAACATTTACAGCACCTCGGTAAAGTGTTGAGGGCTCTGCAAGGGGCAGGCCTCACGATCAAGGCCAGTAAGTGCCAGATCGGGCAGGGTTCTGTGGTGTACTTGGGACACCAGGTAGGAAGCGGCCAGGTGGCTCCCCTACAACCCAAGATTGACACCATTCTGGCTTGGGAGCCCCCCAAGACCCAGACAGAGGTGAGAGCCTTCTTAGGTCTCACCGGCTACTATAGGAGATTTGTTAAGGGCTACGGCACCATCGTTGCCCCCTTAACAGAGCTGACTTCCAGGAAGCAGCCCAGGAAGGTGATCTGGACTGAGTCTTGCCAGAAGGCGTTTGATGCCCTGAAGGCAGCCATGTGCACGTCGCCCGTGCTCAAGGCACCCGTCTTCTCAAAGGAATTCGTCGTGCAGACTGACGCTTCAGAGCATGGTGTGGGAGCGGTGCTCTCACAACTGAACGAAGAGGGCCTAGACCAGCCTGTAGTCTTCCTTAGCAGGAGACTACTCCCCAGGGAACAGAGGTGGAGTGCCATAGAAAGGGAAGCTTTTGCTGTGGTCTGGGCGCTGAAGAAGCTGAGACCATACCTGTTTGGGACTCACTTCCGGGTTCAGACAGACCACAGGCCCCTCAGATGGTTGATGCAAATGAGGGGTGAGAATCCAAAACTGCTGAGGTGGTCCATCTCCCTACATGGAATGGACTTTACGGTGGAACACCGCCCTGGTACAGAACACGCCAACGCAGATGGTCTGTCCAGGTTCTTCCGCCTTAGTGAAGAGAACTCCCAGGAGGTTGGGTAGTTCTCCCTACTTTCAGCTGGAGGGGACATGTGTTAGACTTGGCATCTTTTGGCGTGTTTCCCCTGAGTTTTTGCTTTCTGACCTCCCGGTTTTGACTCTGTTTTTGCTGGTGTAATGATTCTGCGCACTTTTCCACTGCTGACCAGTGGTAAAGTGCAAGTGCTCCGGTGGTAAAATGTGTTATGGATTGGTCTTTCCATGATTGGCCTATTTGATTTATGTGTCAGTCCCTAGAGAAGTGCACTGCGAGTGCCAGGGCCCATAAATCAAATGCTGTTGGTGGGCTGCAGCACTGGATTGTGCCACCCACGCAAACAGCCATTAAAGTGTAACTCTGGCCTGCCATTGCAGAGCCTGTGTGCAGCTTCGGGCTGCCATGTCGACTTGGCAAGTGCACCCACTTGCCAGTCCCTAAACCTTCCCTTTTCTACATGTTAGTCACCCCTAAGGTAGGCCCAAGGTACCCCCCTGGGCAGAGTGCATTGTATGTGAAAGGTAGGACATGCCCTGGTGTGTGTGGCATGTCCTGATAGTGAATTACAGCCTACTTCGTTTTACACTATTGCAAGGCTACCTGTTCCCCATAGGCCAGAGTGGGCAGTTTGATTATAACATCTTATAATCCTAACTGACCCAGGGAACATGGTAGGAAGTCGAGTTTAGTATGCCTGAACTCAGAATGATAAAATACATCTTTTAGTGAAGATGGTTTTAACATTCTGTGTTTGAAAATACCACTTTTAGAAAGTAGGTATTTTCTTACCTAACCATCCAGCCTGCCTCTGCTAGCTTGTGTATTGTCTGTCTGGTTTGTGAGTGACAGGGGCTGGGGGAGACTCCAGGGGACAGGGTGAGTCAGCACAGGGCTGAATAGACCTATCTGCACATAGATGGATGGGAGAAGTAGCACCTGGGTCTGAATAGAGCTGTGCCTGCCTTCCACAATGCTGGCTCCACCTCCTGTGGTGCGTCTGATGACCCTGGCCTACACTGACAAAGGAAGAAGGTGCACACTGGCAGAATGCACCCAGAACTGGTTTGAACTAGGTACAGGACCCTCTGCCTTCAGAGGACAAAGGATTTGCTGGTATAAATATTGGGGCCCAGACCCCAAGACTTTAGAACTCGCTGGAATCAAGGAACCTGCCAAGAAGAAGAGCTGGAAGAGCTGCCAGGAGGAGTACTGCCCCTTTGCTGTGTTGTTGCTTTGTTCGGTTGGCCTGCAGCTGCTGCTTCTGCCTTGGGCAGTGAAAGGACTGGACTGAACTTTCTCTACTTGTGCTGAGTATCTCCAAGGGCCTGAAATCGAGCTGGCCTCCTGTTCAGAAGTCTCAGGGACTGCAAAGACTTCACCAACCTCTGGGTACCGCTCCTAGAGCTGCTGTTTCAGTTGCCACAGAGAAGGGAACCGCGACCGACTCTGTCACCGACTCCGTCGCTGGCCCTGTGTCCTGAAGGCACCGCAGACCGCACCGTCCGCATCTTGCACCGCAACCTTGGTCTCACCGACGACCGACGCCGCCGCCACCGAGCTGCTGCTTGCACCGTAACCTGTGGACACCGCAGCCCGCACCGCCTCGCTTCACTTCGCTGGCCTGGTCTCACCGACACGGTCGCCGCTGGCTCGACACCCGTGACCGCCTCGTCACGCACAGCTGTCCGGATCGACCAACGCTAATTCCCGCCAACCGGCTCTGTCGCCTGCACCGCAACCTGCCAGCACCGGTTCGAGCACCGTCTCGCCCTGCACCGCAAGCCTTGGTCTCACCGACGCCGTCTGGACGATCGTCACCGAGCCACTGCCTGCACCGCATCGAGAGGACACCGCACCCTGCACCGCTTCCACTTTGCACCGCAACCTGCCAGCACCGCATCGAGCACCGTCTCACCCTGCACCGCAAGACTTGGTCTCACCGACGCCGTCTGGACGATCGTCACCGATCCGCTGCCTGCACCGCATCGAGAGGACACCGCGCCCTGCACCGCTTCCACTTTGCACCGCAACCGCGACGGACGCCACAACTGGCTCGCACCTCCGTGTAAGCCACAGCAAGAAAGGTACTGTTACTGAGTCTGTTCATGCTGTTGCTGGCCCGTACCGATGCGGTCAGCTGGAACTGCGAGACTCTGTTGTTTTCAGCATCGCGGTAGGCTCGGACCGAGCTACCGACTTGTACGAACTGTGTTTTCAACGTATTTTTGCAATTTAAAGACATCTTGCGAACTATCTCTTTTTAAAGTACTGCATTGTGGATTTTTATCGTTTTTGGTCTTGTCTTAAGTATATAAATATAATGGATATTTTTCTAAACTGGTGTGGTGTCCTTTTGTAGTGCTTACACTGTATTACTGTTGGTTATGTGCAAATGCTTTACACACTGCCACTAAGATAAGCCTGACTGCTCGTGCCAAGCTACCAAGAGGGTGAGCGTAACTGAGTGTAACTCCCTTATCCTGACTAGGAAGAAGGGTCCCTATTTGGACAAAGGTGCAAGCCCTTGCCAACTAGAGACCCCCATTTATAACAGTTGGTTAAATAAATGTGGGAAAAGATTAATTACAGCTTTTAATTTTATCAACATGACTGCCAACAAAATGATAAAAGTACAGACATAGGGATAAAGAAATACTATGAAACTAGAAGGCGTCATAATCTATAACCCCATACTTTAAAATCCATCCAATCTCAAGAGACCATCACGCAAATCACCGCTTGTCCCTCAAAAGAAGAACAATATATTGAGTCAGTTGGGCAGCAAATCATTTATTCATATTTTATTAGAATAATTGACAGCTCAGGCAATGGATTTCACTCTGCATGAAGCGAGCTGTGTTAGACAACACGATGAAATGTTGCACACTTGCTGAAGGACAAGCAAGCTATCGCGACGGGAATATCTGACTGACTCCTGCAGTGTGGAGGTCCACTAGGGCGGGCTTCTTGACTCAGAGCCATACCTTCTGGTGCTCATAAACAAGTAATCTAGATTCCAGCTAGTAATTCTGTCTGCATGCAGTGAAGCTACATTGATGCTGTCCACCATGGATTCAATGCCGCCATCATAACCCTATCTCTAAACAGTCAAAAACCAGTCCATTTATGCAATCCTCAAATGTAACCACAGAAATTCACACTGCTGTGGAATCAGTGGTTTCCTACGGTCACGCCTGACCCTCTGAACAGGATACTTCATGCAGTGTCTGGTCTGGTCAGAGGACTGTATAGGTTTGATAAGATCCCCCATTGCTCTGAGTACTCCATTGACTCTCTCTGTCTACCTGGTTGGTTTTCACCACCTTGCAGCATCACCCTCAAGGCCATAAACTGAAGCATCCCTTCATACGCGCCCCGTTTGCCAGGAAAAACACAGAAGGTGCAAAAAGTATGTGCACAATTCAGATACTAGAGGCCTAATGTAGAGTAGGTTTGTATTGGAAAACCCTTCACTGTGTGGAGGAAATGATAATATGAGTGAATCCCTCAGCTGAATATCCTTCACCGTAGGGGTAGGATGGTGGAGATAAATCTGAAGGCTGATTCTCCTTTGTACTAAGCTCTTTCCGCCAGAAATTGGACGATTTTCTTCCAAGCTTCTCCTACCTTTCCTGTTGCAGGTCCCTCACCACTCAGATCTGCCATTTTCTAGTACACTTAATGAAACAATTCAACACACAACCCTTCAAGGAATATGTTTTCCTTCTGTAATAATCTATTGAGATATTGCTGACAATCAAAGAGACCCACCCCCACACACACATATTCCTCTGGTATCCCACACTCTTGCTCTGTGCTCCATTACTTTGTGGCTTCTTTTCCCTTCATCCTCCACAAGTGTTCCTAGCGTTTGTACAAGTGTTCCTTCATGCATACATAGAGGACACACAGATATATTGAGATGAGCAAACCAAGCATACCTTCCTCAGAAATGGAGGGTAAGGTGAATAACAAGATGAAAGAGTTTACGGTGAGAAAAGAAGTACCCTCAATTCCAGCATTTTACTGTGGATATGGCCTTGTAGGTCTTTGAAGAAATAAAAAAACAGCTCACCCACTTTGATGACAGGCCCATGGAACGTGCCTTAATATATGTATCTAATGAATGGGCCTATTCACAAAGGTAAATTTAGATCGGAACATAAGTTCACAACTGAACTTGGTGATTTTTAAAAAGCAATTCCTAGAATGCATAAATGTATTTACTATCTGAGATTTTTTTTACCACAAGTACAGAAAACTTTGTAATAATAAATCACTCATAAGGGGTGGGAACTGTGCTTTCCACGGTGGTTTGCCTTGGAAGTTTGTATGTTTCTGGGCAACCTCAGACCTCTTTTCACCCTGGAACTGGTCAAACATTTACTCCAGCAAAGGGCTGGAGTAACTAGCTTTCCATGTTTGGAAGGAGAACACCCACCTTCGGATTTGGTAGGGGTGCAAGGGAAGAGCTTCTTCAATGGGGGAAAAATGTTCTCTGGAGATAAAAAAAAAACATTGCATATGACTCTCCATTCCCCTGTTTTAAGTTCTCCAGCGTAGAAAACTCAGCACAGGGGTAATAGACACCTTTACAAAAGGTTACATGACCTCCCCAAAAGTACACCTGGAATCCTGCGCCTGCCACCTTCCTTTTTTGCCCTTTATGAATTGTTATTTCCTAACTATATGTCATGATCTTCCACAGCCCAAGGAACACGTGTACTTTTAAAGTAGGCTATAGAAAACCAAGATTCCGTTTCCTGTGTCTTCTTTTTGCTATTGTGTTGTGCACCGCCTGCACCAAAGCACAGCTCCCTATTGGCAAGTTTTGTATGATAACCTTGAAAAACAAACGAATATTTAATATTTATTTTGGTGCTATCACTTACATAAGGTATTTTAGGAAAACATATTTTTAATGTAAAATGTGTGAATGTTTACTTTTAATGCTTGTTAGACAGTATGACCACATACCTCAGATACAGCAGCTGCTCGGTCTGTATTTCTAGACCAGATGAGTAAAGAGGCAGAATGCACTAAGTAGGGAACAGGGAACTCATTTAAGCAGCCCTATAGACCTTTGCAAAAATGGATCTCTTAAGTTTCATTTATAAGGATGGTGATGCATCTTGCCTTATTTCTATTTAATGTGTTCTTCTCTTCTACAGTGAGACCTTGCAATTCAAAAACGTGCATTCATGGCTCTTGCACTTCGAATGACATGTGCATTTGTTACTATGGATTCAAAGGACCGACCTGTAATGAAGGTGAGAAGGAATGCATGAGTGGGACAGATTCACAGGGAATGTAATGAAAAGAAGCTGGTCGAGGCTCTGAACAAACAACTGATCTGTGTTGGTCTGTATCAGGAGGTCTGCCAACTAACCCCTGGAGTCACTCTGGGGTTCAGGGGTCAAGTGATGAAGGTCCAGTCCTTATCACCCAGGTAGAGGGCAGCAGGTAGCAGGTCAGCACAGCACATCAGGAGTCCAATAGGGAGCACTCCATAAGAGTGGCAGTCTTTCAGCAACACACCTGTCCTTCTTCCTGGCAGAATATCCAAAGTTCCAGAAGTGTACTGAGACAGCGTCATCTTTCTGCTTGCTGGTTTCCTCATGTCACCATGACCCTCTGAACAGGATACGTTATGTAGTGGCTGGTCTGGTCAGGGGACTGTATAAGTTTTAGAGGATCCCCATGAGAACTCCATTGACTCTTTATATCTACCTGCATGATTTTCAATGTTTGCTACATCAGCTTCAAGGCCATAAACTGAAGCACCCCTTCATATGCGCCTGCAACACCAACTCCAAAGTCTTAGCCAGGAAAAACACAGAATGTGCAAGAAGTATGTGCACAATTTAGATACTAGAGGCCTAATGTAGAGTAGGTTTATAATGGAAACCCTTCACTGTCAGCAGGAATTGATAATATGAGTAGAATTCCCAGCTGCATATCCTTCACCGTAGGGGTAGGATGGTGGAGGTAAATCTAAAGGTTGATTCTCCTTTTGTATTAAGCTCTTTCCGCTAGAAATTGGAACATTATCTTCCAGGCTTCTCCTACCTTTCCTGTTGCAACTCCATCACCACTAACATCCGCCATTTTCTACTACAATTAATGAAATAGTTCAACACACAACTCTTCAAGGAACATATTTTCATTCTGTAATCATCTATTTAGATATTGGTGCCAATCAAAGACACCCCCAACACACATATTCCTCTGGGATCCCACACTCTTGCTCTTTGCTCCATTGCTTTGTGGCTTGTTTTCACCTCCATCCTCTACAAGTGTTCCTACATACATACAAGATGAATGAGTTTACAGTGAGCAAAGAAGCACCATCAATTCCACGATTTTACTGTGGATATGGCCTTGTATGTCCTTGAAGAAATAAAAATACAGCTCACACCTTTGATGACAGGTCCATGGAATGTATTCAATGATAGGGATCTAAGAGTTCTATTTATTTATTTATTTGAAGCTTGTAGAGCGCACGGCTACCTCCAACGGAGGTGTCCCGGTGCTAGCAACGGATATAAAAGAGGTATGGGCAGATTACCGCATGCTACAGGTGCTAAGGAAGGCCAAAAAGCCAAGTCTTTAGGAATTTCCGGAATACAGATTCTGAGTTGGCCTTCCTAATATATTTGGGCATGGAGTTCCAAAGAGAAGCAGTTCTCACGGTAAATGACCGGCCACCCAGCCTGGCTTTTGCAAAGCGGGGAGTGACTAGGAGTTCTTGATGATTGGACCTCAGGACCCTCGTCTGATGGTATTTATGGAGTCTCTTCATCAGATATTGAGGGCTAGTATCTCTGACTGCTCTATATGCGAGAGTCAGAGCCTTAAATTCTATCCTCCTTTTAACTGGCAGCCAGTGCAGGCTGTGCAGGTGGGGGGATATGTGGTGTCGTGGCGGGACATTTCTGATGAGCCTGGCGGCTGCATTCTGTATAGTTTGTAGTTTCCTGATCAGGTAAGCTGGCAAAGCCGAGTACAAACTATTTGCGTAGTCCAGCTGAGACGTGATTAATGCATGGACCACCGTTTTCCTACAGTCCATGGGTATGAGATGAAGAAATCCCCGTAAGGACTTCATTTTCCAAAAACACGACGAAGAGACATGGCTTATCTGGGTCTTGCATGAGAGGGTAGAGTCAAATTTGAACCCCAAGTTCCTAGCAGAGGAGACAGGTTGAGGGGGAGGATTAAGCTCTGACGGCCACCATAAGTCAGATTGTAGAGGGGATGGCTGATTGAAGAACAGAACCTCCGTTTTATCAGTGTTCAGCCTCAGACAGTTGTCAGTCATCCAAGCTGAGATGTCAATCAAGCACTGTTTAAAGTTGGTAAATGCTGCCTCAGAGTGATCCCTGAAGGAGAACACAAGCTGGGTATCATCAGCGTATGAGACAACACTTACACCGTGCTGCTCTACTAGTGGGGCAAGAGGGGCAAGATAAATATTAAAAAGAGTCGGGCTTAAGGCCGAGCCCTGAGGGACTCCACAGACCAGGGGGGAGGGGATGAGATGGGGGGATGCAGCAGTATTTTCTGGGACCTGCCTTCAAGAAAGGAGCTGAACCAAGATAAGGTGGTCCCCATCACTCCCAGCTGCCTGAGCCTGTCCAGAAGGATCTTATGTGACACCGTATCAAACGCTGCAGACAGATCGAGCAGCACCAGCATTGCACCGTGACCCTTGTCCAAGGTCTCCCGGAATGTCTCAGCTACTTCAAGCAGCGCTGTCTCTGTGCTGTACCCTGACCTAAAGTCAGACTGGGAGTCATGGAGTAGTTGGTTGGACACTAGGAATTCAGATAACTGTTTCTGCACTTCCTTCTCGAGGATCTTAGCTGGTGCTGGCAGGAGGGAGATGGGCCTAAAGTTTTTCAATTCTGCCGGGTCTGCATCCTCTTTCTTGAGGATGGGTAGGACGAGTGCAGTTTTCCAGATAGAAGGATAAATGCCTGCTTTCAGAGATGAGTTCAAAAGTATGTTTAGGGAGGGGTTGAGTAGTGGGGCCAGTAGTTTAAAAAACCTAGCTGGACAGGGATCAATTGGAGATCCGGATTTCGAAAGGTAATCGATCGTAAACATAAGCTCACAATTGAATTTACTTTTTTAATCCTCCCAGGATCCACAAAGTGATTCCCGGCAGGCATAAAAGCATTTAATATTAAAGTGTTTTCTGCTACAATTGCGGAGAAATTCACAATAATAAATCACTCTCATGGGTTGGAACTGGGTGTTCCAACATGTGGTCTGACATTGAAATTTGTATGTTTCTGGGAATTCCTGGACGTCTCTCTGATCCTTTCCTACCCTGCAAATGGTCAGACAATTACTCTAGCCATGGCTGGAGTAACTCTCTTTCCATGTTGTCAGGGAGAATAATCACTCCCAGAATTGATGACTGTGTGAGGGAAAGGCTTATCTTCAATGATTAAGGCTCAGGAAACTCATTTAAACAGCCCTATAGTCCTTTGTGAGAATAGATGCCTTAAGTTTATTTTACAGGGATGGTGACGTGTTTTGTCTTGTTTCAATTTAATGTGTTCTTCTTTTCTCCAGTGCTATCTTGCAGTTCAAAAACTTGCATTTATGGCGTTTGCTCTTTGAATGACACCTGCACTTGTAACCATGGATTCAAAGGACCAACCTGTAATGAAGGTGAGAAGAAATGCGCGAATGGGACAGATTCACAGTGAATGCAATGAAAAGAAGCTGGTTGATTCTCCGCACAAAAAATTGATCTGTGTTGGTCTGCGTCACTAACATGGTTATTTCTTTAACATCAGTGGTTCCTTTTCTTAGCATATACAATGTGACTCACTAACTCCTACAGAAAGTGTCATTTCCTGTTACAAATTAAAAACTCTACTTCCTCTACATTTACGAACATACACATCAGATATACCACATGTAGCCTCTATTTCTCTTGAAAACTCTCCTCCACCAGTCAGGTATCAAACAGGTCTACAGCATCTCAGTCATCTGTCTCAATTCCTGTTTACCCCACCAGAAATCTCATTCCGCTTTTTTCATTCAGTTTCTATCCTCCCTCGATCTCACTAACCATATTTCTGGATTTGGGGATGTGCACAAGGGGAGACTGGATCTGTCTGAGCACTCCCAGTTCAATTTGGTATTGACTAAGTGGCTGCACCTTGCTTTTTGTACTAATAATTTAATTTGTTCAATGTTTGCTTGCACACTCCTGGAGGTGAATGTTCCCTAATTTTTATGACCCTATTCTCAATCCAACTGAGGAAATTCTTGGCACCCAGCTCATACTTTCCCTCTCCAAAGACATGGACACCAGTAGAGCGAACTTCCAGAACGCCATGACTGACATCACCCACTGGATGAGAACCCTCTGCCTCAAACTCAACTCCGACAAAACCAAAGTTTTTCTCTTCAGAAGTCCCCCCTCCCTGTGGGACAACTCCTGGTGGCCCTCGGATCAGCACCCACCCCCACCACCCACGCCCGCAACCTCAGTATCATCCTCAACAGCGAGCTCTCCATGAGGCAACAGGTCAACTATGTGACCTCAACCTGCTTCAACATCCTCAGAATGCTCCAGAAGGTCTTCAGATAGCTCGCAACTGACACCAGAAGAACCGTCACACAAGTCCTCATCACCAGTCGTCTTGACTACAGGAACGCCCTCTATGCCAGAACCACCACCCTCCTCCTCAAGCGCCTCTGGACTATCCAGAACGCAGCAGCAAGAGTCATCCTGGACCTGCCTAGACGATCCCACATAACCCCCCACCTCTGCACCGCAGCTTGCACTGGCTCCCCGTCAATGAGAGATGCCACTTCAAACTACTCACCCACACCTACAAGACCCTCTAAAACACAGGTCCAGAATACCTGAACAACTGCCTGACTGTCCACCAGCCCACCAGCCTCCTGCAGTCTGCCTCTCTGGCCCTCGCCACCGTCCCCCGCATACATCGCACCTGAGCCGGAGGACGCGCCTTTTCCCAGCTCGCTGCCAAGACCTGGAATGGCCATCCTATCCACTTACGAACCTCCACCTCCCACGCAAAATTCAGGAGAGGCCACAAGACTCGGTTGTTCAAATAGCCCATCTCACACAGCACCTGGATACCCCCCGAGGTGATTAGCGTGCTCTACAAATGCTGATTGATTGATTGATTGTCCTGACATGTGATCTCAACATAGAAGCATAAGAAAACACAAACAGGCATCCAATGAGATGCTGCAGCACCCTGTGTGTTGAGTTCATTTGCTAGTACAATCTCCAGGTCCAAAGGAGGGAGAAAGAATGTAGAGTGTCAATCACCATGGGGAGACACTGTTCTTAAATTTTGCAAATCACGCCACTGTGGATGTCTAGCGCTGATGGACTTCTTTATGAAGACTCAACATTTGGCCTACATTCTCTCCCGTGAACTGGTGCTGTCTGCAATTGCACCTACCCTTATGTGGAAGTTCACCTTCCAATCACCAGGAAATCCATTTTCGTACCATCATGGGGTGGTGGGTGAAACAAGAAATGCTGAGCAGCGCACCACACTTTTTTATTACTCCTTACACATGCTTCTCCGTTCTGCACTACACCAGATATCCCTGATAGCATGCTCTGTGCTGCATTTCATATTACAATCCCAGGTATATTCTTCTTCCTACTGCTTATCTTTATCTTTTCCTTACACAAAATTGCATTACTGTACATTTAATTTTCTGACTATGAGCAGCATCTAAAAATATGCCTAATCTTCTATAAAACTGTCCCCAAGCTCCTACCTTTTCTCATCTGCAGTCTAAAAACTGTCTTTTAGAGCACATCCTTCATTGCAGACTACTTCTGTGGGATCACGGCCAGTAGTGCAATACCTGGCCCTGTTATTAGTATGACTCTGCTTCCATGGTGCACGTCAGCGGAGAAGGGAAATGGTCTGAAACCATGCAGCACCAACCTGACACTGACACCACCTTGCCTGCTCTAGAAGCAAACATGCCAGAAAAAAGAACTCTAAAGTGCCCATGCCGAGCTGGCTGTTTTTGAAAAGAAACTGGCCCTTACAGATCGCAGAGTGTCAGACTTGGAACAGAAGTGAGTATCAACCCTGGACTGGGTACATGAAATATGGGCCTTGCAACAGAGGTTTTGATGTCCTTAGGACTACATCAGGAGGGGAAATAGTCGAGTCTTTAGCATCCTGGAAAAAGAGGAAGGAGACAACGTGCAGGAATTCTTGAAATGATGGCTGCAGAGTATTTTATTTGACCATCCCCTGGAGTTCCAAAGAGTGCACTGAACCTGTGTCCAGTGACTAACTAATCAGGATACATGTATACATATAATTGTATGCTTGTTGCACTATGGTTAAGCAAGGTTGATTCTTCAAACGGTCAATCAACACGGTCATTACCAATATTGACGTCATAAAATCTCCATCGTTATTAACAGGGTTTAGAGAGTTTTTAACGGAAACTAATGTCCTAAAGAAGAGGGCATATTAGCAAGAACGGCGTTAAAATTATCGCCGCTTTAGCGGCAGGAAACTGCCGCTAAAGCGGCGATAATGGAGCTTGATAATATGCCCTTGAGAATTCCAGTAGAAGCCCAGGATCACAGCAGAACATGGGCTTCTATTGGTATTCTCAAGGGCATATTATCAAGCCCATTATCGCCGCTTTAGCAGCAGTTTCCTGCCGCTAAAGCGGCGATCATTTTAACACCGTTCTTGCTAATATGCCCCGAAATTTCTTGCATTATGTCCTCAAATTAAACAGAAAGATTAGTGGTTCCTGTTGGACTTGGCCCTTTTTGCAGGGTCATCTCTGAACTTTTTGCCTTCCTCCTGTATTGTTTCTGACCTGTTTTTGTTGGTTTTAGGACTCTGGGCACTTTGCCACTGCTGATCAGTGTCAAAGTGCAAGGGCTCCCTGTCTAAAGTGTTATGGTAATTGGTTGTCCATAATTGGTATGTTTGTCTTACTAGTAAAATCCCTAGTAAAGTGCACTATGTGTGCCAGGGCTGGTAATGCAAATGCTACTAGTGGGCCTGCAGCACTAATTGTGCCACCCACATAAGTAGCCCTAAAGAGAGATCTCAGGCCTGCCACTGCAGTGCCTGCGCGCAGTTTGTTAACTGCCTTGTTGTCCTGACAAGTGCACCCACTTGACAGGCCTTACCCTTCCCTTTTTTTATGCACATCAGACACACCTATATTAGGCCCAAGGTACCCCCCTAGGCAGGGTGCAGTGTATGTGAAAGGTAGGACATGTACTGAGGTGTGTACCATGTCCTGACAGTGAAATACTGCCAATTTCGTTTTTCACTGTTGCAAGGCCATCTTGCTCATAGGACAAAATGGGGAATGCTGTGTAACATGTTTCCAGCATATCTTCCCATCGGCATAAGATGGAGAGATTGAGTTTAGTGTGTCTGAACTCAGAATTTAATAACACATCTTTTTGTGAAGATGGTTTTTAAATTGTGTGTTTAGAAACCACGCTTTTAGAAGTGGCTGGTTTCTTGTCCTAACCATCCTGCATGCCTCTGCCTGGTTGTGTATTGACTGTCTGGATTTGGATGTGACAGGGTCTGGGAAGTGTCCTGACCCCAGGGAGGAGTAGGTGAGACAGCAACAGGCTGGCCTGCATTTGGTGTGGTGGGAAGAGTAGCCCCCTGGATGTGAAGAGGGCTGTGCTGCTGCCACAAAAGGATGGCTCCACCTCCCGCAGAGCGTCTGAGGCCCAGACCCTCACTATCAAAGGAAGAGGGTGTGCACTGGCAGGAAGACACCCAGGTCTGGTTTGGACCGGGCTCAGAGCCCCCTGAACACAAAGACTTCAAAGGCATTTAGGGGTATAAATGCGAGAGCTGAAACCCCTGAACTCAAGACTGAAAAAGGATTGAAACTACTTCGTGATCAAGAGGAACCTCTGCCAAAGAAGAACAGCTGAAGAGACTGAAGAGAAGGACTGCCCTTGCTGTGTGTTCTGGGGCTGGCCTGCAGTTTGCTGATTTGACTAAGGAGAGGACAAGGGACTTTGCTGTGTGCTGAGTCCCCCTGCTTCAAAGGACTTTGCTGTGTGCTGTGTCCTGAAGTAACTTGTCTCCAAGGGCCCGAGGAGAGCTGGTCCCCTGTTGTGGAAACTCAGAACATCAAAGTTTCCAACCGTGTCTCAGTGACGCTTGGTGCGTGTGCTTTTGCACGCCTGAGACTGCCGTGTGGTCTGTGGTGCTGTTTACGAGGTGCCCCATGACCGCATTGCCCCCGCAGCGTGAAACATCGTCCACGCTGCTGCATTGCTGTTTGTGGCCCGAGCCGTCATCGTAACTGAGGCTGTGAGTAAGGATCGCCGCGCCGGCCCGAGCCGCAACGTGCTAAAGGATTTCTTGAAGCTAAGGAATCCTGCAAGGTGAAAGGGATCGTGATCGTTGTTCGCCAAGAGGAATCTGCCGAAGATCGTCAACGAAGGAGAAGGCAGCGCCGTAACCCGTCCGGCTACAGCGTCGCCTAGCAACGGAGCTGCAACGTCATCGGGACTGCCCAGCAGGACATCCGACGAGCGGGGAGAGAGAAAGAGCGAGGCAGCGCACCCCCCAGGTAAGGCTTGGACTCCGGTCGGGAGCCGTAAGCGTGTGTGGCCTGGGGAGGCGTGCAGGAGGAGTACAGGAGTGCTCCGATCTCTCTCCCGCTGCACCGCGTTAGACGCGCTGACTCCCCGAGCGACCCGTACCTGCCCAGCAGTACCGGGCCGCCCCTTTAAGCTTACGACCGTTGTCTCTGTTGTTGGGGCCTAGTGGTGCCCGAGCTGACAGCGCAGATTGGCTTATAGCATTATTCCTTGCATTACGAACTGCCTTATTCTTGCACTAAGAACTGCCTTATTCTTGCATTAAGAATTGCATTATTCTTGCATTACGAACCACATTATTCTTGCATTACGAACTGCATTATTCCTGCGTTACGAACTGCATTAGTGCTTGCATTAAGGACTATCTTATTTCTACATTACGAACTGCATTACGAACTGCATAGCATTGCATTAGGACTGCATTAGATCATCGTGAACTGCTCATTAATACCGCAAGGACCTACAAGTGATTGTTGGCCTAATAACCGGCAAAGTGAAATATTACCAATACGCATATGTTGGATTTCTATCGTTTGGTCTCATCGCATTTCTTTTGATAAAGATAGCACTATTTTTTATAAAATCAGTGTGGTGTCTATTTGTGGTGTTCTCACTGTGTTACTGGAGTGTGGTTGCAAATACTTTACACATTGCCTTGGAGATAAGCCTGGTTGCTCGTGCCAAGCTACCGGAGGGTGAGCAGGGGTTATCTAAGAGTGTGTCCCTCTTTTCCCTGACTAGAAGCAAGGGTCCCTATTTGGACTAAGGTACCTACCTCAGCCAACTAGAGACCCCTCGTTTTAACAGTTCCTAACATGATGATCATTACAGCAGAAGGAAGAACAAAAAACATACCAAGATCCTGATGAACATGAAAGATTTCTAGGGACACTGGAAACCTAAAGCATTGATTCAGCTCCTCTCTCTGTGCATGAATATGCTAACCCGCAAATGCCCCCTTGGACCGCTGAAGTTGATACCCTATAGAAAACATAAGCCTGGCCTCCACTCAGACAGAACTAAAGGTGCCACATCTATGACAACCCATGACCTGTTGCATGGAGAGTGAGACAAGTCAAGGTGCCCCGTGAAGGCCAAGAACACAGAAATGGATCATTAACTCCAAAATGACTAATGACTAGGTCATGCTGGAAGGGAAACATCGTTTACATCGAATGCGCTACAACGCATTCCATTACAATGCGATTGTTACAACGATCGTGTTGTTACAACGTGAACCATTACATCGCAAGTCGTTTCAATGACTTGCTGTAGGGGGCGCGCTGGTGTTGGATTTACAATCCAACACCTTCCCTGCTGTTGCACAATCTGGAGTAGGAATAGTAAATTATACTATTCCTAAGTCCAGCATGCCCCCTACAGCAAGTCGTTGTAATGACTTGCGATGTAATGGTTCGCGTTGTAACAACGCGGTCGTTGTAATGACCTCATTGTAATCGAATGCGTTGTAGCGCATTCGTTGTAAAGAGATATATTCTTGCTGGAACAGCTTAGCGCCAACACTGACGGAATTGGATTCTCTTTCAACCCAAATTCCTAAATCATCTTCTTGGAAACTAACTCACAGGTTATATTTATCAGTGAAGCTGGGTGATGCATCCCCAGAGCAAGTAGCCCACCAAGTAAATGTTGTTAATTGATAGGTACCAAATCCCATCTTTGACCAGCAACAGTATTGTGTTGATTCCTCACATCACCGAAAACATAAAACCAAATACACAGTTCTGGAGGACTGATGGATACAATCCACCTAGCCAATAGTAGTAGGTAATGGTAGAGCCTACTGTGATCAAGTATCTGGAGTGTCCGAAAGGCCAGTGTCACTGCGAGGTGTAGAGGACTAGGTTTTGTGATGATGGCGAGTATGCACCCCAAGGGCGCTCTTGTTATCTTGGTCGGCCTCAGAGGGAGACAGGAAAATAGTTACCCTACCATTATGTTTGCATCAGAGGCGAGCAGGATATAGCATGGTATAAGGTTCATTATGATTACGTAGATGGGCTTTTGCCTCCTGGAATGTGTGAGAGCCTCCTGCACTCTCAGGGTAAAGTCTGGGAACATTGAGAGTTTAGATTGAAACTCTGGTAAGAAAGGGCACCCCTCTATGGGGCACAGTGTCCCGATCATGATAGTTCAGTAACCTAATGATGATGGGATGCTGAGGGGTACCAGATACAGGGCGGCGGCCCAGTGAGCAATGAGCACGCCCTACAAGGAAGTATTTAGATAAGGAATCAGCGCAAATAGTTCACACAGCAACTTTTCTGTGACTGTTTCCAACTTACAAGTGTTGGTAGATTCTACGATGCCCACCAGATGCAAGTTATACCTTCTAGAGCAGGCCTCCAAGTCTTCATTCTTAGCTGCTACATTAAGGAGTTCAGTGTGGAGCTTCTGATAATTAGATGTCAATGTGACTTAAACCGCTTCCAGTGAGGATTGCTGTGTTCTATGTCAGTTGTTCACTTTTCCTGTCTAGCAAGACGAGATTTCAATTTGTCCAGGTGGCAAGTCAAATGATCAATTTTAGTGTATACACATTGTAGACTAGCACTCATTTGAAGCAGCAAGGTGTGAATGGCAAGTTCATTGGAGATGTTTTCGGCATTTCCCATCTCACCCTGGTCATCTTCAATATTGCGGGATGTGCCCTTACGGTGTTCAAACCCTAGCTTGGGTTGCTTTGGGTCAGTTTTACCCATGGTTGGGGAGGGTGTATGTGAAACAAATTCCCCAGTCAGCTTAGGCAGGGCACCCCCAGTCAGACAGTACAGCACTTAACTGGCAAGCAAAAAGCAGACACACCAAGGCGGCAAGGAGGTCAGTGTCACAGACCAGTAAACAGTTGTAAAAATGGTAGAGGCTAGTGGCACACTCTGCAGCAATGAGACGCCCTCAGCAATATCCTAAGGGATCACCATCCAACCAGCGACCCAGGAGAGGTGTGGTGCAGCGGCCAGAGGGGCTGACTCCAGAGTGTAGGGGATCACAGTTCGATACCCGGCGCTGGCAGCAGCTCAGCCTCATGTGACTCTGCGCAATTGCTCACTTAATGTCCCCGATGGCCCCAGTGCCTTGAAACTTTAAGGGGTGATATATTTGTGCT
Organism: Calotriton arnoldi; assembly: GCA_963921515.1. NCBI lineage: Eukaryota > Metazoa > Chordata > Amphibia > Caudata > Salamandridae > Calotriton > Calotriton arnoldi. The sequence goes on from CAWUFW010010210.1 coordinate 413,588, forward strand.
TTACAAGTATGGATTATTATTATATTATATTATTATTACTTAAGTCAAGTCCACCGCTGGGCTGGTCATATACTCCAATGTAGGTAGGCCACCAGAGAATGTGGTCACAGGGAATAAGCAGGAGTCTTTAGTCGTTCAGTTATCAGACGTGTGCCCCTCAAGATCCACCCACTCTGCCACCTCCTCCCGTCAAGCAGGCCAGGGGATGTGCGGTCTCCGTAGTGAGTGGACACCACAGACCCGAGGACCGGCAAGCAGAAGAATGGGCGCACAAGTAGGAGCAGCTCAGGTGGGTACTACAGCAAGCAGTAGGGTGGCACCCACAGGCGCAGAACTGACATGTTCAGTCCAATATTACTAAATGTAATGCATGAATTTGGGGAATACTTGGGACTCCGAGGTAATAGAGGAAAGACAGCCCTCTTTCCCCTGGGCAACTGCGGGGCTTATCATTTCCCCAGTTGCCGGACGTAGGGATACCATGGCAGACAGATAGAGTTAAATATTTGAGAATTCGCATTACCCACGGAGCACAAATGACGTATGATTTAAATGTGAGGTGGGTGATCGCGAATCTGCCACCTTCTTTAGCATTTTGGAACATGCTGAAATTGTCCCTGATGGTGAAAATATCTCTCATAAAGATGGTGGTCCTACCTCGATGTTTGTATGTGCTGTAGGGTGCCATGTCCGAGATACCGCTTGCTAGTGGAGCTCCTTTGGACTGGTAGACGCAGCAGGGTGAGCCTTAGAACACTCCAGAGAGAATGGGATAAGGGCAGGATGGAAGTCCCCGACCTGGAACTTTATTATTTAGCAGCAAATTTGCGGCATGTGATCCACTGACTGGATGGGGAACATAATTGGGAAAGGGCCTTATTAGATGGCACTCATGATGGCCACCAGCTCAGTGTGTTGCTGATGCGTGGTGGAGTTCTGCCTGAGGTGTTTCCGCATCTGATCCGTCCAATGGGCCGGTTGTGGGAGTGGGCAGTGTGGTGAAGTGAGCCAGTTTAAACAGATGTCTGGAACGATGGCAGTAGACCTGTGGCAGGAGGGAGGGTGCAGTATGTTGTCGGATTTGTACCCAGTGGGTCACTTTGTTACCCTGACGGATGCAATGGAGAGGTTTGAGCTGGTAAAAGATAAATTTCTCCAATACGCCAAAATAGCAGCCACTGCCCTCCCAGAGGCTGAGCCCTTTCAGACTTTGGTGACACTTCTTTCTATGGCAGAGGGACTCCAGTTCACTACACACCTCGAACGCGCGCTCCGCACTGAAAGGCGTTTTGACACCACTTTACGCAATCTTCAAGCGATGACGGGCTGGGAGTTCATGCGTACAATTAAACAGTGTGTGATGGGCCTCCTCCCCAATAACCCACAGAAAAAACTGAGCCACTGTTTTACAATGGTGGGGTTAATAGTCGCTAAAAGGTGCATAGCAATCGGCTGGATGTGCCCTAGACTCCCCCCCCCCCCCAAACAAGAGGACTGGTACAGAGATTTACTCGAATGGGCTGGAGCGCAAGGAGGCACATATGAGGCAAACCTGTAAATATGAGAGGGTGACAGATGGCGTACTCTCCTTGGGGATTATGGTGCAAGCAGTGCTGAAATCTCCCAGAGTGGCTCCGTCAGAGGCGACAGACCGAGACGATGCGTTGATAGTTGGGGCGGGCAAACAGAGCGGCTCAGAGGCACGACCGGAGGGTCTTACGGTGCCAATGTGACCTTCTCACGACATACACAGAGAACCATGAAAGTCCCAATATTTGCAGTTTAGTAGGCGGATGGAAGCAGGGGGGTTGGAGAAGCAGGGTGTATGTTAGAAGTGTTAATGAGTATAACAGGATAAACCTTTGATTTCTGTTTCTTTCTATTCAAGAGGATGCTGCATTCAGATGGGCTATTCAGCCTCCTTCCCTCTTGATTTAAGACTAAACGTTGTCACTGTGAGATCAATATTGAGCCTGCAGTTCGTGGGGGGAGGAGCAGGAGGGAGTTAAGAGTGTAATGCTTCACAGTATGTCAGCAAGATAAAAAATTACACAGTTGTGTAATGCTCCTTTGACGATGCTCATGCTTGTTTTTCTTTTTGCAACTTGAAATGACAATAAAGAAATATACACACAAAACAAAAGTTTCGAGTAGCAACATACGAAGGGTACAACTGTAAAGGAGCTGAAACGGAAACCGCATCCCAAAAGTAAAGAACCAGATTTAAGCCCACTGAGGGATTACAAAGTGAGTTTGAGTAAAAAGGGTGGCCGGGCCTTTAAGAACACGCATGGCAGCAGGGGATTTCAATAGGGATGGCTAGTCTGGCAGACAATGAAAAGCAGACAAGGTGGATAAATAACCATTTACAGTGGCAACGGCACATCTTCTGTGAGCAAGGGAAAAGACAAATTGCAGCACTTGAGATAGTTTGGCCTGAAAGGGATCCACGCCATTGTCCGCACACTATGCTACAATGATGCGCAGGATAATCAAACTTAGTAGAAGGGTGATGCTCAAACAAGGTGAAGCCTACCACCTCCACTGGCAGCTGTAAGAAGCTGAGTTGTCCACACTCAATCTTCAAGCAGGTAGGTGGAGGTGTCAAAGACAAGGCTGCAGAACCCTCCCCCTGACTGGGAGAGAAGGGGGAGTGGAAGGGGAAGTGGGGAACATATAGAGAAGCACAGGAAGTCTGAATACCACACCCTTCTCGGCCAATCAGGGGCAATGGGAATGATTTGGGCCCTATCTTGGCAAACCTTCCTGAGAGCTTGAGAAACCTTGGGTATGGAGAGGATACGCAATGCAGCTTAAAGTTTCACCTCAACCGAAACTCATCCCAAGGCTCCACTCAATGGGTACTGGAGGGCAAAGAACTTCTGGCACTGAGCAATTTCTGAGTAGGCGAATAAGTCCCCCTGAGGTGTGCCCCACTCGGCAAATATTTCCTGGACTTCCTCCGGCAGAAAACGCCACTCAAGATTGACAAGGTGATGCCTGCTGAGGCTGTTGGCTCTGACACTCAGAGCAAGATGATTGGCGGTGAGCCAGACCCCTTCGTGGTGAGCCCAGGACCACAGTCTTATCGCTTCCAGACAAAGGAGGTGAGACCATACTTCCTCATCATCTGCCAAGCATGGCGCCTTACTGTCACAGAGGTAGACATGTCTCAGGTGACAGATACTTTGTTGTCTGGCCCAGATTTGATGCAATTCCAGGAGACATTCTGTCCATCGTCAATTATTTCCTTGAAATGGTCTTTCATGTTGGCAGGAGCATGAGGGAGAAACATTTGGGGCATGTCCCACAAGGGGGGGAGGGGTGTAAGGAGCAGGCAGTTGGCTTTCAGAGACTTCAAGGCCATACTCACTACAGAAAAGGCCATCTTGTCCTAGGCCTTCAACCGTTTTGACACCCTATTGGAAGAGGCTGTTGAGAAGGCACCTCATTACTGGGTCCCTGAACAGGAAGCTCTCTGGCTAAGGGTGTGTAGAAAGGAAGGTGAGATCAACAGAAGTGGACCAACGAAGGCAGGCAACAAGCCGATTGACCGCTTGAGCAAAAGATGGCTTTGACTATGGTGCAATGACAGGTTCCAGTAGTGCGTCATTGAAGGGGAGAAGGGGTTCCAAAGAATCCAGTGAGGGCAGGAGCACCTCAGTGGGGACATTCGTCTAAGTTTCTGTCATTGGCAATTGCAGCTCTAACACCTCTGTGGCCTTTAGCATGATTTTCTGTAGAGATACAACTTCTGGCATTGGTGGTCCAGTGGGTAAGTCCATAGCCAGCTCTGGTGAGGTATCTAAACCACTGGCTGAAGACAGGCCTTGAAATTCAAGATGGTCCTGATCTTGGTCAGCACCAGAGAAATAATTCACAGGGGCAGAATCCATGCCCAGTAAATCATGGAAGCAAGATCTATAACCCCTCTCTTCAAGTAACATTTGGGCCTTTTTGCAGGAGTGAATTTGAGGCTTGATTTATTTTTATTTATTTTGATAGCATGAACTTGACACTTGCGGGTATCAGAACGCTTTACAGATTTACAGAGAGCCGCACAGTGAAAGTAATACAATCAATATCAATGTATAGGTGTCAACCAGGGAAGGGAGGGAATGCTTTACAGGTTCGTGGAGTAGAGGGGAAATATCAATAGTGGCCATACGTAGCATTAAGTAATAACTATAGGAATAGGCATGTTGCAGGCCATTGGCCCTGTGTCTGAAGCTGGAGGTGTGAACGTGGAGGGCGTGGAGGCGGGAGTAGGGAGTGGGGATAGCACCGAGAAGTGGAGTGCTGGGTCAAAGCAATGAGATGGATTTATAGAAAAAGGTGGTGTGGCTCCTAAGGAAGTCGGCTAGAAAGCCATGAAGAGTGCATAATCAATGGAGCTGTTGAGCTCTGAGTTGCTTCGGATGGCGTCAAAGGATTTGTGAAGATTGAGTACATCACGGTGAGGAATGCAATCATGTCTGATCCTGAAGTATGGAACTCATGAAAGCCCAAAGTTGGTCTCGGACGCTCAAAAGATGGCTGTGTGGGTGCTGAAGACTCTGGTAAAGGAGGTCTGTCTGGTGCAGGCCCCACAGAAGTGGTGCGGCTGTATGGAGGCTCTATCGGCTTTAAGTCAGCAAGCTCCGGTTCCAACGACAAAGATCCTGTGGGAGATGGAAAGAGATGAGGAGGCCTACCTTTTGAGCTCCTTTTCTCCTTCTTTCTGTGCTTTCTCTTCTTGGATGAAGATGAAGATGGAGAGTGGGAACAGCACCCGGAGCACTTTTGGTTTCGAAGGTCATCCTTTGCTGGGGCCATAGAGAGATTGGCCTACCACTCCTTGATGGCCTTGGAATGCATGCTGAGGCACGAGGAGCTGGACTTTGAGTCGTGGTCAGACCTCAAGCACCACAGGCAAACAACATGGGGTCCGTAATGGACATCTGCTCCACACAATGCCTCAAGGGTTTAAAACCAGACTTCTTGGGAGGAGTCATGGTACTATGCATTAAATTTGTGAGGAAAATTTCTCCAGGGAGTAAAGTTCCGGATCAGCATCAAAGTCATGAAAAAAAGGGAGCTAATGTTAACGGTCTGGGGTGGGCGCTTTATGGCTTCTGATAGCACTTCCTGCACAACAATCGTTGCACTGAAGTTTTGTTGATCCAGTCTAACACCTGGGCATTGTGATGAGAATGAGGATTCTGCATGTAAAAGTATCCATCAGAAATATGCGATAGCAAGACAATATGGGGAGGGGGACTGACTTCATAAAGCATTGGCCTGATTGATCACATGTCAACTACAACAAGGAGCTAGAGAGGGACAATCCATCAGTTCGCCCTCCACTAACAAATAACAATAAACACAAAGACCTGATAGAAGAGGGCAAAAATGCAACTTCCTTTATGACACTGGAGGGGGGGAGCAAATACATTTTTTTACCCTCAAGCCACCTGCTGGTTACTAATAATCACCAGTCTTATCCAGTCCCAAATGCCCCAAGGATTTTTCTAAAAACAACTGTTCATCAGTCCCCTCAATGCAAACTTACCCCCTAATGAGAAAGTGTATGAAAGCAAACAAAAAAGTGTGTGAAGGTGAGAGAGTCCCTCACGTGCGATTCACCAGAGGAGCTGCTGGTTGGTTCTCACCAGTTTGCCCACGTTTCTCATCATCGGAATCTCTCTCACCAGTGAAGAAGAAGAAGAAAGAAAAACGTGTCCAGTATAAGAGAAAGATGTGCAGACAATAATATGTGTATGTCCAAAGAACTCAATAAAATATTTTTTTAAACCAGAATTAGGACAGGAAACAAGAAGGATTGCTCATTTGTTTGTCTGGTGAAGTCTCTATATTTGTATTAAATCTTTAACATGTAGATACTGAATCCTGGCAAATATTAAAAAATATATATTATGCAGCCATAGAAGGTCTGCTAGGAAGATTAGCTGGCAATAAATCCTTCAAATAAGTTATAGAACAATATCAAAATAAGAAAGGCATTGTGTATATTTAGAATAGATGTAAGGAGTGAAGGCAACTATAACTTGATGGGAATTTAGCTGCCAGGGTGAAAGTTAATTTTATGACCCTGTGGTGTTCATATTTCTCAATTTGAATTTCAAAATTAAAATACATGTTGCGTTTGCCTGAATTCATCTCCAGGGCAAAGTCAATGTGACTTATCTTTAATTAAACATTTATTAGGACTACACGTAGTGCAGTTTTGTTATATAATATTTTAGCGTGAAATGTAACATGTTAATAAGCTCTGATTCACTAACATAGCTGCAAAGGACAATTAAATGCCTGACAACTTAATTTATGACATTTTGTTATCATAGGACCGCCGTACTAGCGGTGGCAGTCCGACCAGCGCCACACTGCAGGCCTGCCTACAGTATTATGAGTGTGGCGGTCGGACTGCCACAGGACCTCTGCGTCTGCCGGGGATCCGAGATCCTGCGGTGGTCAAGCAGTGGTAAGGAGCTCTTATATGCTGGCAGTGCCGCTGAGTCACCACCAAGCATATTAGGAGTTGTTTGTCCACCACCCTTTTTATGGCTGTGAGACCGTCATGGCAGGGAGACAACTTAGGGGGCCCTATGAGGGTCCCCTACTGGTCTTGAGCCTGGGGGTGCATGTAGTGGGGCACATGGTGTGCCCTCCTGGAATTGCACCCATGTTCCTGCATCGTGCATGCCACATAGTGCAGGAACGTGCATTCGGCACTCTCACCGCGGCGGCCTACTTGTTAGGCTCTCCTATGAGCCTAACAGAACGACGCTGTGGGACCAGCGGCGCACCGCCCGCCTGGCCAGTATTCAAGTCAGAATCCGGCGGGCAGGCGCCCCACAGCTTTGGCAGTCCTCCAGTGGACGGTGCAGTGTCAGTGCCACTGGCGAACTGCCAAAGTCATAATCAGGACCATAGTATTCTGCAGAAGAGAGTTGATTGACATAATTTTTAATTTCTGTAAGACTGAAGAGCGCATCCACCTTGTCATATCATATTCAGTCTTACTTTATTTTTTAAATATGTGCTGTTAATCAAGTGAAATGTACTCAGTTATTTGAACTTTTGTTAATTATGCTGTCATTGTATTGTTCATTCTATGAAAATTATCACACAATGACCAAGTACTATAATATAAATAATGAATATGATTTACATACATAATATATGAAATTATTTTCTGATATAAAAGTTGTGTATACTGCCTTAGAAGGGTCTGTGGTACAATTCCTTATATATGCTGTGTGAGATTCTCTAGCAGGCTGTCATACTCCTAACTGTGCCTGTTGTCCCTTTTGCCGCAGAGAACTTGGCTCAATATCCATCTCTAAGGACACTAACTCAGGTGTGACTGCCAAAAGTGGGGGGGCTTACTCAGTAATATAAGAATGGTTATCCACTTCATTTTATGTTTTGTGTTAATGTGACTTCTTCTGTTTTTCAGTGGCATTTTGCACTTCGAAGACTTGCATTCATGGTTCATGTTTGTCATCTGGCACTTGTAGTTGTAACAATGAATTCACAGGACCATCCTGTAATGAAGGTAAGCAGGAATAGGTGGTTGGAAAGTGTTCATAATGGCTACAATTAAAGGAAACCATTTAGGTTGTATATTAGTCTGTATCATACACTTGTGCACACAAAATGTATTCATAGATTTTACATTGCCAGAAACAGGGCGATTATAAAAAATGTTTTAACAGTGGCATAAATTTTCTTTGGAAGAAAGACCACAGGATGCAAAAATCTTGGAGTAATAAAATTAGGAGAATAATAACACTCAAGGTAATACAAGTGTGAATAGTAAAGTTATACATTGATGTAACAATTATATTAAAGCTTTGGATATGGGTAATTTCTAGGGCATAGAATAGGATAAAGGGAAGAGTTAAAAATAGGAATAGAATACATTAAGTAAATAATTAGGAATATGTTGGGATAGGGTGAAGGAATTTGGATTAGCAGATTAAATATTAATTTTAGAATAATAAATAAAAACCCAAAGTGAACTCTCTCTGGACACTTTGGTGGGTTATATCGGCACTGTGGATTTGTGCAATGTATTCTGTGCATCCAAAGTCATATGAATGAATGAAAGTATTTTACTGATTGCCCTGGTATAACATGTCCTGGCACTGGCAAAAAGAGAGAGTTCTGAATGGATGGATGTTTAATAGAAACAACGACAGCAAAAGGGGCAGCACTGGAATGTAGAGCACCAGTAGGAATGTAGGAAGTATAAAGGGATGTTAAGCAGTATCTATGGAATGAATTACAGAGGGCTTTGTGGCAGAAGAACAGGGTTTTGAAAAAAGCAAAGCTTCCCGATTGGCAGCCAGCTCAAGTTATTAATTCTTTTGTTGAAACTGAGGGCCATCTTGAGTCGCTGCCGGCATGGCTCGTGGGTGGAGGGTCGTACGTGGGGATTAATTTAAAAATAATTATAAAAAGAAATTAAACTTACCTTTCAACCAGCAGGGTCCTGCGTCCTCACTGCTCCTGCTCTCCTGCTTTCCTGCCTCCAGCAGGAACAGGATGCAGGCAGCCAGGCTCCCTCCCCATGGCCAATCACAACGCTATTGGTGAGGACGCCGCCCAGCCAGCGGCTTATGGGTAGGCCATCTTCTCCATGCAGGCTGCAATGCAGCCTACATGGAGAAGGGCAGAGTGCGCATGACTGGTTTGGGCCGCCCTAGGGGGCTGACCAAACAGTCTTTGTGCACTCGGGAGTAGGCAGCACACCACTCCTCCCCTGCCCTGGTTGCAGAGCAGCCCCGCCCACCCTCCCGCCCGCAACAAAACATAAACTGCTAATAACTGGAAGTTATTACCATTTTATGTTTTTGCTTCTCACACTGCGAGAAAGCAGTGGGGCGACGCTCCTCTGCCCAAGTGGAGGAGCCGCCCCTGGCCATATTTTTTGCACACTCAAATGCTCTATATATTTCTAAAAAGTGCTAAAATCAAATAATAAATCATGATATATAAATATACATAATGATTAACATGTAATTGGGTCCTATATTACTGTCTCAGGGCTTGGGTGACATTTATAAACAACTGGGTGCAAATGTTACCAGACCTCTCAATGGCTATACAGGCCCATATTACACTGTTACCCATTATGTATTCTCTCTCTATAAATATGGATTTATATGGGTTCATATGTATAAGTGGTCCCCACTGTGTAGTTATAGATAGTTCAGAGTTTCAACAGGAAGAACGTTTTTTGATTAGTCAGCAACTTTGCTGCTGTTTGATAATTCTGAAGTTCATTCACCTTGGCTTCATCATGGTAAGTTCTCCACTTATCCATCAGTTTGGGTCCAAGAAAGGGGGGGGGGGGTCCCAAAAATACAATTTCCCATGTTAGATTTCCAAGAAAACTTTGCTCTCCCATGCAGAAAAAAACGGCCAAATGCTGATTTTCAAGAAATTATCATTTAAAGAAAGGCTGGGTTCTGTTCAGGCATGAAGGGGTTATAGCTCAGAAAATGTTAGATATGTCTGGACTGGTCCTGTGTTATCAAAAGCTTAAACAAATTGGGCCTTCTGATTGGCCCAGGGACCTTTTTCTCTCGTCAGCCATTTTGGTACTGCGGTGCCGGTACTGCGGTCCCAAGTAACCTGATTGGCTAGTTGCAACTCTGAACAAAATGTCCCTACCGCCATTATAACTTGGGACTTAGTCCCAGAGTCCTTAAAAAAAAGGACATATAAGAGCAGGGTGGGCAAACCCTGACTACCAGGGCCATGCTTGGTGGGGGAGTCCCAAATTAAGGGATTGGGTGTATACTCAAGTTTGAATATAATTAAAAAAACATAAATATTCACTGAAAAAAACAACAGTTTTGTTATCGTTATAGTTAGTTATGTTAATAAGATCATAGCTTAAGTTGTAAAGAAAACTGAAATTCAGTTGAAAAAACTAAGTTTAAAGTGACATTATAGTTAGGTGTAGAAATTAGGCAAAACCTAACATGTAAAACCAAAATACCGCTGAAATTCACAAGTTGTAGTTTACTCAGCTAACCATAAGGCTCTCCTCCACCCGCAGGCTCCTGCCTGCGGCTCATCCCTGGTGGTCTAGTGGTAGAGCATCACTGCTCTGCTGCTAGGGCTGCCCTTCGGTCTCTCTTTCTGCTTTTTTGTCACTCTTTCTGCTTTTTCTGTCTCCCTTTTGCTTTTCTCTTTCTCATTTTCTGCCTCTGCCTTTTGGCTTTGCCTTTCTTTCCTTTTTTCTGTTTCCCGCATGTTTTCCCCTTCGGCGCCGATGCGATCCGCCACGGCCCGCCCCCTCTAGTGTCTCTTCCCGCTCCCGCATTTTCCCGCCTCCCAGCTGTCCAGTCCTCCGGCAGCACTACTTAATGGTGGCCGCTGCATGGTGAAAGTGCAGTCCACTATCCTTTTAGTGGACTTGCCCCTTTCACAGCGCAGCTCCGTCTGGTAACTGATGCTGTCCCTGTTACTGCTGCTGACCTGGAGGTCAGGAGATCAAGGCCCTCCTCCACCCGCAGGCTCCTGCCTGCGCCTCATCCCTGGTGGTCTAGTGGCAGAGCGCCAATGCTTTGCTGCTACGGCTGCCGTTCTGTCTCTTATTTTGCTTTTTTGTCCCTGTTTCTGCTTTTTCATTCTCTTTTCTGCTTTTCTCTTTCTCCTTTTCAATTTTCTGCCTCTGTTTTTTGGCTTTGCCTTTCTTTCCTTTTTTCCGTTTCCCGCCTGTCTTACCCTTTGCCACCCCTGCTGCTGCGATCCCCCATGGCCCCCCCTCCAGTGTCTCTTCCCACTCCCATGTTTTCCCGTCTCCCAGCTGTCCAGCTCCCCCACAGCACTACTTAATGGCAGCCGCTGGCGTGCCAAAGGCAAGCCATCTGTGCCCATCCGCACCTGGACTGCGCACATCGCTAGGGACCCTGGATCTCGGACCTTCCAGCACTACGACACCAGCATCCTCCTCGCCCTCAACCCTGGACGCCATGCCCCCTGCCACCTAGTGTCACCGAAGCAGACCCATAGACCCTTTGCCTACCGGAACTGCAACCCTGCCTTCACCCACGCCAAAACGCCAGCTCCTCACTAGGGCTAGCCACAACAGTGAGGTAGCGTTTTTAGAGGGACAAGTAGGGGAATAGTGGGCAGTAGGAATTTTGTGGATCTCCCGTGTATCCCGGAATTTTACAGACATGCAAGGAAACTGTGTGATTTTAGGCAGCGTTTGAGGTATTCAAAGCATTGTGGCTAAAAAAACTTCATGGGATCCACAGAAGGCTAGATTCCCTTCAAGGTCTAGTTTTTTGAAATGTCTATGTCTGGTACTTTTTTTCCAGGTGGCGACCTGCCAAAGCCCAAAAAGTGCAGCCATTCACCAATGCAAGGGGGGCAAAATTGAGATTAGCTCCACTCTCCTAGTCCATATGTAAAAACAACACCCAAAATAATCTAATATCCTCTTGCTTGCCATTGGGATGGGATGTTTTAACCTGCAGGGGAGCAGAAAGACTGTTGAGACTTTAGGGGTGAGGGTCGGGCCTGATCTCAGAATGGGCCAGTCCCACCCCATCATTTCTATATAAAAATAAATGGAGTCAGGCGATGGATTGGTGTACCACACTTGAGAGAGCGGTATACATATCCCAGGGTTGCCCCAAGAAGCACAAGAAAGTTTGGGGGAAATGGTTGGCATTTAGTTGGATGCTTTGACATGAATGAGTCATTAATGTGTTATATTGTGTGACCTATGGTGGTATGCCCTCTCATGGCCGGTGGCGTTGTTATAGCATGTTTATGTGTTAAAAAATCAATAATATTCGGTTTATAAAAAAAGAAAGTCCTGCCATCCAGTGGGCTTACTGCCTCCCAGGGACAAATTGTTTAAACGTTTAAAAACAACAATACAGTAAATAAGTAAGACCCAACACACAATAAAAATCCCACACCAATTTATAAAAGTAGGACATATTTGTATCTTTAAAATGACACCACAGCAACAAAAATCCAATATAGGGAACCAGAGATATGAATCTTTAAAGAACACGTTCTAGTGCTTAAAAATTATTAGCGCTACTTCTGGACATCTGGGCATGTTTGACCGGACAAAGTCAAAGTTTGAGGTCCACCGAGATGGAGCCCTGTTCAGATACACCAAGCGGGAGCCCTCTGTCAAAATTTGACCTTCGCACTTGGAAACTTTTCTGGAGCTTTGTCTGCCAAGGACCCTAGCTGCTCCCACCAATCTGGATTTGGTGAGGGTTCACTGGCTTAACTTTCAGTGAGCTCCCAGTCAATCCCTGGAATTCGGACCTCCGGAGCTCTTCAGCGGGACAAACCTGAACTCTGGGCCGGGTCGGGGTTGAAGGTGGCCGGCTTGGCTCTTATGGAGCTTTTTCACAAAAGTTTCCCAAACTTCTGCAGGTCCTTCCAGAAGGTCTCCTTGTAGGTTCCGAGTGTCCACAACACAAATCCAAGGGTCTGAAATCACCTAGATGGTCCTTGGCATGCTTGGACTTCACTTCTCACAATGCTTTTGCAGCTTGTATTCACTTTCATCTGCTTCTGTCTACTGATTATCGCACCACATGTATTCTATACAAGAATAACGTTGGTTTAATGAATATATTGAAAACGTTCCACTGTGTATTCTCTGTATATTTCTCTGAGCACTAGTAAGCATGGGTGACTGAACGAAAGGTTTTGATCTGTTTCCACGATCCCTGAGGGGTCAGGGTTGTCATGTTTAGTGGTTGCCAGAAACCATTTGCTACGTGGTAAGGTTAGAGGGGCTTATGGTGGCACTGTGAGCTAGCTGGTCTCTAGGCCGACATATCCTGTGGGGGTGCACGGAATCAGACTAGGCACCTCACCCAAAGTTTATGTTGTCCAAACAAATGCGCAGGTCCTACGGATTAGTGGGAGCTACACAACATGGCGCCCAATGTTGGTTGGTTCTTATTTAACGGTCTATCTGAGTAAGTTCAGTTGTGCTTTTCTCAGAGACCCCGTCTCATCTCCAAACCAGAGACATCCGAGGTGGGAAAGGAAATCTGCCTCAGCTGAGTAAGTATACCCTATGTATTGGCTGTTGGTTATTCAAGCTTGTAGGATAAAATGTTCCCAAATTGTGTAAGCCCTATCTCCATAAAGTCATTTATTCGATTGAAGTTGTGCACAAAATCCCGAAAGAGATGATCTCTACAAAACAAAATACAGACAAATGCATGGCTTCCAAGATTAGATGCTATGCTAGACACAACCATGAAAGCATACCATATGCCTCATGATGAACCATCCATCACACCAGTAGCAAGTGATAAAACCAGATGTGCCTGATGCTGAGTGAGACATCTACAATAGTGAACTTCTAAGGATGCCTTGACTGTGGATAATACCTGTTGGTGGCAATGGATCAACAATTTAGGGTCCACTAGGAGATCAGATATCAACCACAGTAGCTCCAGCAATGCCACCCCATTTCTTGTTTAATTGTTAAGAAAATTCGCTATTTAAAGCAAATTATAAACGGCAAATAGGTCCCCATTCCATGGTGTCAAATTTCCATGCTTCCTCTAATATGCAAGTGTGACCCACAGGACGATGAAGCTGCTGTGGTCTCTAGAAAAGGGCACAGTGGAGTGGTCCATGTCAACAAGCACAGAAATGGTACGAAGAGCCAGGTCACGCTTAATTTTGAAAAATCATATTTCGTCTTAGGTTCTTGGGGATGTTTTGCACATATCTCAGCTCTTAAAGACCACCTACTCACAATTCCATGACAATACCTCAGTGTTTTTAAACACAGTTATACAATGTGGCTATCAAGCTACTTGCTTCCAGGCTAATTACCTGTACTTCATCCTGCAGAAATAGATTTAATTAGATTTTACATGCATACCAGCCTTAGTTTATGCTTTGGTAGGATACTGATTTAAATAACATTCAGAAATCAGTATAAACCAGAGACAACTTAACATGCTATTGTAGCCCATTACTTTGGGCATATGTTATAGTCCATAATTTCAGCTGGCTCCTAGTTGGAGCCTAATGAAATCCATCCTCAATTATTTTTGAGTGGCACTATTGAGCTGAATTACCCACTGCTGTGTGTTGTTCCGTCAACCAATAGGAAATAACTGTTTCTAATGACTCTACTCCTACTTTATGGCTGGTACCATGCTCATTCACAAAGTCAGAGCATGACTGTCTGCATGAGTCAATTTAAGGCTGGATGTTCCCCCCACTTGGCGATTACAGTGTGTGAGCCAAGAGATAAAAGAAAGAATAAGGTAAAGTTGAGTGAAAGATGATGGGGTGGAGGCCAAGAGTTAGAGCAGAAGTTAGGAGCTGGATACGGAGGGGCACACAGCAAGCCATGTTTTTGTTCCTAAGGTCTCCAGGGGGGTATCCACCCGGTTATTTATGGGGTAGTATTTTGTACTGTTGCTGTGGCCCTCATCCACTGTGAAGCGCAGGATAAGGATATCTCAAGCTTAGACCTTTTCTGAGAAAATTGTGCCCTTTCATCTGCCCATCCGTAGAGCCCCTGTTTCTAGCCCTGCCCACTTTGTGAACTTTGCTCTCCATTAAGTGATCCAGGGTGCTTTTGTAGCCTGTCACCTGTGGAGTACCCCAGTGTTGAATAATGCCACCAAATATCTTCAACCAATACATGTACCCACTTGGTGCGCTACTCATTCATAAAAACATCAAGAGTCGCCAATATGATGATGATGATGCACAACTCTTGAAAATCTCCTCTGCTTGAGACATTCCACATCTTAAACACTACTTGCACATAATTCAGACCAGATCTCCAGCATCTTTCTGAAGCTCAACCCAACCAAGACAGGATTCCTATTATTTACCAAGAACAATAAACAAGGTGCAATGACCTGAACCTTGATGGCTTCGAACCCCAATTTACACCTCAACTTACCTTGAATGCCAAGAATCTTGGATTCCCCTTGGACACCAACCTTGCCCTCAATGAACACCGTGCTAAAAACAGATGGTTGGTACCAGCTCTCTCTTCTTTTTTTCCAGAAGGCAACCGCACAACTCCTGTTCGAGCACTCGTACACTCACATCTAGAAGACGGTGATGCCCTAATCCCTGGTCTCCCAGACTCCAAACTTGCACACCTTAGGGGCATCCTACATGCTGCAGAATGTCTTATCCAGGACCTGAAGAAATATGATCATATTGCCCTCATCTTGATGGAACTCCCTTTGCCAGCTTGCACTCTCTTTAAAGTCAGCTGCATCATTTACCAAACTATCTCAACCAGCACTCCTGCAGCCAGGACACTACCATACTGTAGACTAAGAAGTAAAGAAGAAAAAACAAGAGAGCAAGCCTTTTCCATCTACGCATCCTGGATCTGGGACAACATCCCTGTATCCATCAGGACTGTTCAAATGCTGCTCCAATTAAGGAAATAGTTGAGGACTCACCTCTTTAAAGAACACTACATCACGATACATTATTCATTCTCAATTCAGCTCCATCTCCTCTTACTAGTTGAGTTCATGCTTGTCTTTGACCATGTACAGCTCTTCGCTGTTTTTTAGCTTGGTTTACACTATAACAATACCATATAAATACAAACATTTACAAAACAGTACTTAAATACGTACTAAATGCACTGCCAAGGTGAAATATGTTTCTCTGTCAAAGTTTGTTTAACTCCAGGTGCGAGTTGGACTTCTTGCTAGTAACTTGTTGAGGGTTATCATCCATCCAGTTTGCCTATTGAAGTAGTCATTGTAGATGGCCTCATCACCAATATTGGGACCAACAACCCACAACCTGAGGCTGCCTGTTAGATTTGGGGGTCTCTAGTTGGCAGAGGTAGGTACCTTTGACCAAATAGGGACCCTCGCTTCTAGTCAGGGTAAGGGGGTACACTCCTGAAATAAGCCCTGCTCACCCCCTTGGTAGCTTGGCATGAGCAGACAGGCTTAGTTCAGAGGCAGTGTGTAAAGCATTTGTGAGCACATACAGTAATCAAGTGACAACACTACAGATGGACACCACACCAGATGTATATTAAAAATAAGTATCTTTTATATAGATTTACCACAAGACCATAAACGACAAAAATAATCCACAATACTGTACTTTAAAGATGGTAGAATTAGCTTGAGTCACTTAAAATGGAAATGCGACACTTTGCGTTCAATGTACCTGAGATGCGTAACGCGATATAACAAAAAGTGGTGCAGGGAAGGTGATGCGTCGGTTCCTTACACGCAAGAACGGTGATGCGTCGGTTCCCTACTGATGCGCATGGGACAGTGATGCGTCGGTTCTTCTCGGCGTGGGGAGGTGATGCGTCGGTTTCTTACTGCGCTTCTGTGACGATGCGACAAGCAGCGCCGTGATGCGATGAAGATCTGGTGCAAAGAAACAAAATGGCGTCTTCTTGATGTTGCGACAACGAAGGGGTGATGCGTGCACGCCCGACGGCCGTGCAGCGATTTCGATGAATCTTTGGAGCCGCGACAGGCCCTGCGACACACTTCCCTGGCGATGCGACGGCGTCTGATGCGAGGTCGACGATCTTTTCCTGGGATGCGGGGCGCCTCATGTTGCGATGCGTCGGCGTCTGATGCGAGGTCGATGCTCTGCCCCGGGGATGCGACGGCGTCTGATGCGACGGCGACACTTTTCTCCGGTGCTGCAAAGCGCTTCGAAGGATGCGAGGGTGTCAGCGGCGCGCTTCTTCGGGGATGCGCCGGAGTCTGATGCGACGTCGACACTCTTCTCCGGCGATGCGAGAAGCATCGGCTGCGGCGGCGACACGCTTCTTCGTCTTGAGTCACGCTTCCAGCTCCCAGTGACACGCAAGTGTGTCAGAAGGTCCAAATTCCCAGCAAGGGAATACAGGGGAGCTGGTGGGTGAAGTCTGTTGTTCCTGAGACTTCAGCAGGAGGCAAGCTCTGAAATCAAGCCCTTGGAGATCCTTCACAAGTTGATGAAAGTACACACAAAGTTCCCTTCTCCTTTCTTTGGCAGTCAGGCAGCCACTGCAGGCAGATCCCTCTAGCTTAAGGATAGTCTTCTCCTCAGTTTCTTCTTGGTTCCGCTTCTCAACAAAGGTTTCTTCTTGTTTCCCAAAAGTGATCTAATTTCCTAGGGGTCTGGGTCCCCTTTTTATACACCTTTTCTCTTTGTTCTCTGAAGGCAGAGAGGCCTTTGCCTAGTCCAAAACCAGTTCTGGTCAGTCCTGGAGCACTTTGTTTACAGGACTCCTTCTTTCCTTTCACAGAGTAGGCCAGGGACATCAGACACACCACAGGAGGTGGAGCCAGCAATGTGGAGGGAAGGCACAGCCCTATTCAGGTCCCAGGTGCAACTCCTCCCACCTATCTCCATGCAGATCTCTCTATTCAGCCCTGTGCTGACTCACCCTGTATCCTGGAGTCCCCCAGCCCCTGTCACTCACAAACCCAGACAAGGAATACACAACCTAGCAGAGGCAGGCTTGGATAGTTAGGCAAGAAAATACCTACTTTCTAAAAGTGGTATTTTCAAACACAGAATGTTAAAACCAACTTCACTAAAAGATGTATTTTATCATTCTGAGTTCAGGCATACTAAATTCGTTTTTCTACCATGTTCCCTGGGTCAGTTAGGATTGTAAGCTGTAATAATCAAACTGCCCATTCTGGCCTATGGAGAACAGGTAGCCTTGCAGTAGTGAAAAACGAAAATGGATGTAATTCACTATTAGGACATGCCACACACACCAGGGTATGTCCTACCTTATTCTTACAATGCACCCTGCCCTTGGGCTTACCATAGGGGTGTCTGATATGAAGAAAAGGGAAGGTTTAGGGACTGGTAAGTGGGTGCACTCACCAAGTCGACATGGCAGCCCTAGGCTGCACACAGGTTCTGCAATGGCAGGCCTGAGACACACTTTACAAGCTGCTTCTGTGGGTGGCACAACCAGTGCTGCAAGCCCACCAGCAGCATGGGATTTACCAGCCCTGGGCACAGTCAGTGCACTGTACTAGGGACTGACAAGTAAACTAATCATCCAATCATGGAGTCACTAATCCATACATCAATTTACAATAGGGAGAGCATACGCACTTTAGCACTGTTCAGCAGTGGTGAAGTGCCCAGAGTCATAAAACCAACAAAAACAGGTCAGAAAAAGTACAGGAGGAAGGCAAAAAGTTCAGGGATGACCCTGCAAAAAGGGCCAAGTCCAACACAACCCCCTTCCAGCCAAAAACGCAGGGAGACCAATCACTACCCTGATGGGATTCTCTGCTTTGGGCGATAGAACATGGACCCTGGCCCGCAACAGCAGGGGTATATTCCAGTTCTACGTCAATCTGAACCTATTGGAATCCCTCTGTCCATACTCTCAGGGTCCATCAGCTAATCCATGGGGAACCCTTCTCCTCACCTGCGGACACCACCTGTGCAGCACCTAACCTTAACTTGCTCACAGGTGTGTCCCAACAGACAGACAGCAAGCCACAGTGGCCACTGACAGGGGTCAGGGATGAGACCCAGGCCTTATGCCTCTCAGGGCTCTCAAACCTCTGTGGCGTCAGAGAGCGGGGGCAGTAGCCCCAGGTGACATGAGGTTGTTCCAAAATATAACCCAATATAAGAACACAAGCGTCGACGCGTTTCAGTGATAGTGACCAACTGGTTCGATTCCCTGAAACGAAACGTCAGGAGACGACGGATCTTCATGCGGATATCTGCTTTTATTACAACTAAAGGGATTAAGCACGAGTGTCCGGCTTGAAATATAATAACGGACTCCATAAATTAAGTCCGGCTTTGAACTTTGTCGGAAATTGTGTACATACACGAACCAACTTAGGATACGTTCACCAAGTGGGTGAAGGAGCGGTGGATCTAATTGGACCATGCGTAAATTTTAAATTTGTTTGGAAGGATCAATTACATAATTATTTCTTTTCGTGT
This sequence comes from Calotriton arnoldi, assembly GCA_963921515.1. NCBI lineage: Eukaryota > Metazoa > Chordata > Amphibia > Caudata > Salamandridae > Calotriton > Calotriton arnoldi. The sequence goes on from CAWUFW010010210.1 coordinate 432,551, forward strand.
ACATGGAATTAGTGGTACAATTTTTAAATCTGTTGAGCGAGAGACAAGCTCTATACATGTCCTGATGAAGGTGGTTCTTCAATAATCCACTACCACTGAAACGCGTCGACGCTTGTGTTCTTATATTGGGTTATATTTTGGAACAACCTCATGTCTAATATAACTAATGAGTGAATAGACGGATGGTGTTATATACACTTGATTCCATTTGAAAAATAACCTTTTGTTTGATGAATTTAAGCATTTCACTTATGTTTTTTTGTCTCTCATGATGTTTTTTAATGCTCTTAATGTTTTTAATATATGAATTTGTGTAAAATAATTTTCTTTTTGTATTTCTATTATTGATCTTTTAATACATTTTGATTATGGTATATGCATGAGGTTTTTTGTTGTCGTGCAATATATGGTTGTTTTTTGGGTTCAGATTTGTGTTTTTATTGAGTTGAATATATATGTATGTATGATATAATGGATAACTGTGGTCGATTGTGTATTTGAACGTAGGTATAATTTGTCGGATGTCCAAGAGAGTTTTGTTTTTACGTTTACCAGTGGTACCCTGTCTCTTGGTTAGTAGGGTCACTCCCTGTGTCTTCTTCCCACTCCTCTTAGGGCCACTCCCCAATGCCTCTTCAGACCCTCTGGAATCCACCAAAAGGTCTGCCTCCATTGTGAGCTCCCTGGGGTCAGAGAACTCACACTCCAACAGGTGTTGGCATAGCTCTGGAAAATAGGGACTTACAATATGCTCTCCCACAATTGGATCACACAGCCCCCTACAAGGGTTAACCAAACTATCCTTCACCTCACCATCCAGTGCCTCGCACACGTACTCCACACCACTCTCCTGAGATTGGCAAGACAGTATCTGACTGTCTCTGTCACTCAACCCACACTCTTCTGGGCGGTCTCCACACTCACACATCAGGACTTCAACCATGGGGAACCCCTCTCCCTGCACCTTTCATCTAGAGTCAGTAGAGTGTCCCTCCCACCTGTAGGACTATGAACCCCTGTGCCAGTTCCCCAATCCACCTCAGGGACACTGAGCACCACTAGAGCTACCTCATATACTGGAACCTCCTGGTGTATATTAACCCCCTCCTTCAAGTCAGGCGCCACATCTCTGAGTGTGTGTATTACTCCCTCAGCACTGGATAACATAATTTTGCTGCCATCTGAGCTGGACTCCCCCTCCAACTCAGCAAAGCTCACTCGCTGAGCTACACACATTTCTTGTTGCTGGGCTGAGACACTCATGGCCTCCAGCCTCTCGAGCTTTAAATCAAGCTCCCTCATTCTCAACTCATGCTCCTGATCCATTCTTTTCTCTTCTAAGGCCAATTTCCTAGTTTGCAACTCAAATTCTAACTGCCCATTCAACTTGAGCTTGGTCAAATCCATCTCATGCATCCTACTCTTTTCTCTGTCCTCCAGCTCCTGTGGGGACAGACCTTGGGCAGAAACCCTGCTACCTGCTGGGGAAGTTACTCTCCTCCCCCAATCACAATCAACAGATGCTATGGATGCTGCTGTATCCATGGTGATTAAACTTGGCAGTTTTTAGCAAAAATAGAAAGTCCCAGAAAAGAATATCTACCAAAAGTATGTGGTTGCGTTTTGGTCTGCACTCACTAGGTAGTGTTCACCAATCACTGTACATGAGTCACAAATGCAAGTCCAGAATCCCCACCGCTGACCACCAATGTTAGATTTGGGGGTCTCTAGTTGGCAGAGGTAGGTACCTTTGACCAAATAGGGACCCTCGCTTCTAGTCAGGGTAAGGGGGTACACACCTGAAATAACCCCTGCTCACGCCCTTGGTAGCTTGGCACGAGCAGACAGGCTTAGTTCAGAGGCAGTGTGTAAAGCATTTGTGAACACATACAGTAATCAAGTGACAACACTACAGATGGACACCACACCAGATGTATATTAAAAATAAGTATCTTTTATATAGATTTACCATAAGACCATAAACGACAAAAATAATCCACAATACTGTACTTTAAAGATGGTAGAATTAGATTGAGTCTCTTAAAATGGAAATGCGACACTTTGCGTTCAATGTACCTGAGATGCGTAACGCGATACAACAAAAAGTGGTGCAGGGAAGGTGATGCGTCGGTTCCTTACACGCAAGAACGGTGACGCGTCGGTTCCCTACTGATGCGCAGGGGACAGTGATGCGTCGGTTCTTCTCGGCGTGGGGAGGTGATGCGTCGGTTTCTTACTGCGCTTCTGTGGCGATGCGACAAGCAGCGCCGTGATGCGATGAAGATCTGGTGCAAAGAAACAAAATGGCATCTTCTTGATGTTGCGACAACGAAGGGGTGATGCGTGCACGCCCGACGGCCGTGCGGCAATTTCGATGAATCTTTGGAGCCGCGACAGGCCCTGCGACACGCTTCCCTGGCGATGCGACGCCGTCTGATGCGAGGTCGACGACCTTCTCCTGGGATGCGGGGCGCCTCGTGTTGCGATGCGTTGGCGTCTGATGCGAGGTCGATGCTCTGCCCTGGGGATGCGACGGCGTCTGATGCGACGGTGACACTTTTCTCCGGTGCTGCGAGGCGCTTCGAAGGATGCGAGGGTGTCAGCGGCGCGCTTCTTCGGGGATGCGCCGGCGTCTGATGCGACGTCAACACTCTTCTCCGGCGATGCGAGAAGCAGCGCCTGCGGCGGCGACACGCTTCTTCGTCTTGAGTCGCGCTTCCAGCTCCCAGCGACACGCAAGTGTGTCAGAAAGTCCAAATTCCCAGCAAGGGAATACAGGGGAGCTGGTGGGTGAAGTCTGTTGTTCCTGAGACTTCAGCAGGAGGCAAGCTCTGAAATCAAGCCCTTGGAGAGCCTTCACAAGTTGATGAAAGTACACACAAAGTTCCCTTCTCCTTTCTTTGGCAGTCAGGCAACCACTGCAGGCAGATCCCTCTAGCTTAGGGATAGTCTTCTCCTCAGTTTCTTCTTGGTTCCGCTCCTCAGCAAAGGTTTCTTCTTGTTTCCCAAAAGTGATCTAATTTCCTAGGGGTCTGGGTCCCCTTTTTATACACCTTTTCTCTTTGTTCTCTGAAGGCAGAGAGGCCTTTGCCTAGTCCAAAACCAGTTCTGGTCAGTCCTGGAGCACCTTGTTTACAGGACTCCTTCTTTCCTTTCACAGAGTAGGCCAGGGACATCAGACACACCACAGGATGTGGAGCCAGCATTGTGGAGGGAAGGCACAGCCCTATTCAGGTCCCAGGTGCAACTCCTCCCACCTATCTCCATGCAGATCTCTCTATTCAGCCCTGTGCTGACTCACCCTGTCTCCTGGAGTCCCCCAGCCCCTGTCACTCACAAACCGAGACAAGGAATACACAACCTAGCAGAGGCAGGCTTGGATAGTTAGGCAAGAAAATACCTACTTTCTCAAAGTGGTATTTTCAAACACAGAATGTTAAAACCAACTTCACTAAAAGATGTATTTTATCATTCTGAGTTCAGGCATACTAAATTCATTTTTCTACCATGTTCCCTGGGTCAGTTAGGATTATAAGCTGTAATAATCAAACTGCCCATTCTGGCCTATGGAGAACAGGTAGCCTTGCAATAGTGAAAAACGAAAATGGCTGTAATTCACTATTAGGACATGCCACACACACCAGGGTATGTCCTACCTTATTCTTACAATGCACCCTGCCCTTGGGCCTACCATAGGGATGTCTGATATGAAGAAAAGGGAAGGTTTAGGGACTGGTAAGTGGGTGCACTCACCAAGTCGACATGGCAGCCCTAGGCTGCACACAGGTTCTGCAATGGAAGGCCTGAGACACACTTTACAAGCTGCTTCTGTGGGTGGCACAACCAGTGCTGCAAGCCCACCAGCAGCATTGGATTTACCAGCCCTGGGCACACTCAGTGCACCGTACTAGGGATTGACAAGTAAACCAATCATCCAATCATGGAGTCACTAATCCATACATCAATTTACAATAGGGAGAGCATATGCACTTTAGCACTGATCAGCAGTGGTGAAGTGCCCAGAGTCATAAAACCAACAAAAACAGGTCAGAAAAAGTACAGGAGGAAGGCAAAAAGTTCAGTGATGACCCTGCAAAAAGGGCCAAGTCCAACACTGCCCATCCACTCTCAACCAGCCAGAATCAGGATACCTGAAAAGTACACTGCTCCATTTTCCTACTTGTTCCATATCACTCTCCCACAGACTCCGTGAGCTGTACCCAACCCCCCGCACCACTTAAAGTGGCCACTGGATCTGCCTATGGGGCAGAGCGAGGCATGTGCTGTGAAGTCAGAGCAAGGAATGGGCTTACCCCCAGGGTTACCCCCAGCATGCATTCAAGGAGCAGGGATGGTGAGTTGATCAGCACTAAGTGATCTTTCTCACACTCCTGTTTTTAGTTCTCTCCTACCAGACAGCACATGCTGTTTTTAAAGCATTACTTTTGATTTTTGTTTTCCAGCTGCCTCCATTGTGTTTTTTATACCTCTTTGTGTTCCTCTTTCTCTCCAAGTTGTTCTCCCACGCCCTCTACCATGATGCTCGCACCCTTGTGTGCTTCTCCATCGATACTTTCTTGCCCATGTGCTTCTTACCCCAGCTCCATCTAGTATTCTTTTGCCCGTTCGCTTCCCCCTGCACTCCACATTGCTCTCTCTTCATGTACTTTGCTTCACCCATGCCCTCTGTGTTGCTTTCCTCTACCAGTGCCCCATGTTATTCCCCCCCCACAAAACACCCTCTGTGTTGTTTGCCCCCACCAATGCTCCCCATGGTGCTTCCAGATGCCTGTGTTGCCTCCACTCATCATGCTTTTCCCTCACCCACTTTGGAAAAAAAAGGCTTCCTAGTGTTTTGTTTCTTTATTGTCTACTGAGACAGCTCAGCTGTCATCAGACAATAACGTGAGAATTATCAGGAGAGGGGCTTTGGTTCGACTCAGATATTGGGAGCAAAGTTTACAGGATTTGATTGGGCAGATGTTGTGGGCTTCCTCTCAAAGATTGCTTGTATTGGACTCCTATTGGCTGCTGGAGGTTTTCCCTTTGCCTAACACAGCCATTACGCAAAAACCTGATGATGCTGAGGTGTTCATTGATTAAAAGGGCTTTCTCACCATGTTGCATGAGGCAGCAGTATCATAGCAAGCAAAAGTGGACACGTATCTCTTCATCAACTATGGCCTGATGTTGTCATCATGACCTAGCTTCCACCTCATGGAGAAGACTCAGCTCATAACGTACGTACCGGTAGTTTCGCCTTTCATTGGACGCAATCACCTTAGTCTTCACAGGTCACTGTTTCTGAGGGCCGATCCATTTATACAGAAGTGTGTGGAGCCCACCTTTTTAGGTCTCCCTTACAAAGCACATGTGCTGTGCTGTGAGATCTATTGCTTAACAAATAAGTGGGCTTACAAGCCGTCAACAGCAAACCATTAGTTATTTTCATTGTCACTCTCGTTTGCAATCTTTAGATTGCTTAGTTCCCGTCGGCTTCCCTTCTTTTCTTGTGTGAGCTCCTGCCTGGAACATGGACCAAGTACACGTTTTCTTCCACGTCTTTGTTCTTCATCATCTTTTTACAACGCTGTATTTTATTTATAAGCGTATCAGTATTATTCCTGGACATGCAATGTGCTTTTCTACTTTTAACACAGGCATGCAGCTTCTTATTTATATTGCTTTCATCCAACTGACGTCTCTATTGATGCTTTAGTTACTTACACCACAAGTGTACCTCTATTCACCCCTCTATGCCACTCCCCTCAGCCCAACTCTATGCCGATTCACTCTATTCTGCTCCACTCTAAGCCACTCTTCTCTATGGCACTCTCTCTAAGCCACATCACTAACTTTTAGCCAGGCTGAAGGTGCAGCCACACTACTGTAAAACATGTATAAAAGACACTGGTAAAGCCAAGCCACTAGCTCTCACATGGGTGAGACCTAGTGGCTTTGGCAATGTTTGTTATATTTAGGTTATTTCGGTTTTCGGTCCCCATCACATGGCCAGTGTTAGAGCATAATGTAGACTTATTCTTGCACTCCCTTATCGTTCAAGTGAATAAACATCATAAACAATTTAGGGTGCTGATGTGGTATCACCCACTGATCCCTGGTGTCCTCGAAACTCTTACTTTGTTGCACTATACCAATGCTGGTGTAGTGTCTCCCCTTGCACTCCTTGTGGTCCCAATGTGGGTTCCTCTCTTTGTTAACAATTCATTATTATTTTTTTTATATTGACTTCAAAAAGTTCTTAAACATTAAAGATTCATGAAAAAAATCAAAATGTTCATTAAAGTTTGATTTGCTTCTATTAATATTATTGTAGAAAGTCGTCAACTCATTGTGGCTCCGTCCCACAAATATTCAGTTATATATTATGTGTAAAAACATCCCCAATGCATTTCCGGCCTCAGGTCCTTTATCAGGAGATCATTAAATGCTGTGGAACAAAAGAAAATAATATACTCAGGTAGTCATACAGTACTATTTAGTCATATTAGTCTCGACTCCTGGCAATCTATCAGAACACTTCTTTACATTTCACCATAATTCACATGAACATATAGCATATCAGGATTCCACAATGTTAGTTGGATAAATGCATTCTAAGTTAAATGAACGCGCCTGTTTGCAATTTAATTATGCATGTCATTTATCATACATACCATAACATATAATCATTATCAGCGATTGAGTAACTAATATTCACCTCTACTCATATTTACAGAAAATAAGCATTAGCATTCAAAATTATCATTTCTACTATTGCAAGTATAAACAGTTTGATAGAATAACATAGCCCATGGTAGTCTAGGCGTTGTTGCTCATGTCTGACATTGCATATCAGATCACTTCTATTTTTGTTAAAAAACTGAGGGACATATTTACAAGCCCCGATCGCCACTGGAACGTCACTTTTTGCGACATCCCTGTGGCGATAGGGGCTTCCCCTTATTTACAAAGTGGCATTAAGCCACTTAACGTGGCTTCACACCGCTTTGTAAATAAGACCCCTTTTGCCCTAGACTTAGCGTGAAAGGGGTGGGCAACGGGTGTTACGGTGGGCGTTCTGCCGCAACACCCATTGATTTTGACGCTGCCCCTTATTCACAAGCGTGGCATAATTGGAGGCAGCGCCAAAATTAAGACCAGGGAAAACCTGGTCTTAACAGAAACAATCATTAACAAAATGACGATTTGCAACTTCTATGTGTGCTGCACAATGCAGCATAGATAGTAGTTGTATATCACCATTCTGGATTGTTTATGCACAAGGAAGAGACATCATTTCCTCAATGCAGGCACCCTCACACTATTGTGCAAGGGTGCCTGCATTGGGACTAGGCAGCTGAATTTAGCGCCAGCGTAGGGAGAAAAGCAAAGCAGTGCTGTATTATTGTAAATAGGGCGCATCCCTGTATTTCTAAAGTGACAGAGCGCGGCGTTAGCCACTTTCTTGTAAATATGCCCCTGTGTGTTTAAATCACGTTACTCCTACTACCTTGGGTGTGCAATTGTTTCACATTAAAAAATTCTCATCCCGTACGTTGCTGTGTACGATTATTTAAGCACTTAAATCAGCTTATTTTCACACTGCTTGTTGCTTGATAAAGTATTGTTAAATCATTAATGCTTCTTTAATTTAATCGGATTGGTCAGATGCGTAACTGCATGTGATTGCCTTGAGACCCTCACCGGTGAGTATGGTGATCTAGAAATCCCTGACTCATTGATTGATTGTCTAAGCAATGAAATCTGTGCATGTTCGCGTTGCTGGTTATGTGATAAAGTATCGTCAAGTTACTAATGCCTCTTTAATTATCATCAGACTAGTTCCGTAAAATTCAATGGATTCTAATAGAGCTGACTTGTGCTTAAAACACCATGGTGATATTAATGTTTAGGGTCACTGTTGTACCTTTATGAACTGTGATTACTTTTGTTCATTCTACATGTAAAAGGTTAAGTGTTTATGTTTAACTTGGGTTCCATGATTGCGTGGGGGCTGCTGTGGCTGTTTGGTCCTTATGGTACATGCAGTCCACAATTTGCACTACCATCGGTGTTGACTGTAGTGTCAACACTACAGTCAATACTAAGGGGAGCGTGTCAACACTACAGTCAACACTGAGGCGAGCGCAAATTGTGGAACGCATGTACCATAATGCAAAGGAGCAAACTTTTCTGGGATATGATGTAGTGTTCGGCCACACCCTGTTCACTGTCCAAACTGATTTTCATGAACTCCTCTACCATTTAACACATGTTCCAAATGTTCCTAATTATAAAAATTATATTCCCGCCCATTGATTACACTTCGTCCGGTCCGAACTGGAGAGTACGGCCCTGGTGCAGAGAGTACGGCCCAAGCCAGAGATTCCGGCCCGACTGCGGACATAAAGATACGACTCATAAATGACCTCTGTGAATACCAAAAGTCATAAAGTTAGATTTTTGTCTCAGATTGCCTATGAGAATCGGGACCCAAGTTTTGAAACATAAGTAAATATCTTTGTCACTAAGTATTATTGTGTCTAAGCCATTGTGAGCTGGATATCCTGAACCTTTTAATCACAATGTTATTGAGCACACAAATGCAAAACACACAACTAGGTTGTTACATAAAAGCCATCAAGAAACTGTCTGCTGGATCCACCATATCAAATGATTTAACCATCAAATGCTCACTGAGAACAGGGAGACTTGTGCACTTCCATCAAAGCACAAGCCAACCCCAAGAGAAGAAGGAGAAAAAGAGTTGCTTGCAACAACCCTCAATCAAGGCATCACAATTAAGGTAGCAACAAAGCAGTTTATGTACAGTGGGACCACTTGGGCCAGCCCTTGTGGACATCTAGGTTACGTGATGATAACTCCTAACCACTCTCCTTGCTTTCCTGGAATGTGCAGGTTTGTCAACGCTTCCTGTAGATGTTGAATCTTGCTCTTTCCTGGCAAAGTCTAATGTCATTTGTATTCAAGGCCCACCTGTCCTTCCAGGCTTTCACACCCCCTATATGAATGCTATAAAAGGGAAAGTCGGGTAGAGCAAAAGAGTGATTATGCATCTTTATTTCAAATTCACTCAATTGTAAAACCACCACCTTAGACACAGGGAGTGAAAATATTCAGGCTATACAGCTTAATTGGAAACAGTGTAGGATGCCTAGTCCCAGCCGATAGCTTACAAATGTTTACTTGCACCCCAACACCAAATTAAAAACGATGGTTATAAAGAAATACATTTCAATCCTTACACATTTGTTACTGGGAACTGAATGTGTGCAATGTAATAACAGGGACTTTTATTTAAATCTTGCATGTAACTCAACAGAAGATCCAATTCATGCTCATACAGACCCTATGGGGCATCCCTTCCATTCCCCCTCCTCACAAACGTAGGGATCCACAGGGTTAAAAGCCTATACCTTTGTTACATTCCTTTGATCTCCGCTACCTCAGTGGCTGGTCCCCTGGAGACATTCTCATGAAATACACTCTTTACTCAAATTGGCGCAATGATACTTTAGACTGCACTTTTGTTTTGGTGGAGCACTTTCACCATTTTTCTTAGTTTTGCATTATCTCCAGAATAGAGAGTTTTCATGCTGCTCAACAGGCATGCGTATCTCACTTTCCAATTATACATCAAACTTATCAAACAATAGGTGCTCTAGTAGGATCTAAAAGTAATTGCTGCTAAGTTTCTTCCAACCCTTACTTACAGCTCTGAATTATTTAAGGGCCAAGATGCAAACTTTTTGAATCTTCAACAATCCAGCCTCTTCAAACAAATTTTCTGGATTCCGCAATTTATATCCCAGGTACAAGTTCGCTTAGAATTTGGGCTACTTAATCAATTCCCGGATAGGCAAGCAGCAATACTAAAATTGTGCTAGAAGTTGAGAGCAGCTCAAGAAGAATCCTTAACAGGTCTTTGCTGGATGGAACTGAAGAACCAGCCAAAAGGAAAGAATGACTGGCTTACCGCACTAGATGAAGCGTTACTCACTCTCAACTTACACAACGCATGGGGCACAAACTATAGCTTCCCTGCATTAAAAAAAATAGCAAACAATGCTGCCAAACAAAAAGCCTGGCTATTGGACAAAGCTGCCCTGGCAAAGAAAAAACATGGATGGATGGTTTTATCTTCGTATGGGGTCCAGTCACCGCAGCCGTATCTGTTTCAACACATATCTCCAACTATACAGCACTTTCTACTCTTGATTCGACTGGGAGCTTTTTGCTCAAAAGATCTGGGGGCATATTAGAAAGACCGGCGATAAAATTATCGCCATTTTAGCGGCAGGAAACTGCCGCTAAAACGGCGATAATGGGCTTGCTAATATGCGTTATAGAATTCCAATAGAAGCCCAGGTTAGATGTCCTGCACAACTAACCTGGGCTCCTATTGGAATTCTATAACGCTTATTAGCAAGCCAATTATCGCCGTTTTAGCGGCAGTTTCCTGCCGCTAAAACGGCGATAATTTTAACGTGGGTCTTGCTAATATGCCCCCAGGTTCCTACATGGAAACGAACATGGCCGACCAGTCTGTGCCGACTCTGTGAACAGGCGAAAGAGTCACTCTTCCACTTCTTGTGTATCTGCCCAGCTGTTAATAACTGGAGACGGCATTTTTTACTTCCAGCTTTCTGTTCTCTACAGATTCGATCATGCCGACCTGTCGTAATGGCATTATTAAACAGCCAGTCGTTGCAGATCTCGTGCAGGGCAGCCAAGTTCTTGCAACAAGTCAGCAAACTGTTACAAATATCAAACAAATAGTGTTTAAGATGGCGCTATGTATCACAGGTTTGCTACATCGATTTGCATTTTTGCACACAAACTCCAATCATGTGGCAGCTACAAAGGGCACAGTGCAGATGGACATAAAATCATAATGGAGTACAACTGTCATCTAGTATCAACTTGCACATAGCACATTTTTTTCCGGTTTTAGATGTACTCTATGCCCAACTGTTTAAGATTGTGCCATTTACTAAATGCTCGCTACATTGATTCGCATTTTTGCACACGAACTCCAACCACGTGACAGCTAAAAAGGGCACTGTGAAGATGTACATAAAATCATAATGGAGGACAACTGGCATCTGGTATTAACTTGCACATAGCTCACTTTTTCTCCAGTTTTAGATGTACATCGCCAACTTTTTTAGACTGGTGTTAAGAACTGAAATTACTCATTAGCAGGAACTTTTTTTTTTTTAACAATGGTAAGGGAAACATCTGTACTAGCCTAGCGGTAGACAAAAAAAAAATCGCTTAGAGCTTCCTTACAATCCCTGTGAAGTAGTCAGCAGACATTTCTACATTCTGGACACAAAAGTGCTGACTTGGTTTTAGATGCACTAGGTTCAATGTGTCATTTTAAAAAGTTCAAACAAACTTTCAACTTTGCACAATTCAACATGTAAATTAACCTTGGGCGTAGTACTATGCTACGCTCACGGAGCATGCGTAGTTTGTGCTACTACGCACTTAGCACAGTGCAAAAACTGTGCTATTTGACGTAGCATAGCAGCAAAACCATCAACACCTACAAATGCTTTGAAAAAGCAATTTTACATGCTAAAAAGCATATAACCAATTCACAAAAGTGAACTTTGAGAATGAAAATATCAGGCAATGAGAGAGGTGATGATTTTGGGGTCCCCCCTAACCTAGGGGGAGGACCAAGCAGATGCCTTGAACACAAAGAGCATATCATGCTGAATGATTCAGTGGTGGTCCCTTCCTCCTAGGACCACCCCCAGCACAGTTATGGGCAAAAATACAATCCCAACCAAAGGCCCTGCAAAGCATTATGGGACGAGATTAGAGTGGGCAGTGAATATTATAGTGTCCAATATCAAAATAATTCTACAAAGAGCTGCAGTTCAACTAGTCGTTACTAGATGTCCCTCACGAGTCAAATGCAAAAGCATTGAAATTATTAATACATCAAGCTGCAGTTCCACTAGTCGTAACTAGATGTCCCTCACGAGTCAAATGCAAAAGCATTGAAACCCTTTCATGGTGCGGCCTTTGATACTCAGCATTGAGTCTAGTGAAGCTTTCAGTTAGGCAGGGAAGAGTACTGACCACAGCCAAGCGCCTAGGACCTTGGAGGCAGTGCTTGAGGGTCAGGACTCACTCCCACAGAGCAGAGGCCAAATGCAGGGTCCAAGGCAGGTCTGGTTGGAGCTGGGCTGGTGCAGGGCAAAGGCCTCTGGAAGCTTGTAGAGTCTCTATAGATCATTCATGTATTCGGACAACTGGTCTTTGGAGTTACTTCTGGGGTCTGGGTTCAAAGCAGGCAGGTCTAGTCTTCCTTCAGGATTCAGACAACAGGGCAGTCCTTCTGATTCTTCACAGATCAAGGAATGTTCTGAGGAGGGTATTGGGGATGCCAGATTTATATTCAGTCCCATCACTTGGGTGGGGGCAACCACTGGCCATGCCCTAGCCAATGATATAAGAGTTGCCAGAGGTGACATTATCCAGTGTTACAGCACTTCCTGGGGCTTGTATTGTAAACTTTTCCACAGTACCCTCTCTACCTAAGTCCAGGATGGCATTACCCTTCTTCCATTAGTCAAAGCTCCCTGGACACACCCATAGGTGCAGCTATGATAATGAGCAAAGCCTCCCTGGATGTCGCTTCAAATCAGTTCTGGGGCAGCTCCCTCTCTAACCTAAGTTTGGAACACAGATGACCAGAGAGACAAAAAGGAGGCAGGTCCAGGTGTAAGCTACATGTTCTAATGCTAGGGGAGGAATCCTTTGAAGCTCTGGAAGGGGCTTGGTACAGCCCCCAGTCCACCCTCCCAAGGAAAACAAACATCTCACTACAGGGAGCTGTCAGCAGACATGTGACACTGAACACCGGCAAAAGGCCTTTTGTTTTTAAGCAGGAACCAGACTACTTTCTAAAACTTATTTTCCTTAATAGTAGTATAAAATCCTACTTTACCATTAAGATTGATTTTAAATTACTGTCAAAATGAGTCAATGCATCGTTTTTTCAAGCTTCTACCAAACTGAAGTAAACATTATAACTTATAATTTATAAGTCATTATAATGTAACCCAGTGTTTTCCTATGAGAGAGCCAGCCTTCCCATAGTGAAAAAATACTTTGGAGGTTTTTCACTGCCCAGACATGCAAAACATTAATATCTGCATGATCTGACTTCAAACATCTTGACCTTGCTGGGCAATAAAGGCTACCTTAGGGGTGACTTATACATATCAAAAAAGAAGGTTTAGACCAGTCAAAAGGGTGATTTTGCAGTTTAAAACCTACACAGCCAGTGGCAGGCCTGGAGACATTCTTTACAATGCTACTGCAGTGTGTGGCACAATGAATGTTTCAGCCAACTATTAGCATTTAATTTACTGGCCATGGGCATACGTCACACCATATACTAGGAGAGACTTATAAGTAAACTAAATGTGCCAATTAGGTGTGTCACAATTTTGCTATGTTTAAAATGGAGAGCATAAGCAGTCTATCCTTGGTTGGCAGAGGTGAAGTGCACAGAGGTTTATGGCCAACAAAAATGAGTGCGGAAACAGAAGCCAACAATCTGGGAGCATACCATGCAAAATATGGTAATTTCAAACACATATTTATTATAAATGTGACTTTACTAGTGAATTAGGCTAGTAATAAATATTTTACAAAGTCCAAGAGCTAGATTACGATGTCGTCCGGAAAGGGTCCAAACGGGTTTTGGATTCGGAGAATCCGATTCGGAACCTATGTTTCTGACTGAATCGGATTCCTTTCGGATGACCGATTACGATGCACGGAAACCGTCCCGGCTGTCCGAATCGGTTCCAAACGGCATTCGGACAGACCGAGTCATTCAGAGCCGAATGGTACAGCTCTATGGACACTGTTTCCGACAGAGCGATTACGATGTCCGATTCTGACAGCCGTTCTGAATCGGTTTCTCTGGCAAGAAACGACAGTCAGAATCTAAATTTGGGGGCCCGTAGTAGGCCCCCCTTCACCCACAGGCCCCCTCTTTATAACCATGCACAGTGTGGCAGGCACCTTGGGGATACCGCCACAGGGTGCAAGATTTTCCCCAACCACCCCTTTTTTCAATGGGAGCCTGTGTTCTCGTTCCGACCACAGGCTCCAATTGAAATCAATGGGAGTCCAACCGAACAATGTTTGGAAGCATCGTAATCGGTCGGACGGACTTGCAGAACCCGATTCAGTCGAAAACGATTCCGAAACCGATTCGGTCGGAAGAGTTTCCGGACGACATCATAATCGGTCCCCATGAATGAACTCTGTAGCTGTTTCCTAAGTGGAGCTAGCAACATTAAAAATAATATTGTATCTCAATGCTTTGAAATGGAACCACTAACACTGCTACCGTGAAAATAACTTTTGTGCCTTTTGCACTGTAAGGTCATGTTTAACAGTAAATCTTTATATGTCCTACTTTTAAATGCCAAGAATCCTGCCTTATGGGCAATTAGGCCAACTTTGGGGTAATGTATTAGTATTTAAAAGTAGGGTTTAGGCCTCTCAAAAACCTGCAAAGCCAGGCCTGCAGCCATGTTTACTCTGACAATGTAGGGGATGTAACAAGAGGTGCTACAGTCCACTTGTGACATTAAACTTGCAGGCCCTGGGTATGCTTTGGGGCACAGGGTCAAGACTGATTTGCATATGGCTGGGTCCAAACTGGGGTGGCGTAGTGGGCAAAAGAACGATGGATTTAACCCAGATCTTTTGACTGGGGGAGAATGTTTGCATTGTCAGCATTCCGTCCATCATTTGTTTGCTGTAACACTGGGTATGCTTTGGGCACTATATACTAGGGAGTTAAATATGCCATCACGAGTATGTCAACTTCATCATATTGAAAGGGGGTAGAGGGCAGAGGCATTTTACCACTGGTTAGCAAGGTAAAGTACACAGAGTTCTACTGCTAGAAAATACAGTCAAGGCAAAAATCGGCATAGGCGGCAACTCTTGTCTTCTCCTTGGCCGCCTTCCCTCCATTTTGGAAGGAAGTCTAGTGTGGGTATTTCATCAAGTCTTAGTGCCAGGAATATCTGTGTTACCGTCCAATGGTAAGGTGCTTCAAGAAGTGGCGATTCTCCTAGGGTTGAATATGATTTCAAAATCAGCCACTCATGAAGACGCTTGGACAGCTTTTCTTTATCTGCTATCCAACTTTGCAGTTTAATCGACTTATATACCATTTTCTTAAAAATTTGCCCAGATATATTGGCATTCCATAGATTACCCAATTCAAGCTCCCAATGCTACTCTCCAAATATTTCTTATAGACTCCATTCACCCGTTGGAGGTTAATTTCAATCCAAACTCCATTGGCCAGCCTGTCATCAGCAGCTGAGTGCAATTTGTGGCAGAGCTTAACAATTGCTGCAGGTCTAGCAGGTGTCTGTTTCGTTATTGAAAGCTCCAGCTGAACTTCGGCAGGCGAGGCTGATCTGGGTAGCTGGAAGGTTTGTTTATGCGATATTATCACCAGTTTGTCAAGTAGGCTGGCCTCGCCACCGGGCATTATCTCTAATCCGTGCGCGAGAGTTGGTATCAATTTGGCCTTCATTACGGCTCCCAAAGTTTTTAAATCGTGGCCTCGGATGGTTCTTGCCAACGATGAAAATGCATAATTGAGTGCCTGCGTTTTCCCCTTGATCGCCTTTCTCTGGGGTGTAAATGTGCCTCTTGCAACTATTTTAACACCTAAATATACGTAGGTGGATGCCTCATCTATTGTATTTCCACTAAGATGCCTTCTACAGTTTTTTTTTGATGCACCAATTAAATGCAATCACATTTGTTTTTTTGTGGTTTACCTCCAGTTCATTCTTATCTGCATATATGCCAAGACAATTAAGTAGC
This sequence comes from Calotriton arnoldi, assembly GCA_963921515.1. Classification (NCBI taxonomy): domain Eukaryota; kingdom Metazoa; phylum Chordata; class Amphibia; order Caudata; family Salamandridae; genus Calotriton; species Calotriton arnoldi. Next base: position 448,466 of record CAWUFW010010210.1, read on the forward strand.
CTTTGAAGAAGTACTAAGTCAGGATGTTTGACAATTGTTGATCACCCAATCTCAGGGCATGAGCTATCTGCCCATCCAATTCTGTTGAAATATCTACAATATATAGATTAAACAAAAGGGGTGCTAACATGCAGCCTTGTTTTAGGCCAGTTGATGTTTGAACTGTCTTTGACATGTGGGTACCATCTCCGATCTTTATCTTGACCCTCGTGTCCGAGTATATCAAACTCATTGCTCGCAGGATGTTAGACGGGATTCCCCATCGCTGGAGCTTGGCCCATAACCTATTAGAGGTCGCAGGAGAAGTGTGGCTCAATGGTTAGAGCGGCAGACCCTGATGCAGAGATCTGGCCCGGGACCAGGGTTCAATTCCCGCCTTGGCGGGTCTTGGGCTCAATTTCCTCGGACCTGATAATTCTCGCCTCGGTGCCTATTCTAATCATGGGTCCCACTCTGCAACTCTGGGCAATAGCTTGCTTAATCTCCACAACGGCCCCAACAGCGCTGGGATGCCTGGCTTCACCCTGGGGGTGCCCAGGAGTGGACATTTCACAGGGAAAAGCCAGGAAGGGTTCCACAGCGGTATGCGTACAGCGCCTGGACACCCCTTTGGGGGTATGGGTGCGCTTTACAAGTACAAATTTCATTTCATTTCATTATGTGGAATAAAGTCAAAGTCGACAAAGCGCGGTGCCTGTTACCTTTGTTCTATTGACCCACGGACATAAGGTTGGTTATAGTGCCTTGAACTCTTATAAAACCCATTTGATTTGTTCATAGTCTCCTATTTTCATACACCCAGGATTCCAGACCATTTAGCAATAGAGTGGAAAAGAATTTAAGATACACATCTATGAATGCAATTAGTCGATAATTGGTAGGCGAGGATGCCTGGCCTCTTTAAAAAATGGGATGGATTATGGACCCCTTCCAACTTTCAGGGATAACGTCATTTGCCAAATTGTTCTTGAACATTGATGTCAAAAAGGCTGCCCACCTTGATGTAGAATACTTAAAGAGTGCCTATGGTAGCTCATTAGGGCCAAGGGCACAGTCTGCCTGCGACTTTTTGATGACTTCCTCTACCTCCCCTGGGCTATATACGCAAGGTGCCGTTATACTCATCCATGTTGTCTTTTTGGGGCCAGTTCAGGCTAGTTGCATCCAGAGTGCTTCCCTTAAAATGAAGTTTTAGATATTGAACCCAGTCAGACTCACTGATATTTGCATTATTAGGTGCTCAGAACCCTGCTCGATGTTATTAGTATGTTTCCAGAATCTTTTTGAGTCATTTGTTTTTGAAGCACATAACAACTGGGCCCATAGTGTTTCCTATTTGACTTTTTTTGTACATCCAAATCTCCGTTTTCAGTCATCTTTCATTGCAGAAACGTTTTAATAATTCTGTGTCTTCTGGTAATTGCCGGAAGTGCTTGCCTACTTTATTTTTTATTTGTCAAAGAAATTGTGGCATAACTATGAGTTTGCGGTGCCCCAGGAGAGCTCCCTTTGTGGTTTTTGGTCAGATTGTTGGCAAATGTCTTCCATACGGCTATCGAATAGGGGCCTTTTGAGGTCATATCCTCAAGGCTTGCCAAAGCTTCGTCTGCTAAACACTTGACTGTACTTGAGGACCACTTAAGGCATTTCCGGCTTCCCGTGCCAATCTCTCTCTGTAAAACAGATGCCACTTCATGTTTACATATGAGTGTATTTACCGTGATCACCTGAGGATTGTGGTCACTCTCCACGGAATACACTATCCTAAAATCACGTACATGGTTGTTTAGGGGCAATATTGCAAGTGTATAATCTAAAATGGAGAGCGAGTTACCCAAGACTCTTGTCCAGGCGGGGGAGGTGTCACCTGGCTTCCGGCCATTCAAGACAAGTGGGCCAATTGATTCACAGACCTTTATTAGTTCTTCTCCTATTTTGTCCTTTCGGTTGTGAGGTGGCATTGTTTGCGCTGGAAGGATTCCAACTGCATCAGTGTGTTCCTCAGCTGGCTGATGGAACAAATTAGGATGAAAGTCTTCAATCAATCAATCAATCACAGAATTTGTAGAGCGCACTACTTACCCGCGAGGGTCTCAAGGCGCTGGGGAAAAAAAAGGGGGGGTGCCGCTACTGGTCGAACAGCCAGGTCTTGAGTAGCCTCCTGAAGGTCAGCAGGTCTTGGGTCTGTCGTAGGCTGAGTGGAAGGGTGTTCCAGGTCTTGGCGGCGAGGTGGGAGAAGGATCTGCCGCCGGTGGTTGTTCTTCGAATGCGAGGGACGGTGGCGAGGGAGAGGTCGGCGGAGCGGAGCTGGCGGTTGGGGACGTAGAAGAAGAGTCGTCTGTTGAGGTAGGCTGGGCCGGTCTTGTGGAGTGCTTTGTGTGCGTGGATGAGGAGTTTGAAGGAGATTCTCCTGTCGACGGGGAGCCAGTGCAGGTTTCTCAGGTGGGGGGTGATGTGGCTGTGGCGTGGTACGTCGAGGATCAGGTGTGCAGAGGCGTTTTGAATGTGTTGCAGTCACTTGATGAGCTTGGCCGGGGCTCCCGCGTAGAGGGCGTTTCCATAGTCGAGTCTGCTACTGACGAGGGCCTGGGTGACTGTTCTTCTTGTATCTGTTGGGATCCACCTGTAGATCTTGCGGAGCATGCGGAGGGTGTTGAAGCAGGAGGAGGAGACTGCGTTGACTTGCTTGGCCATGGAGAGCATTGAGTCGAGGATGACTCCCAGGTTGCGTACGTGGTCGGTGGGTGTCGGGGCTGCCCCCAGTGTCGTTGGCCACCAGGAGTCGTCCCAGGCTGAAGGGTTGGATCCGAGGATGAGGAAGTCCGTCTTGTCCGAGTTCAGCTTTAGTCGGCTGCTCTTCATCCAATCGGCGACGGCCTTCATTCCTTCGTGGAGGTTGGATTTGGTGGTGAGGGGGTCCTTGGTGAGGGAGAGGATCAGTTGAGTGTCGTTGGCGTAGGAGATTATGTTGAGGTCGTGCTGTCGGGCGATTCCGTGACTAGCCAGTGCAATTTGTGATATATATTTTTTACATGGGATAGATGTGCTGCTATTCTTCTTGCTGTTACTGCTCTTTTCTTTGGATTAATATACAGATTAATAAGAATGATGGATTCTTCTAGATTATTGGCTCAACCATCCATTTTCGGTGCCAACACGCCTGGATCATCCACATACAGCTTTACAGCCTCAACTGATATATTAATATTGATATAAATTGCCAGATCACCTTTTGCCCTTCCAAATGTACTGCTTCTTTCAGCCAATATTGTGTATTCTTTATAACCGATTAGTGGAGTGCTGTCTTGGGCCAAGGTTTCCTGGAGCATTAATATTTCAAATGTTCCCAGGTATTGTACAACCCCTGGGTTCTCGATTTTTGTCTGCAAGCTACTAACATTCCAAGAACAAATTGTCAGGCACCCTGTTTCATTGTAGGTGGCCACCCCACCACTCAGACATTACTATTCCCAGCTCGTGAAAGGACTGTAGGTAACCAAACCCAGTTGTTTTGGTGCTCATAATTTGTTACAATTCTTTGCAGCATAGAGGGTCCTTCTTCTTTGGTTACCTCGATTGTGACCTTTGTGAGATATTGCACACTTTTTTTTATGACCCTTAGAGGAGTACCCTCCACTTGCTCCTCTTAGTTCTGATGAGGTAGTCACTGTGTACTCATCTGGGTATAGCCCTACTGATAACATGTGAGGGTATATATCCCCCTGATGTGCTATTACTTTGATACCCCAGGCTGTTAGATACTTTCTCTTCTCAAGGACTCGAGCCGGAAGGACTGGGGTGGCAAAGGTAACCAGGGTGGGATCTGTATGCTGTTGTAAGAAACTTAATAGCTAAAATATCCTCGGACTTGACATGATCTAGACCCGGTATGGCCTTTATCAGCTTTTAGACACGTAACGGTTAGGACATCCTGCGGACCTCTTGATTTAAATTCAGGGATCCATACTAGCCGCTGTCCAGGTTTGCTTGGCTTGCCGGTGAGTGTGCTGAATTGCTCTCTGTCGATGTCGCCAGATCCAAATTGATCTCTTAATGTCATTCATTTCTGATCGCAGTTTTCACTTTTTCCCAGCAATGACTGGACTTCCTGGGGCCCCTGTTCTCCTATGCACTGGGTTTGAGTTGCTTCTTCCATGAGCTCTTTGGCTTGTCGCTACTCCATCCACACAATATGATCTTGTCGGGGTCCTCCTTGTATTCCTGCTGATCCCCCATCTGATGAACTGTGTATCACAAGATTCGCACTGGTAGAAGTGGAGATCGCCCTCATGTATTTCGCAGGAGTTGCAGTTTTGTTGAGTACATTATCACATACTGGAACCGTATTGATCCGCAGTGCATTCAGCTCAGTAGAGGCCTTCTCCGAGTTACCTGTATCTTCATGTTGTGATATTAACGAGATGGATAGATTTCCTGCATGCCCAGTGCGGGCTTCACTCCTACCCTTCCTTGCACTTTTCCTTTCCCTATTAGTAAGTTGAGATAGCACGAGAGATTTATTCTGCATCACATTTCTGTCTTCAATGGGCTCTTTTTGATGCCTAATTAAGGTTTCTTTGTTTTTCTCCCTTACTTCTATACCCTTTTGTCCAATAACCGTTTGGGGCTGTTCTTCCTTTTCCCCCTGAAGCACCTTCATAGTGAGAGTTGATTCCACATCTAATGTCGTAGTTAGAGGTATCCTGGGCCGGACCTCTTGCGCAAGGCTGTTTTTAACCTCTCCCAGAATTCCTTCCATAATTACAGGTAGTTGGGCTCATCTATCAACCACCTCCTTACAGGAACAAATGGTGAAGTCATTAAGGTGGCTTGATTGAACCCTCGCAATCAAGTTTCTCATCAATCCCAGCACAAAGATTGCCATAGTGTTAAGCAAATCCACCTGAATATCCATTTTGTTAGAGTGATGCCACAGGGCCATGACTGTTGCCTGCATTGAGTTTATTATGGCTGGCCACAGGCTATAGGAATTATCACTGGATTGCGGTGTACTCTTGTTTTCATCCATCTGCAATCTCTGTTTTGGTTCCCTCTCTGGGCAATCTCCCCATGTTCCCTCGTTGATCTCATCCTGCGGGTTCTAGGGCTTGTGATGCTCAACGTTATTGGCCCTAAATTCTGGGAATGAGTAGAACTTAGTCTGGGAGTTTACCAGCACATCTGGGTCAATTCTTTTATATTTAGACCCACCTCTTATCGGGGTGTGTTGACACCCTATATCCGTCTGACCTACCAGACCATCTGGTACTGCATCAACTTGGCCCTTTTCTTCGAGGCCGCCCTCGGCTGTCCAACTATATGGTTCTGAGGTTTTTTAAATCAGAATCATTGTGATAGGGGGATATGGATGTACCTCTCCCCCTCTGGCTTATCACACCCAAGTCCTTTCATAAGCTGATTCTTGCTAGTCGAAATTACTTGAGGCGCTCCACCTTGTTTGCTTATCAACTGAAAGTTATCTTAGATATTTTGAACTGAACCGATGGTTCATTACCCTTCTCTATGGGCTGATACATTCCCAGGCTACCACTGCATGGGGGACTGACTTCTATAGTAAGACTCAAGTCTAAGTTTAATTTGGGGTGGCTGTTAACCAAGGGGAGGTGGGGGCCCCTGTCTGTCTTATTGTATTTTTTGGCCTCCTTTTTGCCGCTGCTTCTCCTGATGCTAGCTCCCGCTTTCTTTTATTGGTAGATTGTATCTTGCCTCATACTTTACCAGATCTCCCGATTACTGGTTAGTTATTGTGACAGGCAGTACTTAGTGCTTTGCTTTTTACCTTTTGATCAAGTTCACCTGGGGTATAGTCGGGGGCACAAGCACGCCAGTCTTAATTGTTTTACTCTTCTATAAGCCTTGCACTCTTAGATTTACCATGTCTCAAGAGAAGTACTGTAATAGACTACCTTCTAACAAAGTGTAATTTCTTCTCTCTACCCCCTGGTCGACTGAGGGTAGGAAGAATGACGATCCACGCCTTACTCTGTTTGTATTCTTCAGCAGCACAGACATAGATGCGTGCGTGGAACCTTACATCACAGGTTCTAGAACTAGGGAGAGTGATATTAATGGACCACTAACCGCACCCTGATCATGGTGGTGGTTTCGAGGCCCCCTGTACACTGGCAACGCCGACAAACGCAACCCCCTCTGTCCACTGCGTCTGTGCATCTTTTGCCCTTCTCCGGTTAACAGGTTAGCACAATGAATGCAGTACTCATTCGTTCCTTAGTGCTTAGCGCTCCTTAGTGCTCCTTAATAGTCCTTCATGGTCCTTAATGGTCCTTGCTGCTCCTTAACACTCCTTATTGCTCCTTAATGCTCCTGATATTCCTTAGTTGTTAAAATCGGTTGCCATTGATAGTACTAGTAGTAATACTGGTGCTGGTCGTACTGACAGGAAAACTGGCTGGAGAACCGGAACCAGGGCAACTGGGATTTGGTTGATTGCCACGGATGCTAAACCTGGAATTACGTAATTTATAAGACTTGAGGCTTAGGGATGGCCTCCTGCCTTGACCTCAGTCCTTAAAACCCCATCCACCTGTTCCCCCAACTCTAAGCTCTGGTCTTCCCAGACAAGTGAGCAGGGGGGGGCGAATAGAGAGTGGAGGGCCGCAGTAAAATGTCACAGGCTATGGCAGTGACTATGTCAATAGCTAAGACCTGAGCAGCAGCAGGAAAAAAGAAGCTGGGCTATGGGCCACAGGCTATGGCTGTAGTTATAGCTATATCTGAGCTAAGGCTAAGGCTGAGACCCGAGCAGGAGCATTCCAGGCCACCCATGAGCCGCAGCCAGACCTAGCTGTGCCGCCTCCACGGGGGCCCAGGCTCACACTGTCCGCGGTAGCTGCTACTGCCTCGCTCTGAGCCTATGCTTAACCTTTCCTCCTGTTCGATCTCAAATCCTTGGGGAATCCTTGGCCAACCCTGCTGAATCTCGCCTCGCTGGTCCGGGCGCCCTCGGGCCGAAACGAAATGGACAGCCAACAGGCTCCGGCTCAATCCAGTTCAATGCTCCGGCATTCAGCATTCGGCGTTTTGGTGTCTGAGTGGTGAGTGTACAGTTGCTACGAGCCATCGAATAGCCCTGCGCACCTACTAAGGTGTATCTATATGTGTTAACAAGATAACAAAATATCCTGATCAAAGTGGTGCCTGATCTGCATTAGGCAACCAGGGGCCTTTAAAGGTGACCAGCTGACCAATTGTTCCATCCCTTAACCTCTCTACTCTTCACTGCACCTCTACCCCATATTCTGTACTCCCTCCCCTAAGTCGTTATTGTTATGATGAGGCATGCTAGACCTCCCATCCTTATGGTCCGCGTTCCCAGCAGCTGCCACCTCTCCCAGTCTACTGCTGCCATGGGCCCTCTTCCTTTCTATCCTGTGCCTGTGATGGCATGCACTCCTGTGCTTGAGAGAATCCATGTGTCATTTTCTGCACCTTTTTCTTTCTGTACAGAAAAAAGCCACCTGAACTCTAGCAGGGAATGCAGAAGCAAAGTTAGAGTCATTCCTGTGTCAGATCCCTGGATGACATAGACATCTTTGAACACAGCCTTTGTGAAAAACACTTTGTCAGACATACCTAAATGGAGATCCTAGTACCAGGTCACTCCTGTGTAGTATCCCCTGCTAACTAGAGCACCAAGTGCTGGGCTTTCAGTAGGGGTCACCAATGTGCAATACCCTCTATGAATGGGTACCCCACTGTACTTCACTCTAGGCAGGTAGGGCACCTATGAACCAGGTCTTTGATTGTAGCATCAGGTATGAGTGCAATGAGAATGGTGTGTCTGGTTTAAGTGAGGAGTGACTGTATGAATGCAGGTGGTCCTGGCTGTAAAAATATAGAGTGAGTTGTGCCCATGTGAGTGCAAAGTGAGATGTTATGATATGTTTTGCAGATGTGTACAGTGCACTATCACCCAGGAGGGTATCTTGGCACTGAACAAGCATAAGTTTAGCCAAGCCTAGGGCGTCTTTTTGGGACTACTCAAAAAGCCAGGTCTTGTCTTTTTGCGTCAATTAAAAAGTGAGGAGGGGCACTTATGTGTAGCTGCAGGTCATTCCATGTTTTAGGAGTGATGTAAGAGACCACCGTATCAGGCTTTCTATATGAGTGGGATGTGTGCAAATAGGAGTCCAGATAAGCGGAGATGTCTTGTAGATTTGTGAAAGCAGAAGCAATTGTTGAGGTACACTGAGCGAGTGTTATGTAGTGTCTTGATAGTGTGGGTGAGGAGCTTGAATTGAGCTTGTTTGTGTATTGGGAGCCAGTGGAGCTCCTTTAAGTGTTGTGTGATGTGAGTGCAGTATTGGAGGTTCCGAGTGATTCTGGCCGCCGAGTTCTGAATTATCTATAACTTCTGATGAGTTTTTTGTTGATACTCGCATAGACAGTGTTCCCATAGTTCAGCTTGTTTGTGATGAGAGCATACGTGACAGTTTTCCAGGTGCTGATTAGGAACCATTTGAAAATCTTGCCTAGCATCTTCAGGATATATAAGAATGAAGCAGTGGCGGTGTTGACTTGGGCGGTCATGTGGAGTTTCTTGCTGATGACAATCCTGAGTTTCTTGACATTTGCGGTCCTAGCTCTGAAGGACACAAGGTGGATTCTCACAGTGTAGTGATTTTCCCAAATATCAGGATTTTGGTCTTGTCAACGTTCAACTTCAGACAATTTGTCTTCATCCAGTTGGCGATTTCAGTCAAGCAGACATTGAACTTGATCTGGGTACAGGGTGTCTTATCCGTGAGGGAAAGAATGAGTTTAGTGTCATTGTTTATGCTCTAATAACATAAACAATGACAATCAACTCATGAGTTTAGTGTCATTGTTTATGCTCTAATAACATAAACAATGACAATCAACTCATTCTTTCCCTCACAGATAACACACCCTGTACCCAGATCAAGTTTATGACCAACAAGGAGGTTTCTAGCGGAATACCACAAATGCAGTAGCTGGCACGGAGGTGTACAATGCTTGGCTGACTGAGCGGGTCCTTCCAGTTTGGAAGGAGCAGATCCGTTGAAGTGCGTGTCCTTGGATTCTGATGTTGTGTAAGCATTGGATGAGAATGGAGTAGGGGACCTTGTCAAATGCAGCAGAGAGGTCCAGGAGAATGAGGGATGCCATGTTTCCTCTGTCCAGAATCAGGCAGATGTCATCCATGGTGGCGATGAGGGCAGTTTCCATGCTGTGGTTGAGTCTGAAACCAGACTGAGTGCTATTGAGAAATTGGTGGTCATTGAGGATTTGGCAAGGAATGGTAGCAGGAAGATCTGTCTGTAAGTGGCGAGCACTGAAGGGCCCATGGAGGGGTTCCGAAGCAATGAGAGGACAGCTGGGTGTTTCCAAATGTTGGGGAAGAGGTGGAGAGTTTCAAAATGGGTATGAGGTTGGCACGTATGGTAGGGGTGGGCAGAATTTGCGTAGTCGCGCTACGCAAAGCTCTGCGAAACGGTAAAAAATCTCTGCGAGCACGCAAAAGTTCTGCAAACAGGCGGAATTGCTTGTTCCGCCTGTTCTCGATGCTTTTTTCCTGTTCGCGAACGCTGTTTGTGTGCTCGGGTCAAAATATCTTGCGAACACGCATTTTGAAAGCGCGAACAAGCAAAAAATTCCGCAAAGCCGCGGATCGCGGAATTTTGGGCAATTTCGCGTTCTCCGCGGAATGTGAAATTACCCAAATTTCGCAAATTCCACGAGCGGAACGGAATTTACCGCCCAGGCCTAACGTATGGGTTGCAGTTGTCTGAAGTAGGTGTGATATTGACAGTACTCCGATGGGGCCCCTGATGGATGGACTTTATAGTGGCAGAGGTTGTATGTGTGCAGGATGAGCGATGTGCCTATTTGAGGGTGCAGATCATTAAAGTCAGAGCTACTGGCATTAATTAATTATTGATCCAACTTGTATCAGTAATTAAAGAGAAAAAAAAGACTACTTCATTTTTTTATGCACACGTATGCATTGTGTTCGTGCCTACAAAATGCTGAGTGGGGGCCCGTCATAGGCTTTTTTTATTATAATATTTTAGCCTTGCTGCACAGCATCGAAGGTGCCTTACAGTATGGTTGAAAAGTTATTACCACTGAGTCCCGAAGGCGAGATCTATTGGCTCTAGCAATACTTGTCTCACTTTTTGCTTGTCTCAGAGATTGATGTAATCTAAGGGACTTCCAAAGTTTGTGCCAAATGAATCTGCTCAAAGTTCCTCATCCGTCAGGAGGATCTGAGAAGCCTTGTGCAACCTTGCACACTGTAAGCATGAGCTATTCAGGAGTGCACCTGAGGGGCCAGTGCTTGTGTACATAGTAACTAAGGTAGGAGCTGCAGCACAGAAGGTGTCCTGCACATAACAGCTTTAGGAAGCAGTTCCCTTTAGAGATGCTAATAGGAAGGAGGAATTTGAACAACTGCAGTTAAGTGAAGAACCCAGAGAATCTGCCTCCCACGGTTCACCTCAGTGCCCAAGAAGATCATCTGCAGCATCCCACATGGGTCGTCCCTCAGCTCCACCCTCTTCAACATGTACATGATCCCCCTGTCCAACATCGTCAGATTGCATGGGCTCAACATCATCTCCTATGCAGATGACACCTTATCTCATCCTCTTGCTGTCAGAAGACACCTCCACCACCATAGCCAACTTCCACAGTTGTATGATGAACATCGCAGACTGGATGAAGGACAACCGTCTCAAGCTCAACTCGGACAAGACAGAAGTCCTCAACTTTGGGAACAACACCGTGCCATGAAACGACACATGGCCTGTTGAACTCGGTCCAACCTCTGCCCCCACAGTCCACGCCTACAACCTTTGCATTATCCTGGACAGCAAGCTATCTCATATGCCTGGTTCCACACCGTACGCATGCTCCCCAAGATCTTCAGGTGGCTCCCGGTCAACATCTAAAGGACGGTCACGCAGGCCGTAATCACCAGCAGGCTGGACTATGGGAACACACTCTATGTAGGAATCACTGCATGCCTCCTGAAGAGACTACAGACAAAATAAAACTCAGCAGCAAGACTCATCCTTGACCTCCCCAGATGAACCCACATCACACCGCATCTCAAGAAGCTACACTGGCTCCCGATTCAGAAGAGGTACCAGTTCAAGATGCTGACCCACGCATCCAAATCCCTGCACAACTAAGGACTAGCATACATCAACAAACGCATGACCTTCCACCAACTGACCAGACACCTATGATCCACCTCTCTCTTCCTTGCAGACAATCCCCGGATACGTCGAGGCAACAGCAGAGGATGCTCCTTCTCACACCTGCCGGCCAAACCTTGGAACAACTTTTCCCTGCATATCCCAACCACTTCATCACCCTGGGAATTCAGCAAAGGACTCAAGACCTGGCTGTTCGACTGAACAGAGAGCCACGAAGCAGCTAGCAACCCCAGCTTTCAAGACCCTCACAGGTGATTTGCTTCGCTTCATAAATGATTGATTGTTTGAAATGGCCCTGACATTAGCCCTACAGGCCAATAAAAAGCTTCTACTTGGGTAATATTTTATAAAAACATGTGATAGCCATGCACACACCTTTTTGTATTAATGTAACAGCAAGCACCAATTGGGACCAAAAAGTGTGTTATAGATTTTTATCAGTCAGGAACAACGGCTACACAGGTGGCCTTACTCATTAACTATCTCCCATTCAACCATGAACATAGGAATGAAGAAGTGGTGGGGGCTGCCCTAGAAGTTTCTCACTAGTGCTCATTTTCTGTCTTGAGCCTCCTTTAAAGTCCTAGATATCAGCTAAGCAGACAAAGGCATAGTTAGAGCGATGTACAGAAAAGCAAACAAGTCGGTCATGTAGGAAAACCAGGATTGTAACATGGGCCTGCCTGTTTCAAGAATCACTTTGCCACAATACCATATTTTATGATCTAGACCTGGAAGAAGAAGGACTTTCTTCAACTTACTGGAACGTTGTTTTCTTTTGTTTATCTCTTATGCCCTTCCCATGCTATTTGTGACAAGTTTGTTCACGTTTACATTCTATGACCAAATGTTCATGAAAATGCCAATAAGATCAATTTTTTAAAAACCTAGACCATTGCACTGGGCGTTGCCCGCTTGCGGTAATATTCCATGAGCAGTAGAATCCAGTCCAGTTCTCCTATTACACACTCACTATTGAATGTAATTTTAATAATAAATACTTCCAATAATTGAAAGTGGAAGCAGAGGAATACTTAAAAAATTATGGCCCAAGAGCACAAAATGTGGCCACAATGAAGGCTAAAAAGCAAATCTCCTGGTTATACTGTTTCAAACTTGTGATTATTTGTAATTTCCTGAAATATCAAGGGAAAACAATACACAGTTTTGTACACTCCTAAATTGGCAAGGCAGAGGAAGTGCTCTCCATCAGAAAATGTAACCAAACAACAAGATGATGGATGGAATGCTAGGATTTATCTGAGCCTCTGGCAGTCTCATGGGCCACATTTCCGTCACTCACTTTTCACCCACTGTGACACTCTAGACAGAGACCAGCCATATACAAAGCAGTCCAATAGAAACATCTTAGACCAGTGATGCTCAAAGTACGGCCCAGGGGCCACTTGCGGCCCTCTTGACCTTTAGATGCGGCTCCCTTGCTGAACAGCAGCACTAATATTTAGAAAAAGATGTTAAATAAAATGGGCAAACATTTATTAACCTACAAATAAATGCTTGCCTGTTTATTTAACATGTTGTTGAACCTTCTTACATAATCCATGACCCACCCAGACCCCCTTCCGCCACCCTGCTGGCATCAGTGCGGCCCTTGGGCACACTACAAACCGTACTTTGTGGCCCCTGGGCAAATGTTTGTGAGTGCCCATGTCTTAGACTGAGCTGCCAGGCTGGATCCCCTCCAGATGGGATCACAGGCATTCTCAGATTGGTCCATCTTACTGAGGCCTTGTCAGTGAGGTATAGCTGGGGTTCTGGGGCTCTGTGGCTCTGTGCACAAGGGAGCCATGTCCAAGAAAAACCTTACCTATGTCAAATAAAGCACTGTTTACTTTACAGATAGGTACTGAATATAGTTTGAATGGACAGAATAAACTTTTTAAGTGACTGAATAAAATGCTACTTGAGCCACAATGTTTGAATATATTCTAGCAACGTCATATATGGATGAATTGCTAATTATCTTTGAGTAACTTTTACAATCAGTTGTTCATACAAATGTATGGATATTATCTGAACTACACACATTAACACTGCAGAGTGGTCTTAACATAAAACACATATTTCTTTTTTTCAGCCTTATCATCTGAGGAGCCGAGTTTGATCACATTTGTCATTGTGTTCATTCCACTTTCAGTCATGATTCTTATCAGCTGCTGCACCAAAGGTACTCTACTGCATGGGTATTTTGTGTGTGTAACAAAGGAGAAGTGAAAGTAGAAAGTTGCTCTTTCCTTTCCTCTGCCACTGACATACCGTAGAGCATTCACAAGCTTCTGATACTCAGGCTCCACTTCCTGTACCATGCAGGTGCACTCACTGTATCTGGCACTGAGACAGGCACACCTACTCTGGCACACTATCCCAAACCCTGCACACTAACCCAAACCCTGGCAAACTAACCCAACCCATGGCACACTAACCCAAAGCCTGCCACACTAACCCAAACCCTGGCGCACTGACCCTGGCACACTAACCCAAACACTGGCACACTAACTCAAACCCTGGAACACTAGCCCAAACCCTGCACACTAACCCAAACCCTGGCACACTAACCCATCCTGTGGCACACTAACCCAAAGCCTGGCACACTAACCCAAACCCTGGCACACTAACCCTGACCCTGGCACACTAACCCTGACCCTGGCACACTAACTCGAACACTGGGACACTAACCCAAACCCTGGCACACTAACCCAAGCCCTGGCACACTAACACAAACCCTGGCACATAAGCCCAGACCCTGGAACACTAACCCAACCTCTGGCACACTAACCCAACCTCTGGCACACTCACCCAACCCCTTGCACAATAACCCAAACCATATCACACAAACCCAATCCCTGGCATTCTAACCCAAACCCTGACACACTAACCCAAACACTGGCACACTAACAGAAACCCTGGCACACTAACCCAACTGTGACACATTTACCCAACCTTTGGAACACTTACCCAAGTCCTGGCACATTAACCCAAACACTGGCACACTAACCCAAACACTGGGACACTAACCCAAACCCTGGCACACTAACCCAAGCCCTGGCACAATAACACAGACCCTGGCACATTAACCCAGACCCTGAAACACTAACCCAAACCCTGGCACACTAACCCAACCTCTGGCACACTCACCCAACCCCTTGCACACTAACCCAAACCCTATCATACAAACCGAATCTCTGGCATTCTAACCCACACCCTGACACACTAACCCAAACACTTGCACACTAACAGAAACCCTGGCACATTAACCCAACCGTGACACATTTACCCAACCTTTGGCGCACTAACCCAAACCCTGGCACACTAACCCAACCTCTGGCACACTCACCCAACCCCTTGCACACTAACCCAAACCCTATCACACAAACCCAATCCCTGGCATTCTAACCCAAACCCTGGCACACTAACCCAAACACTGGCACACTAACAGAAACCCTGGCACACTAACGCAACCATGACACATTTACCCAATCGTTGGCACACTTACCCAAGCCCTGGCACATTAACCCAAACACTGGCACACTAACCCAAGCTCTGGCACACTAACCCAAACACTATTTCTAACCAAAGGCTTATGGACAAACTATCGCCTCTCGAAATATCGAGATACAAAAATATTGTGACATAAATATCGATGTCAAAAATATCACCACCCCATACTTATAATGGTAAGGAAAAAATATATTTTTTTAAAATATATACATTTTAATATTTACATATATCAAGTTACAAATATGTTAAAAACTTTTTAAATATTTAAAACATATAAAAAATAAATATATCTATATACAACCAATAAAATATATATTTTTATTTCAAAAACAAGCCATTTTAATAACAAATAAAAAGCAAACAAACATAAAAAATTACAATTCACAAAAATTATTTTACACAATAAAAACATTAATAATTAAAAATATAATTTTAAATAAACAAAAACATGATATAAATTGTAACAAAATTGTAACTGTAATATTTTACATTTAATACATGTACTATTCCCATTGCAATTTATACAAAAGTGCACAAACTATTCGACTAAAGATGAATAAAAGTTACTAGTCCCACTTCACGCATTGTAGCAGTAGAAAACTATTACATTACACAGGGGAACAGTAGGGAATGTGTTGGATGGGGAGGGGTAACATTTACTATTTCCTCCAGTCAGTCCAACAGTAGGGAAAGTGTTGGTTTAGGGAGGGGTAAAATTTACTATTCCCAGTCCACTGAGTACAAAAGTAGGGAAAGAGTCCGATTGCGGAGGGGTAGAATTTACTATTCCCACTCCAGTTAATGTAACATTAGAGGAAAACTAATTTACTTAAACATAATAAAATAATATCAACAACATAATAAACAATTACAAATATAAATATTTAAATAAAATACAAGAAATATGTATTACAAAGTTAATTACATATCACAAATAGGGCCCCTGGTTTTATGGTATTTATTTTTTTAACATTTCCATCTGTATTTATCCATATTTATTTTTATGTCATTTTATCTGTTATATCCGCATTTATTTTTGACGCAAGCAAAAAAAGACGTTGCAGCTAGTATTTTATTTAAATAGACAGTGCACACGGGGGCCGATTCCGATCTCGGCCGGTAGTGCTCCGAATCGGATTCGGATTCACCGGATCCGATTCGGAGCCCCGTTTCCCGACCGAATCGTACGCGGGTCCGGCCGAGCGAGTACGATGCAAGCACCCGCGAAATCGCCGACCGACTCGAACGCGGCTTCAACACGCTCCGACCGACTCGCATGGACACGACTCGCACCGCGCTATGGAGACGTTTCCCGGCCGGGTAAGTACGATGCGTGCCGCGAGCAGTCCGACCGACTCGCGCCGTCCGGCTCAAAAAAGCTGTCGGAGCCGGACTTTGGGGGTCCGCGTCGGACCCCCCTCTACGCGTAGGCGCACGAGTCGCACACTACCTGTGCATGTACGCCGCGATGCGCATGGACGCGTACACGCTGTAGGGGGCGCCCTTGTCCGCCTGGCACCCATTGAGTCAATGGTAGCCCGCGTACGCGTTGAACGACCGGCTCCCATTGACTTCAATGGGAGTCCGACCGACTCGAGTCCGATAGCATGCGAATGCATCGTACTCGTCCGGTCGGACTGCTAGGGTCCGATTCGGTCGGAATTCTCTCCAGGTCCGGCTCGGTCGGAGAGATTTCCGGCCGGAATCGGCCCCATGGTTGTTATAGGTTTAGCTATATGTTTATATGCGCCAAATTAAGTAAACACAATACAGTCATCTGAAAACTTTGCCATTGTAATACAAGTCACAGCGGTGTCACAGAGATTACTTGCAGTAATATTCTTGAGCTGCTGCTGTGTTACATTATTGAAAATACTGTCACTAGCCATAATTATTAGATGTAAACTTAATTTGAATTTAGACAAGTGCACCTGTGCACTTTCAGCGACCTGGCCAAAGACGGCATGAAAGAGCTGTCTACTTTTGTGATAAATTAGAGATATTGGATGCCTCCTTCTCCTTATTGTCAGTTCCATGCTCCTCCCTGCAGCATGCTCTGTGGTGCGCCTTGACTATCCATAGCTGAGAGAGCAAACGACCTGCTCTGAAGCAGCAAGCTCTCATTTCAGAAATAAATTAAAGGCCCTTGCATTAGTCCTGCCGGGCTTTATTTCCCTCACATTTCTGAGGCCTTAAATATCCAACACCCACGTGAGCTGGCAGCTTTTAATTCACATTTTTTTAAACTAAGTATTTTGCTAATGCAAAACACATTTTCCATAAGTTAGACAGTCTCTGCTTTGAAAACATTGGGCGTGTATCACTTGCCTTATTTTACTTTAATACAGTAATCCTACACAGCTCTTCGCACAGTGGTGAAAAAAAAGATTTAACTTGAAAAAGGGCTTACAGATATGCCCCGGCTGTCTCTATCTCTCAGGAATGTTTGTGTTTCTTCATGTGGTGCCAAGTCAAGGAGGAAAGTTTACATTTTAAGGCCTGAAAGCATCCGAAAGCGAATGCGACCTAATTTCCCTAATGTGTTTATGCCGTCGGTCTTTCGGACCTTTTTGGGTCACACTCATTTTCCTGCGCCTACCAAAGATTAATGGCTCAGCAGGTGTTAAAGTGGGCAAGCATACACTGCAATCAGGAAGAGGGGCGAGGCGTGGCAACCCTGGGGTGGAGTACAGATTGCCAAACAATTCTCGATTTGGTCGTATTTTTCCGTTTCTATTTATAAATACAGAGAGAAGAAAAATATATTTCCGTCTGTATTTATATGTAAAAATCTGTTTAAACGAAAAACCGGGAGCCTTAATCATAAATAACTACACATAAAACTACACATCTTTTAAAAAAAAATTAAATACCAAACTATGGGACTGATTAGGATGGTGGTGAGACCGCCACCGACAGCTCGTCGGTGGCAGTCTCACCGCCATCCTAAGCATGTTTTCCGGCCGCCACATTAGGATGGCGGGCGGTTTGTTGGCGGTTGGCAAGACCAACCCCCACGCATCCGACAGGCTCCTTGAGCCTACCGATGTGGCTGAGGAGGAGTAAGGCCTACAATGGTGGCCGTGTCTTCCAGGCACCACCGTAGGCATTACGATGTTCCTTTCCGCCAGCCCTTTCATGGCTGTGAGCCCGCCACGAAAAGGCAGGTGGAAAGGTACATTGGGGGCCCATAGCAGGCCCCCTTTACTCCCCTGGGCCTCAGTTTTGGTTTTTGGGGGCACCTAAGGTCCCCCCCTACATATCCATGCACCATGTGGCAGGCACCGCATGGTGCCTGCCACATAGTGCAGGCATGTGAACAATGTATGTTTTTTGGACTGCGGTGTGTGCTGCAGCTAGCAGCACATGCCGCAATACAAAAAATACACTTTGCGATCATCTTGAAGGCGGTCCCATTGTAATTCAGGGTGCGGGACCGCCGACAGCTTGTCGGGCGGTCCCATTCCCGATAAGTCGGACCGCCATCGTAATCAGCCCCCATATTCTCAAAATATAAAAAGCTAATAAATACAATATTATTTACAAGTAAAGAAACACACACAATTAACACATACAATTATAAATAACATAATTAAAAAAGAATTACCTATTTCTAAATGTATTATATAATTAGCTTTCTATCCCACACTTCAACTAAGTACACAAATATCTAAAAGTCTTTATTAAAAAAATATTATTTACACGTTACAAAATTAAATATTACAGAAAATATTCATAATAAGTATTCATTCATTAGTTAATTACCACCCGCCATTTATCCATAAAAATAAAACAACCCACACCAGTTATATAAATTAGCAAGTTATTATTTCCATAATTTTAATAATTAAATCTCAAGTAAACCATTATTAATAATAAAAAATTATTAATTAATAATATTTAAATGACTTCCCACATCTACTCTTACAAATTCAGCAACTCACACCTAATATATAATTAACATAATATTTTATTTACATATTTAACATAATTATTTATCATTTTTATAAATACTACAAATTAACTGGTATGAATAATTTCCTACACACCCTTTACACATACAAAAACAACACACAAAAATAATAAAAACCTTAAATATATTTCACAATTTACATAATTAATTATCATTTAAATAATTAATTTAATTTAAAATGTAATTATTAACAAAAACACAATTATTAAATAAATCTAATTTAAATACTTCCCACCCTATATCCCTACAAAGCATACTACTCACACCTAAAACTTAATTTAAAAGAAATTAATTATACAATTACCATAATTAAGTATCCATTAAATAATAATTATTAAATAAAAATGAATAATTAATTAATTAAAAATAATATACTTCCCACCCTATACCCCTACAAAACACACAACGTAAACCTATGACCTAACTAAAATAAAGAAATAACAAAATAATTTTTAAATGAACATATGTAATTATCATTCAAATAATTAAATTGTCTTACAATTCAATTTTTAATTATTTATAATTAATTTACCTCCCACCCAATATCCCTACAAAACACATTGGCTGCACCTGACACTTAATTTAATTAGAAAAAACAAATGCAATTAAAATAATGAATACTAATTAAAAATTAAATATTAATTAATTTTAACTAATTACCTTCCCACCCTATATCCCAACAAAAACCTAAATCGTAATTTAAAAAAAATGAATTATACAATTAACATAACTAATAACCAATTAACTACAAAAAACTAATTAGATATGAAATATTGATTAATTATAAATACATTTCTTCCCACCCTGTACCTCTATAATCCTCACAACCAGGTACGATACTAAAAATGAAAAATACATTACAAAATCAGATTTCCAAACTACTGATAATTACATAAAAAAATTAATAATATTTATACATACACTTTAAAACATATACAATTAAAATATATTCTGAAATATATTAAAATATTCAATCAATCAATCAATAGAAAGCTTTTTTCGATTTTTGCAGAAAAAATCATAAAAGCATACATATAAGAAACACATCATTTCATGTATCTAACCTTAAAAAGATAAAAACAGCGTTAAATAAATTAATTATCAAATAACAATATTATTAACAACTATATTTTAGTAAACTATATTAATGCTTTCGATATTTCTATAGACTATATTAATGAATATTTGTGACAACGATATTCTTGCACAAAATATTCTGTCTGAATACCCTAACCAAAGACACTGCAATTGCCTACAGATACATTTTATTGAATAAAGAACAGAAACACATTGGGTACAAGAATAAAACGCTTCATGCTCTTAACAACAAATATGATGAAAGACCGCAGCTCTTATCATAAAAGAATCTATATATAGCTATTAAAGCAATTCTATAACAGCCAAACGAAAACTCATTCAGATCAACCAAATTTTATTATCTGCTCTTCATATGGGTGTGAGAATCCTATTTACAACCAGCCTAGCCCAGAGCTACTAAATACACGTTGCTCCCTCCTCACACTCTTCATCTGCCAGGTATAAATCATACTGTCACCAGGACACACCCCGCCCTGCATACAGGAGATTGCTGCCGGCGATCATGATCTAACCCCAAAAAGGGCTAATTCATAGTAAGTGAGTTTGCGTCTCTTCATAATATGAGCAGAGCAGGGGCGGCTCCTCCACTAGGGCGGAGGAGAGATGCCCCACTGCTTTCTCGCAGTGCGAGAAGCAGAAAAATAAAATGGTAAAACTACCACTTTATGTTTCCAGCTTCTCGCATTGCGAGAAAGCAGAAGTGTTTGGTTGCGGGCGGTTGGGCGTGGTTGCTCCACGAGCAGGGCTGGGCAGGGAAGGAGTGGTGTGCCCACTCCTGAGTGAGCATGACTGGTTTGGTTGGCCCTCTAGGTCACCCAAACCAGTCATGCGCACTCTGCCCTTTCTCAATGTAGGCTTCAATGCAGCCTACATGGAGAAAACAGCCACCCCATAGGCGCCTGGCTGGGCGCCGTGCCGACCAATCACAAAGATGCCATTGCAGTGTTGTGATTGGCTTAGGGGAGGGAGGCTAGCTGCTTCCTGTGCCTGCCGGAGGCAGGAAAGCAGGATTAGACTGAGCAGTGAAGATGCAGGACTAGGGAAAGGTAAGTTTAATTTTTTTTACATTATTTAAACCCCTCCTCCCTGCGCGATTCCCCCTTCCCGCGTGACCCCGTGCCCGCTCCCCCACCCATGAGCCATGCCAGCCGCGACTTTAGCAGAGCAGATAACCCAATGAAGGCGCCTTTTTTGCACCATGTTGGCCTAAAGTCATAAGAAGAAAATTGCCCAAAATGGAGCTGTAATTGCTTTATTTTAAAAATGCCCTTGAAAGATTCACCAAAACAACTTTGTAGAGAGAGTCGTTTATATGAGTTAATTCTGCGCCAGCCACACGCGCCTCCTCTTGCTAAGTCTTTGTTTATCATTAATAAAAGTTAATACCTCTTATTTGAATAGTGATTTTTTTAAACTTAAGTGTGACATACTTTGCTGCCACGAAGCTTCAGCTTTCGAATCCTGAAGGGCCCTTGTAAAAGTTGACCCCGAGCATTCGTTCCATCCCCCGACTGCACCTCCTTCCAAATGAAAGCTTTTAGGGCCCGATTCTGATGCGGGTTGGAAAAGCTTCCCGACCGAGGGCCTGAATCTGATGCGGTTAGGAAGGCCTCCTAACGGCATTTGCTCCTTCCAAATCGGTTCGGGAACGTGTCTTCCCGACCGAGGGCGCAATTCTGATGCGGTAAGGAACAAATGTTCCCATTGAAGTCAATGGGAGTTCAACCAAATCGTATCTGGAAGCATCCGGATGCATCCTACTCCGCCGGTCGGACTTTCCCGATCCGAGTGGGTCGGAAACCATTTCCTAACCGATTCGGTCGGGAAGCTTTTCCAACCCGCATCAGAATCGGGCCCTGTGCGTTAACCCTTCCACCGGCCTCAGTAAAATATAAGATTTAAAAGGGATGCTTTCTGGGCCAATTGCTTGTCCTTATTGATGCCTGTAAGGAATTCTGAGGAAGGGAACACTTAGGGGTCGATTCTGATCTCGGTCGGAAGGCCTCCGAATCGGATTCGGCTTTACTGGATCCGATTCGGATGCTTTGTTTCTAACCGAGTCGTACAGAGGTCCGGACGCCCAAGTACGATGCGACTGAATGCGAAATCGCCAACCGACTCGTTTCCGGGTCCGAACCGCTCCGTACGACCGAGCCAGTACGATGCACGATTCGGACAGCCGGATCGAGTCGGAGTCTCCGGGACGAAAAAGCTCCGGGAAGCGGACTTCGGGGTCCGTGCCGGACCCCCTTCACCCATAGCCATACGAGTCAAACACAGCGGGGTAGCCAAGGGTCCCC
Source organism: Calotriton arnoldi (assembly GCA_963921515.1). Taxonomy (NCBI): domain Eukaryota; kingdom Metazoa; phylum Chordata; class Amphibia; order Caudata; family Salamandridae; genus Calotriton; species Calotriton arnoldi. The sequence goes on from CAWUFW010010210.1 coordinate 470,581, forward strand.
CCTTCACATGCATGTACGGTGCGGATGGCACCGACGCGTACCCACTGCAGAGGGCACCCTTCTGCTAGACGCACCACTTCAGCCGATGCGAGGCCATGCGCGCGTTGTACGACCGGCTCCCATTGACTTCAATGGGAATCCGACCGAACCGAGTCCGTAAGCATACGGCAGCATCGTACTCGCTCGGTCGGACTCCAAGGGTACGGCTCGGTCGGAAAACACTCCGGATCCGGCTCGGTCGGAGTGCTTTCCGACCCAGATCGGAATCGACCCCTGAGCTTCTAGACCTTAGGCAAATGCAGGAATTAACTTTGCTTTCATAGCAATAATAAAGGGACCAAAGACGGACTGGAAGGTTTTACAAACAGCTTCTGGAACACTAGCATAGGTGATGTGAGCTTCGGTTGTAATGCTTGGAGTTGCAAAAGGTGGAAGTCTGGATCTTGTAACCGTACCCCTAAATATTTATATTTATTGCTCGCCAGCACGTGTGTGTGTGCGTGCGTGCGTGTGTGTGTGTGTGTGTCTGTCTGACTGTCTGTCTGTCTCCTTGTATTTCTTGCTCCTTCCATCTCCCCACGCCAATACAGGGGATTGCAAAAGCCGGCGGAGCACGCCGTACAAAGGGGGTCATTACAATGGTAACTAGTCACAATGTCGAAAAAAAAATATCGACTGGACAGAATATTGAGTTTGTAATATAGAATGGACAGAAAATCGAATGCCAAAAATATCGTGGTGCAGAATATCGAAATGCAGGTAAGAAATATCGAGTTCCACAATATCGAAGTCAGTAATATCGATTTTTTTTAGTGTTTTAAGTGTTAGTATATGTGTTAAAAGTATGTATTATTTTTGTAATGTATGTTTGAATTTTGTAAAAGTAATGAATTTTATGTTAATTAATTTTTGTGTAATTTAATTCTGTAGCGGGTTGTGGGTTTATAGGGGAATAGGGTGGGAAGTAATTTAATTATAATATATATTTTTAGCATTATTTAGAATTAATTAATTATATGTTAAATTTTTTTTGCGTAATTTAAAGGCCCATTACGATACCGGGCGTAAAAAAATCCGCCACCCATGAAAGCGGCAAAAATCCGCCCGCCTACACCTTCTGAATACCGACCCAGCAATTATGATGCATCGAACCGAAAACCGCCAGCGGCGGAAAAAACACACAAAATACTGCCCGCCCATGCCCGAGTCGGAGTCAAACCGCCCGCCACGGACGGAAAGACGCACGACAACACAAAACCGCCCGCCCTCACGGTCGAGACACCGCACGTGAAATTACGATCGCACCGACATGAGCGCGGAAAACAACAAATACACCATCCGCCAGCATAAACAACACTGAAGAAAATGGACACGGCAGAAGCCATGGCGGCCACGTCCCTGCACAGAAACAGCCCCGGACTCAAACAAACACACACAACAAGGCAAACAAGTCCACACAGCAACCCACGCACAAATACACAGACAAAGTACACATCCCGAAAACACACCACCCCTGGACAAACAAATAAACACAAAGCCCAGAACACCGGCCACAACACACCTGAAAACAACAGACCATCAGGACACACCCAAACAGGTAAGTACAAAAGCAGCCCCTCCACAGACCACAACCCCTTGCAACATTGCAAAGCAGAGAGGAGAGGAGAGGACACAGTGACACAGCAAGGACAGCAGCACACCACAGATACGCACACATCACACCCACCACCACCACCACCAAACACCGGCACCACAAACCCCCTGCACATCACACATCACACACCGCACCAGCACCACAAACACCATGGCATCACACAGAATGCCCAAGTTCACTTCCACTGAGCTGACGGTCATGGTCGACGAGATCGTCAAGGTGCACACACAAATCTATGGCAACCAGGTCCAGCACACACCACTAGCCACCAGAAACAGAATGTGGAACAGAATTGTAGACCAGGTCAATGCAGTCGGGACCGTACCCAGAAACAGAGGAGAGATAAACAAACGGTGGAACGACATCAAAAGCCTGGTCAAGAAGAAGGAGAGCAAAAACCGAGAGCTGGCTGCCACGACTGGCGGAGGGAATCCCGCGCATTACAAGACCTTCAAAGCGTGGGAGGAGAAGGTGCGAGTCATCATCCATCCGGAGATCCTCACCGGATTACCAGGGGGAGTGGAGGCCGGTAAGTACAAACAAATGTATACCAGCACACCGCTATGTACTCACATGCACTACCACCATGCCATAGCTCCGAGGGACAAACACCCCCATGTCCAGTACACAATACACAACACATTACTCACACACGCAACAGGCACCACCACACACACAGCCCAAACATATCAACTAACAAAACCATGGGGGCATGTGTACACCCAGCCAGCCACGTAACTACCAACAGGTCCCCTAGTAATCCAGAAGCGCCACAACGAGCACCCCCACACCCATGTGGCAGCCGTAGCTGCACCAACCGACAAGTAACAGGTAAGTAGCCGCAACACAGAGGCAGTGGGTGGGAGGGGGACATCTGAAGTACAACACACACCAGGCCCCTAGTCCTACAGCACAGCAAGGCGGAGCACCCCCCACACCCATGTGGCAGCCGTAGCTGCACTAACCGACAAGTAACAGGTAAGTAGCAGCAACACAAAGCGCAGTGGGTGGGAGGGGGACATCTGAAGTACAACACACACCAGGCCCCTAGTCCCACAGCACAGCAAGGAGGAGCACAGCCCACACCCCACACCCACGTAGCAGCCACTGCAGTGCACACCGGCAGCCGACAGGTAGACATCCCGCCCCAGGACAAACGGTGTCAGTGGGTGTCCAGCCATCACCACGACCCATAACACCGCCCCCACCCCCACAGACCTGCAACATGGAGCACCCCCCCGCCCATAACCATGTTGCATCCAGTCCAGTGCACGCTCAAAAACAACCTGCAGGTGGGAAACTGGACAGGGCGGGGTGACTGGAGGCATGAGGACTGAATTACGACTAACACATGGGACATGTCAAGTAGCAGAGGAACACGCAGCACTGCTCCCTGCCACAACCATGTGAACAATATGCACACGGACATGAACCACAGAGTCACACCCCACATGACCCATCACAGACACAGCAACACCCAAGGAGCCATGTCTGCATGCACAAGTCACACTGATTACAGAACCACACAGCAGGCACAGTGCAACCCATCACACACAACTGCAACACCATCGAAGCACTGTCCATGTAGCCCCCACTGCCTGTCAAGCACACATCCCACAACTATGCCCATGTAAGACATACCACACTAGACGCAACAGCGTGGAACAACATAAATGCACACGAACACCACTGGACCCATCAAACACACAGACACACAATGCACATACAACATACCATCCATCTCATCCGTCAGCCCCAGTCACATGAAAGGTATGTCATCCGAACAGCTGGTCCACACACAGTAGTCACGCAAAGAAACATGCCCATGATAAATCATGTGCCAGTAGTGAATGAAGCGCACGTCACACTGTGAGCAACTACACACATAACATGGGCCACACACCCCCGAGCACTGCAGTGATGCACATGGCACAGGGCAGCACGCACACCAAGGAATTGGACCATCTGCAATACGTCATGTGGCACACAACCATCACTCACTCATAACAATGCGTCCAATTACATGGCCAGAAATCACAACAGACAGCAAATATGCAGGGTATGTCAGACATACACACACCTCAGACCATGCACTGTCATGTTGCCACAACACATGCCACGTTCTGCACCCATGGCACACAGTATGTACCCCCAAAGCATAGTTCATCTCAAATGCGTTTCAGGGGGCTGACCCCCATTATGCCATCTGCGTTTCTAAGCGTTCCATATGAACCCCCAAAGCATAGTTCATCTCAAATGCGTTTCAGGGGGCTGACCCCCATTATGCCATCTGCGTTTCTAAGTGTTCCATATGAACCCCCAAAGCATAGTTCATCTCAAATGCGTTTCAGGGGCTGACCCCCATTATGCCATCTGGGTTTCTAAGCGTTCCATATGAACCCCCAAAGCATAGTTCATCTCAAATGCGTTTCAGGGGCTGACCCCCATTTTGCCATCTGCGTTTCGAAGCGTTACATTTGAACCACAAGAGCATAGTACAAACCAACCTCCACGATGGGTCTGGAGTCCGCATACACCAGAGCCACAAAAAGCAGGAGCACAGCAACACACCCATCGGCATTGCCAATCCGTCCCATGCCACATGTCCACAGCACACAGTCCCATTGGCATGCCCACACAACAACAAATAGCACAGCCACACACACGGCTCCGGGAAACCTGTGCACGACTGTGCACGAACTGTGGATGTCAGACAACCTATACATACTTTGTCATGTGCAACACAATAACATATCTCATTCCCCCCACAGGTGACGAACTGCTGGATGCTGGAGATGGAGACAGCAGCCAGCACAGCCAGCCTGCAAGCCCCCAACAAGGACTCACGGATGTGGAGGATCTGTCCTCCGATTCGGACACGGACCACCCAGCAGGCCCATCTGGTGTGGCAGGGCCCAACCGCACCACAGGCACCCTCCTACCCACCAACCCATCAGCCAGGGCTGATGACCACTCACAGCCCCCTGCTGCCACTGTCGTTGCGGCCACTCCCACTGTTGTGGCGGCCAATCCCACTGCTGCAACCACCACCATCGCCGCAACAACCACCACCGCCCCGACCACCACCACGTCATCACTGGCCCCAGCACCAGCGCAAGTGGTGGTCCGGCCGACTGGGTCCACCCTGGGAGCCACAGCGAGGACCGTGGTGAGCAATGTGGCTAGTGGGCAGGCCGGTGGCAGCAGTACTGGTGGGAAGAGCAGGGTCAGGCCAACGCCAGCCTCCCCTGGGAGCCATGCCCTGCCTCAAATGGCCAGAGTCCTTGGGGCCTATGAAGAGGCCCAAGGACAATGGGCCAGGTCTGCTTCCGACACGCGGGAGGTCCTGGGGGTGTTGAGGTCCATGGACGCCCATATGGGCCAATTCGTGTCCCGTATGGACCAACTCGTGGACCTCATGGGCCAGCTGGTGGTGGCGGTGAGGTCACAGGCAAGGCCAGCAACACCACCTCCGCCACCACCTGCTAGGGCGCAGGGTCGGGCAGCAGTGTCCAGTTCCCCTGCGTCCACAGCCAGTGAGCACACCTCACCCACCACCAGCAGGTTGCCACCACACTCCCCCCTCCCAAACGTGGAAGGGGCCGTCCGAAGTGGAAACAGATGTCCCGGGAGGACTTTGCACGCTCCAGACGCAAGTGAGGCAGCCAGCCATCCTTGACCACCCACTGCATTGACTTGGACTACGATCCCACCCCACACAGCCATCAGAATGGCATGTGTCTGTTGGACTAGGGACATAGAACTAGTGGGTACACCCTGAGCATCACGCAGCCATGGCCGACAGCTCATTGTCACTGCACGCAACACTCATGTCATCACCTAGCACACAATGACATGTCACAGTTGAAAATAAATGCACCTTTTACACAAACTGCTGTCTGTGCACTGTGTTTATTGAACGATGATCAACCGCCACCTTGAGCAGAAAAGCATCGGATGTGTGGCATGGCGATGGGACAGGAGGGGCAGTAGGGACCTAGGGGGGAAGACAGAACAGGAGCACATTCAATGAGTGTGTCACACACCCATCACACAGTACATGTCAACAACTACAAGCAATGTACACACATCGCACAGAGCAATAGGGCACAATGCCACAGCCACCGTCAGTGGCATACAAACCTGGACATGGACCATTGACACACAGCACACAGTGAACAAAAGGCCTCCGTGACACAGCACACAGACACCTGCACAACTACAGCCACATCAGCCGTCGTACATGGACACTCACCGTCAAGTGAAGTAGCGGGCGATGAGCTGCTGACGGACATTCACAGCTTCCTCCTCTCCGCTGTCTTCCTCACTCGAGCTGTCCTGGTCTGCAGGCTGGGGCCCTGGTTGATCTCCGTCATCCACAATTAGGGGATCTGCTTCCGAATGGCCAGATTGTGCAGCATGCAGCAAGCCACCACTATCTGGCACACCTTCTGTGGGGAGTACGCCAGCGCCCCCCCGGTGCGGTCCAGGCATCTGAACCTGGACTTGAGGAGGCCAAAGGTACGCTCGACCACATGTCTGGTCCTCCCATGTGCCTCATTGTAGCGGTCATCTGCTGGGGTCCGAGGATTTCGTAATGGACTGAGCAGCCAGGGCCCATTCGGGTAAGCCGAGTCACCTGGGCGTGAGGGACACAGAGAACCGTTGCAATTCAAACAGGACAGTAGACAGCATCCTTAAGCCAGCACGCTACACAACTCCACATACTCACCGACAATCCAGCCACGGTCCTGTTGCAGATTGGTCATCAGTCGTGGTAATATGCTGTTGCGCATGATGTGCGCGTCATGGGCCGAGCCTGGGAACTTTGCACACACGTGGGAAATGACCATGTCCGCAAGGCACACCACTTGCACATTCAGGGAGTGCGTGTGCTTCCGGTTGCGGAAGAGCTGCTCAGTGGCCTGTGGTGGGACAAGGCCAACATGGGTGCAATCTATGGCACCAACGACGTGTGGGATCCGTCCAAGGGCATAGAATGCACCCTTCACTGCCGCCAACTCACGTGCCCTGGGGAATCGGATGTACCTGTTCCTGTACAGCATCATGGCTGCCAGTACATCCCTCGGCACCATGCTGAACATGGGCTGGGACATCCCACCTCCACTGCCCACTGTGTGCTGGAATGACCCAGTGGCGAAGAAATGCAGTGCAGCCATCACCTTAGCCGTGGGGGTGAATGCTGTCGGATACACCCTGCGAGGATGGAGGTGGGGATCCAACATGGCACATAGTCGATGCAGGGTTGGTCGGTCCAGACGAAATTTCCGGATGACCTCAGAATCCTCCATGTCCGCCAACAATTGGTAAGGGCGGTAAATGTTTGGTCTCCGCCTAGGACAGATGGAAGTGGACACACGTCAAAGCAACACGCCACATGGCATATTCACATACACATAACTGATATGACAGAGCAAGAACATGAGTCACAGAACAGCTGTCATGCAGGGACAGCACAGCCACAATACACTTACACAGGTCTCCCACCAATAGCAATGGGCAGTGACACAAACCATTGCTATGTGCATGCACATGGGGATCCAGGCCTCAATGACCTGTGAGGCGTGCTGATGGGGACTGACTGCATATCCGGCAAGCGGCAACACCACGGCAACATGACTGGCTGCTGTGCATCACACTGCTTCCGAGGCAGGATGAGTATGGCACACACCAACGACGATGTGGGCACAGGCTGAGCGGCCAAGACAAGTGGGACCTGTGGCACGAGGGGATATGAGACAGTCATTGGTGTCACCACTGCACCCTATGTGCAGCACTGTACGGATCACACCTCCAGAAGCATTGTCAGGTGTACACATTGACAGCCCCATGCCAACACGGCTGTGTGCTTGCAAATACACATCACATGTGACACGTAACCTTGCACGTGCCAAGTGGCAGATGTACATAGTGAGAGATGACATGCGTGTGCATATGCGTATACCATGCACCCATGCCAATGTGCAGATGATGACATGCTAACAGACATGTGGGGGCCGGCCACTGGCCGTCCCTGCCTATGCACACGGCATGATGTGTGGCGGGACGCCGTCCACCTGCGTGGTGCCCCGACTCGAGACCCGGGCAACCTAGACAATGCATTGCAGTCTCCGCAGTCCGGATACACCACCTGCGACACACAGAGGCTGTAGCTGCCCTAGCGGCCCATGCCGCGTCCATCTGGGGCTGATGGACCCACACATTCACTCTTTTGCCTCACTGGGGCGGGCTCGGAGGTGCTTGCGCACGCGCTGGCTTCTCTGTTGCAACGGCATGTGACGTGTGTGGGGATGTAGGCAATGGGTGGGATGGTGCGAGCCACCTTCCGTGACGTCACTCCTGCTCGTGATGTGTGCGTCCCCCAATACTTCCATATGACTTGAGCCATGCTACACATTTAGGATGTTTTGCCTGCGTGATGTGTCCCGGAGAAGCGCGCCGAGTCCTCTCCCCCACCATGCTCCACTGCCATCCCGTGCCCTGGATTGCCTGTGCAGGTTGACAATGTTGGGGATACACCTGGTCGGCAGGGGCTGTGTGTGCCTTGTCAAGGGCCTGGCGGGCGCACAACAGGATCCAGCTTGTCCACAGAGGGTGGGCTGACATGTACGCCTGATACCGCATTGTTCGTGTGCCCGGCTGCTGTGCACACACGTGTTCACATCCCCCCCGACAGGTGGCCTTTAACATTGCCCAGGGAAGCGGTAATGTGCAGTTCCGGACCCCTCCTGACACAGCGTGTTTCAACTTTGCATGTGCGCATCTACCCGTCACACCCACCCACCTGAGCGAAGCGTCACTCCCGCTTCACACGACACATGTGTGTCTTCCACAGTTGTGCTACTCATTTGCGTTGACATCGAATGACAGTGGACTACATAGTCATGTCACGACTGCCGTATACATCACACACTCTCATCATCTCACATTCGTACTTGTGAAAGGAATCAGCAGAGACAGTTTCTTTCTTCAAACCATGTATTGTGACTTATGTCCTCTGTGATGCAGTATAGTGGACACTACTGGCAGCGGTATGCATGTGGAGGATATACTGAGCATGATTACACATAGCTAAGGGTGTAGGGGTACATGTGATTAGCTGTTGCATGTGGGATGTGGGCTTCAGAGTTACATCTGCTTGGCCGTTGCTGTGCTAATGTTCATTTGCAAGTAGCTGCGGTGCTGCGGACTTTGACACAGACGGTATACATTTAGCCTACCAGACCGCTTGGCATCATGGGCACAGTCCATCTCAGTTCCATGTGACAGGTGTGCTGCTGTTGTTACTCATGCACGCGTGCGTGTGAGTTGACATCAGGGCATGGGATTACGTGCATGCAACGGCGTCCCACTTGTTGTTGCCATATGGTGGATACTGGACATGTCACAGTCACTGGGGTCGTGTTGTTGTTGTATGCACTTGTCGTCCATGCAAAGGTCCTGTTATGGGATTTCCGGGGAGGGGGAGAAGGGGTGCAGCTCTCACATACTCCAGCCGGGCGATTCCTGTCCACTGTGCGGTACATATGTCCATGGGCGCAGGATCCATGTCATGGCATAGTTGTTCTGCAGTTCTGTCCATGTGGGTGCGATACACATATCCCATGCCACTGCCTCCCCGGATACATGCAGAGTTCCTGGATGTGATGGGGAACGGAGTGCATGTCCCGGACACATCCGATGTCATGGCAGTGTCGTTGATGGTGTGGTATCAGTTGCAGGTCGTTTGGTATGGCTGTTGTGGTGGTTACTGGCCAGTCCGTGCGGAAGCTAACCATGGGTACAGTGTCGGACATCATGGCTCAATTGGGGGATAGCGTCGGGGTCCTACGAATTGACAGGTTGACAGGTATGCGATGGCTTCGTGCAGGGCTTCCATTTCATTGGTGGTATACATGTTTGCCAGCCAATGTAGCGGATGGTGGCTGCCACGGTGTTGTCCGTAAGTTGTCCCTTGTAGGAGCATGATGGGGCATGCTGGGTGACATTCGATGTAGCTGTGATTCATGATCCGTCGTGTGGAGGCACAGTGGTCCCATTGCAGTGTGGGTCCGATGTTCGCCACATACGCCATGCCCCCATAGGCTGAACAGACCCTGTCGTGTGCGTCCAGAGGGTGGAAAAGTGGTAGCAGGTCCGCCCTTGGACATGCCGGGTTGGAGAGGCACAACTCCACAGGATGGTGGAAGGGACACCTCCGACAGTAGAAGACGGGTATGACGCAGCTGAACAATGCGATGCGGTAAGTCAGTCGGTAACTTACGTTCAGCAGGGATAGGGGTTCGCATCCCAGTAGCTGTATCAGGTTGTGTTTGTACAGCTTGACCTGTCTGGCGTAGTTGGGTAGGTGTGTTGTAGGTGCCATTTTGCTGTGGGGCGATGTGGTGGCGTGCTCCGGCTGTGTGTGCAGTCTGCAGTGTGCAAGCTCCGAGGTTGCTGTGAGGTCTGTGATGGTCGTAGGGGGCAGGACTTGTGTTCTGTTAGCTTGTGCGGAGGACACGGGCCCTCATCCCACGTGCTTCTCTGAATGTTCAAGGTCAGTGGTGTGTGACTCCTTCCAGATAACTTGCATGGGAACGGCATGGGGGAGTTTTATACTTTCTTCTTTCCCGTTCGGTATGTTCTTAGGTGATATGCGCTATCTGCCCTGTGGTCGGTTTCCTCTGCATGCCTGTGTTGGTCTTTTTTTGGGACAATGGCTGTATTCGCCGGCTTGTTTAGTCGGGATGTGGTTTCGGAGTTGGAATGGAAGGTCATTCAGTGCTGTCTGCTCTCCCGTGTGTGGGCGGCAGGCTGAGTTTCCGCTATGCGTTGGGCCTTGTGTGTGGGTGTCATTCTTGAGTCCACCTGTTGTCGGTCCCCGGGCTCTTTGGTGTTCCGTTTTGTATGTCTGGTTCATGGGTGCAGGGTGGTATGGGTGTTTCTGTGTGGTACTGGCGTACCTCTTCCCGACGGGGCCCATGTTCTACTGGGTGGTGTTGCCGCCGCTGTGTGCTTCGCCATGTTTGTCACACAGGGGTGTGTCCTGATGTTGTGTGACTTCACTGACATGTGGGCGTCGGTTGTGTGACGTTGGGTGTTGTCCGTGAATTGGGCGTTGGGGACATGACTGTGGCAGGCCTGTCACGTGTCATGTGCGTTCTGGGTGTGGCTGGTGTGTGTGGTGCTTGGTTGTGTCCCTGTGTTGTTTGTGTGCGACGCATACATGGCGTTATGGTTGGGCGCTGAGTTGTGTGCATGTGTGGCTGCGTCATCGCCGCTGTGCTGCGGTGCCGTGACGGGGTCGTTAGTTCCTGGTCCCAGGTGGTGTGCCCATGATAGTTGCGAGATGTTGCACTTTGCCCTGTGTTACATTTGTGGGTGCAGTGGTGGATGTGTCTTGTCCACGCAGGGGTGTTGGGGGTGCCATGTCCTCCTTTTCCGCACTTCCACTGTGTGCGCTGTTTGCGTGCCCTTGTTGTGTGTGTGCCTACCTGCGTCTCCGCGGTGCGTTGCCTCCTTGGTGGTGCATCAGGTATAGCATGGGGAGGGCCTGCAGTGCTGAATTCATGCTCGGGGGGTCGCCTCTTCGGTGTCTGTGCTCGGCGTTCGGGTTTCCGCCTCACTTTCACGTGCGGTGTCTCTTAGCCGTGGGAGCTGTTTGTTTGCGGCATCGTAATTTGTACGCCGGGCGGTACGTGATTTCGTCTGGCGGTGTGTCTCCATTGGGCTGCGCCGCTACGTGAGCGGGCGCACTTTGATGGCGGACGGCGTCGCTGGCTTGCCGGCGGTGTTTGGCTGCCTTTTCACATCGTAATTTGGCGGGCGTGTGGGCTGCGGCATGCGGGCGGTAACTGGTGGTTTTTGCATCCGCCAGCACGGCGGTGGTGCTACCGCCCGCCATCCTAATGGGCCCCTTAATTCTGTAGCGGGTTGTGGGTTTATAGGGGAATAGGGTGGGAAGTAATTTAATTGAAATACATTAATTTATTATTTTATTACCTAATAATTTAATAATTTAATAATTTATATTGTTAATTAAGTTAATTAATGTATTATTAATTAATTAATTATAAATTGATTAATAATAATTAATTGGTAATTATGTTAATTGTGTAATTGTTTTCATTAATTAGATATTAATTATTAACAATTAATTTGTAAATATGTTAATTCATTATATTGTTAATTGTAATTCATTAATTAATGAATTGTTAATTAATTATGTTAATTTATTAATATGTTACAATATTGTAGGTGATGTTTATAGGGGAAAATGGTGGGAGGTAAATTAATTTTTACAAAACAATTAATTGTTAATTAATGTTAATTATATTGCAGGAGTGCGTATATTAAATTATTCCCCTACGCTATCCAACACTTTCCTTACTGTTGCACTCACTGGAGTGGGAATAGTAATTTTTACCCTCCCGCTATCCAACGCTTTCCCTACTGTTGCACTCACTGGAGTGGGAATAGTCATTTTTACCCACCCGCTATCCAACGCTTTCCCTACTGTTGCACACCCTGGAGTGGGAATAGTAATTTTTACCCTCCCGCTATCCAATGCTTTCCCTACTGTTGCACTCACTGGAGTGGGAATAGTAATTTTTCCCCTCCCGCTATCCAACGCTTTCCCTACTGTTGCACTCACTGGAGTGGGAATAGTCATTTTTCCCCTCCCGCTATCCAACGCTTTCCCTACTGTTGCACTCCCTGGAGTGGGAATAGTCATTTTTACCCTCCCGCTATCCAATGCTTTCCCTACTGTTGCACTCACTGGAGTGGGAATAGTAATTTTTCCCCTTCCGCTATCCAACGCTTTCCCTACTGTTGCACTCACTGGAGTGGGAATAGTAATTTTTCCCCTCCCGCTATCCAATGCTTTCCCTACTGTTGCACTCACTGGAGTGGGAATAGTAATTTTTACCCACCCGCTATCCAACGCTTTCCCTACTGTTGCACTCCCTGGAGTGGGAATAGTAATTTTTGCCCTCCCGCTATCCAACGCTGTCCGTACTGTTGCACTCACTGGAGTGGGAATAGTAATTTTTACCCTCCCGCTATCCAACGCTGTCCGTACTGTTGCACTCACTGGAGTGGGAATAGTGATTTTTACCCACCTGGTATCCAACACTTTCTCTACTGTTCCACTCGTTGGAGTGAGAATAGTAATTTTTATTTACCCGCTATCCAACATTTTCCCTACTGTACCACTTGTTGGAGTGGAAATGGAAATGTTATCTTTTACGCTATGCAATTTTTTTAGTATTGTTATATTTAATGTAGTGTAAAATATTATTATTTCTTTTTATATTTATATTATAGGTTTATTTATATATATATGTAATTATATTTAAAATTATGCTTTTAACATTTAATAATTAAAAATATTGATTATTTTTTAATATTATTAAGTTAATATATATGTAATAAAAAATAAAAATGCATGTTTATTTTTTTAACTTACATTTATTATTTATTCATTTTAAGGTTATTTAAGTATTTTTAAGTATGTTTTACTTAATTATAGTTATAATTTCATTAATTCTACATTACTTTTAAGAGATTTAGAAAAGTCGATATTTTAGCAAACTATATTATTTACAACGATATTTAGGATTCAATATTTTTGTACTTACCTGTTTGTAGATAGGAATTCGATATTCTGGCAGCTCGATATTTTGATCGTCGATATTCCATTACAATAGCGGGCGGATCGCCACTGCATTGTAACCCTTTCATGAAGCTTTTGCATTTGACTCGTGAGGGACATTTAGTAACGACTAGTGGAACTGCAGCTTGATGTAACAATAATTTCAATATTTTTGCATTTGACTCGTGAGGGACATCTAGTAACGACTAGTTGAACTGCAGCTCTTTGTAGAATTATTTTGATATTGAATACTATAATATTCACTGCCCACTTCTAATCTCGTCCCATAATGCTTTGCAGGGCCTTTGGTTGAGATTTTATTTTTGCCAATAACTGTGCTTGGGGTGGTCCTACCAGGATGGGACCACCACCGAATCGTTCAACAAGATGTGCTTTTTGTTTTCAAGGCATCTGCTTGGTTCTCTCCCTAGGTTAGGGAGGATCTCAAAATCATCACCTCTCTCACTGCTTGTTAATTTATTATTTTCACTTTTGTGAAATGACAATGTGCATTTTAGCATATAAAGACAGAGATACTTATTTTTATCATAACTTGCACTGTGCAAGATGCCTTTTGCAATTATTGCTCAGTGCAGACAAGCGCACAGCTGCGCACTACGTACGTAGCTGAGTGTAGTTCAAAATGTACTTTGCGTAGCTACGTGTAGTGCCACTACGCAAACTATGCCCAGGGTTAATTGTAAATAGTGCATGGCTTGGTGCCCCAAGTGGGATATGCTCTTATGATTGTGGTACCGATGGTACAGTTACGCGCAACATAGTGTAGGGCTCAGTCCCCCATGTAGGATGTTCTCTCTACTTGTGGTACCCATAGGCAAGATTCTGCTCAACATGGTGTTAATCCTATGATCCTACTCCGCAAGTGCTGTGGATGTATTCTAGTGATCATGGGGCATATTATCTAAAAAGTGCGCTAAACATCGCAAAGCGTGTTTAGCGAGCACTTTTTTATCGCCGGCTATCGTCGGAATAATTTGCCATGCTAACGCTGTATTAGCGACATTTAGCGCTATGGCGATAATTATTCCAGCCATAGCGGTGTTTTCCATGAAACATCGCTGGTTTTCCAGCGATGTTTCATGGAAAACGGCGATAACCTTGCTGATACGACCCTGTGGTCGTATCAGCATAATCCACCCCCATGTTAGATATGGCTAACACCTGCTAATTGCAGGTGTTAAATAAATGGCGATGACTCCGGTTAGCGCGACTTTTCACGTCGCTAACTGGGGCCATGGCCACCTTGCTAATAGGCGATAGGCCTGTTAGCGGGTGTTTCCCAGGTTTGTTCGTCGGAACGCCCACTTTGCATGTCATTAGCGATAAATATCGCTGACATGCAAAGCGGTAAAAACACGGGCGCTAATGCCCGAAAACTGTCGCTAACTGCTGTTAGAGACAGTTTGCTGATAGGGCGATAAGAATATCGCCGCTTTAGCGGCAAAAAGTGCCGCTAAAGCGGCGATAGTGCCCTTGCTAATATGCCCCCATGTTTCCTAGTGTACACTTCTGCGTGATACAGTGTTGTTTCTAGAAACATAATCTGCGAGTGCTATGAGTTGTTGAATACACACACTGTTCTCTGCCTCTTTTGCGATGGTTATCTGATGTCAGTTCCTTTCAAAGCTCATCCCTTAGTATGCATTCCATACATTACCTGCCTGGGAGTGTGTCTTCAAATCGTGGATAAATTTGATTTTGCTGTTTATGCAGCAGTCCTGTCTTGAACACAGCCCCACCACTGCAACTGAAAGGTGGGTCTGCATTGACTCTGAATTGTTTGTAGTCAAGATGCGGAACGGAAGTTTGAGCAGATTTTATTCGACAACTGACATTGAAATGCCCACTGGAGGTCTATGAATTTTGATAATTAATTTATATGGCAGTGCACACCTACTAAAGGAAATAAAAACAACGTTAGCACTATGAATTCCAGCACACTTTGTAAAGTTTAAAAGCTCGCCTGGGAGGCCCACGGGAGGCCAATACTGCTAATTAACATGCTAATAGGAGGTGCCGCAGGAGTATTGGGGCAAAGCTGTATTTCTGCCTATGACAAAGCACCAAGAAAGGTCTGAAACGTGTTAGGCTAAAGAAAGGAACTTCAATGCGAAATGCCTTTTTTTAGCCTCATTAAATACATTACCTGCCTGGGAGTGCGTCTTCATATCGTGTATAAATTTGGTTTTGATATTTATGTGGCAGTCCTGTCGTGAAGACAGCACCACCACTGCAACTGAAAGGTGGGTCTGCATTGACTCTGAATTGTTTGTAGTCAAGTTTGAGCAGATTTCATTCGACAACTGACATTGAAATGACCACTGGAAGGCTATGAATTTTGATAATGAATTTATATGGCAGTGCACACCTACTAAAGGAAGTAAAAAAACTGCTAGCGTTACGAATTCCAGCAGTCTTTGTAAAGTTTAAAAGCTCACTTGGAAGGCCCACCGAAGGGCAATACTGCTAATTAACATGGTAATAGGAGGTGCTGCAGGAGTGTTGGTGTACAGCTGTGTTTCATACCAAGAAATGTCTGAAACGCTTTAGGTTAAAGAAAGGAACTTCAATGCCATGTTTTTTCAAATCGTGGGTAAATGTGGTTTAGATATATATATATAATATATAACTATAATACACAAGGTAACAGGAGGGCCTCTTGACCCCCAAGTTCCATATATATATATATATATATATATATATATATATATATATATATATATAGAGAGAGAGCACAATAATTTAATACATTTGAAAAACAACTGAATTTGCAGTGTCGGTGTCCGGTTTCTTAAGGAGAACTGGTGTTTGGTTTGAATATATATATGGGTCCGGTGATCGGAAGGAGCAACAAGTATGGATATATCGCCTTTCCACCTCCTCAATTAGGCCTGGGACACTTTCGCAGTGGTGCACGCCAGAGTCCGAGGTAGCCCTGTTTCAATCCAGTTTCACCACACACACTTGTGCGCGCACACTCCTTCCGCTGAATAAAGCATCACAATCCAAAGTGCTTGGGAGTAGTTTATTTATCGGTACCAAACCGGAAAACCCAACGCGTTTCGGCGTAAAACGCCTTGATCACGGGTAATTTCATCATTTTTACTTCTTCTTTATATACAATATGTTACGTGCAACGTGCAAAAAGTGAAATGTAAACATAAAAAGGAGACCACCAAGTGCAAACATAACAGAATAAGTTACAAAAAACGTCGGCCATTTTGTAGTTGGTTTTTAGATAAACAATATCCAATATGCAAGTCAAAGATCACTCTTCACTCATGGACACCTCCCTTATCTATCATCAGTTTTTAAGTCTTATGAGTTTCTTTAGTTTATCTGTTAGTTGCATTGGAACGGGAGACATTTTGATATAAACTGTATACAATCAACGTGAATACTATGCATTAATGAATCATTCTTTGCGTCTCACCTACCACTATAAATGGATTTTGTTTTTAAAGAAACAGTATTATATACATACTATAACTTTGTCACCATTCAAGAATGACTAATATTACCTCATAAAACAATTCGCCTTTTCATTTATATTGTTAATAAGCAAATTTTATAAAAAGGTTGTCATCCCGAAAAAAGAGAATTAACAGCGAATAACGGACACACCCCAATAGGAGTCACGCTATCAACTGTAAATTAATCATACATCCAATTCTGCCCAAGTGGGCTTACGTACTGACCCACTAACATTGCAACATAATACAATCACTCATATGCTTATACTGTACATATGTAGTATAATAATACTATAATAAGGTTGTCGTCCCAAGAGAAAGGCTTTACAACATAACTCAGACACTCCCCAATAAGAGTCACACTATCTGATATAATTTTAGATGATACTTGCAATTCTGCCCCAGTGGGCCTGCGTACTTGATACTAAATATATATACCATTAAGGGCAAAAACTTCAGTTGTGACTTGCATAAATAATGTCAATCCACCTAAAATGGAACGACAAAAAATGTCATGGCTCAATCAAAATTGCAATTGTTACCTTAAATCTCATATAACTGTGCAAAAGTGCCACCATTTCAAACAGTGTTATAATTTCTAAAAAATTAAAAACAATTCATCGGATGCAGAATGAAAAGGGCTGAAGAACCATTCCTATTTACACAGTACTCAAAATATCTTCAAAAATTATATGTACACGAAATCATATTGAATATTACAGCGAGAGACTCTCAGG
The DNA here is from genome assembly GCA_963921515.1 of Calotriton arnoldi. NCBI lineage: Eukaryota > Metazoa > Chordata > Amphibia > Caudata > Salamandridae > Calotriton > Calotriton arnoldi. The sequence goes on from CAWUFW010010210.1 coordinate 488,122, forward strand.
AACATTAGGGCAAACAAAGAGAAAATGTGCGAGTCTAGGCATATTCAATCACCTAAAAACCAGGACAATTCTTTTTCAGAATTAAGACCAACCGGGATTTTAGTGTCTAATTCTAGAATGTACATGGATTCTAATTGGCGTAGCCTCCGAATCCTATCCCCTCCTCTCATAGTTGGCGGAACCCGATCAATAACATAAAAGCGTAGCAAATTGCGATTACTTTTATGGAATTCATCAAAGTGGCGTGCCACCGGCGACATCTTATCTCTGTTCTGTATCGATCGCATATGTTCTAAAATTCTCTTTTTTGCAGGGAACATTGTGCTGCCCACGTACTTTTTATGACATGGGCAGTTAAGAACATAAACACAAAAGTCCGAATAGCAAGTCAAATGTTTTTCTATACTTCTTTCCAAATTCGAAATTGGATACAAGACCTTTTTTACATTACAACTAAACTTGCATGCCTTACAGGACATGCAAGTAAAGAAACCCTGAACATCTGATTTAATAGGTTTAGATGTTGACACTTCGTTACTACATAGCCTATCTTTCAGGGAATTGGCTTTACGAAAGGAAATATTTGGAGAGTCTTTCAATACCCCTTCCAGAGTAGGCTCAGTTTTTAAAACTCTCCAATGCTTCCGCAAACATCTACTCAAGTCTCGTGAGCCAGAATTGTAAGTGGTTACATATCTGATGATACTGTCATCCTCCTTACTTACATCACCCTTTGGAGCCAACAACTCCTCTCTATCAAGAAGTGATGCCTTAGCACAAGTCGCCTTGACAGTATACGAGTTATAACTCCTCTCTAAGAATCTGGAAGTCATGCATTCACATTCCTTCTTAAAGTCCACCTCAGAGCTACAGTTCCTCCGAGCCCGGAGGAACTCACCATATGGTATACTCTGGATTAACGTCTTAGAGTGTCCACTCTCTGCGTGTAAAAGGGTATTTCCCGCAGTTTTTTTGCGAAAAAGCTTAGATGTTAGTTGACCATCTACCACTTCTATCCTTAAATCCAGGAACTCAATGCTGGTATCACTCATGTTGCTTTCAAATTTTAGATTGACCTCATTCGTATTCAAAACAGAGACAAACTCCCTCACTTCCTCCTGACTGCCATGCCAAATAATAAAAAGGTTGTCAATATAATGTAGCCAGATTTTAATATGGGCGTTATATTGTCGATAAGCCTTGGGCACCTGCTGCTCCCACCACCCCATAAAGAGGTTAGCATAACTGGGAGCAAAGCAGGTGCCCATAGCAGTCCCTTGTTTCTGTCTATAAAAAGTTTCATTGAAAATAAAAAAATTATTTTCTAGACAAAATTGGATCATAAGTAGTAGCATGTTGTTATGTTGCAAAAATGAAATGGAGCGTGATTTTAAATAAATATATATATATATATATATATATATATATATATATATATATATATATATATATATATATATATATATATATATATATATATGGATATGGAACTTGGGGGAACTAAAAAAACAAAGGTTAAAGGGACGTTATAGTTAGGCTGACATTTCACTTGTACAAAACCAGAAAAATTCAGCAGGTATAGTTAGCTTATGCACTGCTTATGACTTCACATATTACATCACTCATGACATGGTCATTTTCATCACTGATGACATCTCAAATGACATCAATGATTACATCACCAATGACATCATCCGGTGACTGTGAGTGTTTCCAAAAAGTTTATGAGTGTTAAATATATATACACCAAGGTGTTTGGATGAATCCGTGGGTGTATGAGTACCTGTATGGATGATTTAGTGGGTGAGTGACTGACTGTATAAGTGAGTGATTATAAGTGTCTTTGTGAATGTATGGGTGAGTGGCTAATTTGTGTGAATGTCTGTGTCAGTCTGTCAGTTGGTGTGTTAGTGGCTGTATGGGTTGATGAGTAGGTACATGAGTAGCTGAATGAATGCAAGAATGGCACATGGATAAAGGAATGAGGGCATGGGTAGTGACTGAGTCAATAGATGATTGCATGGGCAGTGCCTGAGTGAATGGGCCACTACATGAGTAGTACCTGAGTGAATGGATGAAAGCATGGATAGTGCCTGGGTGAATGGATGAGTGCATGGGTACTGCCTGAGTGATTGGATATGTGCATGGTTAGTGTCTGGGTGATTGCATAGTGCATGGGTAGTGTCTGGGTCATTAGATAACTGCATGGATAAAGCCTTGGTAACTGGATGAGTGCATGAGTACAGCCTGAATGAATGGATGAGTGCATGTATAGTGGCTGGGTGAATAGATGAGTGTAAAGGTAGTGCCTGGGTGATTAGATTTGTGCATGGTTAGTGCCTGGGTGAATGGATGAGTGCATGGATAGTGCCTCATTGAATGGATGAGTGCCAGGGTAGTGCGTGGGTGATTGGATGAGTACATGGGTACTGCCTGGGTGATTGGATGAGTGCATGGGTAGTGCCTCAGTGAATGGATGAGTGCAAGGGTGGTGGCTGGGTGATTCAAGGAGTGCATAGGTAGTGCCAAGGTGATTGGATGAGTGCACGGCTAGTGCCTGAGTGACTGGATGAGTGCACGAGTAGTGCCTAAGTGAATGGAGGAATGCAAGGGTAAAGCCTGGGTGATTGGATGAGTGCATGGGTATTGCCTGGGTGATTGGATGAGTGCATGGGTAGTGCCTGCTTGATTGTATGAATGCGTGGGTAGCACCTGATTGATTGGATGAGTGCATGGGTAGTGCCTGCTTGATTGTATGAATGCGTGGGTAGCACCTGATTGAATGGATGAGTGCAAGGGTAGTGCCTGGGTGATTGTATGAGTGATTGGGTAGTGCCTGGTTGATTGTATGAGTGTGTGGATAGTGCCTGACTGAATGGATGATTGCAAGGGTAGTGCCTGGGTGATTGGACGACTACATGCATAGTGCCTAGGTGATTAGGTGAGTGCATGGATAGTGCCTGAGTGAATGGATGGGTGCAAGGGTACTGCTTGGGTGATTGGATTAGTTCATGGGTAGTGCCTGGTTGATTTATGAGTCCGTGGGTAGCGCCTGGGTGTCTGGATGAGTACAAGAGTACCGCCTGGGTGATTGGATGAGTGATAGGTAGCATCACATTGAAGTTGGGTGCAAGAATAGTGCCTGGGTGATTGGATGACTGGAAGGGTAGTGCCTGGGTCATTGGATGAGTTATAGGTAGCATCACATTGAATCGATGAGTGCAAGGATAGTGCCTGGGTGATTGGATGACTGCAAGGGCAGTGCCTGGGTCATTGGATGACTGCCTGGTCAGTGGTTGGGTAATTGGATGAGTGCATTGGGTACTGCCTGAGTGAATGGATGAGTGCATGGGTAGTGGCTGGGTGAATGCATGAGTGCAAACATAGTGCCTGGGTGATTGGATATGTGCATGGTTAGTGCCTGGTTGAATGGATGAGTGTATGGGTAGTGCCTGAGTGAATGGATCAGTGTATGGGTAGTGCCTGAGTGCTTGGATGAGTGCAAGGTAGTGCCTGGGTAATTGGAGGAGTGCATGGGTAGTCCCTGGGTGATTGGGTTAGTGCATGGATAGTGCCTGGGTGACTGGTTAAATGCACGGATAGTGCCTGTGTGATTGGGAAACAACCTTAACAACGCGGTCATTACTTTGCCTTCCCCTTACAATGCGGTTGTTACAACGACCACGTTGTTACATCGCAGTACATTACAACAAAAGTCGTTACAACGACTTGCTCTAGATGGCGCTCTAAACTAAGGAATAGTGTAATTTACTATTCCAACACGTTCCCTACCGTTGCACACACTGGAGTTGGAATAGTAAATTATACTATTTCTAAGTCCAGCGCGCCATCTAGAGCAAGTCGTTGTAACGACTTGCATTGTAATGTACAGCGATGTAACAACGCAGTCGTTGTAATGACCGCGTTGTAATTGCATGCGTTGTCAACGCATGCAATGTTATGGTATATATTTGTGTGATTGGATGTGTGCATGGGTAGTGCCTGGGTGAATGGATGATTGCAAGGGTAGTGCCTGAGTGATTGTGTGAGTGCATGGCTACTGCCTGGGTGACTGGATGAGTGGAAGAGTAGACCCAGGGTGCTTGGATGAGTAATGGATAGCACTTCATTGAATGGATGAGTGCATGGGTAGTGCCTGTTTGATTGCATGACTACATGGGTAGTACCTGAGTGACTGGATGAGTGTATGGGTACTGTTTGGGTGATTGGATTAGTGCATGGGTAGTGCCTGGTTGATTGTATGAGTATGTGGGTAAAGCCTGGGTGAGTGCAAAATTAGCACCTGGGTGATTGGATGAGTGCATAAGTAGCGCCTCATTGAATCAATGGGTGCAAGGATAGTGCCTGGGTGATTGGATGAGTGCATGGTTAGTGCCTGGGTCGATGGATGAGTGCACGGGTAGTGCCTGAGTGATTGTGTGAGTGCATGGGCACTACCTGGGTGACTGGATGAGTGGAAGAGTAGAGCCTGGGTGCTTGGATGAGTGCATGGATAGCACCTCATTGAATGGATGAGTGCATGGGTAGTGCCTGGTCAATTGCATGACTGCATGGGTAGTGCTTACATGAATGGATGAGTGTAAGTGTACTACATGGGTGATTGGATTAGTGCATGAGTAGTGCCTGGTTGATTGTATGAGTGCATGGGTAGCGCCTGGTGACTGGATGAGTGCAAGAGCAGCACCTGGGTGATTGGATGAGTGCATAAATAGCGCGTCATTGAATGGATGAATGCAATGATAGTGCATGGGTGATAGGATGAGTGCATGCACGGATTCCAGCTGCCCCTGTTGTAGCTTTGTATTTGACACACAATCATGCAAAGGATGCAGCTCTTTTATTGCTCCCCTATGGACTAAGAAGGCCCAGGGTAATGCTTTTTCTAAACTTAGTAATGTTCTTGATAAAGACTTCACTTTCTTCAATATAAATTGTCGCTCACTCCCTAAGCATAAGTCAGATATTTTTGACCTTTGACTAATAAGCAACCTGATGCTATTTTTCTCACGGAAACATGGCTGCATGAGAGCTCTGGCCCTGATATTGCGATTGCTTTACCATCCAATTACGCAATAGTTAGGAGAGATAGAGGAATCAAAATGGGGGGAGGCATTGCGGTCATCTACAACAACTCCTATACTTGCAAATTTGAAGATCTATCTTTTGCAGGCTGTGAGGCTGCGCTGTTCAAACTTGCCGTAACCCCCCAGTTCACTCTTTCAGGTATTCTGCTCTATCGCCCTCCTGGGCCTGCTGGGTCATGGGCTATTTCACTTCCCAATTTAATCACTCCCTACCTCTTGGATGCCGCTAACTTTACTATCCTGGGCGACCTGAACCTGCACTTTGACGACCCGACATGTACTATTAGCGCGGCACTTATTTCTGATTTAGCAGCTATGAACATCCCGCTTTGTAATTCAGGCTCTACCCACACGGCTGGCCACTTATTAGACCCAATATTTTCTAATCAGCCTAACATTTGTTGCCCCCCAGCTCTTCCAATACTTTGGTCGGATCACTCCTTGGTTGGCTTCCGGGTCAAAAAAGGTCTCTCTAGTTTATCCTCGATTACTCCCGGCCATAAGTCCAAATCTAGAAATCGGGGAAAATTGGATATCGAAGCTTTGAATAAGCTCCTATCCAAGACTGTCCCCAGCTTTAGCCCAATCTCTATAGCAGACAAGGATGCCATACATAATTGGATCCTTAACTCCATTGATGCTTGCCTACCGTCGTCTGTCAGGATGGTGAATAAACACCGGCCACCTGCCTCCTGGTTTTCCGAGAGGCTAAAAGTGGAGAAAAGCAAATGCAAAGTACTAGAGAGACGCTGGAGAAAGAATTACGCCCCTGATGCCAAATTAGCATATAAAAAGGCAAAAAGAGATTATCATTCACTTTGTAAAGTTGCACGTGCAGAGCATGTGACTTTTACCATTTCCAAGGCACAGAATAACTCCAAGACGTTGTTTAAGCTTGTTAAAGAACTGTCTGGCGCGACATGCCAACCTAAATCCCCGGATCTTACTGAACTGCAATGTGAAGATCTTGCTAGGTTTTTCTTTAACAAAATTGAAAAAATATACTCTACACTTAATTAATCCAAGCCTACCAGTGCCATACTGCAAACTACGAATCCCTCTCAGTTAATTAGAAGTATGGAACCGCAGGTTTGTGTGCCCTCTGCACCTACCAATAAATAGCACCTCTTTCAGGCGGATTTTGGACAGCCTTAGATCTGGTTCTCCCAGGGACCCTATTCCCATCACTGTGCTTCAGAAACTCGAACACTTCTCCTTGTTAATTATGGAGTTGTTCAACGCCTCCTTAAAGGAAGCAATGGTTCCATCAACATGGAAGCATGCGCTGGTTCTCCCACTTCTAAAAAAAGTTAATGCCGACCCCGCGCAACTGTCTAATTTTCGGCCCATCTCCTTGCTCCCAACCTTCTCCAAAATTTTGGAAAAGCACATTAATCTTCAATTGACGGCATTTGTTGAATCCCAGAAATGTTTGCACGGCTCACAGTCTGGTTTTAGACCAGGCTTTTCAACTGAAACTACTCTGCTTGGAGTCACAGAAATATTACGCAACCGTGTTGACTCTGGGGACACAGTGGCGCTCATACTCTTAGATTTAAGTGCCGCTTTTGACACGGTCTCTCACACCGTGCTATTGCATGCTCTGCAATCCTTAGGAATAACCGGTTCTGCACTCAACTGGCTTGCTGATTTTATGACTGATCGCACGTTCCAGGTCTTCTCCCCCACGGCCAGCTCCAATACTCATTCCTCACCTTATGGGGTTCCTCAAGGGTCCATCATCAGGCCTCTTTTGTTCAACATTTATGTCAGGCCTCTGGCGACGATTGCTGAAGATGCAGGGTTGTCCCTTTTATCCTATGCCGATGACACCCAGATTGTTTTCTCACTTTCTGCTGAAAGAGCGTCAAAATCATCTTCCCTTCAGTCTGGGCTGAGGAACATAGCAGGATGGATGCAAGCCAACCTGCTCAAACTCAATGGTGAAAAGACGAAGGTGCTGATTTTGGGTAAGAACAAAAACCTATGGGGACCTCAACACTGGCCGCCTGAAATGGGTGCTCTGCCCCAGCCTAATCATCAGGTCCGGAATTTAGGTGTTATAATTGATGACCAGTTATCAATGAAGCAACAAGCGGTGAAAGTGTCTTCAATCTGCTTCACTATCTTTAAATGGCTCAGGAAAATCCTTTGGATGCTGCCTTTGTCTACGCAACGTACCGTGGTCCAGGCTCTTGTCACTTCTAGACTGGACTACGGAAACATTTTGTATCTAGGAGCCAATAAGGATGTGTTACGTAAACTGCAGATGGTGCAGAATGCGGCGGCTAGGCTACTTTGTAAGGTTCCTAAAACAGTTTCCATTTCAGGTTCTCTTAGGGATCTACATTGGCTCAGGGTTGAGAATCGTATTAAATTCAAAGCCCTGAGCTATATGTTCAAAATCAAAGTTGGTAAGGCACCCCAATACTTAAATGCTTTAGTTCATCCTTACCTCCCACCACGTCTCTTACGTTCCGCCACTCAGGCAAAATTTACGGTGCCTAGGACCAGATTGTCGCGTATGGGCGGCCGGTCCTTCTCTTGTCTAGGTCCCTGTTTATGGAACTCCCTCCCTACGTCACTTCGGACTGAAACTATTTACGAGAATTTTCATAAGTGTTTAAAAACCTGGTTGTTCAATATGTAGAGCACTTTCTTTTTTCTTTTGTTCCTATCAGGCGGCGCCGGGAAACCCTTGGGTAGCTGTGCGCCTTATAAGATTAAAATAACATAACATAACATAACATAGTTCTTGGCTGATTGAGTGATTGCATGGATAGTGCCAGGGTAACTGGAGGAGTGTATGGGTACTGCCTGAGTGAATGCATGAGTGCATGGGTAGTGGTTCTGTGAATGGATGAGTACAAACGTAGTGCCTGGGTAATTGGATATCTGCATGGTTAGTGCCTGGGTGAATGGATGAGTGCATGGGTAGTGCGTGAGTGAATGGATCAGTTCAAGGGTAGTGCCTGAGTAAATGAATGAGTGGAAGGGTAATGCCTGAGTGATTGGATGAGTACAAGGTAATGCCTTGGTAATTGGGTGAGTGCAAGAGTAGTGCCTGGGTGATTGGGTGAGTGCATGGATAGAGCCTCAGTGAATGGATGAGTGCATGGGTAGTGCCTGAGTGATTGGATGAGTGCAAGAGTAGTGCAAGGGTGAATGCATGCGTGCAAAGGTATTGTCTAAGTGATTGGACGAGTGCATGCATTGGGGCCGATTCCGATCTCGGTCGGAGGCGCACCCAATACCATTCGGTCGGGAAAAAAGCCATGCGAAAGCCTGTTTCCCGACCGAACCGTACGCGGTCCGGCCGAGCGAGTACGATGCGACTTCGCCGACCGACTCGTCCGGGCGACCCGACCGCTCCGACCGACTCGTACCCGGATCGTACCGGCTCCGACCGACTCGGTCGGGACCCGATTCGCACCGCGCAATGGAGACGTTTTCCGGCCGGGTAAGTACGATGCGCACCTCGACCGCTCCGACCGACTCGCGCCGTCCGACTCGAACTCGCTGTCGGAGCCGTACTTTGGGGGTCCGTGTCGGACCCCCCTGTACGCGTACCCGTGCGAGGCGCACACAGGGGGACCCATGGGTCCCCCTACCTGTGCGTGTACGCCGCGAGGCGCTTCGCGGCGTACTCGCTGTAGGGGGCGCCCTTGTCCGCCTCGCACCCATTGAGGCAATGGGAGCCCGCGTACGCGTTGTACGACCGGCTCCCATTGAGTTCAATGGGAGTCCGACCGACTCGTGTCCGATAACATACGGACGCATCGGACTCGTTCGGTCGGACTGCACGGGTCCGATTCGGTCGGAAATCTCTCCGGGTCCGGCTCGGTCGGAGAAATTTCCGGCCCGAATCGGAATCGACCCCATAGTGTCTGGGTGATTTCATAGTGCATGGGTAGCACCTGAGTGACTGTATGAGTGCAATGGTAGGGTTCACTGATAGAATATCGATGACAAAAACATCGATGTTAAAAATATCAAAACAAATATATAGAATACAAAAATATTGACTCCCATATCTACACATGTAAGTACAAAAATATCAAATCAAAAATATTGATGTAAAAAATATAGATGTAAACAAAATCGATCTAAATATATGGCCACGTATAGCGATGAAGAAATTAATGGCGGGATGGTATGATGGGGGAATCGCCTTACCTGACCTTAGGTCATACTATTGGCCATCTCAACTCGTGGTGGTCAACCGCTGGGCCCACGGTGATCGGGGTGACCCGAGTTTCTGCACAAATTGGTGGCTCATGTGACAAGGTGGGTACCACAAAGCATTATACACGAACCACAGGAAATTGGGCCTTACCGGACCGACTGGCCGCACAATTGAAATCTGGCATGCGGTCAACAAAAAATTGGGCTGGCACAACAAAATCACATGTGCAACTCCTCTCTGGGAGCCTGAACAGTTGGGCAGTCTGAGTACATGCCCCGGGTTTGATAATTCGATCTGATTGGTATATCAACGGTGGGAGACATGTGAAATACCAAAGGGCTGGCTACATTCGCAGATCTGCAGAAGGACTATGACCTCCCACAAGCTGAAACATTTAGATATCTGCAGATCAGATATGCTCTTAAAACAGCAATACCAAGCAGTGGCCCACTTCCTGAGGCTTACCCGCTAGAAGACAGGCTAATACTCGACCCCATGACCAAGAAGGCCATATCCCTAACATACAAAAAATTTATCAATAACCGACCTGACCTGTTAACGCGCTAGCGGCTGCACTGGGAGGCGGACCTGGGTGTGCTAGAGGAAGATGAGTGGCGAGATGCTCTGGCCTCCCCCAGGGAAATAGCCATTACCATGAGACTGTGGCTTGTCTAACTCAAAATTCTGCACCGCGTCTATCTTGGCGCGGGAGTTCTGGTCAAGATGGGTAGAAAGGCCGATACTTATTGCCTTAAGCATTGCCACCAGGAGCGAACTTTCTTTCACACAGTGTGGGAATGTCCATATTAAATATTAATATTAATTTTAACAAAATAAATTACATTTAATGTACATTTTAACAAAATATAACAAATAAACTTAATTAAAAAAATAAACACACAGACATAATAATTTATACATATATATATTTACTTTAAAATAATTAATAAACTATTATCTTTAATTTATTTTAAAAGTTTAAAATTATATAAAAATAAAATCTATCAATAATTAAAAATATTTAAAAACATTTCTACAATAATTTAAGACATTAAACTATTAAAAAGTATTTAAACATAAATTTCCAAATACAATCAAGCGCTGCTGAAAGATCGCATGATTTGAAAGCGTCAGTGCAACATTGTTACAACATCAAACAGCGTGACCGTAGCAGACTGGAAATAAAGGTTTACCAAGAATCGGAGTGCTGTTAGCATTTCTACAGAAATGAACTGAACATTTAAAAATACTTACTTGTACACTTTTAAAAGTAAATCCAGATTGAAAAAGACATGTTGAATGTTGAAACGCGTCTCTGGTTTCAAACAGCTTGTAAATTAAACCTACGTTCTTGGCCACACCCTCTCTTGAGTGACAGGACTCTTTGTAAATGGGAAGGAGGTTATTTTTGAATATATATATATATATATACATATATATATATATATTTACTTTAAAATAATTAATAAACTATTATCTTTAATTTATTTTAAAAGTTTAAAATTATATAAAAATAAAATATATCTATCAATAATTTAAAATATTTAAAAACATTTCTACAATAATTTAAGACATTAAACTATTAAAAAGTATTTAAACTTAAATTTCCAAATACAATCAGTGCAACAGTAGGGAAAATGTTGGATAGCAAAATAATTAAAATTACTATTTGAACTCCAGTGAGTGCAACAGTAGGGAAAGTGTTGGATAGTGGAGGGGTAAAAATTACTATTCCCACTCCAGTTAGTGCAACAGTAGGGAAAGTGTTGGATAGTGGAGGGGAAAAAATTACTATTCCCACTCCAATGAATGCAACTGTAGGGAAAGTATTGGATAGCGGAGGAGTAAAAATTACTACTCCCACTCCAAAGAGTGCAACAGTAGGGAAAGTGTTGGATAGCAGAGGGGTAAAAATTACTATTCCCACTCCAAACAGTGCAACAGTAGGGAAAGTGTTGGATAGCGGAGAGGTAAAAATTACTATTCCCACTCCTGTGAGTGCAACAGTGGGGAAAGTGTTGGATAGCGGAGGGGTAGAAATTACTATTCCCACTCCAAACAGTGCAACAGTAGGGAAAGTGTTGGATAGCAGAGGGATACAAATTACTATTCCCACTCCAGTGAGAGCAACGGTAGGGAAAGTGTTGGATAGCAGAGGGGAAAAAATTACTATTCCCACTCCAGTGAATGCAACAGTAGGGAAAGTGTTAGATAGGAAACAGACAAAAATTACGATTCAAACTCCAAAAAGTTAAAACAAAAACTTAGGGGCCCATTACGATACCCGGCGTAAATAAATCCGCCAGGCATGGAAGCGGCAAAAATCCGCCCGCACACACCGTCTGAACACCGACCACGCCATTACGATTACACAAACCGAAAACCGCCATCGGCGGAAAAATCACACAAAATACCGCCCGCCATCGTCCGAGTCGGAGTCAAACCGCCCGCCACGGACGGAAACACGCACGACAACACAAAACCGCCCGCCCTCACGGCCGACACACCGCACGTGAGATTACGATCGCACCGCCATGAGCGCGGGAAAACTACAAATATACCGCCCGCCAGCGCAAACAACGCCGATGAGAATCGACACGGCAGAAGCCATGGCGCCCACGTCCCTGCACAGAAACCATCCGCTCACAAAACCAATAGCACACAACATGGCCAACAAGTCCACACAGCAAGGCACGCACAAATACACAAGCACAGTACACATCCCGAAAACACCCCCCGGACAAACAAAAACTACAAAGGCCAGAACCCCAGACACAACACACCTGAAAACAACAGACCATGAGGACACACCCACATAGGTAAGTACAAAAGCAGCACTCCCACAGACCACAACCCCTTGCAACATTGCAAACCAGAGAGGAGAGGAGAGGACACAGTGACACAGCAAGGACAACAGCACACCACAGAAACGCACACATCACAACCACCACCACCACCACCACCAAACACCGGCACCACAAACCCCCTGCACATTACATAACACACACCGCACCAGCACCACAAACACCATGGCACCACAAAGAATGCCCAAGTTCACGCCCATTGAGCTGACGGTCATGGTCGACGAGATCATCAAGGTGCACCCACAAATCTATGGGAACATGGTCCAACACACACCACTAGCCACCAGAAACAGAATGTGGAACCGGATCGTAGACCAGGTCAATGCAGTCGGGACCCTGCCCAGGAACAGAGTCGAAATTAACAAACGGTGGAATGACGTCAAGAGCCTGGTCAAGAAGAAGGAGGGCAAAAACAGAGAGCTGGCTGCCGTCACTGGCGGAGGGAATCCCGCGCTCTTCAAGATCTTCAAAGCGTGGGAGGAGAAGGTGCGAGTCATCATACATCCCGAGATCCTCGCCGGATTAGCAGGGGGAGTGGAGGCTGGTAAGTACAAACTAATGTATACCAGCACACCGCTATGTACTCACATGCACTACCACCATGCCACAGCTCCCAGGGACAAACACCCCCATGTCCAGCACACAATACACGACACACACATGCAACAGACACCACCACACACAGCCCAAACAGAACAACTGTAAGATGCGTGGGGACATGTGTACATTCAGCCAGCCACGTAACCACCAACAGGTCCCCAAATATGCCAGAAGCGCCACAACGAGCACCCACCACACCCATGTGTCCGCCACAGCTGCACAAACCGACAAGTAACAGGTAAGTGGCAGGAACACAAAGTGCAGTGGGTGGGACGGTGGACAGCCCAAGTACAACACACACCAGGCCCCTAGTCCCACAGCACAGCAAGGAGGAGCATCCCCCACACCCCACAGCCACGTGTCAGCCACCGCAGTGCACAACGACAGCCGAAAGGCAGACATCACGGTCCACAGCAATCGGTGTCAGTGGGTGTCCAGCCACCCCCACGACCCACAACACCCCCCCACCCCCACAGACCTGCAACATGGAGCACCCCCGCTTAGAGCCATGTGGCATCCAGTACAGTGCACGCACGAACAACCTGCAGGTGGGAAACTGGACAGGGCTGGATTACTGGAGGCATGAGGACCGGTACACGACCAACACATGGGACATGTCACGTAGCAGACGAACACGCAGCACCGCCCACCGTCACGAACAAGTGAACAATGTGCACACGGACATGAACAACAGACTCACACCCCACATGACCCATCACAGACATAGCAACACCCAAGGAGCCACGTCTGCATACACAAGCCACACTGAATATAGTACCACACGGCAGCCACTGTGCAACTCATCACACACAACCGAAACACCATTGAAGTCCTGTCCATGTAGCCCCTACTGCCTGTCAACCACACACCCCACAACTACGCCTATGTAAGACAAACAACACTAGACGCAACAGAGCGGAACAACAGAAATGCACACGAACACCACTGAACCCATCAAACACACAGACACACCATGCACATACAACATACCATCCATCCCATCCGTCAGCCCCAGTCTCATGAAAGGCATGTCATCCGCACAGCTGCCACACATACAGCAGTCACGCTAAGATACATGCCCATGACCAACCATGTGCCAGAAGTCAATGAAGCGCACGACACACTGTGAGCAACAACACACAACATGGGCCACACCCCCCCACGAGCACTGCAGTGATGCACATGGCACAGGGCAGCACGCACACCAAGGAGATGGGACAACTGCAATACGTTGGCTTTCACACACAACCATCACTCACTCATAACGATGCGTCCAATGCCATGTCCAGTAATCACAACAGACAGCAAATATGCAGGCCATGTCAAGCATGCACACACCTCAGACCATGCACTGTCATGCTGCCACAACACATGTCACGTTCGGCACCCATGGCTCACAGCATGTACCCCAAAAGCATATTCCCTCCCAAATGCGAATCTGGGGCATGGCCCCCATGTTGCCATATGCGTTCCTAAGCGTTCCATTTGAACCCCAAAAGCATATTCCCTCCCAAATGCGAATCTGGGGCATGGCCCCCATGTTGCCATATGCGTTCCTAAGCGTTCCATTTGAACCCCAAAAGCATATTCCCTCCCAAATGCGAATCTGGGGCATGGCCCCCATGTTGCCATATGCGTTCCTAAGCGTTCCATTTGAACCCCAAAAGCATATTCCCTCCCAAATGCGAATCTGGGGCATGGCCCCCATGTTGCCATATGCGTTCCTAAGCGTTCCATTTGAACCCCAAAAGCATATTCCCTCCCAAATGCGAATCTGGGGCATGGCCCCCATGTTGCCATATGCGTTCCTAAGCGTTCCATTTGAACCCCAAAAGCATATTCCCTCCCAAATGCGATTCTGGGGCATGGCCCCCATGTTGCCATATGCGTTCCTAAGCGTTCCATTTGAACCCCAAAAGCAAAGTACAAACCAGACCCAGGATGGGCCAGGAGCCCGCATACACCAGAGTCACAATAAGTAGGGGCACAGCAACACACCCATCGGCATGGCCAATCCGTCCCATGCCACATGTGCACAGCACACAGTCCCATTGCCAAGCGCACACACAACTACAAATGCTACAGCCACACACACGCCTCCGGGAAACCCATGTACGAGATTGCACGAACTGTCAATGTCAGACGACAAATACATACTTCGCCAGGTGCAACACAATAACAAATCTCATTCTCTCCACAGGTGACGAACTGCCGGATGCTGGGGATGGAGACAGCAGCCAGCACAGCCAGCCCACAAGCCCCCAACGAGGACACACGGATGTGGAGGATCTCACCTCCTCTTCGGACACGGACCACCAAGCAGGCCCATCTGGTGTGGCAGGGCCCAGCCGCTCCCCAGGACCCCTCCTACCCACCAACCCATCATCCAGGGCTGCTGAACATTCCCAGCCCCCTGCTGCCACTGTCGTTGCGGCCACACCCACGGTCATTGCGGCCACACCCACGGTCATTGCGGCCACTACCACTGCCGCAACCGCCGCCATCGCCGCACCGACCACCACCACCGCCACCACCACCACGTCTTCGCTGGCACCAGCGCAGGTGGTGGCCCGGCCGACTGGATCCACCCTGGGTGCCACAGCGAGGACCGTGGTGAGCAATGTGGCTAGTGGGCAGGCCGGTGGCAGCAGAACTGGTAGGAGGAGCAGGGTCAGGGAAACGCAAGTCTCCCTGGGAGCCATGCCCTGCCTCAAATGGCCAGAGTCCTTGGGGCCTATGAAGAGGCCCAAGAACAATGGGTCAGGTCTGCTTCAGACACGCGGGAGGTGCTGGGGGTGCTGAGGTCCATGGACGCCCGTATAGGTCAACTCGTGGACCTCATGGGCCAGCTGGTGGTGGCGGTGAGGACACAGCCAGGGACAGCAGCTCCCCCTCCGCCACCACCTGCCGGGGCGCAGGGTCGAGCAGCAGTGTCCAGTTCCCCTGCGTCCACAGCCAGTGAGCACACCTCAACCACCAGCATGTCGCAAGCAGGCACCCCCCTCGCAAACGTGGAAGGGGCCGTCCGAAGTGGAAACCGATCTCCCGGGAGGACTTCGCACGCTCCAAACGCAAGTGAGGCAGCCAGCCAGCCTTCCTTGATCACCCACTGCATTGACTTGGACTACGATCCCACTCCACACAGCCATCTGGATGGCATGTGTGTGTTGGACTATGGACATAGAACCAGTGGGTACACCCTGAGCATCACGCAGCCATGACCGACAGCTCATTGTCACTGCACGCACCACTTTTGTCATCACCTTACACACAATCACATGTCACAGTTTGAAATAAATGCACCTCTTACACAAACTGCTGTTTGTGCCCTGTGTTTTATTTGTACGGAATACAACGGCCACCTTGGGTGGAAAGGCACCTGATGCGTGGCATGGCAATGGAACCGGAGGGCCTGTAGGGACCTAGGGGTGGGAGACAGAACAGGAGCACATTCAATGAGTGTGTCACACACCCATCACACAGTACATGTCAACAACTACAAGCAATGTACACACATCGCACAGAGCAATAGGGCACAATGCCACAGCCACCAACAGTGGCATACTACCCTGGCCATGGAGCGTTGACACACAGCACGCAGTGAACAAACGGCCACCCTGACACAGCACACACACACCTGCACAGATACAGCCACATCAGCCGTCGTACATGGACACTCACCGTCAAGTGAAGTAGCGGGCGATGAGCTGCTGCCGCACATTCCCAGCTTCCTCCTCTCCGCTGTCCTCCTCACTCGAGCTGTCCTGGTCTGCGGGCTGGGGCCCTGGTTGATCTCCGTCATCCACAATGAGGGGGATCTGCTTCCGAATGGCCAGATTGTGCAGCATGCAGCACGCCACCACTATCTGGCACACCTTCTGTGGGGAGTACGCCAGTGCACCCTCGGTGCGGTCCAGGCACCTGAACCTGGACTTGAGGAGGCCAAAGGTACGCTCGACCACACGTCTGGTCCTCCCATGTGCCTCATTGTATCGATCGTCTGCTGGGGTGCGAGGATTCCTCAATGGACTGAGCAGCCATGCCCCATTCGGGTACGCAGAGTCACCTGGGTGTGAGGGACACAGAGAACCGTTGCTATTCCAACTGGACAGGGGACAGCATCGCACAACCAGCACGCTACACCACTCCACATACTCACCGACAATACAGCCACGATCCTGTTGCAGATTGGCCATCAGTCGTGGCAAGATGCTGTTGCGCATTATGTGTGCGTCATGGGCCGAGCCTGGGAACTTTGCACACACGTGGGTGATCACCATGTCCGCAAGGCACACCACTTGCACATTCAGGGAGTGCGTGTGCTTCCTGTTGCGGTACAGGTGCTCAGTGGCCTGTGGTGGAACAAGGCCAACATGTGTGCAGTCAATGGCTCCAACGACGTGTGGGATTCTGCCAAGGGCATAGAATGCACCCTTCACTGCCGCCAATTCACGAGCCCTGGGGAAGCGGATGTACCTGTTTCGGTACAGCATCATGGCTGCCAGTACATCCCTCAGCACCTTGCTGAACATGGGCTGGGACATCCCTCCTCCACTGCCCACTGTGTGCTGGAATGACCCAGTGGCGAAGAAATGCATGGCGGCCATCACCTTAGCCGTGGGGGTGATAGCAGTCGGATACACCCTGCGGGGACGGAGATGGGGTTCTAACATGGCACACAGTCGATGCAGGGTTGGCCTGTCCAGCCGAAACTTCCTAATAACCTCTGTATCGTCCATGTCCACCAGCAATTGGTATGGGCGGTCAATGTTCGGTCTCCGCCTAGGGAAAATGGCAGAGGACACATGTCAAAGCAACACAACACATAGCAATTTCGCATACACATCACTGACATGACTGAGCAAGCACATGAGCCACAGCCCAGCTGTAAAGCTGGGACGGCACGGCCACAATACACTTACACAGGTCTCCCAACAATGGCAATGGCTAGTGAGACATACCACTGCCATGTGCATGCACATGGGGATCTAGGCCCCAATGACTTGCGGGGCGTGCTGATGGGGACTGACTGCATATTCGTCAAGCGGCAACGCCACGGCAACATGAGTGTCTGCTGAGCATGGAACTGCTTCCGAGGCTGGATGAGTATGGCACACGACGACGACGATGTGGGCACAGGCTGAGCGGCCAAAACAAGTGGGACCTGTGGCACGAGGGGATATGAGACAGTAGTAGGTGTCAGCACTGCACCCTATGTACAGCACTGTACGGATCACACCTCCCGAAACATTGACAGGTGTCCACATTGACAGCCCCATGCCAAGACGGCTGTGTGCTTGCAGTCACACGTCACAGGTGAGAGGTTACATTGCACGTGCCAGGTGGCAGACGTACATAGTGGGAGCTGGCATGTGTGTGCATGTGTCTCCTGTTCAGGATCCACCAGATGGGCGCTGACTCTGTACTGACCATTGGACACAGCATGTTCCGTGGAAGGCTTGTGTGTGTGGGATGGTGGCACTGGATGTGCCTCCGTTGGGTGGGGGGCCATGCACAGGGCGGGTACGTCGATGATTGCGCATTGTTGGTCACGGTGGGTGCACCAACTAAGATGTGTTGCCCTGTGTTCAATTCCTATGTCCGCATGATGATGGACTGTAGATGTGGGCAGACTACACATTGGTCGATGTGCTGTCTATATGCATGTGCCTTCACACCAGGCACAGCTGCCCCTGCACATGTGACCCCTGCTGGACTCGCTGCTGGGTCTGTGGAGCTGATGCACCTTCTGTGCGTGGGGCGGACAGCTCTCCTCACTTCCCTCATTGCGCATGTCATGACTTTGCCGCAGGTGACATGGATCATGGAGGGCCCACATGTACGACGTGGGTAGGCTACACATGATTGTTCACTGGTCGCCACCCCCAGTCAGTGTTTCGAATGGGAAGGTTGTCGTGCTGGTGGTATGTTCGATGTGGCGGATGGGCGGGCCTAGGTGCGGGCTTACATTCCGGACATGGGGGGTAGTTGGATTGGCGACTAGTTGCAGTACACACGGGACACGTCTCTTCCTTTCCACATCTGGGTCATCCCTTGTACTGTCTGACAGTGATACAGTCATCTTCGCCCCAGCCCTCATGTCCTCCCCTCGCTCCCCCAATATGCATGCTCACCTGCGAGGCTAGCGCTTGCACAGGCAGCCCCAAGCTCGCACCAGAGAGGGCAAGGAGTGTATGTGTGGGTCCAGTTGCACGAGTGGGCTGTCTCAGGGTATGATGTGTGGCGGGACGCCGTCCACCTGCGTGGTGCCCCAAATGGAGACCCGGCCTGCATGGACTATGCATCACAGTCTTCGCCTTCCGGATCCGCCACCTGCGACACCCAGTGGCTGTGGCTGCCCTTGCGGCCATGCCACGTCCGTCTGTGGCTGATGGCCCACACATTCACTCTTTGGCCTCTCTGGGGAGGGCTCGGGGTGGTGGCGCACGCGCTTGCACTTAGTCGCAATGGCATGTGGCGTGGTTGGTATGATGGGCAATGGATGGGATGGTGCGAGCCACCTCCCGTGACGTCAGTGCTGCTCGTGCTGTGGTGCGTCCCCCTACACTTCCATTTGACTTGTGCCATGCTAGACGTTGAGGTTCTATTGCCTGCGTGATATGACCAGGAGGAGCGCGAGGAGACCTCTCACACACCATGCTCCACTGCCATCCCGTGCCCTGTATCGCCTGTGCGGATTGACTATGTTGGGGTTACACCTGGTCGACTGGGGCTGTGTGTGCCTTGTCAAGGGGCATGGCGGGCGCACAACAGGATCCAGCTTGTCCACAGAGGGTGGGCTGAGGTGCGCCTGGTACCGCTTTGTACGTGTGCCCGGCTGCTGTGCACACACGTGTTCACTCCCCCCGACAGGTGTCCTCTCACAATGCCCAGGGAAGCGGTGGTGTACTGTTCATGACCCCTCCCAACACGGCGTGCTCCAACTTGGCATGTGCACATCTACCCGTCACACCCACCCACCTGAGCACTGCGTCCATACGACTTCACACGACACATGTGTGTCTTCCACAGTTGTGCTACTCATTTGCGTTGACATCCAATACCAGTGGACTACATGGTCATGTCACGACTGCCGTGTACTTCACATACTCTCATCCTCTCTCATTCGTACTTGTGAAATGAGTCAGCGGAGACAGTTTTGGTTTCAAACATTATATTGAGTCTTCTGTCCTCTGTGATGCAGTATAGTGGACACTACTGGCAGCGGAATACATGTTGAGGATATACTGAGCATGATTGCAAATGGGATAGGGTGTGGGGTTACATGTGATTGGCTGTTGCATGTGGGATGTGGGCTTCAGAGTGACATCTGCTTGGCCAAGGCTGTGCTAATGTACATTTACGTATAGCTGCGGAGCTGCGGACTTTGACACAGACGGTATACATGTAGCCTACCAGACCGCTTGGCATCATGGGCACAGTCCATCTCAGTTCCATGTGACAGGTTTGCTGCGGTTGTTCCTCATGCACGCGTGCATGTGAGATGACATCAGGGCATGTGCTTGCGTGCATGCAGCGGCGTGCCACTTGTTGTTGCAATGTGGTGGTTACTGGACATGTCACAGTCACTGGGGTCGTGTTGTTGTTGTATGCACTTGTCGTCCATGCAAAGGTCCTGGTATGGGATTCCCGGGGCGGGGGTGGAGGGGTGCAGCACCCACAGACTCCAGGCGACCTATTCATGTCCACTGAGCGGTGTGTGTGTCCATGTGCGCTGGATCCATGTCGTGTCCTGGTTGTTCGTGCAGTTCCGTCCATGTGGGTGCGATACACAGAGCCCATGCCACTGCCTCCCACGATGCATGCGGTGTTCCTGGATGTGATGGGGAACAGTGTGCATGTCCCGGTCATATCCGATGTCATGGCGATGTCGTTGATGGTGTGGTTACAGTTGCCGGTCGTTTGGTATGGCTGTTGTGGTGGTGACTGGCCAGATCCGTGCGGAAGCTAAGCATGGGTGCGGGGTTGGACATCATAGGTCACTCGGGGAACCTGCGTTGTGGTCCGACGTATTTACAGGTTGTCAGGTATGCGATGCCGTCCAGCAGGGCTTCCATGTCATTGGTGGTGTACATGTTTGCCAGCCAATGTAGCGGATGGTGGCTGTCAAGGTGTTGTTCGTAAGTTGTCCCTTGGAGGACCATGATGGGGCATGCTGGGTGACATTCGATGTAGCTGTTCTCGATGATCCGTCGTGTGGAGGCACAGTGGTCCCATTTCAGTGCGGGTGCGATGTTGGCCACATACGCCATGCCCCCATAGGCAGAGCAGGCCCTGTCGTGTGCGTCCAGAGGGAGGAGTAGTGGTAGCAGGTCCGCCTTCAGACATGCCGGGTTGGAGAGGCATATCTCCACGGGATGCTGGTAGGGACACCTCCGACAGTAGAAGACGGGCATGACGCAGCTGAACAATGTGATGCGGTAAGTCAGTCGGTAACTTACGTTCAGCAGGGACAGGATATCGCATCCCAATGTATGAAACAGGTTGGTTTTGTACAGCTTGAGCTGTTCGGCGTAGTTGGGTAGGTGTGTTGCGGTTGCCATTTCGCAGCGGTGCGTTGTGGTGGCGTGCTCCGGCTGTGTGTGCAGTCTGCAATGTGCACGCTCCGAGGTTGCTGTGAGCTCTGTGTAGTCGTAGGGAGACAGGACTTGTGTTCTGTTGGCTTGTTTGGAGGACACGGGCCCTCATCCCACATGCTTCTCAGACAGTTCAAGGTCAGTGATGTGTGACTCCTTCCAATTAACTTGCATGTGGCCGACATGGGGGAGTGTTTTCTTCTTTCTTCCCCGTCCGTTGTGTGCTTCTGTGATATGCGCTATCTGCCCTGTGGTCGGTCTCCTCGGCAAGCCTGTGTTGGTCTATTCTTGGACAATGGCTGTATTCACCGGCTTCTGTCGTAGGGCTGTGGTTTCGGAGTTGGAATGGAAGGTCATTCAGTGCTGTCTGCTCTCCCTTGTGTGGGCGGCAGGCTGCCTTTCCGCTCTGCGTTGGGCCTTGTGTGTGAATGTTATTCTTGGGCCACCTGTTGTCGGTCCCCGGGCTCTTTGGTGTTCCGTTTTATATGTCTTGTTCATATGTGCAGGGTGGTATGGGTGTTTCTGTGTGGTACTGGCGTTCCTCTTCCCGAAGGGGCCCTGCTTCTCCTAGTTGGTGTTGCCGCCGCTGTGTGCTACGCCATGTTTGTTACACTGGGGTGTGTCCTGCTGTTGCGTGTCTTCACTGACATGTGTGCGTCGGTTGTGTGGCGTTGGGTGTTGTCCGTGAATTGGGCGTTGGGGACATGTCTGTGGCAGGCCTGTCACGTGTCATGTGCGTTCGGGGTGGGGCTGATGTGTGTGCTGCTTGGTTGTGTCCCTGTGTCTGTGTGCGACGCATGCATGGCGCTGCGGTTGGCCTCTGCGTTGTGCGCATGTGTGGCGGCGTCATCGGCGCTTGGGGCCGTGACGGGGTGGTTGGTTCCTAGTCCCAGGTGGTGTGTACACATGTGTTCCGCGATGTTACGATTTGGCCTGTGTGTCATATGTGGATGCAATGGTGGATGTGTAGTGTACACGCGCTGGTGGGGGTTGTCCGCTTTTTCCGCCCTTGCACTGTGTGCGCTGTTTGCGTGCACTTGTTGTGTGTGTGCCTACCTGCGTCTCCGCGGTACGTTGCGTCCTTGGTGGTGCATCAGCAGAAGCATGGGAAGGGCCTGCAGTGCTGGATTCATGCTCGGGGTGCCGCTTCTTCGTTGTCCGTGCTCGGCGTCCGTGTTACCGCTTCGGTTTGTCGTACGGTGTCTCTTAGCCGTGGGAGCCGTTTGTTTGCGGCATCGTAATTTATACGCCGGGCGGGACGTGATTTCGTCGGACGGTGTGTGTCAGTTGGGCTGCGCCGCTACGTGTGCGGGCGCACTTTGATGGCGGACGGTGTTGCTGGCTTGCCGGCGGTGTTTGGCCTACTTTTCGCATCGTAATTGGACGGGCGTGTGGACTGCTGCGTGCCGGCGGTAACTGGTGCTTTTTGCATCCGCCAGCACGGCGGTGGTGCTTCCGCCCGCCATCGTAATGAGCCCCTAAAAAACATAAAAAATTATAAAAAATCCTTTAAAAAATTAAACAATATTGAAAAATTGAAAATTAAATATATTAAATATATAAAAATTAAAAATATTATAACATTAATTACATATAAAAACTAAAATTAATATATAATATAAAATAATAACTAAAGTTATAAATAAAATTATTTTAAACTAGAAAATATTTACAAACAAATAAATGAATTAGTACATAAATGTATTTATTGTATCTCCTACCCTATAACACCACACCAATAACAAAACACTTCAACATTTCTAATTAAATCTTTTCCAAAATTAACATAATTAATAATAAATTAAAAAAATATTATTAATAAAAAAAACGAATAAACATTAATTGACTACACACACTTTAACACTATGATATCCACAACACAAACCTAAATTAAACTCTAAAATAATAAAACACAATTAAAACACAATTAAAACGTATTTATAAATTGAAAACAATTACTATTAACAGCTAATAATAAAGTAATAAAATGTATTTACCACCCACCCTTTCCTCTTTTAAAAGTAAAAACAACAGACAAAAAATTAAACATTTACCCAAAATACATATCAAATAATTAACATTAATTAACAACTATATATTAATTAATTAAACACAAATTACTTCCCACCCTTTACTCCTATAAACACCAAAACAAACACCTAAAATTAATTACAAAATTACCATAATTAATTACAAATTCATTCGTTAAAATTAAAGGCCAATTAATAATTCATCAATTAAAAAAAATACTTCCCACCCTTAACACCTATAAACACCACAACACACACCTAAAATTAATTACACAATTATCATAATTAATTACCAATTAATTATTTTAAATTAATTAACAACCAATTATTAGTTAATTAATAATAAATTACTTAGCACATTTAATTTTGAACATTAGGCAACCAAACAACATACAATATTTTTTTGTGTCAAAATCTGTTTATTGAATATTTTTTCACAGATTACAAACATTGCATAGAGAACAAGAACCATAGTGCGTTCAGATTTGCTCTACAGGTGCGCGAACCAGTCCTTAGATAGCTAAAAAAAAATGTAATTCACACATTTTCACATTACAGTGGCAAACAGCTCCTGCATCGTATCTCTTCGAGGAGGTTTGAACTTTGCCACTAAGTTGTCTTATTATCTCCCATGTAACACAAGCGCAAACCCCCCCAAAAAAACCCGTCTGGGGAGATGAACACCTTCGTTCGATCAATTAACACCGAGTGGGTAATTTAGGTTGCCTACTCTTGGCAATAAAGAAAGGGAAAAAAAACAGGAGTCAAAGTAACAATTGAAAACCAACAACAATTAAACACAGGGAGGTGTGTGGGGCAAGGTTATGAGCCAGAGAGGGGGGAAAGAAGCCAGACCTGCGCGGGGGCCTCCCGCGACCAGCGCGGGGAACAACTACAATCGGGGTCACATAAGTGTGGCCCCACCCTCACAAGGAAGCAAAGCATGGCTAAAGCAGGAAAAGATGTAAAGCCCGTAATCGTGGACTACAAGCAAACAAGGGTAGACCCTCAAAAAGATAGCTGACCAGGGTTCTCCAAATATAGTCAAAACCCTTACGGGAATCGTCAGCTATATCCGATAGGCGTTCCAAGGCTAGCACGCTCCAAAGGCGGGCATGCCACTGGGTGAGCGATGGGACCTCAGGCCTCTTCCAGGCTGCGGCCATTGCCATCTTCGCTGCACCCAAGCACAGCCACATAATGGATCTATCTCCATGCGTCTGGTATTTGAGCAATGGATCGCGGATGCCCAATAGGACATGTTCCATGGAATCCCCAATAGGGTACCACAATATAATCTTGATTTGGGCGAGAATCTCTTTCCAAAAGGTCTGTATGACCGGGCAGTCCCACCAGATATGTTTAAAATCTCCCAGCATACCACAACCCCGCCAACATTGGTCAGAAGTGTCCGGAAAGATTGAATGCAGTTTGTGTGGGTAGAGATACCAATCATACACCGTTTTATAGTGGGCTTCCCTAAGATACATGGAGCGATTGAACTTCACTATATCTTTATATAAGGAGTCCCATTGCATCTCCAAGGGTGGAGACTGCAGCATGTTCCCCCAGAACGTTCTATGGTGTTGTGTGCGGTGTGGAGACAGTGTTATTAGTAGGTTGTAAAGAAAGGAAATACACCCCCTTCCCGTAGTGCCAGACAGTACACATTTTTCTATTGGGAGTAATTCCCTAGTGGCCGCTTGGCGAAACTGTGGCTGCTGAGCCCAATGAGCTAATTGCGTGTAATGGTATAGTTTGGTTTGCGGGAGATGAAAACGAGACCTGCAATCAGTGAACGAGCGTAGTTTGTCACTTTTGAAAAGATCCGATAACATAATGCAGCCCCCCTCCCTCCAAAGGTCAAAGGGCCCTTCATGGAGAGCTGGAGGGAAGGCTTTAGAGAAATGGTTGGGAGTGTAAGGGGACGGAAACAAGGTCAGGGGCAGTGTTTTGGTCACTGTGTCCCACACTTGCAGAGTAGTGGAAGTAGGAACACTTAAGTAGGCGTTGGCGGACCTGTCTGATTTGTGTCTCCAGGGTAGATCCCAGATTGTTCTCCCCGTCACCTGTCTATCGATGTGGAGCCATAACTTGTCCGATTCCTTAAGGGACCACTCGCTCAGAACTCGCAATTGGGCAACCCTATAATAAGTTAAAAAATCCGGAAGGGCCATGCCCCCCTTAGTACGCGGCCTCGTCAGGAGGTGGTAGGAGAGTCGCGCTCGTTGACCCTGCCAGCGGAACTTAATCAGCATGGTTTTCAGTTCAGGAAAGAGGTTCTTATCTGGTGGGATGGGGAGTCCCTGAAATAGATACAGAAGATGAGGCAATACATTCATTTTGACCGTATTAATCCTACCAATGCACGAGATATAGGCAGTACTCCATTGTTTAAAGTCCGTGCTGAGCTGTCTTAGTAGGGGCGGAAAATTGGTCTTATAGAGGTCAGCGAGTTTGGGGGTAATTTGGACCCCTAGATATTTGATGGCTTTACGAGCCCACACAAAAGGAGACGTGCCTTCTAAGAGTTTCTGAGTCTCTGAGGGTAGGGTGAGATTTAAAAGGAAAGATTTAGAGGGGTTTACTTTGAAGCCCGAAACAGCTTATACAATATTTTTTTAACCAAAACTTTAACTCAACATGGACAAATGTTTTACTGTTTTTTACTGTTTTCAACTTTCATACTTGCTAACTTTCAACAGTGCTTTGTATGAAAACTCAGCGATACCAAAGGGGATGATGGATGGAGCGCTAGAGCAAATCAAACACTCACCCCCAGTCAACTGATCTGGGTTTAATCCATCATCATTCTTTAGCTCACTCCACCACCCCAGTCCAGTTTCCGGTCCAGGGAAGACATGGCTTGGCAGTTCGGGCTGGACTGTTCCCATGAGGCACAGGGTCAGACTGATTTGCATATGGCCATGTCTGAACTGGGGTGGTGGAGTGAGCTAAAGAATGATGATGGATTAAACCCAGATCACTTGACTGGGGGTGAGTGTTTGGTTTGCTCTAACGCTCCGTCCATCATCCCCTTTGGTATCGCTTTGTTTGCCCTAAGTTGGCAGGGTATGCCCAGACGTGGGTCCCTTGCTCACTTTGCCACTGGATTCAAGATAGCCTGGCTGATGAGGGTTTTGAACCCGAAACCGGTCCCAGGATGCTTGTTTCCGGTCCAGGGAAGACATGGCTTGGCAGTTCGGGCTGGACTGTTCCCATGAGGCACAGGGTCAGACTGATTTGCATATGGCCATGTCTGAACTGGGGTGGTGGAGTGAGCTAAAGAATGATGATGGATTAAACCCAGATCACTTGACTAGGGGTGAGTGTTTGATTTGCTCTAACGCTCCGTCCATCTTCCCCTTTGGTATCGCTTTGTTCGCCCTAAGTTGGCAGGGTATGCCCAGACGTGGGTCCCTTGCTCACTTTGCCACTGGATTCAAGATAGCCTGGCTGATGAGGGTTTTGAACCCGAAACCGGTCCCAGGATGCTTGTTTCCAGTCCAGGGAAGACATGGCTTGGCAGTTCGGGCTGGACTGTTCCCATGAGGCACAGGATCAGACTGATTTGCATATGGCCATGTCTGAACTGGGGTGGTGGAGTGAGCTAAAGAATGATGATGGATTAAACCCAGATCACTTGACTGGGGGTGAGTGTTTGATTTGCTCTAACGCTCCGTCCATCATCCCCTTTGGTATCGCTTTGTTCGCCCTAAGTTGGCAGGCTATGCCCAGACGTGGGTCCCTTGCTCACTTTGCCACTGGATTCAAGATAGCCTGGCTGATGAGGGTTTTGAACCCGAAACCGGTCCCAGGATGCTTGTTTCCGGTCCAGGGAAGACATGGCTTGGCAGTTCGGGCTGGACTGTTCCCATGAGGCACAGGGTCAGACTGATTTGCATATGGCCATGTCTGAACTGGGGTGGTGGAGTGAGCTAAAGAATGATGATGGATTAAACCCAGATCACTTGACTGGGGGTGAGTGTTTGATTTGCTCTAACGCTCCGTCCATCATCCCCTTTGGTATCGCTTTGTTCGCCCTAAGTTGGCAGGGTATGCCCAGACGTGGGTCCCTTGCTCACTTTGCCACTGGATTCAAGATAGCCTGGCTGATGAGGGTTTTGAACCCGAAACCGGTCCCAGGATGCTTGTTCCCGGTCCAGGGAAGACATGGCTTGGCAGTTCGGGCTGGACTGTTCCCATGAGGCACAGGGTCAGACTGATTTGCATATGGCCATGTCTGAACTGGGGTGGTGGAGTGAGCTAAAGAATGATGATGGATTAAACCCAGATCACTTGACTGGGGGTGAGTGTTTGATTTGCTCTAACGCTCCGTCCATCATCCCCTTTGGTATCGCTTTGTTCGCCTTAAGTTGGCAGGGTATGCCCAGACGTGGGTCCCTTGCTCACTTTGCCACTGGATTCAAGATAGCCTGGCTGATGAGGGTTTTGAACCCGAAACCGGTCCCAGGATGCTTGTTTCCGGTCCAGGGAAGACATGGCTTGGCAGTTCGGGCTGGACTGTTCCCATGAGGCACAGGGTCAGACTGATTTGCATATGGCCATGTCTGAACTGGGGTGGTGGAGTGAGCTAAAGAATGATGATGGATTAAACCCAGATCACTTGACTGGGGGTGAGTGTTTGATTTGCTCTAACGCTCCGTCCATCATCCCCTTTGGTATCGCTTTGTTCGCCCTAAGTTGGCAGGGTATGCCCAGACGTGGTCCCTTGCTCACTTTGCCACTGGATTCAAGATAGCCTGGCTGATGAGGGTTTTGAACCCGAAACCGGTCCCAGGATGCTTGTTTCCGGTCCAGGGAAGACATGGCTTGGCAGTTCGGGCTGGACTGTTCCCATGAGGCACAGGGTCAGACTGATTTGCATATGGCCATGTCTGAACTGGGGTGGTGGAGTGAGCTAAAGAATGATGATGAATTAAACCCAGATCACTTGACTGGGGGTGAGTGTTTGATTTGCTCTAACACTCCGTCCATCATCCCCTTTGGTATCGCTTTGTTCGCCCTAAGTTGGCAGGGTATGCCCAGACGTGGGTCCCTTGCTCACTTTGCCACTGGATTCAAGATAGCCTGGCTGATGAGGGTTTTGAACCTGAAACCGTTCCCAGGATGCTTGTTTCCGGTCCAGGGAAGACATGGCTTGGCAGTTCGGGCTGGACTGTTCCCATGAGGCACAGGGTCAGACTGATTTGCATATGGCCATGTCTGAACTGGGGTGGTGGAGTGAGCTAAAGAATGATGATGGATTAAACCCAGATCACTTGACTGGGGGTGAGTGTTTGATTTGCTCTAACGCTCCGTCCATCATCCCCTTTGGTATCGCTTTGTTCGCCCTAAGTTGGCAGGGTATGCCCAGACGTGGGTCCCTTGCTCACTTTGCCACTGAATTCAAGATAGCCTGGCTGATGAGGGTTTTGAACCCGAAACCGGTCCCAGGATGCTTGTTTCCGGTCCAGGGAAGACATGGCTTGGCAGTTCGGGCTGGACTGTTCCCATGAGGCACAGGGTCAGACTGATTTGCATATGGCCATGTCTGAACTGGGGTGGTGGAGTGAGCTAAAGAATGATGATGGATTAAACCCAGATCACTTGACTGGGGGTGAGTGTTTGATTTGCTCTAACGCTCCGTCCATCATCCCCTTTGGTATCGCTTTGTTCGCCCTAAGTTGGCAGGGTATGCCCAGACGTGGGTCCCTTGCTCACTTTGCCACTGGATTCAAGATAGCCTGGCTGATGAGGGTTTTGAACCCGAAACCGGTCCCAGGATGCTTGTTTCCGGTCCAGGGAAGACATGGCTTGGCAGTTCGGGCTGGACTGTTCCCATGAGGCACAGGGTCAGACTGATTTGCATATGGCCATGTCTGAACTGGGGTGGTGGAGTGAGCTAAAGAATGATGATGGATTAAACCCAGATCACTTGACTGTGGGTGAGTGTTTGATTTGCTCTAACGCTCCGTCCATCATCCCCTTTGGTATCGCTTTGTTCGCCCTAAGTTGGCAGGGTATGCCCAGACGTGGTCCCTTGCTCACTTTGCCACTGGATTCAAGATAGCCTGGCTGATGAGGGTTTTGAACCCGAAACCGGTCCCAGGATGCTTGTTTCCGGTCCAGGGAAGACATGGCTTGGCAGTTCGGGCTGGACTGTTCCCATGAGGCACAGGGTCAGACTGATTTGCATATGGCCATGTCTGAACTGGGGTGGTGGAGTGAGCTAAAGAATGATGATGGATTAAACCCAGATCAATTGACTGGGGGTGAGTGTTTCATTTGCTCTAACGCTCCGTCCATCATCCCCTTTGGTATCGCATTGTTCGCCCTAAGTTGGCAGGGTATGCCCAGACGTGGGTCCCTTGCTCACTTTGCCACTGGATTCAAGATAGCCTGGCTGATGAGGGTTTTGAACCCGAAACCGGTCCCAGGATGCTTGTTTCCGGTCCAGGGAAGACATGGCTTGGCAGTTCGGGCTGGACTGTTCCCATGAGGCACAGGGTCAGACTGATTTGCATATGGCCATGTCTGAACTGGGGTGGTGGAGTGAGCTAAAGAATGATGATGGATTAAACCCAGATCACTTGACTGGGGGTAAGTGTTTGATTTGCTCTAAGGCTCCGTCCATCATCCCCTTTGGTATCGCTTTGTTCGCCCTAAGTTGGCAGAGTATGCCCAGACGTGGGTCCCTTGCTCACTTTGCCACTGGATTCAAGATAGGCTGGCTGATGAGGGTTTTGAACCCGAAACCGGTCCCAGGATGCTTGTTTCCAGTCCAGGGAAGACATGGCTTCGCAGTTCGGGCTGGACTGTTCCCATGAGGCACAGGGTCAGACTGATTTGCATATGGCCATGTCTGAACTGGGGTGGTGGAGTGAGCTAAAGAATGATGATGGATTAAACCCAGATCACTTGACTGGGGGTGAGTGTTTGATTTGCTCTAACGCTCCGTCCATCATCCCCTTTGGTATCGCTTTGTTCGCCCTAAGTTGGCAGGGTATGCCCAGACGTGGGTCCCTTGCTCACTTTGCCACTGGATTCAAGATAGCCTGGCTGATGAGGGTTTTGAACCCGAAACCGGTCCCAGGCTGCTTGTTTCCGGTCCGGGAAGACATGGCTTGGCAGTTCGGGCTGGACTGTTCCCATGAGGCACAGGGTCAGACTGATTTGCATATGGCCATGTCTGAACTGGGGTGGTGGAGTGAGCTAAAGAATGATGATGGATTAAACCCAGATCACTTGACTGGGGGTGAGTGTTTGATTTGCTCTAACGCTCCATCCATCATCCCCTTTGGTATCGCTTTGTTCGCCCTAAGTTGGCAGGGTATGCCCAGACCTGGGTCCCTTGCTCACTTTGCCACTGGATTCAAGATAGCCTGGCTGATGAGGGTTTTGAACCCGAAACCGGTCCCAGGATGCTTGTTTCCGGTCCATGGAAGACATGGCTTGGCAGTTCGGGCTGGACTGTTTCCATGAGGCACAGGGTCAGACTGATTTGCATATGGCCATGTCTGAACTGGGGTGTTGGAGTGAGCTAAAGAATGATGATGGATTAAACCCAGATCACTTGACTGGGGGTGAGTGTTTGATTTGCTCTAACGCTCCGTCCATCATCCCCTTTGGTATTGCTTTGTTCGCCCTAAGTTGGCAGGGTTTGCCCAGACGTGGGTCCCTTGCTCACTTTGCCACTGGATTCAAGATGGCGTGGCTGATGAGGGTTTTGAACCCGAAACCTGTCCCAGGATGCTTGTTTCCGGTCCAGGGAAGACATGGCTTGGCAGTTCGGGCTGGACTGTTCCCATGAAGCACAGGGTCAGACTGATTTGCATATGGCCATGTCTGAACTGGGGTGGTGGAGTGAGCTAAAGAATGATGATGGATTAAACCCAGATCACTTGACTGGGGGTGAGTGTTTGATTTGCTCTAACGCTCCGTCCATCATCCCCTTTGGTATCGCTTTGTTCGCCCTAAGTTGGCAGGGTATGCCCAGACGTGGTGCCTTGCTCACTTTGCCACTGGATTCAAGATAGCCTGGCTGATGAGGGTTTTGAACCCGAAACCGGTCCCAGGATGCTTGTTTCCGGTCCAGGGAAGAATGGCTTGGCAGTTCGGGCTGGACTGTTCCCATGAGGCACAGGGTCAGACTGATTTGCATATGGCCATGTCTGAACTGGGGTGGTGGAGTGAGCTAAAGAATGATGATGGATTAAACCCAGATCACTTGACTGGAGGTGAGTGTTTGATTTGCTCTAATGCTCCGTCCATCATCCCCTTTGGTATCGCTTTGTTCGCCCTAAGTTGGCAGGGTATGCCCAGACGTGGGTCCCTTGCTCACTTTGCCACTGGATTCAAGATAGCCTGGCTGATGAGGGTTTTGAACCCGAAACCGGTCCCAGGATGCTTGTTTCCGGTCCAGGGAAGACATGGCTTGGCAATTCGGGCTGGACTGTTCCCATGAGGCTCAGGGTCAGACTGATTTGCATATGGCCATGTCTGAACTGGGGTGGTGGAGTGAGCTAAAGAATGATGATGGATTAAACCCAGATCACTTGACTGAGGGTGAGTGTTTGATTTGCTCTAACGCTCCGCCCATCATCCCCTTTGGTATCGCTTTGTTCGCCCTAAGTTGGCAGGGTATGCCCAGACGTGGGTCCCTTGCTCACTTTGCCACTGGATTCAAGATAGCCTGGCTGATGAGGGTTTTGAACCCGAAACCGGTCCCAGGATGCTTGTTTCCGGTCCAGGGAAGACATGGCTTGGCAGTTCGGGCTGGACTGTTCCCATGAGGCACAGGGTCAGACTGATTTGCATATGGCCATGTCTGAACTGGGGTGGTGGAGTGAGCTAAAGAATGATGATGGATTAAACCTAGAGCACTTGACTGGGGGTGAGTGTTTGATTTGCTCTAACGCTCCGTCCATCATCCCCTTTGGTATCGCTTTGTTCGCCCTAAGTTGGCAGGGTATGCCCAGACGTGGGTCCCTTGTTCACTTTGCCACTGGATTCAAGATAGCCTGGCTGATGAGGGTTTTGAACCCGAAACCGGTCCCAGGATGCTTGTTTCCGGTCCAAGGAAGACATGGCTTGGCAGTTCGGGCTGGACTGTTCCCATGAGGCACAGGGTCAGACTGATTTGCATATGGCCATGTCTGAACTGGGGTGGTGGAGTGAGCTAAAGAATGATGATGGATTAAACCGAGATCACTTGACTGGGGGTGAGTGTTTGATTTGCTCTAACGCTCCGTCCATCATCCCCTTTGGTATCGCTTTGTTCGCCCTACGTTGGCAGGGTATGCCCAGACGTGGGTCCCTTGCTCACTTTGCCACTGGATTCAAGATAGCCTGGCTGATGAGGGTTTTGAACCCGAAACCGGTCCCAGGATGCTTGTTTCCGGTCCAGGGAAGACATGGCTTGGCAGTTCGGGCTGGACTGTTCCCATGAGGCACAGGGTCAGACTGATTTGCATATGGCCATGTCTGAACTGGGGTGGTGGAGTGAGCTAAAGAATGATGATGGATTAAACCCAGATCACTTGACTGGGGGTGAGTGTTTGATTTGCTCTAACGCTCCGGCCATCATCCCCTTTGGTATCGCTTTGTTCGCCCTAAGTTGGCAGGGTATGCCCAGACGTGGGTCCCTTGCTCACTTTGCCACTGGATTCAAGATAGCCTGGCTGATGAGCGTTTTGAACCCGAAACCGGTCCCAGGATGCTTGTTTCCGGTCCAGGGAAGACATGGCTTGGCAGTTCGGGCTGGACTGTTCCCATGAGGCACAGGGTCAGACTGATTTGCATATGGCCATGTCTGAACTGGGGTGGTGGAGTGAGCTAAAGAATGATGATGGATTAAACCCAGATCACTTGACTGGGGGTGAGTGTTTGATTTGCTCTAACGCTCCGTCCATCATCCTCTTTGGTATCGCTTTGTTTGCCCTAAGTTGGCAGGGTATGCCCAGACGTGGTCCCTTTCTCACTTTGCCACTGGATTCAAGATAGCCTGGATGATGAGGGTTTTGAACCCGAAACCGGTCCCAGGATGCTTGTTTCCGGTCCAGGGAAGACATGGCTTGGCAGTTCGGGCTGGACTGTTCCCATGAGGCACAGGGTCAGACTGATTTGCATATTTCCATGTCTGAACTGGGGTGGTGGAGTGAGCTAAAGAATGATAATGGATTAAACCCAGATCACTTGACTGGGGGTGAGTGTTTGAGTTGCTCTAACGCTCCGTCCATCATCCCCTTTGGTATCGCTTTGTTCGCCCTAAGTTGGCAGGGTATGCCCAGACGTGGGTCCCTTGCTCACTTTGCCACTGGATTCAAGATAGCCTGGCTGATGAGGGTTTTGAACCCGAAACCGGTCCCAGGATGCTTGTTTCCGGTCCAGGGAAGACATGGCTTGGCAGTTCGGGCTGGACTGTTCCCATGAGGCACAGGGTCAGACTGATTTGCATATGGCCATGTCTGAACTGGGGTGGTGGAGTGAGCTAAAGAATGATGATGGATTAAACCCAGATCACTTGACTGGGGGTGAGTGTTTGATTTGCTCTAACGCTCCGGCCATCATCCCCTTTGGTATCGCTTTGTTCGCCCTAAGTTGGCAGGGTATGCCCAGACGTGGGTCCCTTGCTCACTTTGCCACTGGATTCAAGATAGCCTGGCTGATGAGGGTTTTGAACCCGAAACCGGTCCCAGGATGCTTGTTTCCGGTCCAGGGAAGACATGGCTTGGCAGTTCGGGCTGGACTGTTCCCATGAGGCACAGGGTCAGACTGATTTGCATATGGCCATGTCTGAACTGGGGTGGTGGAGTGAGCTAAAGAATGATGATGGATTAAACCCAGATCACTTGACTGGGGGTGAGTGTTTGATTTGCTCTAACGCTCCGTCCATCATCCCCTTTGGTATCACTTTGTTTGCCCTAAGTTGGCAGGGCATGCCCAGACGTGGTCCCTTTCTCAGTTTGCACTGGATTCAAGATAGCCTGGCTGATGAGGGTTTTGAACCCGAAACCGGTC
This sequence comes from Calotriton arnoldi, assembly GCA_963921515.1. Taxonomy (NCBI): domain Eukaryota; kingdom Metazoa; phylum Chordata; class Amphibia; order Caudata; family Salamandridae; genus Calotriton; species Calotriton arnoldi. The sequence goes on from CAWUFW010010210.1 coordinate 522,526, forward strand.
CCAGGATGCTTGTTTCCGGTCCAGGGAAGACATGGCTTGGCAGTTCGGGCTGGACTGTTCCCATGAGGCACAGGGTCAGACTGATTTGCATATGGCCATGTCTGAACTGGGGTGGTGGAGTGAGCTAAAGAATGATGATGGATTAAACCCAGATCACTTGACTGGGGGTGAGTGTTTGATTTGCTCTAACGCTCCGTCCATCATCCCCTTTGGTATCGCTTTGTTCGCCCTAAATTGGCAGGGTATGCCCAGACGTGGGTCCCTTGCTCACTTTGCCACTGGATTCAAGATAGCCTGGCTGATGAGGGTTTTGAACCCGAAACCGGTCCCAGGATGCTTGTTCCCGGTCCAGGGAAGACATGGCTTGGCAGTTCGGGCTGGACTGTTCCCATGAGGCACAGGGTCAGACTGATTTGCATATGGCCATGTCTGAACTGGGGTGGTGGAGTGAGCTAAAGAATGATGATGGATTAAACCCAGATCACTTGACTGGGGGTGAGTGTTTGATTTGCTCTAACGCTCCGTCCATCATCCCCTTTGGTATCGCTTTGTTCACCCTAAGTTGGCAGGGTATGCCCAGACGTGGGTCCCTTGCTCACTTTGCCACTGGATTCAAGATAGCCTGGCTGATGAGGGTTTTGAACCCGAAACCGGTCCCAGGATGCTTGTTTCCGGTCCAGGGAAGACATGGCTTGGCAGTTCGGGCTGGACTGTTCCCATGAGGCACAGGGTCAGACTGATTTGCATATGGCCATGTCTGAACTGGGGTGGTGGAGTGAGCTAAAGAATGATGATGGATTAAACCCAGATCACTTGACTGGGGGTGAGTGTTTGATTTGCTCTAACGCTCCGGCCATCATCCCCTTTGGTATCGCTTTGTTCGCCCTAAGTTGGCAGGGTATGCCCAGACGTGGGTCCCTTGCTCACTTTGCCACTGGATTCAAGATAGCCTGGCTGATGAGCGTTTTGAACCCGAAACCGGTCCCAGCATGCTTGTTTCCGGTCCAGGGAAGACATGGCTTGGCAGTTCGGGCTGGACTGTTCCCATGAGGCACAGGGTCAGACTGATTTGCATATGGCCATGTCTGAACTGGGGTGGTGGAGTGAGCTAAAGAATGATGATGGATTAAACCCAGATCACTTGACTGGGGGTGAGTGTTTGATTTGCTCTAACGCTCCGTCCATCATCCCCTTTGGTATCGCTTTGTTTGCCCTAAGTTGGCAGGGTATGCCCAGACGTGGGTCCCTTGCTCACTTTGCCACTGGATTCAAGATAGCCTGGCTGATGAGGGTTTTGAACCCGAAACCGGTCCCAGGATGCTTGTTTCTGGTCCAGGGAAGACATGGCTTGGCAGTTCGGGCTGGACTGTTCCCATGAGGCACAGGGTCAGACTGATTTGCATATGGCCATGTCTGAACTGGGGTGGTGGAGTGAGCTAAAGAATGATGATGGATTAAACCCAGATCACTTGACTGGGGGTGAGTGTTTGATTTGCTCTAACGCTCCGTCCATCATCCCCTTTGGTATCGCTTTGTTCGCCCTAAGTTGGCAGGGTATGCCCAGACTTGGGTCCCTTGCTCACTTTGCCACTGGATTCAAGATAGCCTGGCTGATGAGGGTTTTGAACCCGAAACCGGTCCCAGGATGCTTGTTTCCGGTCCAGGGAAGACATGGCTTGGCAGTTCGGGCTGGACTGTTCCCATGAGGCACAGGGTCAGACTGATTTGCATATGGCCATGTCTGAACTGGGGTGGTGGAATGAGCTAAAGAATGATGATGGATTAAACCCAGATCACTTGACTGGGGGTGAGTGTTTGATTTGCTCTAACGCTCCGTCCATCATCCCCTTTGGTATCACTTTGTTCGCCCTAAGTTGGCAGGGTATGCCCAGACGTGGGTCCCTTGCTCACTTTGCCACTGGATTCAAGACAGCCTGGCTGATGAGGGTTTTGAACCCGAAACCGGTCCCAGGATGCTTGTTTCCGGTCCAGGGAAGACATGGCTTGGCAGTTCGGGCTGGACTGTTCCCATGAGGCACAGGGTCAGACTGATTTGCATATAGCCATGTCTGAACTGGGGTGGTGGAGTGAGCTAAAGAATGATGATGGATTAAACCCAGATCACTTGACTGGGGGTGAGTGTTTGATTTGCTCTATTGCTCCGTCCATCATCCCCTTTGGTATCGCTTTGTTCACCCTAAGTTGGCAGGGTATGCCCAGACGTGGGTCCCTTGCTCACTTTGCCACTGGATACAAGATAGCCTGGCTGATGAGGGTTTTGAACCCAAAACCGGTCCCAGGATGCTCGTTTCCGGTCCAGGGAAGACATGGCTTGGCAGTTCGGGCTGGACTGTTCCCATGAGGCACAGGGTCAGACTGATTTGCATATGGCCATGTCTGAACTGGGGTGGTGGAGTGAGCTAAAGAATGATGATGGATTAAACCTAGATCACTTGACTGGGGGTGAGTGTTTGATTTGCTCTAACGCTCCGTCCATCATCCCCTTTGGTATCGCTTTGTTCGCCCTAAGTTGGCAGGGTATGCCCAGACGTGGGTCCCTTGCTCACTTTGCCACTGGATTCAAGATAGCCTGGCTGATGAGGGTTTTGAACCCGAAACCGGTCCCAGGATGCTTGTTTCCGGTCCAGGGAAGACGTGGCTTGGCAGTTCGGGCTGGACTGTTCCCATGAGGCACAGGGTCAGACTGATTTGCATATGGCCATGTCTGAACTGGGGTGGTGGAGTGAGCTAAAGAATGATGATGGATTAAACCCAGATCACTTGACTGGGGGTGAGTGTTTGATTTGCTCTAACGCTCCGTCCATCAACCCCTTTGGTATCGCTTTGTTCGCCCTAAGTTGGCAGGGTATGCCCAGACGTGGGTCCCTTGCTCACTTTGCCACTGGATTCAAGATAGCCTGGCTGATGAGGGTTTTGAACCCGAAACCGGTCCCAGGATGCTTGTTTCCGGTCCAGGGAAGACATGGCTTGGCAGTTCGGGCTGGACTGTTCCCATGAGGCACAGGGTCAGACTGATTTGCATATGGCCATGTCTGAACTGGGGTGGTGGAGTGAGCTAAAGAATGATGATGGATTAAACCCAGATCACTTGACTGGGGGTGAGTGTTTGATTTGCTCTAACGCTCCGTCCATCATCCCCTTTGGTATCGCTTTGTATGAAAACTCATCATTAAACAATGGGAAAAAAACAATCAATGGATTGTAAAAAAAAACAAATGTGCTCTGTAGGTCACTACAACTATGTCATACTGTTCACTGCACTCACTACAAGTTTTTTAATACTAGCTTGCTGAAGGGTTACTGCCTTAATGAAACCAACTAAATGTTAAAACTGTTTCTGATATTTTTATATCTGGTACCAAATGTCCAACAATTATGAAGCAGTCTTCATTATTGCATATCCTTTTGTAAAGATCATCCCTGTTAGGCCAAATGATGTCTAAAATGTTCTTAGTCCATGTGTGAAAAACATAACACATAGGGGCCGATTCCGATCTGGGTCGGAAACCACTCCGACCGAGCCGGATCCGGAGTGGTTTCCGACCGAGCCGTACCCCTGAAGTCCGACCGAGCGAGTACGATGCAGCCGCATGCTGCCGGACTCGGTTCGGTCGGATTCCCATTGAAGTCAATGGGAGCCGGTTGTACGACGCGTACATGGGCTCCCATTGACTGAATGGGTACGTCGCAAACAAGTGCGCCCCCTACAGTGTGTACGCGTCGGGGAAACCCGCACCGTACATGCATGTTTAGGGGGGACCCTTGGGTCCCCCCTGTGTTCGACTCGTACGGCTACGGGTGAAGAGGGGTCTGGCACGGACCCCCCAAGTCCGGCTCCGGGAGCTTTTTCGAGCCAGACGCTCCGACTCGTTCCGGCTGTCCGACGCGTCCATCGTACTCGCTCGGTCGGAGAACGTCTCCATTGCGTGGTGCGATTCATCTCTGTACGAGTCGGTCGGAGCGGTTCGGATCGGGAAACGGCTCGGTCGGAACACACGCGTACATTCGCATCATACTCGCTTGGTCGGACAGCTGTACGAGTCGGTCGGAAAACACGCGTTCGGCTCGTACTTTTTCCGGCCGGATCCCGTTCAGAGGGCTTCCGACCGAGATCGGAATCGGCCCCATAGTTTTACATAGAAGTTGCTGTAGTAGAAACAAAATGGGACTTTTTTGTAGTGGTGAAGAGACTTTTCACATGCAAGTTAAGGCTACTGGTATTATAGTACCTCCATTTACTTTTTATCTGTAGTAACACAATGTAGGCCTCGAATGTTTTATATATTCCTTCCCCACAGTTAAAAATAGTCCTTCATTTCTAACAGCTTGCTGTCGACAATAACCCCAATCGGCCGAATAATGTCTCAGAAACACAAAATCCATTTATGTGTTGACAGAATACCACATTTTCTTATCCTAGATCTTCGATTCTAGAAATAGCAGATATGAGTTTGGTAACTTTTTTTTAGGTAGTCTTGATTTGAATGTCACTTGTATGTCATTGCACTCTGACCATCCTGTTTGACATCATAAATATATTGTGTAGTGTCCAGAGGTTATATTAACTCCTTCATGAAATATGATTGCTATAATTGTGAACGTTCTTTTTGAGATGGAAATGTGTGCAGCTTTAAAGTTTGTAATTTCAGTTCCTAATTTAGTACCATCCACTCTGCATCGTTGTAGCATGACTATGACATATTTTCTATTCCTTTGTAGAAACAATGTTGACCTAAGTTCTGATCTGCAGTTTGGACAGGTCATATCTTGATGGGCATTTGTAGTTAAATCTTCAAAGGGCACATCTTTACAATCTGGTAATGTCAAGTAGAGGAATCGTTCTGGATTGATTTCAGTGCTAGCCGTAAATGTGCAGTTATGGGTCCATCTGTAAGTTTAACCAAATAATTCATTGATATTCACCTCTTCTTCATCTAATTGTCCCTGCATTACCATTAGAAATTCTTGAGCAACCTGTTGAAGTTTTTGAGAGAACACTACTGATCCAGTACAGTCATCAGTGAGTTTTGTTATTACAGTAGCAGAATGAATAAAACCTCTATCACTTCTTAATTCTTCAAGTAAACTACATAGTTGTGGAGACATTCTTTTATCTACTTTTCTTTAATAGCATTTGAGAAACGAGTCAAATGATATAGTCCACTTAACACTACATTTGCATAACAGTTCACTCCAGATTTATTATCAAAGTGATAGCCTTGTATATCATCATTGTGCTGTAGTTTTTTTTTGTTTCCTTCTTGTTGATTTTTTTTTTGATCATCTTTCTGTTCAACTCTGATAGACTGTTTTGATAATTTCCGCTTTGGACTCAGTATTGCTTTTTTAACCACATGATACTGGCCTAAATGAGGAGCATATTGAGCTCTTAACCGATGATACTCCGTTACACAGCTCACATCAGCACTTAATTTCTTCTCATCAAAATCCATCAGAAATAAACCAGACAATGTTCTAATTCGTGACAAAGCAACATATGACATTCCTTCTTTGAAAACACTACTACCAAGACCTGTATTTACATTAAAACTGTGTGATTTGTGAATAGTTACTTCATACGCTAAAAACACCCGGAACTGCTTTTGCAGGACATGCAAGTCTTTTACAAGTAGGAAATGTATATGCATCTACCAATCTGCTTAAGTTCAGCAATATCATCAACTTTTATAGCTAAGTATTCCACATCATTTCTGTTTGGATAATTATTAAATTTCCTAACTTTACCCATTGCGCTATTCTCTAGCCCTTCTTCAACATTTAAATTATGATGTAAGATTACACAACAATTTTACAGGTACATAACTGTTTTTCTAATCCTGCAGTTTCAACACAAACTTTTCTAAGCTATCTAATTTCGATTGCAGTTTTTCTGTTAGTAGCACTGTAACTCCTTGATATTCCATTTTATCATTTGCTCTAATTTTGATGATCTCTTCTTTTTCCATTAACAATAATTGTTCATTGAATTTACTACACTCTTCAAGAGTTGGCATCAAACAAACAATAGACTTCTCTTCCTTAACAAAATTATACATTACTTCAGCAGCTGAAACTTTACTTGGAAACAAATTTTTGATGAGACGGGTTTGAAATAATGTCTTTTCCTCTTTTATGAGGATTCCCACTCTTAAAGCCTTTAGTATATCTGCATAATGCATATCTGACTGATGCTTGGTGCATATTTTGGATTAAATGTTTGTATTGAAAGTTTTCCCAAATGTTTACATTTCCAATACTTCCTAGTGAATTCCTTGTTTCATTGTGTAGTATTTTATTAAATACAGGTTGTCCTTTTACGGGAGATAGTTGTAGCAGGTCTCCAAAGTCTATTAAGTGTTTTCTCCCAAAAAGTACATCGAAGTCAGGTTTGAATATTTTCTGCATTCTTAAATGTATAAAAGCTAACATTAGGTTAGACACCATGCTTACTTCATCAATAATTAGTAGCTTTAATTTCTTTAATACTCTTTCCACTTCATGATAAGCATCACCAGATAATTTGTTGCATTGTAATTTGTTGTCATGTTCAACAGGCAGCATTAATCATCAATGATGGGTAACTCCGTTAACATCATGAGCAGCTAAGCCTGTTGGTACAGTGACTACACACGGCAAATTGGAATATGTTGTATTCTGTAGGTAACTTGTCAGTAGTTTAATTAAGAAGCTTTTTCCAGTTCCAGCTTGACCACATATGTACAATAGAACTGGCTTGTATGTACAACATGCACACTTTTTTTCTCATGGAGAAATACATGTTCTACTTGACCTTTTACCCCTTCAAAAACATCTTTCTGATCTGCATTCAATTGCTGCCTTAGTAGCTCTTGTTCCATGATTTCCCGTCTTTCTGGCTGCATTGCATTACCCACTTCATTCATAGTTATTGCATCTTCATGTTCAATGATTGGCTGTCCGGGAGGATCTTGACTTCGACGTGCTGAAATTTGACTGCTCTGAGAACTCTCTCTGACTATCTCAGCAGCAATTGTTTCTTCTTGTTCAATCTCTTCTCTCAACATTTAAAGATACACTGGAAACACACAGCACTCAATGCTGTCTTTCACAGCTTTGAATGAGACTTCATAACAGTCAAATTCTCCAAGTAGCTTACTTTCAGTTCACCATGGCTTAAATAACTATAACAAGGCTAAATAGAAAAACTCTCTTTTGTCTGGAGTTGGGCAACTTAGCTTTCGATTGTTGATTAAATTTTCTTTCTTATGTCTCACCAAACATCCTTCACATCCAGCAACAGCAATTCTACCTTCATTTATGTTTTCACTGACATTACAACTGAAAGTGTAATGTTGAAGTATTTCATATAGACACATCCTTTCAAGATGAGGTTTTCTTCTTGGATAGTACGTATCCAGCATGTTACTCTTCAGAATATCTGTACTATGTGGCTCAAATTCTTCAAGATATTGAATTTCAGGAAAATACTTCAGTACTCTGTTACAAGTATTAGCAAGCCTTAAACTCACCCATAGAACTCCTCTAGATTTCGAAAACAAACTAGCTGAGCTTAACCAGTCTACACATTCATAGGAGTCTATCTCTCTGTGAGAAAGCATTTTCAAACTAAAACTGTACAATTTCTTCATAAGACTTTTTTCTGCTGAAATCTCCTCCTACATCTCCTTCATCTCAGTTTTCTCTGACTTTGTTATATAAGATGTAACATACCGAGCAACAGCAATTGAGTTGTCTGCAACAAACGGTACCTCCATGTTTGCATTCCACACCTTCAGAATCACAAGATTGTAATCATTAAAGTGTAGAGGACTCTGTTCTTCTTAAGTTGTATGTATTTTTTGGTGATTTCCTTGTAAGTGTATGTCTGACTGCAGACAAAAAGCTGTTGACTCTTTCTTGTGAGATGACAGGTCGTGGGAATCCGAAATCTTGTATAAAATTTCCCTTTTGCTCTGTAATTTTGCTGACAGTGTTTTCCAAATCTATGATTTTGGAATTGCAGAACTTGTTGTCTTAATATGTTGTCACTACTCTCCTTTGGGATGGATCAATTAACATACTACTCAATAAAAGACAACACAGACCCATAACTGTCTGTTCCAAACTTTGGGGAATCTTTTACCCTCAACAGCATGTGAATATAGGGAGTACCTCTGGCTTGGTACGCTTTACGCCAAAAGAAATCAATCATTTCACCAATTGGAGTTTTTTTTTTGTTCAATATGAAAGACATCATTGCTTGAAATCTATGATTAAAATATCTGCAAACATTTGCAGGGTCCAGTGAGTACAGTTCTCCTGGTGTCTTCAGATGAATGTCTTTTATATTTGAATTTGTCTCATTCAAGAGTTCTAGCAGGTCATCCCATGCATATTCAGCACAACTCAGCGTCAGGAACCCAGTAGGTGCTCCAAGGTTCCTCAACATGCACTTCAGTTCACCATGGCACCAATATCAATATTCATTGGTCCCACGCTGACAGCCATTAGCTTTATTAAATTGTATTCTAAGTGCTCATCTTTTCCTTGACTTTTCTCCGAAAGTTCTCTTGCTGATATATTATGCAAATTAACTCCTGTTTTTAGAATATCATTCAAGGCATATGAGAGGCCAGACAAGTCACTCTTAAATAATAAGTGAAAAATATATGGAATACGCTGCCAAAATCTAGGGTTTCTGAATAAAGCCTACTACATCTATACTTAGCTGCAGGTATTTGCACAGGCCGCTCATTATACCTGCCACCTACTCCAGTAGGAAAAAGATGTGGGCATCACCGAGCTTCTAAACTTTTTCCCACTCACTTAATGGAGCTCCTTTTGCTTCCCTCATTTAAAACATCTCAATGGCAATCACCAATAACCTCTTGCAAAGGGATGATGCTAAAATGTTCATAAATGTCTTCTATTCTGGACTGATCCACCTTCTCAATCTAACCTGTTGATGGAAATGTCTGATCCTCCATATGTGTGATATCTTGCAGGCTTTCCACATTTCTCTAGTAAACATTGTTTTGTACCAGATATAAAGTTGCTTTTGTACCTTTGGCCACATCTTCTAACTCCTGCCATACCTACTTGTTCTTGGTAGGCACACCATTTACAATAATTACTAGTCCTTCCTCTAAATCTCTATCTACCCCTACTGTTTCAATCTTTTTTCTTGACATCTAATGGCAAATACACTACTCTACCTTGTACACCTTTCTGCAGCTCTGTTGGGGGTAACTTGCCTGTCTTTGGCGTCATCCGTACTATAGCATGAAAAGGATCTAAGGTATGGATAAGAATGGACTCATAAATATTTAAACCTTGAAGTGCTCCCGAAAGGGAACCAGTTCTAACTTGTTATGCACAGCTCTAGCAGGCATTTTATTATCCTCTAATTCCTTGTAGCAGTACTTACATATAACTTGTCGTGTGGACAAGTCAAATTCTTCTACAAATAAGTACAGTGCAAACTTTTGCCAGTTAGCATTTCTCACTTTTTCACTTTTTAAATATGTCGACAGTCCGCGTTTGATTCTTGTAGTGAGTGTGTGGCGACACAATATACAAAGATACTCTGGTTTTTTAGAGCATACTGTCTTAAATTTTGTAATCTTTTCTTCAAAACTATCAACTGTAGTACCTGTGTCCTGTTCTGCAACTCCTCCTGTTATTAACTCTTCAATTTCCCTACAGTCCTGTTCTGGACAAAAGAAACGAAACTGCATATCATCACAAGCCTTTTCTACCCCTGCCTCGTTACCATGCAAAAGTGCCCTATTAATTTCTCCTAAACTTAAAGCAGGAGGTGTCACAGAGTACAGCCTCCAAACTAAAGTTCGCATTGTTGAGTGGTGTACATCTAACATCCTAAAATGATGAAAGGTGCTTTGGCACACTTTCTTTGATAAACAAGCTAGTGAGTGTCCCTGCATATGTGTATGCTTTCTCAGCTTTCAAGGATCCAAACCTTGTAAAGTACTTATTTTGTTTTTTAAACTTTGCCTTGGAAATATACATAGGAATTTTCTTAATATATCAATGGATTGCTGTCTAATACTACAGGCACTACTACAATTCCATTTGTATACAGGGGCCTGACTACGCCTTCCTTGTACCTCTTCTGCTATATCTTCTTCTACATTTCTAGGTACCATCACCTCTTTTGCTATAGGACTGCCATTCTTCATTTCATAACATCGTCCTCTTTCATCAATAACATGAACTAATCTATTATCCTGGAGATAGCTTTCTTCATTAAAGAAAGGCTCTGTACTAGAAGTATGTATCCATTCTCCACTAACAACTGTACACAAGTTACTTCTATTCACTAATCTTTTCTTCTGGTTTTGGCTCCTCATGCACAACACTATTTTGTCAAGAGTCTTCTTTGTATTTAGAATCAAAATGAAAAGCTTCCTCTTCCATGTAAAGGCCTTATCAACTACCATCCCAACTCATTTGTTCTGCTTCGGTGCTTCTACTTTCTCAGTAGATTTACAACAACTCTACGATGAAACATCCTGGCTCTGATTTCCAGAAACTGCTTCTGTCTCCTGGTTAAGGTGCCCCCATGTTTTTTACAATATTATCTGTTCTTGCAATGTACACTTTGTCCACTCTTATTGTTTCTCATAGTCATAATTTAATTTTCTTTATTTTGTAATCTTTGCAAATGTGCTCATATATTTTTAAGAAATGACGTTGTCCTCTTACCAATAGCTCTTTTTTTTCACCACTGATAATACATTTTTCCCCTTTTGTAACTCGTTTCTGCAAAAATACTGTAGTTGCTTTTGTTGCTTTTTCGTCTGAGATTTTGTAGGCATACTAACTGTTAGTTATGTAAAAATTGTTATGTGAACAAAAACACATATATTTAAACTTTTACCCTAGTCAATCTACCAACTACTTTACTACTGACTTACATATAATACATAAACAGTTTTCATGTTATGTTGCAGTTTTAAATCTACCCATGAACCTAGATATATTACTCCATGCACTTACTTCAATAAAACAAACCCAGAGCAAAACAAAAAACGTTATTTATTAGTTACTGTTTAACATTTTAGCACCCTGTCGTACAACACAGCTACAGCATATCTCACTTCTCACTCATACATGGTGGAAGAACAGTTTATCCCTTCTATAGTAAATGTTAAAATGAACATCAAGGCACGGCGGAGTATTTACAAGCCCCATGCACTTTCCAGTGCATCACTTCTTTTGACACACTGGCGCCGTAATGTAGTGTTCCATATTTACAAAGCCACGTAAAGCCACTCTGCGTAGCTTTTCATGGCCTTATAAATACGAGCCCTTTTCAGGCAACACTTTGCGTGAAAGGAGCATGCCATGGCTGTTGCTGTGGATGTTCCACGCAAGCCCACAGATTCTGCCACATGCCCAAATTCGCAAACTCGTATACCTGGGAATGCGTCAGAATCCTACACCTCCCCAGAGGAGGTGTAGTGAGATGCAACGAGGAGAAAAACTTTTCTTTCTCCTCATTTTATCCTTTTTCTATGAGTGCTGCATTCTGCAGCACACATACAAAGAGAAAATACTTCTTGTTATTGTTTTTGACCAGGAAGGTGTCCCCTCCTGCACAAAACCAATCATCTCCACTACACAGGCACCATTGCACCATGGTACAAGGGTGCCTCCTTTGGCCATTGGCAGCCAGTTGTGCGCCAGCACAGGGGAGAGCATAGGGATCCATCATATTGTTGTAAATATGACCCATTCCTGTGCTTTGAAATTAATGCAGCATGGCGCAGCCAAATGGTGTGCGGTTCCGCATTGCATTACTTTCTGGTAAATTTACCCCACGTGTACAAGTACATACAGGTTCTCTACACTGTAAATACAAAAAGACAACATAAGAGCTATTGGATGCCTCTCTACCACTGTGTTAGTGGTGTATTTAGTATCTCAGTACTGTTCTACTTAAATGTATCCGATTCAGATTTTGGGAAACGCTGCAAATAACAATCTGCCTGTTAATCTCTATCAAAGCATATAGCTCACTAATTCTTCCAACTACATGCAAAGAGTGTGTCGCAGCTTGCATATATAATTCACCAGATGGTTCTAAAAGACTACATATTCATCAGTAAAACTTGTAAAAACTTGTTTGTGGTTGAATACATGAATACTCCCTGGATGATTGAATTGGTGCATAGGTAGTACCTAGGTGATTCTTTGAGCATACAGGTAGTGCCTAGATGATTCCCTGAGTATATCAGAACTCCATGGGTCGCTCCATATCTGGATAGTTACTGCCTGCATGTTTGCATGAGTATATCACTACTGTCTGGGTGTTTGGATGGGTGCATAAATATTACCTGAATGATTAAAAAAGTGCATGACTAATGGCTCAATAATTCAATACATGCATAGATAGTGGTTGGATGATTAAATTAGTGCAACTTTAGTGCCCGATTGCAGGAGTGTATAGATAATACATAGGTGATTTATAGAGTGCTTGGTTAGTGCATATATGATTGTTTAAGTACATGCATAGCACCTAGCAGATTAGATGAGTGCATGAGTAGTGTTTTAGTGAAAACATGGCTGCTGCCCATGTATTTTTGGTTCAGTGAACAGGTAGTGCCTGGATGTTTAGATAACTTCATGGGTAGTGCCTGTATAATTAAATAAGTGCATCAATAGTGCCTGGCTGATTACATGAGAGCATGACTAGTGCCTGAGTGATTCAATGACTTAATTGTTAAACCTTGAGAGATTGGATAAAAGTAAGTGTACTGCTGGGGTGATTGTATTAGTGCAAGAGTATTCCCTCAGTAATTAAATGAGTGCATAGCTACTGGATGGATAGCAGGTTTACTACGATGGTACTCTCTATGTAATTAGATGAGTGCATGAGTAGTACCCGAGTGTTTGCATGAGTTCATGCGTGTGCCTCAGTATTTCAATCACTGCATGGGTTGTAAGTGTGTGTTTAGATGACTGCATAGCTTCTGCACAAGAGCTACAATGACTACATAGTTACAGCCTTGTTAATTGCATAAGTAAATAGTTAGTGCTAGGGTGATTAGATGAATGTGTAGGTAGTGTCTCCATAGTTCAATGACCACATCATTTCTGCCTGCCTGATTCGAAGTGTACATGTGTAGTGTCTAGGTAATCCAATAACTCAATGGATACTGAATCACTGATTTGATGACTGCCTCATTAGTAGTTGGGTAATTGCATGAGTGCCTGAATACTGCCTGACTGACTGTGAAAGCACCTTCATTGCTGTTAGATACATAATAGTGTTGACTATATCTCTGACTCATTGGTTATCTCCTTCTGTCAGTATCAAACTACATTTTTACTTTATATATGCTTTTCTACAGAGCTATTTGTGAGTGAAGTCTAGATATCACATTTGGTACTTAATTGCATACATGGCTCTCTAGGAGCATACATTGCTTTGTTACTGAGTGTGCCCATGCATCAGTAAGTTTCTAAAACTGAAAACAACATTTTTAAAATTTTCCAAGCACAAAACCATTTGTGAATGGTATACCTACATCATTTCTCAAACACTTCTTCTGCTTCTAAAACATATATTTCAGCATTTCTCAAACAAAAGTTACACTCCAAATGAATGTAGCACAAGAACTCTTGAGGCATTCTGCACTATTAATCCTCCTCAAATTTAAACAAATCATGTTTAAAGAAAAAACACCATCCTCACCATATACATGACATTTTCAACAGCCCTACTGAATATAGATCACCATGAAACATATATGCGATTTCTTAACAGATGCACAACTTCAAGCCATCTTTCCAAAAATATATACCTCTCTGCATCTTTAAGTAAACTCAAAAGGCCCAACGTATATATATAGCTATCTGTAACCACAAGAACCATATCTCACCATCTAAGCATATGCAAAACGGTCATATAAGTTAAAAAACACATTGACAAACACTTCCCAATAAATACCTAACAAGTATTGCTTCTTTCTTATTCATATACATGCAGACAACATGTTCTCATCTTTTATTTGTGACTACTCCTGTTTAATATTGTTACTAATAGTGCTACAACTCCCAGGATGCAAATAACATATGTATCTCTTCTGCACATGATGTTTAGACATTTAAAACATTCTTATTTTCTCATTGCAACTTTCCACTATACTATACTATTATTTTTCAATAAAGTACACAATGTAATAAAGAGGCACTAATTCATTTTTCTCCTACTTCCCAAAACATTCACCACTAACCTCTTAAACACATACCCTCTAATAGATACCGTTCATCTGATATATTTGTTCATATCACTGTGATACTCTTTTTTTATCAATCTCCCATATAAATCTTCATTTCTAATGTAATCTTTATAATGGATTAAAAAGTTATGTACATACCAGTGAATTCAGTTTGTAGATTATATTGTTGTTTTAGCTCTTTTTGGATAGTTTTGACATTGTTAGGATTTATAAAAACTAAGCACAAGAATGGTGCACCACTCTCATACAAAGCAACCATGAAGTGGCAACCTCTTCAACGTTGCAATCTGTGATCATAAGAAAGGCAGCAAATGAAATCATATGGCATATTCTCAAGGAGCTATCGCCGAGTTAACGGCACTTTATCACAGCCAAAGTTGCGATAAATTTATTGCCCCATTCACAAGATGGTGTTAACAGCCCATAACACCAGTTTACCTGCGATAGCAGCCACAAAAAACATCGCCACAGATGACCCCCGCAACTATCGCTAATGAGATGCAGAGTAGGCGTTCCCGTGCAAAAAGGCGCGAAAACACCACCCTGCAACATTCTCAACGACCAGCCAGATCGGCAACAAGACCACAAAACAGGCGATAAGACACGTTAGCAGCAGGAAACTAATACCTGCTCTGACCTGGTGCAAAGTCGGACCACAGCCTGCACCACAACCAGCCCAGAGCCACACCTGAAGGGCAACAAATGCCATGGAGCCACTGATCATGCAGCTTGGAGCCCCAACAGGGCCACAACACCCACCGCCACCACCCCCAGGACCCCCACACCATGGGCACCCTCCCCACCCGGCCAAAGACATGCCACATCAACCACACGGAATCATGTACCAAATAATCCGCCGGATGTCGCACAACCACATTTGGTGACATGCATTTGTTGTCACAAAAATGAGCATCACACATTCACCTTCGATGTAGCAAAAGATAATTTATTCAAAGAAACACAGAACAGAAATGAAGATACATGGCGGGTCCCCTCGGGACAATCCGTAGGTCACAGCCTGCAAGACAAAAATCATGATGAGAAGGTGTGTCTTGCACACATCAAAGGACTGAGAGAGAGCGAAGGAGAGAGAGAGAGAAAGAGAGGGAGCGAGAGAAAGACGGACAGAGAGGGGGAGCCAGAGAAAGATGGACAGAGAGGGGGAGCCAGAGAAAGACGGACAGAGAGGGGGAGCCAGAGAAAGACGGACAGAGAGGGGGAGCCAGAGAAAGACGGACAGAGAGGGGGAGCCAGAGAAAGACGGACAGAGAGGGGGAGCCAAAGAAAGACGGACAGAGAGGGGAAAGACGGACAGAGAGGGGGAGCGAGACACAGATAACAGAAGAGACGGACAGGGAGAGAGAGTGCCGACAATACGCACCCAGGCCACACTGCTCACCTTCTGCCACCGGTGTGTCTCCAACCACGTGCCGGTATGTAGTGCAGTTCACCAGGTCACACATCTGAAACAGATCCGTCATCTGTAACAGAGTCCAGATACCTGAATGGCAAAGTACATACAATTGCACAAGACATCATCGCCTGTCAGCCTCTGCGCACCCAGGCAGATGCACTCCAGCCCCTCCCGCCGCCCTGCGGTGCATGCCCGCCTCTGTGCACCCAGGCAGATGCACCCCAGCCCCTCCCGCCGCCCAGCGGTGCATGCCCGCCCCTGCGCACCCAGGCCTCACTGCTCACCTTCTGCCATTGGCGTTTAGCAATGAGGGCCCACCAAGTGCCGCTGCAAGCCACATGCCCGAGGCCCGCGGACATGGCACCCTCCACATCATGCAGCCCAGCTCCGCAGGCCACCAGGTCTCACATATGAATCTGGGTCTTGATTTCGCCATGGCAGAGGACATACCAGTGCACCCGGCATCATCGCAGGCTGCACACCCGCTCAGGCCTAGAGGTGCCACTAACTCTGTGATCCGGGATGTGACGCCACGTGGCGGTAAGCCCGCGCTGCCCGCTGGCTCTGGCCTACACTGCGGTCCAGCAGGTCACACA
This sequence comes from Calotriton arnoldi, assembly GCA_963921515.1. Classification (NCBI taxonomy): domain Eukaryota; kingdom Metazoa; phylum Chordata; class Amphibia; order Caudata; family Salamandridae; genus Calotriton; species Calotriton arnoldi. Next base: position 538,803 of record CAWUFW010010210.1, read on the forward strand.
AATCCTGAGCAGTCCGGACCGCCGGGACGGGGCATCATCGCAGGCTGCACACCAGCTCAGCACTTAAGGTGCCCCTACCTCAGTGCACCCAAAGTCACCGTCCTGTGGCAGTGTGCCTGTGCCGGCCGCAATGTATCCGGTGGCACCAAGTCTGTGTCCCAAAGTCATGGACCCTGTATGAATGGGTATCGTGTTGCGGATGCCATCATGTCACCTCCGGTCCTGGGGAATGTGATGTTGCAGGGCCTGAGGTCCTCATGCCTACATTGACACCACACGGATGCACCCAGATAGAGAGTGGAAATGGCGTTGAGCACGTGCACCCGGCCCTTTTCATTGGCAGGGTCACATGTCCTGTGACGCGTGTGCTGGATGGGTGTGGTGTGGGTGTACACCAGCCGTGAGGGAGTGGCTGTGGCATGCTGACAACTAGACCTGTGAGCAGCAGATCACTACAGGAAAGACATTGGACATGTAGCGTTGCCGTCCCCCCGTGTGAGCGTAAGCGGAGTGGGCTGGCCTGGCGTATGCCAGTCCAGCGTAAGGGTGTGTAAATGACCCCGGGGCCCTGGGCGTGGTTCCTTACTGGGCTGGACAAGTAAGTAACTCATGCGTGTGTCCCTGTTGTTGTGTCAGCACCACCCGGACTGCATTAGGCAAAGTGTCACCCTGTGACCCCCGTGCTACGACATGAGCCACATGGACGTGAGAGGAGTCCAGTGAGCCTACATTCATCCATACTTCCACACTTGAAAGACAACAGACATGACACATCTGTGTGAATATGACTGTTTAATGCACATTCAGTGGGGTGTTGCATCTGGAGCAGTACAGGGCCATGCAAACCCCACATGACGATGTTGTCCCCTGGAGGGCCAGCCAGGATCCGTCAGGGAATGACAAGTCCAAAGGAAGAGGACGAGTTCAGTCCGCAGTCTGATTGCTGTGTCAATGGCGATCAAACAGCATATGGCAGTCCATGTCGAGGCCCAAGGTCAGTGTCGCAGAGTGCATCGGGGGACAGTGGAAGGTGATGATGCAGAGGGCAGTACCAAGCTGAAGCCGGACCTATGGCTGAGATGCATGCTGCTGCGTCCTTCTTACCACAAGGGCAGAATCATCCGCATCTTCATTCTCTGCTGTTTCATGTGCCTCACGTGTAGGTGGTGGTGTTCTGTCTCCAGCACTGTGTGGCAGTGCCACATCAGTGGCCGGAGGTGGAAGGTCTGCCGCACTGTGTGGCACTGACACTTCAGGGGGCGGAGATGTGGATGGAGTGGTGGCAGCAGCATGCATCCGCGCCAGGCCTTGTGGCAGCAATGCCATGAGGAGGGTCCTGAGGTCATTGAGGAACCCAGCTACCTCTCGCTGGTGTGCAGCCGTGGCAGCCGATCGTTCCGCATTCGCCCGCTCCATGGTCTCCATTAACCTCCGCATGTTTCCCAACTCCCGTGTGACATCGCTAAAGCCACTCGGACTGGACAGTTGTACTATTCTCTGAGTCAGGGCTCCAGCGATGTCAGCCATGGTCCGTTGGAGAGCATGGAGCGGACTGTGGGTGTCCGTTAGGGACCGTGAGTGGTCCCTGATGGGACTGAGACACCCACGTATGGCATCTAGTTTGTCTGCCATGCGGTCGAAGCCCACCCGCACCTGTTCAGCCAGATTCTCCTGGCACCCCAAAACACGACGTTGGAAGGCCATGTGTTCTCCGTGGGGGTCCTGGGAGGCAACAGTGGTGGTGGGTGCTGCCTGCTGTGTGGTCTGTGCAGGGGGTGGGGTCTCCTCGTAGCAGCTGGGCTGCCCAGCTCCTGGAAGTGGGCTACGTAGGTTGTCCACGAGCAGTTGGAGGGCATCAGAGTCGAAGCTGTGGTGGTCCTCTTCGTCTCTAGAGAAGAGAGGGCCGGGATGCTCTGCAGGAGGTGTTGATTCTCCCTCTGCAATGTGAAGGGGAGATGCAGTTTAACAATGTGTCCACATGTATGTTGTCACATTGTACATGTTTACATGCAGACAGCATGACTGGGTACATTGTGGCTGTTTGGGAGGAGCTGCCTATTTGATGGGGGACAGTGGACATTTCGACAACAGACGTGTGTGTGTTTGTACTTGTACGTTATCAACGCACATTTCCCTGCAATGCCAATTGTGATTGGCCAGTGTCTGCACCCAAGCGGCACCAGTTGTGTCCTGTGTTCTGTTGTAGGTGTTTTGCGGATTGTGTCACATCGTTGTCAATGTAGATGTGCTCTGCATGTGATGTTTGTGCTGCATTTTGGGGGAGTCGCCCCTGCAGCTCAGATTTTGCTGCCCCTTATCACTTTCATGAGGTGTGCCTTTGACTTCTGTGCTTGTACAGTGTTGACATGTTGCATACTTGGGTACGTTGGTCTCTTGGTGGGAGTTGGTGGTCTGGGGCATGGTTTGTCCGCAGGTGTGCTCAACTTAATTGTGCATGTGTGCCATTGTGCCCATCTCCACCCATCCCCCCAGGCCCTGGTCGTTACTCACCCTGTTGCTGTTGTGCCGGGCCCTGTTGAGCAGTGTCCGGGCCCCCAACTCCTGCCACCGTCTCCCCACTGATGACTGTGGACACCATTTACTCCATGTCGTCCAGCTCCTCCTGTGGCGCTGGGCTCCCACCTCCAGTGTGCATTGCTGCCTTCAGGTTGTTGGCGAGTTTCAGCTTGGTTTTGCGCTTGACATCATTCCAGCGCCTCTTGACCTCGTCCATTGTCCTCTTCAGCACTCCGACTGCATTCACCTTGTCCACGATGGACTACCATATTGTATTTTTTGTTGCCAATGACACAGTGGAGGTGACGAACAGTTGTTGATGGTGTTCTGTCACCTCCGTTATCAGGATCCTGTTTTCCTGCGGACTGAACTTTGTCTTCCTCTTCTTCTTGTCCTTGCCCTTCCCTGACCCCGAAGTCTCAGGATGGTCCTCCGGGGGGCTTGTAGGGTTCTGGTTCTCCTCCGTACTTGCTCCGGCAACGTCCATTGTGCTTCGCTGTTGTTTGGCATTTGTTTGTCTGTTTTTTTCCTACTTTTATGGTGATTGTTCCCGCCTGACGCATGTGGATTGCAGGCCTGTAGCTGGGTTTCTCTGATTTTCGTATCGCGATTGGCCTCATCGCAGCTTTTTTTGCGTTAGTGTTTCGCAATTTTGCGGTGTGGCGTTGATTTTAACGCGGTCAGTTGACGCGTTATTTGGGGACTATCGCATGGTACCGCTGTGTTGTGAATACTTGGTTAACAAGGCGTTAATTTCCCGCGATGGACTGCGATATGCAAAGTTGCGTTAAGCTAAATTTGCGATGATTATCACACGTTCTTGAGAATATGCCCCCATGTCTTTCATTTTATACTACACTATCTCCACTTGTGAATGGTTAGTATCTGTTAACCCTTTCCCACGTGTGTTTGTGATGTATTTGTGATGATAGTGGAGAAATCGTGAAAAAAACAGGAGTTCAAACCTATATCTAGCTTCATTTGAAAAGAAATTGAAATACTACACAACAGTTTATTACATAGTCCTGAGTTGGAAATTAAAGTTTGCCATCACTTAAATTGTGTCATCACTCCTCAACTTTTAAAAACTGTTCTGTCTCTTTAACACCCTTCCCCAATGCACTCTTAGCTCAGTGTGCCTAGCAACCAAGTGCAACCAGTATGTCACAAGTTCATAGCACATTCTAGAAGGAACATGCTACTTCCCTATAAGATTCAGCAGGTGTGCTTTACTCCACAAATTCAAAAGCATATCCATGTCTGTAATATATTTCGTTTCTTAAACAACACCCAAGAAAAATACTTTTTGCTAAGGCATCCAAAACACTACCTAATTTTGTTCACTTTCATGTTGACAGCATCCAATGAAATATATCTTTAAAAAAACACCTCCATTTTAACTGCTTTTTCTTTGGAAAACTACCTCATTCAGCTCCAACTTTTTCCTGACAAATAATGCTCCTTCACTTCAAAATGCTTAGAGTATGGATTGTGGGCCACAGCTATATCAGCAAACGAGAAGTATTGACAGGGACTAGGGTTTGCCAAATGTGCAGATTACTTGGTTTGGCCAGAGAGGGTTAACGTTTCATCAGTTGCTGGCTTTGATTAAATCCATTGTGAATTCCCAAGCTCCTCACCTCATGATTTTGCACTCTGTGGTGGCAATGACCTAGGCACATTGACTGGGGTAGGGCAGGAAATCTTAATGAAAGAAACCTTTGCAGAGCTGATGTCGCTTTTCACTCACATTGTTTCTGCTTTCCTCAGAGACCATCGCATGGACTGTATCTATAGCAACAATCTGTGTTTTGACATGCATGGAATTTATAGAAATGATGGAGTGCACTTTACAGATGAAGGCAACAGGATGTTTCTAAGTAACCTGAAACTCTGCATCCAGTCATGTATATATATGTATAGCAGCCATATACACACAACCAACACAATGGCCCTTGTCAGAGCCACCTTAGTACCCGAAATATTGTGAAGTTTTTTTCTAAAAGGTTTTTTTTCCTTCATTTTTGACAATCTTCACGGTGACGTCGCGATACCTGCAGATATGTCGCAAAAACGGAAAACAAAAGCAAGCATTCGATGACAACCAACACATCCAAAAATAATAGGTAAAAAAAATCCATTCTGAACATTGCCCTACACATATTAGTATATAAATACTTCTTTCAAAGCCTGTTTAAACTCATATCTTTGTACTAACTTTCTTTAAAAACCATCTTTCAGACCTATTTTCTACTTTTGCGGTTATTCGGGGGCGTTGCAATGACCTCCTTAACCGCAATGATCATGCCTTTTCCATAAAGTCTAGAACACATATATCCTCACATATTACAGTATTTTACACACTAGGGGTTTATTACTGTAGACTTCAAACTCATGTTTTTCTAGTGTATTTCTAGAACAACCATCTCTAAACCTTTTATCCGTTTTTGAGGTGAGGCCGGAGATCACAATGACGTTAGTCATCGCGATCCCCGTGGTTACGTCGCGAAAGCAGATACAAAAGCAGGAATTCAATAACCACCACCACATAAAAAAAATGATAACTATATAATTAATTCTAACCATTACAGTACAAAACTCACTATATAAATAAATAAATATATAAAAACATTTATCAAAATCTCAATATCTGTATAACAATGTATATTATTGATTCACTGATATTTTTTTTTTAGTATTTCCCCCAATATTCGTGACGACGTTGAAGTTGCTATGTCCCTGTGATGATACATGGGGGGGCCGCACTGGTAGTCGCAGCGTCATCGCGAATATCACGCTCGATTAAAAAAATCAACCTCTACTATGACCCCTTATGTTAGCTTTTTCAGAAATTTTCAGCCCCGGGAACCCTTCCTGATCAATAAAATGGCAGCCACAACTATCTGTTCAGGTTCCATCCAGCCAATCAGAGCATTCCCGTTGGCACATGCATTTGCGATTCATCATAAAATCGTCACAAAATATCACGGGGACGTCACGACTACAGACGTCGTCACGAATATTGGGAAAAATGTATATATATTTGCACACACTCACTGGTCACTATCACAGACTCATGCATGCACTCACAAACTCACTCAGGCACTTACACACCCATTCACATATCCACTCATACACTTACACATCCAGTCACATACCCACTCAGATACTGGTGCACTCACCAACATACCCATTCAGGTAATTATGCACCCAATTACAGACTCACTTGGAGAGTGATGCGCCCATGTACAGGCCTACTCACACACTCACGTATGTTCTCACAGACCCACTGAGACATTCATACACCCAATAGCAGATCCACTGAGACACTCATAGTCCCACTCACACACCCATTCAGACACCCACTTAGACACTCATATCCACTCATAGATCCAGTCAGATAGTCATATACTTACAAATGCACAAAGGCACTCTTGCATCTACTCACAGATGGAGTGAGAGACTTACACAACCAATCACAGACCCATTGTGACACTGATGCACCCTCTTAAGGATGTACTGAGGCAGTCATGCACTTCATTACAGAAATATTGATAGACTGATGCATCATCTCACAGATCATGACAAATACTTATACAGTGAATGAGACACTTAGTGATACAGTGATGCATGTAGCCATAGATTAAACTGCAAAAGTTATGCACTGTGTTATAGAGATATTAAGGGAGTTGTACATGCTATTATACAGTCGTTTAGATAGTTATGTGTTTAGTGTGTTGGTTATAATCCATTTTGCAGTTGTAAGTTTTGACATGTGGTGGTGGCTATTGAATGCCTGTGTTTGTTTTGTCATTTTGCAATGTATCTCGATGCCCGGCGTCACAGCTAAAACACAAAATTGGTGTAAATGGTTGTTTTTATGCAAACTCCCTCCAAAAATATGCAATAATAAATCCCTATTGTCTAAAATACTGTAAAATGTGTGCATGTATGTGTTTTGCACCCCCTAAAAAAGGCACAATCGTCGCAGTTACCAGAGTCGTTGCGATTCTCAGTGTAATCGCGAAAACGGGAAGTAGGGTTTAAACAGTTTCCTGAAAAACGTACTCGAAAAATATGTGTACAAATATGTTTTTAAAGCAGTTTTGTGGTTAGTAATGTGTGTATTGTAATAGTTAGAATGAATTTTGTAAGTTAAAATTTTTGAATGTGGTGGTGGTGGCTTATTGTCTTTTTTTTTTGCGATTTCAAAACGTGTTCGCGATCATCACAAGGTCCTCGCAGATTTAAAAATTTCCAACATTTTGGCCTCTCGAGTGGCTTTGATTTAAAAAAATGTAAGTATTATTTTCAGAATGTGAAATACATCTGCTGATTACAGATTCTCCACAGTAAATGCGACAATGTTGTGCCGTCTCAAAAAAGTCTTGAAAAAAAAAACAGTTATTAATGTACTTTCTGATAAACACATAAAAAAATCAAAAATGAGTGGTATATATTATAAATATAATTTACAATATCCAATTATAGAAAGAAAATACAAAAATCTTAGAGGCTCACTTAAAAAAAATGGGCGTTACAATTAAGAAATATAATTTTTTTTTAAACTTAAAAATTCAGTGGAAAAAACATAGGTTACAAGGACGTTACAGTTAGGAATCAGCATTTAAAAACCTTAGAAATTCAGTGAAAAAAACAAAGTTTACAGGGACATTATTGTTAGGAAATAGAATTAAGGTTAAAGAGACGTTATTGTTAGGCTGACATTTCACTCGTACAAAACTGGAGAAATAAAGCAGTTATAATTAGCTGAGCTATAACTCGTGCCCACGCAAATGCACTGCTTATGACCTCACATATTACATCACTCATGGCATGGTCAGTGACATCACTGATGACATCTCAAATGACATCACTGATGACATCCTCCACAGAATCTCTGATGTACCCACTCACACCCCAATATAACCTTTCATACACCCACTCCAACTTCCACACTACCATTCTCAAAACCATCGACACACCCATACCAGTACTTACACACCCACTCACTAATTCATAGGTCTACACACACATCTACTCAGTCACCCATACAGCTACTCATACACCAACTCTCTCACTATTACAGCCACTGATATATCCACTCATACACCCATTCAGTCACTCACACACTATCAGACACCCATAGAGTCAATCACACAGTCACTTACTCACCTATACAACTATGCTCACACACATTCAACAATTCATACATATACTAACACATACTCACTCATTTATACTGTCAGTGACAGAAGCACACACTCACTCATACAACCACTCTCACAATCACTCACTCACATTTAGTCACTCATATACTCCAACACTCACCTATGCTGCCTTCCACATATGCAGTTACTCACCCATATAGCACTGACACATCTATTCACTCACCAACACAGCCATAAACACACTAGGTCACCCATACAGCCCCTCACAAATGCACTCACAAGCCCATACAGCTACTGACTCACCCACCCACTCATCTATACAGCCAGTCACACACACCCTCATCCACCCACACAGACATTCATACACTCCTACAGGTACTCAGACAACCAATCAATCACCCATACAGCCATTCACATACCCACTCACGTATACAGTCAGTCATGCACACACCGAATCATCCATACAGGCACTCCTACAGTCACTGATTCATCAATGCACCTTGGTGTATATATTTAACACTCATAAACATTTTAAAAACACTCACAGTCACTGGATGATGTCATTTGAGATGTCATCAGTGATGCCACTGACCATGTCATGAGTGATGTAATATGTGTGGTCATAAGCAGTGCAAATGAACAGCAACGCTTCAAGACGCCCAGCCTAGCAGACCGGGGCTTGTTGAGTAGCGTCAGTCTCAATATATTCCAAAAGAAAATCACGTTCCACTCTCTTGAACGTGAAATCAAGCCCAACCACTGTCCATAGTTTAAAAATCTTTATTCCAGCATAGCAAGTAGCATAACGCATTTCGACTCCATTGAGTCTTAATCATATGCCTTCCCATCGTTGGCCACAGATGGGAAGGCATATGATTAAGACTCAATGGAACAGAACGCGTTATGCTACTTGCTATGCTGGAATAAAGATTTTTGTACCAATGGACATCGTGCATTGGGACACTAGTGAGCTGATAGTATGGTAACCATCAGCATGGGTGCTCAGTAATAAATCATAGTGACTTGAATAATAGAGCGTAGAATGTCCAAACGACAGTACGTATACGGATAATTGAGTTGTGAGTATTACATAGACAGATCTCAGTGAATATTAGATAAGTGCCCCCAAGCAGTGAGACTGTACTCATTAGGTGCCACATAAAGAGAACATTTGCTAAATATGACCCAAGGTTCCCAGTGAAATATGGAGCAGGTACATAGAGTTCGCAACATCTATGATGTAACTTAAAAAGATATATGTACTGGTCCAAAGTTGTACCTGTTGCGAGAGAATGTTGGACCAACTGGTGTCCTTGCCATGTAGGTCATAGAATTTCATGCTATAAAGGAAGTTAAAAAGAAGAAAACAAAGCGAAAAACAGGTATAAAACCTTTGAAAGAAAGTAAAGGAAAAACAATTGTATTGGAAAGATCACTTGAGAAAGGAGGATAAAAGGGATGAGAGGGCAACGCACATGCGTAAAGCACCCCAAATCGGAGAGTATGCATAGAACCTAGGTTTCAACATAATAATCAAACATGTAAATGGGATATGAGCCTCTCTTAATAGAAAAACAGTAGAGCAAAAAAGAGTGAGGCCAATAAGAGTAGTTTTTGTCTCTAAGAGGACTGGGAAGTCATCATAGATTACAATAGTCAAAGTAATCGGTTACTATGATCCATATGAGTGCCTCTTGTTTTTTGAGGAAAAAGGGAGATTCAATTGAAACCCAGTAGGGAAGCAAATAGGTTCTAAAAGGTAAACACTATAGTTGCCATACACAGGGGATTTCTCAATAAAGTCTATATATATATATATATATATATATATATTTATATATATATATATATATACTCATATAAGACTAGAGGAAAAGACCCAGGATGAGGCTAGGTCTTAAAAAACCCTTGTTAAAATGTAAAAAAAATTGTAACTACAGCTAAAGTGCGCTGAAATATAGTTACCTGGGAAGTTAGCTTTTGTATTACCGTCCATAACAGTATCATTCCAAAACTAAGGAACCGTTGAAAGACCCTGATAAGCCTATGATTAATACATGAGAGAAACAGAGAACTATAACAGTTGAACTCTGAGTGGCAACTAGACCCATTGTGTACCAGACGTTCGAGCATGAGCAGTGCCAAACATCATGCAGGGCTTACCTAGTAAGTCTAACGTGGTCTCCCGAAGTCTGTATCGGGTTGAGTGTATGTCAACAAATGTCGACAAATGCCACGTGCTCCGCTAATGCGAATATCAGGGGTTCAGAGATAGAAGTAGGACTGAGCCGGGAAACGTAAAGAAGAAACAAGGAAAGGTTGCAGCCGTATTGGAAAGTGAGGTTAGTATGTCTGCGGTAGTGTCCAAATTCACACCCATGATACAATGTGAAAAAAACATAATTGTGTATGCAGATAAAATTAGTGTTGAACAGTAAGATCATATTTCAAAATGTTAAAATGACTGAAAATAAGGATCTTAATTATGTATGCCACAATTAATGTAAGTACTCCATATATGTATACACAGTACTTTGTTAGATACAAATTTGGTCCAAAACGTAGTTCCTGTCATTTGTACAAATCTTCATGGTGAACCATGTTACATTCTGACAACATTAGACAAGTGTCAAGAGCAATCTATAGTTCCCAAGAATTCACAGGAGCAGAATTGAAGCTGGGTCCCAATGCCTCTCGTGGGTGTCTCCTCAACCCCCACTGATTTTTACAGGGGTAAAGAATTCCCTAAAGGGGAAAGGGGAAGTGGATAAATACAAAAGATAAACAGCAGAAGAGTCTGCCTCGTCCTCTCTCCTGGATAGCATGAATCTTCCTCAGTAGTGTTTTTTCTTTTCTTTTCTGATGATTTGTTTTGCACCCTGTAAGAAAAGCAACCATTAACATTGGATACTCTGGTTAAAATCTGACTAACTATCTTCTACCTCTAGATATAAACACCTCTACACCTACCCTTGAGAGAACGGGCATAGATACTCTTCTAGTGTCTCTTAGGAGGTATCATTGTTCTATAGATTCTATATACACTCAGACAGACGAAAGTTGACTCTGGCTATAACGCTGCAAATTGCATTCACAATATTAAATTCCAAAAGATAACAGTATCTTAGTTTTTTTTTTCCTAATCTCCTATAAGGAAAAAACTCTAGACTTATTATTTTCTAAATCAGATTTTTCAGTAAAATATAGACTGCTTGGCACTGTTATTTCAATATATAAATGTTCATCAAGACTTATCAGTATTTTTAATCCTTGGTTCTTTTTTTTCCTTTCAGATGCTTGCCCGAATGCTGAAGCTGAACGAGCCAGGATGAGAGAGTCCTCTGGAACAGCGAGTAAGTTGTCAGTTGAGAAGGGGAGATATCGGTATGCTTCATAAAATCCTTCAAAATTGAATGGGATATTAGTTTAAATAAAAGTAATTTTCTCTGAGCAAAGCTACTTGAATATTAACAGTATTATCGACCAACGGTCAGACGCTACCCTAAACGTACGACGCGCAAGTGCAACGGAAAACTTTCCCTCAAACACTATACTAACACACAAAAACTGAAGAGAATCTCTGAAGAGACACTAACTGCCAGAATTCTTTAGTGAAGGGCGCTGTATTGACGGTTGCGCATGCACTTCACTCAAGTCTCTGCTCTCGAGCGCTCATAGGAAAAACAACTAGACCGCTAACTCATTCATCATCATATGCGGTCATCTTTAGAGCTCTTTGTCTGACTAGAGCCTTCCAAGGTAATTCAGTTGCCGTTTTCTTGTAACAACGACTCTACATTTTGTCTTTCTTCTGCTTTACACTTGTTATGATGACATTGTACGGGGGGTTGTTAGCACATTTTCTATGATTCCTGACAACAAGATGCTGATGTTATGCAGTGTAAAAGATGTTATTTCAGAAATACATGGAAGTCCCTATCTACATTGAGACCCCCACCCACTGATCAAAGTTTATTTGATCCACCTACTCTCTAGACATCAGGCATTCACAGAAGTGAGCCACACCACCGGCGTGTTCTGAGATCTTATTTTATTCAGTGCTACCACTTGACGCATTTCGACTGCATCGCAGCCTTGTTCACAAACTACGGGCTCCATTTTTTTTACGTATTTAAAGTTCACTCTGCTCACATCTAGTAACATAAACAACATCTCAGCAGTTTTAGTGTCGCATTAGTCTCTCTTCTGATATTCTCTCTCAATTCACACTTTTTTGCAAATACGAATTGAGTTACAATTATACTTCATATCTACGATATTTGTCCTAAATATATTTATTTTTTGTCATATTTGTGACCATGCTCAAAGTGCATTCATTTGTGCTAATAATGAATATAGAAGACATCCTTATACAACGGCTTCGTGCTGATTTAAAACATCAATATTGTTTTACTGTATTTCATGTTTTTTGCATAGTTCTCACACTAGACATTCTTTTCAACATCTATCTGTGCCAAACATACACATGTTTAACTCAAGCTGATAACATTTTTGTCATACAAGTTCCGCCAAAGTGGGATAATCACCGAAAGTGCTTTGTGCATCGCGCCTTTACTTACCTTACAACAGCACATAAAACAAAACATCACAAGAAGTATGACTAAATAGACTCAGATAATCTGTTATAGCTAAATTTTCTATAGCTAAAACCATACACATATCGAAAGTTCTCATAAAACCCAGTCGATTAGCATGCTAAAACTATTTTAATATTAGACATATATATCACTAATTACATCTCAAATGATGATATCATCCAGTGAGTGTGTTTTGTAAAAAACTTTGCACACAGAATAATATATATATATATAATATAATATTATACAGTACTGAGGTACTGTATAATTAAATTCAGATTGTGGGTGCAGAACTGATGAGTTTCGGTATTTTTGACATATAGTATATTAAGTATAATTCTGTTTTTAAACTGGGTGTACTATTTATCAGTTGACTAGTCTGTACACTGACTGGTGTCCCCTTACTTAATTCTATAGTGGTGGCTCAGTATAGTTCTGTTTTATGACATACTGACATGTTTCCTCAGACCAGTTTCCTTTGTGATGAACAACTGTACTAGTAGTTTATTCAAAATTAATTTCTTTAATAAGACCTTTATGTGGGGTTGTGGCTCAGTGTAGTACAGTAGCGGCCTGTGGTGGGAGTGCTGCGGGGCGGGGGAGGGGCAGGGTGGGGGTAGTAAACTCCGGCTCACGGCCAACCGGAGTAATGTAAATAAATAAATAAATAAAACGATTTCATTGCGCGCGATGAAACGCCAAATGGCGATGCAGCGCGGGCAATGAAATTCGTTTTATTTATTCATTTATTTACATTACTCCGGTCGGCCGTGAGCCGGAATTTACTACCCCCCACCCTGCCCCTCCCCCGCCCCACCGCCCCGCAGCACTCCCACCATGGGCCGCTACTGGTGTAGTAGAATGTTGGAACAGACTGGACTCTATGCTCACACATTTCTCTAGGATCAAGAGTGATTTTACTAGTACCTTTTGACAAAGTACCTTGTCCACTTAGACCTCTGTACTGGGTGTGCGTTGTACTGCTATATGTAAAACTGACATATCCACCAAAACCTGGGGGCATATTAGCAAGAAGAGGCGATAATCATCGCTAACCCTGCCTAGCGTAATTTTTTTTATCGCCGGCTATCGCTGGAATATATCGCCACGCTAACGCTGTATTAGCAACGATTAGCGCTATGGCGATGAATATTCCAGCGATAGCGGGGGAAATGGGCCAACATCGCTGAAAAACCAGCGATGTTGCATGGAGAAGGGAGAACACCTTGCTGATACGACCCTGTGGTCGTATCAGCATAATCCACGCCCCCATGTTAGGTATGGCTAACACCTGCTAATTGCAGGTGTTAAATAAATGGCGATGACCCCGGTTAGCGCGAATTTTCACGTCGCTAACTGGGGCCATGGCCACCTTGCTAATAGGCGATAGGCCTGTTAGCGAGTGTTTCCCAGATTTGTTCGTCGGGAACGCCCACTTTGCATGTCATTAGCGATAAATATCGCTGACATGCAAAGCGGTAAAAAAACGGGCGCTAATGCCCGCAAACTGTCGCTAACTGCTGTTAGAGACAGTTTGCTGATAGGGCGATATAAATATCGCCGTTTTAGCGGCAAAAAGTGCCGCTAAAGCGGCGATAGTGCCCTTGCTAATATGCCCCCTCTTTCCATGATAAATGGTGGTGTTCTGGTTTGCAATAGAGTAAGCTATATTTTTAGGTCGAGCTTCGATCGACCTGTTATATTTCTACTGTGGGGTTGGCAAACCCACAGATTACCATTGGTTACTATCTTTGGCATTCAGAAATGCTGGCTTGTTATTGGTGCATTTTAGAAAATGTCCCTCCTTTTCTCTCTTAGTTCCTTGCCAAGTGATTTCACTCAGTGAACATTTTTGTTGGCAATCGCACATAACAGTGTTCAGTGCGTTCATGCTTTCTTTTGTTACATCGTGAGATGGCGAATTCAGTTGGCATGTGCAGCACAGAAATGCATTATAAATCTAATGATAGTACAGATCTAACTATTTACGTCAAAGGTCAGCACTGCAGAAGCGACACCCCTACCCTTTATATTTATAGGAATGCATCACTGCCCCTTTTCCGGCAGCGCTTATGATAGCATAGGTAAGGCATGTCAAGCTTCCTGCAAAGATCTGTGACTGACTTAAAGGACGTAGGTTTGCTTCATTCCACAGACGCAGCCTTTCATCCTTCCGGCGCTGATGAAATAAGTGCCACTGAGTTGGTAATATATATAGATTTCATAATGGGTAAGCTAATTACAGAAAATAATTCATAGCTGCAACACATCATATGTTATCACAAACAGCGGTTGGGCACTCTAGATGAAACGTGTGTATTACCTGAAGTCCAGACCAAGGGTTTTGCCGTGAGGAGAGGGAGGGGGCATGCAGCACAACCCAGGTACAAAAACTCCCCACAGTAAGAATTGATCCCTCCAGCTGTTTCAGACGTTTTGACAGATTTGCACTTACATTTACCACCACAGATATATTTAAGCACCTACTACGGAGCTGTGCATGCGAGTCCCCATGACGTCACATATTTTTGTGTGCATTATCATTTAATTGTTCATTATTTGTGAGAAGGTACACCAAACAGGGTGGTCTGAGCCACTGATTGCTTCTGGAGGGTGGGGTTTGGCACGCTGAGATACCATCTGTGTCCTTGCTTTTATAGCTCCTTTGTCACTGCAAACCTGTCTCACGCTGTCCTTCATTTCCAAAAGTGCCCTGTGGCCCAGAAGTAACGTTACACACAGGACTTAACAGCTGTGGCCTCTGGGTATGCCTAGTTTCTCAACGATCCCAGGATGTTCCGCATTACTTTTCATGCGACCCCTATCAGTTTTGCTTCTTTGAGATGAAACATTAAACTACAAGTACCAGAAACCTAAGGTGGACAAACATCTCCTGCTTTATATGGGACAGCTTGAGATGAGATCAGTATTCAACGACCTGACACAATTGGAACAACATGGTCATTGTTTATTTTTTTAAACTAAAACAGCGATAAAAGCGGACCTTTTGTTTACAGATGCAAACGGTCAGAACACTTTTAGATTGTCTCAGCAATTATACACAGCCGCAAATGCCCTGTGCTCCCTTACTACGCAAAGGGGGTTAAAAAATTGCATCTCTGTGTCGATTGGTTATGCAAGTATCTTTAATTCTATATAAAGCTAATCTACTTCTGCATTTGTCTATTATTCTTTTTCCATGCATTTCCCTTTTGTTATTTCTTTTGATGTTACTTTTAGTTATGCGCAGTCAGCACTGCATGTTACTGCAAGCTGTTTAATGGTGCCTGGGGTAGGGGACTCTTGCTCAGTCATCAATATTTCTGGAGTCTGGGAGGCAAGGCGGGAAGGATTAGTGGGAGAGGCATGGGCATTCCTCTCTCCTTCTTTGACAGCGAATCTGATCTGAAGAACTGATTTTTTTTTTATCTATGTTTATGCGGAGCAGTATTACTTCGAATCACTGTTGACTGAGCCGTGAATAAGGAAAAAGGAAAAAGACAATATTTGTCAGGTAACGATGCCTTCTATAGACAGCTGCCCTCCTGCTGTCCACTCCTAAGCCAGTCCACAGAAAGGATTGTCAGCACCTCAAGAAAAAAATGAAAAAAAACCCTGCTTTTCTTAATTTTTGTGCATTACATAAGTTTGCAATATAATTTTGCACATAGCACAAAAATCAGCCAGGACTGCACACACAATTCCTGACCACACAAATCAACACCACCCAACATAACTACACTCCACATAATACCACTCATCACAACACATTTTAACTCCAAATAATTACACTCACCTCATTACCGGATAAATACACCCCAAATAAAACCACATGATACCATATAGCAGCAAGCCACAAAAAAATACACACCATGCTACATAATTCCAGTCACCATATTTTGACTCAATGCCACACAATTCAACTCCACACATTTTCATTCCACACCACATAATTCGACAACAAACCACATATTTCAACTCTACAACACAATTACACAACATGCTGCATACATCCAAACCACACCATAGAATTCCACATGATTCCACAAAATTCAACAGAACACCACATAATTAAACTTCACTACATATCACTCCACAACACAAAATACAAATTCACATAATTCCACTCCACACTTAATACGACATAATCACTATCCACATAATTTCACTATACAGCATGCCACTTAATTCCACTCCACAAATCCACTCTGCACCACGCTATTCCACGCTGCACAATTCCACAACTAACAATTCCAATCCTACCGACATAATTCCACTCTGCACCACATGCATCTACTCCATTCCATAACACAGGGGTAAAACACATTATCATTTACAAAGTGAATGCTTAGTTTTAGGCAAACACAGGCCACATCCCACCCAGCTCCTCTGTTGTTCCCCTAACTCCCTATTGCTGCTGCAGCTAACACATTTGTATTCTTAATTAATCTTTAAAGACCCTAAACTCTATCTATTCATCATTCCACATAATTCCACTCCACACCAGACAATTCAACCCCACACAATTCTAATACAACACATATAATTTCACTCCAAACCACATACATCCACTCCACTCCAAACTAAAAAAACCTAGGTAAAAGACATTGTCATTTATAACGCCAATAGCTCTAAATCTCGTTTATTATAACCTTTCAACATGCTGCAAAGCAGCCATACTGCTCTACAACATAGCTTAAAAACATTGGCAAAGCCAATAGCTTTGGCTAACCCCTTGCAAGGTCCCAAAGGTGAGACCTATTGGCTATGCCAATGCTTGTTTGATTTGTTACTTTAGTGAGTTTTTAGAGCCATGAATTTCAAGAGACAGGATTATCAGCAAACAACTCTCTCCTGGGTAAGAGCTGAGTTTAGTAGTTGTTAAGCGTACAGTAAGTGTGTAAGTGAGTATGTGAGTGTCTGTATGGGTGTGTGAGTGGGTGTATGAATGTTTGTAGTGGTGTGTGAGCGGCTGTATCAATGTGTGAGTGGATGTATAAATGTATGTATTGGCTTGTGGCTAGGAGTGTGAGTGGATGTATCAGTGTATGAGTTGGTGTGTTATTGGCTGTATTTGTTTGTAAGTGGGTGTCTGAGTGGCTGTATCGGTGTGTGGGTGGGTACATGAGTGGCTGTATGGGTGTGTGAGTGGGTGTGTGAGTGTCTGCGCCAATATGTGATTTGGGGTGTGAGTGTCTGTAGCAGTGTTTGAGTGGGTGTGTTAGTAGTTGTATCAATGTGTGAGTGGGTGTATGATTGTCTGTATCAGTGAATGAGTGTGTGCGAGTGTGTGAGTGGGTGATTTGCTATATCAGTGTGTGAATGGGTGTGTGAGTGTCTATATCAGTGTCCGTGTGGTTGTGTGAGTGTGAATGTCTGTGTGAGTGGGTATGTGAGTGGCTGTATAGGTGTGTGAGTGAGTGTGAATGTCTGTATCGGTATATGGATGGAGTGTGAGTGGCTGTATTGGGGTTTAAGTAGGTGTGTTACTTGCTGTATTGGTGTGTGTATATGGGTGTGAGAATGGCTATATTGGTGTGTGAGTGTCTGTGTGGGTGTCTCAGTGGCTGCATGGGTATGTGATTGAGTTTGAGAGTGTCCGTGTCAGTGTGTGACTGGGCATGTGAGTTATTGTATCAGTGTGTATGTGCATCACTGGGTGTCTGTATTAGGTTGGAAGTGGATTTGTGAGTGTCTGTATGGGTGTATGAGTGGGTGTGTGAATGTCTGTATCAGTGTTAGTGGGTGTGTGAGGGGCTGTAACGGTGTGTGGCTGGGTGTGTCAGTGGCTGTATCAGTGTGTGAGTGGCTGTATTGGTGTGTGGCTGTATGTGTGAGTGGCTGTATCGGTGTGGGTGTGTAAGTGTATATATTAGTTTGTGGCTGGGTGTGTGAGTGTGTGTATCAGTGTAGTAGTTGGTGTGTGACTGGCTGTATTTGTTTGTAAGTGGGTGTGTGAGTGGCTGTATTGGTATGTGAGTGGGTGCATGAGTGGCTGTATGGGTGTATGAGTGGGTGTGTGAGTATCTGTACCAATATGTGAATGGGTGTGTGAGTGGATGTGTGAGTAATTGTATCGGTGTGTGAGTGGGTGTATGATTGTCTGTATCAGTAAATGAGTGTTTGTGAGTGTGTGATTTGCTATATCAGTGTGTGAATGTGTGTGTGAGTGTCTGCGTGGGTGTGTGAGTGTGAATGTCTGTGTCTGTGTGAGTGGTTGTGCGAGTGGCTGTATGGGTGTGTGAGTGGGTGTGTGAATGTCTGTATCAGTGTGTGGCTGGTGTGTGAGCGGCTGTATTGGGGTTTGAGTAGGTATGCTACTTGCTGTATTGGTATGTAAATGTGTGTGAGAATGGCTATATTGGTGTGTGAGTGGGTGTGTGAATGTCTGTGTGGGTGTCTCCGTGGCTGCATGGGTATGTGAGTGGGTTTGTGAGTGTCCGTGTCAGTGTGTGACTGGGCATATGAGTTGTTGTATCAGTCTGTATGTGCATCACTGAGTGCCTGTATTAGTTTGGAAGTGGATTTGTGAGCGTCTGTATGGGTGTATGATCTCTCATACACCCATACAGCCACTCATGCACCCACTCACATACCATACATATCCGTGTGAGTGGGTTTGTGAGGGGCTGTAACGGTGTGTGGCTGGGTGGGTCAGTGGCTGTCTCAGTGTGTGAGTGACTGTATTGTGTGGATGTGTGTGTGAGTGGCTGTATCTGTGCATGGCTAGGTATGTGAGTGGCAATATTATATACCCTTGGCTATTTGCAAATCAGTCTTGACCCTGGCCTGACATTTTGGGCTGGACTGTTCCCATGAGGAGCAGGGACAAGACTGATTTGCATATGGCTGGGTTCAAACTGGGGTGGCATAGTTAGCAAATGAATGATGGATTAAACCCAGATCTCTTGATGGGGGTGAGTGGTTGAAAAGTTTCAGCACTCCGTCCATCATCTTGTTGTGTTTGCTATGTTCGCTGTAAATGGCCAAGGGTATGCCCAGACGTGGGTCCTTTGCTCGCTGTGCCTCTGGATTCAAGCTAGCCTGGCTGATGACAGGTGATTCCCCGAAACTGGTCCAAATGATGCTTGTTTCCGGTCCAGGGAGGACCTGGCCTGGCCTGGCAGTTTGGGGTGGACTGTTCCCAAAATAAGAAAGGTCAAGACTGATTTGCATATGGCTGGGTCCAAACTGGGGTGGCATAGTTAGCAAAGGAATGATGGATTAAACCCAGATCTCTTGACGGGGGCAGAGTGGTTGAAAAGTTTCAGCACTCCGTCCATCATCTTGTTGTGTTTGCTATGTGCGCCCTTAGGGACCAAGGGTATGCCCAAATGTGGGTCCCTTGCTCGCTGTGCCAGTAGATTCAAACTAGCCTGGCTGTTGAGGGGCTGATACCCGAAAACTGGTCCCATGATGCCTGTTTCTGGTTCAAGGAGGACCTGGTCTGGCAGTTCAAGCTGTACTGTTCCCATGAGGAACAGGGTCAAGAGTGGTTTGCATATGGCTAGGTCCAAACTGGGTGGCATAGTGAGAAAAAGAACAATGGATTAAACCCAGGTCTCTTAACTGGGGCTGAGTGGTTGGAATGTTTCAGCACTCCATCCATCATCTTGTTGTGATCTTCCATTCCCGCCTCATCCTCCACTGCTGCAACTCTAGGAACACTTGCCTGTCCACTACAACAAGGGTGCCTATCACAGACTGCTGAAACTGAAAGAAATTAATTTTTGACTCTGGAGAACAATCCTTGAATACAAAAATAGCATTAAAGGTTGCTAAATTGAATAAATGGTCAGCCAACTTCTTATACCAAACGTAAGCCCTACAAACAGCAGTGTAAGGTTCCAACCTCTGATCTACTCTATCAACACATCCCATTTGCTTATTGTAGTGTAAAATGCACATAGGTTTGTGTACTTCAGCAACCTGACCCCAAAAAGTTATAGGTGAAGTTCTTCATTGTGGATGGTAATCAGCATATAGATATCTCTCCTGTCAGACAATTTCACAGCCAGAAGTTTCTCACTGCACTATCCCTATCTCAAGTTTTTTACAAACAAGCTCTTTTGGGTAACCTTTACGGTGAGAGCGAATTGTGCCATAAGCAACAGTGTCCACTTTGAACAATTCCCTGAACAATTGCACACCGGTGTAGACGTTATCCTGTCCACTACAACAAGGCTGCCTATCACAGACTGCTGAAACTGAAAAAAATGTAATCTTTGACTCTGGAGAACAATCCTTGAATACAAAAATAGCATTAAAGGTTGCTAAATTGAATAAATGGTTAGCCAACTTCTTATACCAAATGTTAGCCCTACAAACAGCAGTGTAAGGTTCCAACCTCTGATCTACTCTATCAACACATCCTATTTGCTTATTGTAGTCTAAAATGCACATAGGTTTATGTACTTCAGCAACATGACCCCAAACAGTTATAGGTGAAGTTCTTCATTATGGATGGTAGTCAGCATATAGATATCTCTCCTGTCAGACAATTTCACAGCCAGAAGTTCCTCGCTGCATAAGCCACTGCACTATCCCTATCTCAGGTTTTTTACAAACAAGCTCTTTTGGGTAACTTTTACGGTTCGAGCGGATTGTGCCATAAGCAACAGTGTCCACTTTGAACAATTCCCTGAACAATTGCACACCTTTGTAGAAGTTATCTACGTATAAATGGTGACCTTGGTTAAAAAGTCCTCTACCAAGTTCCCACACAATTTTCTCCCTAACTCTGGAAGTGGATGGATAACCAGGGTGTCAATACTGGAATCCCTACTGGTGAAAACCCTGCAATTATAGACATATCCTGTCCTACTCTCAGACATCATATACATCTTAATTCCATGGTGTGCCCTCTTGCTAGGAATGTACTGCCTAAAAACGAAACCGTCCTTGAACAAGACCAAAGACTCATCCACAGCTATTTCTCTCCCTGGAACATGGATCTCTTAAAATCGATCTACAAAGTGATCAAGGACACGCTGAATCTTAAAGAGATGGTCACAGTCAAGGTGATCTCATGGCAATGCTGAAGCATTTTCAACAAAATGCAGCATGTGAAGAAGAAGCAAATACTGATCATGACTCATGGCTGCAGGAAAAATAGCTGTTGCTTGAAGGGACTAGTAGACCAATATGACACCAGCAACGGCTTCCTTATCAAGCCCATCAAAAACGTTAAACCCAAGAACTTCTTCAACGCATGCATATTTGTGGGAGTGCACCGGGTGGCTCTAGAGGGGGCCTGAAGTCTGGCACTGTTGTCCCTCTAATAGTGTTCAGCATACAAATCAGTCTGCTCAACAATCTCATCCAAAAATACATTGTGCATAAACAACTGAAAACATTATATGCAAAAAGTTTTCAGTATACCCTGCAACACCACTAAAGGCAGGCAGCACCGGCTGCACCCTGTTTGGGGCAACCCAGAGACCAGCACTTCCAGAAGGAAGTCTTTCAGCCCCAGACTGCAATTCAGATACCTCTTGCTGCACTGTTGGTACATCAGTGTCCTCCTCTATAAGCAGCACTTCATCCGCACTGAGAGTGGCTTCATCATCAGATGATTCCTCTCAGACAGAAAATTCACTGCCAGAATCTTTGACTTCCTCCTCTGCCTCAGATGCAGAGTTAGTCTCTTAATCATGGTCAGATGAAGACTCGTAAAGCATATCAATAACCTACAGAGCGGTCATCCTATGGCTAGTCATAAGCCTTACAAAGGAAAGTAACTTGATAAATAAGTTAACAATGCCCAACACTATGTAAAATAAGTAATCAACAAAGTGTGGCTTTATTAAACGGAAAGTAAAACTACTGGTAGTCTGAAAGGAAAAGTCAATCAATACCAACCAACAAAGAACTACATTTTGAAAAAATAATACCACTCACTTGCTAAAGACAGCTGGACTCACCAGCACCTACTCTCCACAGACACAGCAATCACCAATTATATCCCACTTGAAAGGAAAAACAAAAGAATATTTTGCAAACAAGACAACACAATACACATTGTGCACAAATAGAAGGAGAATTTCACACACAATAAAACAAAAGCTAAATATTCTGCTATTACACCATTTACAAAAAACTCATTCATACAGGGTAATAAAACTCATTTGGAGTAAACAGTACAAAAAACTTGTTCTTACCAAACAGATGCAAACACACAAATTGCAGATCAACCAGTGACAAAACCGCAAGCAGGAGACTCATTGTAAACAAAAGCTTTGCATTAGAATAAAAAGGAGAAATTAAACATTACGATCACAAATGCAAATGATGACAAGAAATAAAACAGTTAACATTATCAAACACTATATAGTCTAACCATCATCATCCACATGCCAGCCAGACACACCACCATCCAAGTGCCAGTCCACACACAACCAGCCAAACCATAGAACACACAGACCATCAGCTAAACTACATTTCACACACAAACTTTAGCTGGTGTCTAGTGGCTCCATCCCCCTTTGGGGGCAGATGGGCCTAAAATATATGGCCGATCTGTTCCCAAGGGGGGCAGAAACATCCAGAATATTCACCCCCAAAACGGGAGCAGCCCATGCCCAAGGGGCTGTTCCCTAAAACATTATCTGCCACATAAAAATATTCTAATCCCTGGCGATCTAAGGACTTCTGTAGATAAAAGGGGAGCGACAAAAACAATCTCTGGCTTCTAGTGGGTTTCAGCCCCCCCACCCCCTCAGGGGCTGAAACATGGCAAAAATTGCCCCCAGGGAACGACCCTTGCCAAGGGGGTCACTCCCACAACACCACACAAAGCAATTGCTGGTGGTCTAGTGTAGTGGATTCCTGCTCCATGATTGCAGCTCCACCTGCAATCCAGGAGCAGGAATCCACTCTAAACAGGCACAGGGAGAAAGGAAACACTCTTTCCTTTTCCCATTGTCTGTTCCCCTCACCCAACCAACCCCTCCAGGAGACGGGGGTACCTCAATCATGTCCTCTCTCAGGATGCGCTGGAAGCAAATGTCTTCCAGCGTGTCCCCTACAGCATATGATGATGTTGGCATGATGTGAGTGCGCCAATGTCATCAGATTGCCAAGGGGTGGGGGTCA
Organism: Calotriton arnoldi; assembly: GCA_963921515.1. NCBI lineage: Eukaryota > Metazoa > Chordata > Amphibia > Caudata > Salamandridae > Calotriton > Calotriton arnoldi. The sequence continues at coordinate 562,183 of CAWUFW010010210.1, forward strand.
GGGGGGTGACAGCGGAAGTGCTTCTGCTGGTACTCCCATTGGGGGCTTGTAGACGGGGACCCACAGGGGGAGCATCAATGCTTCCCCGGTGGTTGGGTGCCAGGATGTAGGGGTTATGTTCTCAGCACATGAGCACCGTGGCTGAGGACGTAACCGTTACACCCTTAGCACCCAAGTAGATAATGACCATGCGCATTCCAGGCCTCCAAAATTAAGTTTGGATTATTTTTTTGTCATAATGGGGCCAAGCTGTCCTTCATGAGCATTTTCGTACAGCAAAAGGACTTCTGTAGATAAAAGGGGAGCGACAAAAACAATCTCTGGCTTCTAGTGGGTTTCACTACTCAAAAAAAATGGACCCCTGAATGTAGTTAAAGGTAGAGGGGCAGGGGATATAAATACAAAAAACAACACCGGGTTGTTCGAGAGTTTGGAGCAGGACGCCGCGCTGCTATGCCGCTACTTGGCTGATTTAGTGACCATATCCTGGTTCGGCCGCTTTCACTATTGTGGCTGCCAAGTGGAAAAAGAAATTCAACAAAACCTGTGTTTCCCCAAAGATCATTGGACGAGTATATGAGCGCGACGCATTTAGGTTACGTGTCTGTCTAACGCCGCTGAGCCCGAGTTCTTACGTTGAGAAGCTATCGTGCTGGGGTCTCTTTGGAAACCGCTAACTGTCAATAGTCTAGCCTCTGTGAGGATTTGTATACCATTAAAAAGGACAACAATAGGATCCCGACGATTAGATCTCGAGCATTCATACTACTCTGCTGAGAGGCAACATTTCTTCATTGAGCTCCATTTCGGTCCCCTTATATATCTCCAACAGTGCATCTTATTTACTACCATACTCGTAGTTGACAGGTCCCCATTGCATATTCTTCTTCCTTTTCATCATTTGTACCCTGAAGAAGGTGATACCCAGTGAATGGGTGTCTCACCGAAACACGCGTCGGCGCTTGAATAAAGTTCCCATTATAAACTGCCTTATCCTACTCAATCTCCGTATATGGGAACTTGAATGTTTTAGTACATTTCTAATATTTTTATTATGCTTTTCTTTTTACGTATGAGTGAGGATGTCTGAGTATGATATTGTATGTATGTTGTGAGTGATGAATGAGTACATGGGACCTGTCTTTTCTTGGAACTGTTAATATATGATTTCTTAGTGTGATAAATTAATTTTCTGCTCAATATAAAAAAATGTATACAGAAAATCAAAAATAAAGTAATGTTTATATCAATTTTCTTGTTGTAAGAGCACGGTTATTTAAGCACTTTCAGAGTGGTTAAAACTATCAATTGATGCATAGCATAGCCCAATCAAATAGGTAGAGTGTTTAGCTTTGTTTTCTAGTGGGTTTCAGCCCCCCCCCCCCGGGGGCTGAAACATGGCAAAAATTGCCCCATGGGGACGACCCTTGCCAAGGGGGTCACTCCCCCAACACCACACAAAGAAATCGCTGGTGGTCTAGTGCGGTGGATTCCTGCTCCATGATTGCAGCTCCACCTGCAATCCAGGAGCAGGAATCCACTCTAAACAGGCACAGGGAGAAAGGAAAAACTCTTTCCTTTTCCCATTGTCTGTTCCCCCCCACCCAACCAACCCCTCTAGGAGACGGGGGTACCTCAATCATGTTCTCTCTCAGGATGCGCTGGAAGCAAATGTCTTCCAGCGTGTCCCCGACAGCATATGATGATGTTGGCATGACGTCAGTGTGCCAATGTCATCAGATTGCCAAGGGGTGGGGGTCAGGGGGGTGACAGCGGAAGTGCTTCTGCTGGTACTCCCATTGGGGTCTTGTAGACGGGGACCCACAGGGGGAGCATCAATGCTTCCCCGGTGGTTGAGTGCCAGGATGTAGGGGTTATGTTCTCAGCACATGAGCACCGTGGCTGAGGACGTAACCGTTACACCCTTAGCACCCAAGTAGATAATGACCATGTGCATTCCAGGCTCCAAAATTAAGTTTGGATTCTTTTTTTGCCATAATGGGGCCAAGCTGTCCTTCCTTCATGAGCATTTTCGTTCAGCAAAAGAGGTAACCTATGTTGGGACTGATCCGTCTCTTCTGATAAAAAGACTGTCTTCTAACAAGAGGTCTTCTGCTACTTTGACAAAAGGTTACAGCACTACATGTACTTTTCTTTCCTTCCTTTGCCTAACCATTTAGAACACAATTAACCACCTGTTTTAGAGTTTCATCCTGAGCTACTGCCGCCATCCATGCTTAAATGAAGCATGCTGTGGCTTGTTCTGCCTCAATGGCTGCTATAATACAATTTTCCACCTTTTAAATTTCAGAGCTCCCCTCACCTTCAGTTAAAGGGAAATGGGACAAAATGTCTGCCCTAGAATTTTTATACCGGAAATAAAGTCTACTTGGAAGTTACACTGCAGCAGCTTGGTGGCTAATCTAGAAATAGGGGTAGAGTTTTAACCTTTTCACCATTTAAAATACACACCAAAAGTCTGAGGTCAGTGCGCAGTACAAAATCTGTTTATCCAAAAGTAACAGTAAAACGTTTTAATCACCCAGAAATATGCAAACAGATCCTTTTCTATAACTGATCAGTGAAATTCACCATTTCCCAAAACTCTTGAGCTAAAACTGATGGTAACCTCATCACCGCCCCTCAATTATTGTGTGAGTACAGCTCCCAGACCATACTGGCATAATCTGTTATTGTATATGGCAGACCCAGGTCATATGGTTTAAATGCTTTAGCACTGGTCATTTCACCTTTCACCCAATCAAAAGTGGACTGAAATTGTTAATTCAATTAAAACGACATTCTCTTTGAGATGGGCATTTCATCCTAGTAGCTTATTCAGGCAGGAACTTTTAAAATAAGTTGCACAATCCAATAAAAGATTTGAACTTCCTGTTACTTCCTTGACTAGACCTCAAAGCGTTTGATGACATCATTAGAAATAACATAATCCAAGACTTCCACCTCTTCTTTCAAGAATTGTTTTTACTACCACACCATGGTTCTTCAAACATACTCAAGACGTTATGGTGTCATGCTCCACCATGTCTTTAGCAAATATGAAACATTGTCCTAAAACTCCACTATTCCATGTATACCTTTCAATATATGGGACATAGTCTATGGAAAGAAGGAGGCTGCTGATGCCAAACCAAAAGGTATTTGGCAGAACTGAACGGCACCAGTGTGTAAGCTGTACATTGTGAGATGCCTGGACTCTTGTTCTAATTTCACCTGGTGATATATTGCCTCTAATTTATTTTTTGATAACAACACAGCATCCGCAGAAATTCTAAGAGATCCCTCGTTTTGGGTACAGGATGATCATCAACTCATATCACCTTGTTGAGACTATGCAAGTAGATGCAAATCTCCCGTTCACCGTAGCGTACATGTGTAATCACATATGGAGATAGCCAGGGGATGTTCTCAACTTGTTTAATTTTACCACTTTCACACATTGTACTCAACTCTTTCTCTAGATAAGGCATCAATATAAAATGTACCCTCCTCAACCTGTGTTTAACAGGTACAGTCTTGTCGTTAATTCTGATAAAATGCCTACAACTCCTAATTTTATCCAAAGTATCCTAGAACACTCCAGGAAATTTCTCCATGAGGTTGTCCAGTGCTGATTGTTCTTTGATGACAAATACTTGCTCTTTGACACCTGGTTTCATTATCAATCCAAAAAGGCCTTGATGTTACCAGCCTAAAATGTAGAGGCCTTTCAAAAGCTACATAAATGTTGCTTAGGATCTTGTTATCTTTGAATTGGAGGGCGTCTTCAAAAAAACCTTCAGTTAAATGATCCTTCCCTCAAAGCGACTATTGATCCGCCTAAAGACTGAAATTAATGATCTCTCAACACTCTTTCAGAAAGATCCTGGATGATCATAGTTATTCTTGTTCCAGAGTCAACAAGTAAATTCAAACACTTATCTGCCACCATAATATTCATATAAGGACCAATGCACTCAATCAATCAATCAGGGAGTTGTAAGCGCGCTACTCACTCGTGAGGGTCTCATGGGGTGTGGGGGGAGTCCGCAGTTCCGTTCAGTCAAAGAGCCAGGTCTTGAGAGCCTTCCTGAAGGCGTTCAGGGAGGGGGTGTCTCTGATGTTGATCGGTAGCTCGTTCCAGGTATTGGCTGCGATGTTCTGGCTCTGCGGATGTGTGGTGTTTCGGCGAGGACAAGGTTGGCGGAACGGAGGTTTCTTTTCGGTATGTGGAAGGTGATTCTCTCGTCGAGGTATCGGGGTCCGGTATTCTGGAGGCATTTGTAGGCGTGGGTGAGTATCTTGAAGATGATTCTCTTCTCGACGAGGAGCCAGTGGAGATACCATAGGTGTTGGCTGATGTGCTCGTGTTGGGGGATGCCGTGGATGAGTCTGGCGGCGGTGTTGTGTATCGTCTGGAGCTTGCGGAGTAGAGTCTTGTTGATGCCGCCGTAGAGGGCTTTTCCCTAGTCGAGTCTGCTGGTTATGTGTGTGTGGGTGACTGTCTTCCTTGACTCGGGGGGATCCATTTGAAGGTCTTGCGGAGAATGCGGAGGGTGTTGAAGCAGCTGGAAGTGACGGCGTTGACCTGTCGGTTCATGGAGAGGGAGGAGTCGAGTATGATGCCGAGGTTTCTGGCGTGGTCCATGGGGGTCGGAGGGGTGCCGAGGGCAGTGGGCCACCAGTTGTTGTTCCATGCTGATGGGGTGGTTCCGAGGACGAGGACTTCTGTCTTCTCCGAGTTGAGCTTCAGGCAGCTGTTGCTCATCCAGGATGCGACGTTCTGCATTCCCTCCTGGAATCGGAGTCTGGTGGCGGTGGGGTCCTTGGTGAGGGAGAGGATGAGCTGTGTGTCATCGGTGTAGGATACTATGTTGAGGCCGTGCTGTCTGACAATGGCGGCGAGGGGGGCCATGTAGATGTTGAAGAGGGTTGGGCTGAGTGATGATCCCTGGGGTACTCCGCAGTTGATTTCCGTGGGTTCGGAGAGGAAGGGTGGCAGTCTGATCCTTTGGCTTCTGCAGGTGAGGAACGAGCAGATCCAGTTGAGGGCGGTTCCTTGTATGCCGGCGGCGTGTAGTCTGGTGGTGAGTGTGCGGTGGGAGACGGTGTCGAAAGCTGCTGACAGGTCGAGTAGGATCAGGGCTGCGGTGTGGCCTTGTGCACTCAAAGGAGTTACCCCTGGTGATAACATTTTCAGAGACCACTATCATGATTCCATTAGAATTTTATCAGCAACAGATGCCAATGTTGCCACACAGTCTACACGTCATATTTTTTACTGGACACTGCTTGACTTTTTTAAGATGTCTAGAATTGCCACACCTGAAGCAAATATTACGCTGTTTAAAAACATTACTATCTGATCCCTTCTCATCGTTTTGAATTTTATGCTGAGTGTTGGTAAACAACTGAACTAGAAAAGAAAAGAGTCCTTTTTGTGTCACACATTCTCAGCATACACACCATATACTGATTTATACCATATGTTGATTGAGAGAAAACAACACTCACCTATACACTTTGCTATCTTATCTCTGAACACTGTTTTATGTAAAAAATTTCTAATTTTATGAAACATCAACTCTTTACATATCCCAAAGTCACATCTTGATCAAAAACATGTTGGATACAATATTGCACTTATATGAGTCGATGTTGTATTTATTCTAAGATCATAAAAACACTATTAGCACCATGTACATTTATCATCACAGAAAGGTTTAGAAAAAATATTTTAAGTTATTTCTACACAATCACAAAAGTACAATGATTATTCTAAAAAACATATTACCCCAAAAAAACAAAATTCATCACAAGTTGTCGACGCAGCTTTTCGGTGGCATTTGATATGGTTCACCCCACCTTCTTCAGGACATAATATCATAGAGCATATATTTTGTCTTGAGATCAAGGTTCTATACCATAGCTTGGGGGCACATGCATCATTGTTTATGCGATCGCAAAGGGGCATATTCGCAGAATCTGCCCCTTTGCGACCGCAATTTTTGCATTTGGGATGCATCATCCCAAATGCAAAAATTGCTATTTAAGTAATCACAAAATTTGCGATTACTTAAATTGCGATTGCATTTAGGGAATCGCAAATTGCGATTCCCTAAATGCAATGCAACAAAAGAAAAAAATGCGGTTTCGCTTTTAAGAAATGCAAATTACCATCAACTTAAAGTTGATGGTAATTTGCGAAAACTTTGAAAAATTCACAAAAGTTCATTTTTCAAAGTTCTATGTTGCATACACACATAGGGGCCGATTCCGATCTCGGCCGGTAGTGCTCCAAATCGGATTCGGTTTTACCGGATCCGATCCGGAGCCCTATTTTCCGACCGAGTCGTACGCGCGTCCGGGCGAGCGAGTACGATGCGTATTCGCCGACCGACTCGTCCAGGCGACCCGACCGCTACGTAGGAGGTAAAGGAGAGATAGTCCGGTGGTGTTGCTTTAATCAGATCCGGACCTGAAGCATCATCCGTCCAAGATTCAGTTATAAATGCAATACTAATATTCTCATCTTCAATGAGGGAGGAGCATTCCAAACTATGTTTAACTAGAGACCTTGCATTAAACAGAGCGTACTTCCCAATTTTTACTTCCTCTTGTCGTTTTGTGTTTTTACCTGTACTTTGTCTTTCTTTAATCATTTCAAATACAAGAAACGGCATTTTAATAAGGCAGCCAGGGCAGGTTAGTTGTGTATGCATGGGCCTATTGTCCATTGAAATGCATAAACATTGCATGGATAGCAGTAATAAATCGTGCCCAAACCCTCTGTCTGTCAAAACCCCCCACAGATATTGCCGTGTCACCCGATCGAAAGCTTTTTCATCATCCAGAAGGACCACAGCCATATTACTTCCTGTTACCTCAGCTATGTCCAATAGCGAAATAACTCGTCTGATATGGTCTGTGGTCCCCCTACCCTGAACAAAGCTGTGTTGCCATGGTGAGACTAGTTTGATTATGATCCTCTGTAGTCGATTTGCAAGGATCTTTGAGTACACCTTGGCCTCAGAATTCATCAAAGAGATCGGTTGATATGAAGCTGGTAGTTCTGGTGGTTTCCCTTTTTTTCCCGAAAATTACAATGTCCGCTCCCTGCCATGAGGCGGGTGGATTTCCACGATATTGCACATCTAGAAAGAGATCATGCATTATCGGAGCTAGCTCATATTGAAGTAGTTTCTTATATCTCCAGGGGTATCTTGTCCGGACCTGCAACTTTACCTGAAGACAGAGAGCCTAATGTGTCCACTACCTCTTACAATGTGAACTCTTGTTCCATTTCAAGATATGCAGCTCCATCAATTCTATTAAGTGCCAGCTGTTGGTCTGCTGCCCCCGTTAAGGTGGGTGCGGGAGGGTTTGCCTGATACAGTTCTTTATAGAATTGTTCAAAAACACCTATAGTCTCCATAGGCCTCGTTTCATATTGCCCCTTATAATTCTTAATTTTGGTTATGTTATTTCTGATAGCTTTCTGCCTTGTGCATAAGGCCAGCAGCCGACCAGATGATTCCCCATATTTGTACATCTCCCTTCTGTGTGTTTGGTATGCTTGAGCCACCTTTAGCTGAAAGTAGCTATTCATTTTCGTTTTTGTTATAGCCAATTTAGCTATATGCTCCCCTAGTTCCTACTCCTGCTCCCCCTCATTGATCAATTTCAAATGTTGCACCTCAAGTTTAGTCAACCGTGCTATTAATGAGTTGACTTCTTCCCTATGTTGCTTACGACATTGACCCACATAGCTGATGACCTCTCCCCTTAGCCCGCCTTTGAAAGAATCGCACACTACCCTACGTGATGCACTATACCGATTTATGTCAAAGAATTCTTTTACCCATTGTTTTATAGAGTCAGCAAATTCTTCATCAGCTATTAGTTTCCTGTCAAACGACCAGCTCCTCTGCTTCGCCTCTGCCCCTTGCCACTCTACTTCCAGAAGTAGTGGATTATGGTCCGAGAAAAGTTGGAGAAATTTCTTAATTTCTACCTCACTAAGCATAGTCGTCGGAAACAAAAAATAGTCCAGTCTAATACATTTTTTATGGGGATAGGAGAAATAAGTATATCCGGGATCGGTAGAGTTTTTATGCACCCAAGCATCAGACAGTCCATGACTATCTTTAAATGCAGCTAGTGCTCTATATATATGGGGTTTCCTCCCAGAATATTTTGACAAATTGTCGTTTGGAACCCCGAGGTGTATATTCAGGTCTCCACATATTATCTAAGGGGTTGAACAGGAGTTGAACAGGAGGCTAACTCCACTTCTAGATCTTCCCAGATTTTTCGATTGTCCTGATTTGACCCATATATCATCCCTATCATCAGGCCGGTAGTTGTTGAAACTATTGCCCATCGTCCCCACTTATCAGCAAGTACCTGCTTAGCTACCCCATCCTGATGCTTGATATATATAGCAACCCCTCTTACCATGGATGACTGGGTAGAACATACAGCCAAATTGTAGCCCCTTATCTGGAGGATACCCCTATTTCCCCAAGGTGTATGAGTTTCCTGTAAGCAAATTATTTCACGGTTAATACATTTTAATATCTCAAACACTCTAGATCTTTTACTTTTGTCATTTAACTCCCCCCCCCCCTTTCACTGAACACAGTTGGAAAATAATCCCAGTTCAGATCTTTCATTTTGCCTTTCCTTTTGGCCTGCTCCGAGAGCCTCAATTCCCTGCTAGGGTTGCACATAGTTGTGGCAGAGTCCTTTCCGCTGGTGTCAGGGAGACTTTCACTCCCACTCTCACTCATATCCAACGTTATCACAGAGCCATCCCCCCTGAGCTAGTATCCTCAGGTAGGGAATAGTAGCAATCCGTTGCCTCTAGATCAGCATCTTTCAACTCTCCCTTGCGACTTCTATCCTGTTTTGGCTGCTGCCCTCGTGTTTTTGAGGTCCCCTCAAGAATTTGTGTACACAAAAGAAGCTACCCTGAGTGAAAGAAGACCGAAGTTAAAAGGTGTTAAGTGGAGTGCCTGGCATCTCACAAAAAGTGAAGGACTGTCCTCACACACCACCAGGTGTCATGCTTCATCATCGGCAGTCCTCGCTCTCTAAAAACTTGGTACTAATTCCCCCTCCTCACCGCTTCCATTTTAATATCTAGTGGTTGCTATTTGAATAAATGTATTTTTGGCAACTACACTGAATTTTAACTATCACTCACTATCACGGGCCCCCACTTAGATTTAGAAGTGCCTCCGTGTCTCCAGGTGTAGGCCCGCTCTCTATCCATCTAGCCATCGCGCGCAGCTTCATAAGACTTCAACTGTAACAAAGGCATGAGACAGGGAATACTCGCATAACACAGGAATGTCCTCAAAGTACTCTCTTGTGGGAGTGTAGAAATGCAAGTAGTTATAGAGCAATAAAATGCCTACTGACAGTTTTGCTGCTCCTTAAACAGAGATACTTCCCTGTAAAATGAATGCTGTCCCATTAAAATAATTAAACTGGGCTGGTCTACGAAGAGCTCCACGCCTGTTCGTAGTCACCACTCATCACAACTCATCACCACTATAAAGTCCACACCATCAGTGCCAGATATTCTTCAAGGTGATTTTTTTTATTTAACATCATAAGTAACACAAGCATCCTAGAACTAAATAGATTTCAATGCTACATAGGCAATACAACAGTGGACCCACAAGTGAGAAAAGTCAACATCAACAACTGTGCAAAAGGAACAAATATACTACTGTAGCATATACCTTGCTTATAACAATATTAGGCTAATATTACCAAACTAGTGTAGGTGTGTGTGTCATCGCAAACAAACCAGTGTAGGTGTGTGTAGGTGGGTGTGTGTGTGTGTTACAACTCTGGACACACTATGTTTGAAGCTTTAAAATGATTTAAAACAGTCAGTACAAGTGGGGATATTTCAAGATTTGTGCTTATGACATTGCAATGTAGTCAAATTATTTTTTGATCTAACTTCCAAAACTGTCCGTTTATTGAGTGTGACTGAATCTATTGCAGTCTCTTGTTGCGCTTATCTAAAGGGCACAATGATGAGCAGATTTAGGGCCTGATTTAAATCTTTGCAGTATAGAAACCCATTGCAAAGGCGATGGAGTATCTATATGGCCTGGCATGTGGTCCGCATGCCAAATTTATATGTATATGTGGGAGGACCTTAGGATTAATCACAGAGGAGACTATGCAATCTCCACGTGATTTAACCCCTCCGATGGCCCTTCGGAGTAGGGGGCATCAGAGGTAGTCCTCTAATTCCACCCACGTAATTTAGGTGGGCAGAATTAGAGGTCTGTTTCCACTTCCCGTCACCAATAAAAAAAACAGAAGTAGCAAAAACTGCTAAAAGCTTGCCTGGATATGGGATTCCCATGGTGAGGAGAGCATTTTAAATTTGAAAAAAAGGAAGCTTTGGTGCACTGTTCCGCCAAGTTGACAGAGCCATGCACCAACCTGTACACAACATTGACAGGAACTGTTGTGTTAGTGGTTCCTGCCAATACTTTATAAATTACCACCAGCTTGACGGTCATGTCTAACTGTGGTGGGAGGACCCTCCGTCAGGGAAACAGAGTAATTTACTTTGTTTCTCTGATGGAGAAACAGGCGACCCACCAAAAAATACATTGATTTCTAAAATATATTTAAAGCTAGCATTCACTGAATAAGAGGTGATGATTCTGGTTGCATGGCATAACAGGAGTCTGGAGGAAAATGTAAATTAGGACAGCATAATTTGTGTAATTTTGAGAACTTTCACAACTGTTGTTAGGTATAATTCCTAACATTGCGCCAGTACGCCATGTTACATAATTAGGTTCTATTCGCTGCAAAATTAAAGTCCAGGAACAGGAGAACAACTCAAACAAACAGAATGCAAGCAGTTGTTGTTTGCAAAAATTGTGCTTTTCACACGTTTTACTGTAAAATGCAGCCTTGTGTCAAAAAAGTGTTGCAAGTACACATTTTGCACTAAAAAATAGTTCTAACAAATGGATTTAAATTTCAAGGAATTTAACATATTTTCCTCGAATATCACATAATCATGCTAAACAAATCATGCACATTTTTCACACTACTAGTTATTTCATGACGTATGTAAATGCATTTCCTCATCACCAATGATAAAGCTCATTCTGATATTGTCATTGCTGCTGCTGGATGTACTTGTGTACCCTGCCTGATCCTGTAAGCTTTATGTATGGCTATACATCGGTCTGTAGAGCTTGTCTAGATATGTTGTCTTTGGCCATTGATTGTGAGTTTTGTATTACTTTTGATTTCCCATCCCACCCCTTCCAAGACCCTCATAATATAGGGCTGAGTATCTTCTCTGATGTGGCAGGATAGAACAAATAAAGATGCAATATAAATATATTAAAAAATGATGAGCCATGTGGCACTCCATAACATGATCTGTTTACTTATTAATTTTGACAATGTTTCAGATAATAGTGCTGAATAATTCGCTATTTAGCCAAGATTATTTCAAGGTTTTCTTGGAGAGGTTGAGCTCCAATGCCCCTGGGGAGGATAAGGCTTGTCAGGCACACCTCAATAACCATTACAATATTTACTTCTGGATGTTCTGAATTGTGCCTTTAAATTCGCCATCTGGTCCTATGTTTTTACAAAAAATATTCTCAGGGGATAGTGTTATACTGTTCCTACGAATAGGTAGGACTGTGTATCTGGACAACATAAACTTCAAAGTATGGGGATTTAGTCCACATATATCATCAAAATATGTTGGCCCATATACTAGCTAGCTCACTGCCCCATCTGAATCCCTAACCTAACCAGGGTTCCAGATGGTATCTGCAACCTCAAAGATGACCACTCTTATTCCTCAAGGAATTCATAGAAACAGATCTACCCTTTTGTTGTTACTTTTGCATGCCCAAATGAGACACAAGAAAGATACAAATCTGGTGTTACAAATATTTATTAAAACAGTTGTATTCTTGCATAGAAAACATGAGATGCTATTATTAGGAGGATGAAACAAAGCATTATAATCAGCATTACAAGAATTGTGAAAAAGATAAACATTTCAACCATTATAACATTACTATGTGATTATATCATTATACTCCTATCTAATACTACCTATACTATCGAGAGCATAATAAGAGTACCCTCTGCCAGATCCATTGGAACAGCCTAATCCCCCATACATGAGTATAATGTGCCAGGAAGCCCAGAGTCTGGATGGAACAGGCTATTGTACTTTGCAGGATGAAGGTCAGAGTCAGCAGAACTGTATGTCAGTCACAGTGCACAGCATACCAGGATAACCCCAGCAGACGTTCTACTCTGCCAAATGTAACACAGAGGCATTTTATATAATAGAAGCACTGTTCCAATCGCATTGTGTCAAAGGTGCAGAGCTGATGCAAAGGTTTGTCAGCCTTAGAGCTGTCTACAACTTGACAACCAAATACAAGGGCATCGTGTTCCATGTGCCTAGCCTTGGACAAAGTGTACAAGCAACATGATAGGAATGCTTACTAAGAAATGTGCTGCATGTAAAATAGCTTCTCAGTACATCATCATGTAAATGTAAAGCATGTAAAAAGTCACCATTAGAAAAACAGGTCAAGCTAAGATTCTATGGGTAGTAACTACCCCTGAATGATATGTCTGCATGTATCAGGGATCTTGTCTGAAATCTTTAAATACCATTGAGGAGCTTAAAACAAGTGCATTGCAACCAATAATGTTGACAGACCTCACTAACCACCTGCCTGAACTTGAAATTAAACAATTATATGTACCATTCTGTATCATATTATTGAGCTGTTCTTCTGTAAAATGTGCAAAGTGTTGCCAATTATCAAAATGTGCAAGAGAGGGAATGCTGTGTGTTTATTTCTTTAATTTTAGCCAAACCCAGGCAGGTAGTTTGGTGCACTGTTTTGTTCAGAAAGATCATCTATCTAGGGATCAGACAAGCTCTAAACCAAGCATTTTTGCCCTGGACTTGCCAGTGTCTCGCTCCCCAAACTGATTTTAACTGAATGTTGTCCTTTAAAAATTCATAGCCTTTTACAGCCAGCTGGGAAATAAATAAGTCTGAATACATTAATTTTGTTTGGGTCAGCATATTTTTCTTCACTGTGGAAGTGGTAAGCTTACATTAAGAAAAAATGGGTCAAAAGGATTATGAGCAGAAAAACACGCAAACTTTTTCAAGTATGTTTTTGAACTACCCACTAGTGGTGTAAGGTAATGTTCCCATTGTGTGTAATTGAAAATTGTACGTGGAGTACTAGCTCTATGTAAATAATGGTGTGCAAAGAGATAAGAAAGCATTTCACCACAATTAGCAGAGTTTAAATTCAAATCTTCAGTTTCAAATACTGTATAAGAGTCTAGTGCAGAAACCATGCTCTTGACAGTTTCCACATCCCATTCATCTGAAAGAGAACAAGAAGTAATTATTTCATGCATAGCGACTTTAAACATATAAGGAATCTGTAATGTTTTTGTAGCATCAACAATATAAAAGAAGTGATAACACGAAGTAGTAAAACTTCAGTATCTGATGTCCCTAGCTAGGGAGTAAAAGGATTTCCTGTATGGTAGTGAGAGGAGGCAGGTAACGACCCAATAGTCCTTGTGGCCTACTTTGTCGGACTGGCCACATGGTGTAGCTTGATCAAATCATTTGAAACAAAACATTTATTTTTACAACAAGCAAGCAGTGGCATAATCACAGTACTGGTACCTTGAATGCCAAGGAATGTCACTGGTGCTCCATATGATGGACCTAATTCTTTTCTTTCAGTAATCTTCTCTCGAACTAGATCGCCAAATTTAAGAATCCAGACAGAAGTTGCTGGTTGTTTCTTCACTTTGTCAGTGGCAGAACGTTTGGACATTACATTCGAGCGCTCATCTCAGAAGTCGTGTAGTTCCTGTAAGACAGTTAAACATACATTATGTTAAAAGATGTATCTGCCACCACTGTGTCAGGGTTATCAAGATATGGAACGTACATCTGGATGCTAAACAGGACCTTATAGGGGGTCCGGCTGCCCAAGGATCTTTTAAGCAGATTTATAAAAGCTTTCGGGACTCCATACAAGTGATGGATCCAGCTACAAACTGAACTTAATACTCTAGCTGTTAAGGACTGCTTTAAGTCATGATTCTCCCTTTCCACTATCAAACTTTCCTCAGGATGATAGGGGAAGGAATAATGCACAGTACCACCCAGGGTTCCCATGGTATCCTGGTAAGCCTTAGAGGCAAACGCTGGTCCCTGGTCCAGGTGGAATGCTGCTACTATATATATTCCCCGATATAGACCTGCAAATCTTTAATAATAGTTTGAGCGTCTGCTGATCACTATGGCCACACCCATAGGAATCCAGAACATGAATGAACTGCCAATAGAATACATTTAAATGAACCATCTGGATTTAGAGGTCCATAATTATTCAAATAGACACATGTAAGGGGCTTGTTTGAAACTAAGAGAGGTTTCTCTGGTGGGCAAACTGATGTAGAACTTTTAATTTGTTGACATATGTCACAACTGAGGACATATTTTTTAGTCTGTTTGTGTAGACCATGCCGCCAATAGCATTTCTGTATTAGGGAAGCTGTAGGTGCCACACCTGCATGGGAAGACACTAATCCCTCATGAGCAGCTGTGAATAATTCTAGACAGGGGTCCTGGTTGTGTATCAGTTGGGCATCACTACCTCACCCACTCTAGGAATGCGAGCAAAAGGTATATTTGGGCACTCAATAGATAGGAGTATTTTGCTGGAAATTGTTTAGTTAATGGTGTGCCACTGTGTGAAGCACTGACAGCAACCATGTTGCCATCATCCACCCCATGTGTGAATGAGTAATTGCAGCTACTACAGCCGTCTGAACCGCTGCTTTGGTGGCTTAATCTGCCAGTGAATTCCCTGCAACGTGTATTCCTACTGGCTGATGGCTCAAAGTGTAAATAACGTGAGCCTGTGGCAAGCATTTTTTAAGATGTACCACCTATCCCAAAAGCAATTTATGCTTGATAGTGTTTCCTTTAGAATCTCTGAATTCATTCAAGTGCCAATAATGTAAGTATTCATTAAAAGACTGGACACAGTAAAACAAATCTCACACTAAGGAGCTTATTTACAAGCCCCTTGCACCACCGGTGTGTCACTTTTTTTTGATGCACCGGCGGCACATTGTGCTGGCCGATATTTACAAGGCCACGTAAAGTCACCCTGCATGACTTTTCATGGACTTGTAAATATGGCCCCTTTTCACGCATCACTTTGTGTGAAAGGGTGTTCCAGGGATATTGCTGTGGGTGTTCCCAAGCAAAACCCATGGATTCTGCTGCATTCCCAGATTTACTATGTTTCATGAGCTAGGGAATGCAACGAGGAGAAATACTTTTATTCCTCCTTGTTTTTTCCTCTTTCTATGTGTGCTGCATTCTGCACCACACATAGAAAGAGGAAAACACCATCAATGATTGTTTTTGTGCAGGAAGGTGATCCTTCCTGCACAACAACAATCATCACTGCAACACAGGCACCCTTGCACCATGGTGCAAGTGTGCATGCGTTGGCACATGTCAGCCAATTGTGCGCCAGCGTAGGGGAAAGTACAGGGACAAGTCGTATTGTTGTAAATACGACAAATCCCTGTGATTTTAAAATGATGCAGCTCAGCTCAGCAAAATGGCTTGCGGCGCTGTGTCATTTTGTTGTAAATGAGGCCCTGTGAGTGTGGAGAATTCAGGATCAGAATTCTCTAGTGCCAGAATTAAAGCTTTCAGTTCAGCCAGCTGAGCGGTACAATTATATAAGGATTTTGTAAATGTTTTTGTGGATAGAATTCTCCATTTTTGCTGACACTGAGTACGCTGCAAATGCAGCGGAATAATGTTGTTATATGCCAACTGCGGGCTGGCTGAATCATCAGTATATATGATATAATCATACTGATCAAGAGGAGCAATGTCACTGGGCATAGGGTATTCGTGTTTCTATTGGAGTAATTCTTGTGTTTTCAAGGTGGGGTCAAAGACATAGTCAGCATCATTAACTGTTAAGGAGATGACCCATTGTATCCATCTTGGATGTAAGGCGTTTGCGTTAGGAACGCTTGCCTTGGAGACACCTTCCAAGGCTGGAATGGGAGTAACCACAATTATGCGTTTCTGCTGAGTCAATGGTGTTTACTTTATAATAGCTGTCAGAACTGCAGTCTGTATTTTTTCTGTCGATGCAAAACACATTTCAGCACTAAAGTATAAATGCAATTTATAGGCAATCGGTACAGTATCACCTTCGTTAAGAGTGACATATGTATAGGTAGCGGATCCCGCAATTATGCGGATCACCAAGTTAGCTATGTTGACATGAGTGTATAAGCGTATGGATACAAGCATATCAGTTTGCAGCATTCTGGAAATCTGTGTATGTTCTGATGTCCAATATGTACTGGAAAAGTCAGGAGATATGATGATGTAAAATGGTTTAACCCGACTAGTATTTATGTTGGACCAAAGCTGAGAAAGCTACAGTGATTGTAGCTTTTTTATAGTGTTTGGTGTTTGAAGAGAGCACATTTCTCCAATAAATACGGTGCAAGGCTTTTACCTTCCTTTGATAATTCAAATCCCACAAATAGGACACTGAGAAAAGCAATTTTTTTTCTGGAAATTGAATTTGTAGCCATGTTCAGCAAATCCGAACACCATGCGATCTACTCTGGGAAAGTGTGTGGTTAAGTCACCGTCCATAAGGTATATGCCATCAACATAGGACGATGCTTCTGAGTCAGTTTCATATAGAATTGATGTTACTCAGGCAGAGAACAGACCAGGGCTGTTCTTATACCTCTGAAGAAGTTGGCAGATTTTTTTTCTGGGCCCTAAAGCGATAATGCCGTTAAGTCTTCAGGAACTATATTTTGGCAGAAAAAGCCAATGGAAAAGTCCAAAGTGTTTTTTTAAGCACTATGTTGTTCACTTCAGGTGGCACAGGCAAAAATCATCCCAACTTTGACATACGGAAGCGAGGTGCTAAAAGGACTGGACAGCGGCCAACTAGATAAAATCATCGCAAAAATCTTTAGAAGTCTTTCAGCTACCACCAAATACGTCCCCGGCACAAATCAGGCTGGAATTGGGAATCTGCAAACAATCACTGGGCAGAATGATAACTTTTCTAGTGAGCTGCCATAAACTGAGGATGTCAAAGGAAGGTAGCCTAGCGTATCATCTTTGGGCCAACCTGAACACAAAACGATGGCTAGCGGGGCATGTCTACTTGACAAGCGGGTTAAAAACCTTAGGCCTGAGCGATGTATGGGATCTACACGTCAGCCAAAACGAGTTCAAAAGGCTAGCAAAAATAAGTGCAAAAAAGCTCTCCTCTATGGAAGACAAGGCAAGTCTTGCTAGAAGAAGCCACGGTTGGATGACCCTTATCTCATATGATCAGTTGACACCTCAGATCTACTTAACTTCACCATTCAGTGCACGCACTAAACTCTGCTTTTTAAAATTAAGATTAGGGGTGATCCCCTTGTCTTGCCACCTTCCCAAATGGAAAAGAGAACATACCCAGGAACCATGTCGGCTTTGTGGCCATCATAGAGAAGACATAATTCATGTTTTATGCCTATGTCCAAGCCTCTTGAAGGAAAGAAGGTCCCTTCTACGGAGGGGCTGGAACAATAAGGAGGTCAGATCGTGTAGAGCTGCAGTATTGGCATGTTTTGATCCACGGAACACAAATTTAAACTGTGCACTGGTAAGGTTTATGCACCATGGACCATGGACCATGCAGCAAAAAAACTGGGGGAGGGGATAAGTCGACCGCCACCTCAGGCAGCGACACAGACTTCAGGATCTTTACAATAGCAGGACAAGTTTTCTTGCGAGCATTTAGACATACGGAAATCTGTTGGAAAGCTCTAAACAAAACTGCTACCAAAAAAAGGGATTGGCGTATAGGCTGGCTAAATCTGGGACTTAATATATAATCTCACGACCACAAATGCCCCCAAGGGATTGACATCATTAGCATTTGTGGGCAATGTACCTATAAGAGAGCTCGGACATGTGGGGGGCCGGGGGTTTTTATAGGAATCGGGGTTCAATTTTCTAAAACTGAACAAGTGTTTTATTTTATTTTTTATTTTTTGTACTTGCAAAGGTTTTTCAAAACATGCAATAAAGTTATATATATATATACTGCCTTGCCAGTACCTGGGCAGATGGGCAAGGCACGTATAAAAACATATATTATTTTCTGAGTTTTCTGAATGTTGTTCATTAGATCTGCACTCTGTGAATTGTGAATTGCAAAAGTGCATGTATGACTGTTTAAATGTCTGTAGTACAAGACTAAGTGATAGGAATGATCTGGTTTTGCTACAGGAAACAATGGATTATTCATGTGTGAAATTAATGGCTCAATTATGCCTTGATATTCTAACTATAATAGAATTTCCCTAACCAGGCATTTTGCTTCAAGTTTTATTGGATATTGAGGTTGCACTTGTGGGCTGGACTTATGGGTATAACTTGATAAGCTGAGCCTTTATCTCAGCCTACATGATTGTGGTATAATGCTGGGGCTTGTGCAAGTGCCCATTCTGTGGCATACTCTTGTTTGCCAACTTCAGGGACAAGAACAGAGAAAGAAGGTATAATTATATCTTCCCCTCGTGGTACTTTTCTAACAAACTCAGATGGCCAATCCAATTTAAAAGAATTGGAAATATTTGTACCTTTACAATGACACCAAAACGACAAAAAAGCAATACAGGGAACCGGAGTTATGGATTTTTAAAGATTAAACACTTTAAAGTGCTAAAAAACATATAGCGCCAACCTGGGACATTTGGTTGTCCTTGACTGGGACAAAGTCAAAGTTTGAGGGTGACCGTGGTGGAGCCCTGGTCGGATACACTAAGTAGGAGGCCTCATTCGACATTTTATCTTCGGACTTAGAAACTTTTCTGGAGGATTTTCTCTTGGCGTTGGTCGGTCCCCTCCAGCAGACCGATTTAGATGCGGTGTCATTGGATTGCTTCTCTGCGAGTCCCTGGTCAAAACCTGAAATCCACGCTAGGTCGACATTGAAGGAAGCCGGCTTCACTCTTGTTGTTGAGTAGGTCCCCTTATGGAGCTTTTTCCAGCAGTTGCTCCAAACTTCTCCAAACGTCTGGAACTTCTTCCTGAAGTTCCCCTTAAGGGTTCAACATGTTCATAACACAGCCCCAGGGGCTAGAAGCTCAGAGATGGTCATTGTAAGTTTGGGACTACACTTACAACAATGCACCTAGCTAAATCCTTATAAGTCAACTGGACGCACTCCAGGGTGGGGACTTCTTGAGGGAGATGGTGCAGGGCCGGTCTGTTAACCTGTTTTCAGGGAGTCCACACCTTAATCCTTTTTGAAGCAAGGCAAAGTCCTCAGGTCTGTAGATCAAAGTGTGCAGCAGGAGCATTCCTTCAGATTGCAATCCTTTTGGGTGCAGACCAGGGTTCCAGCAGGGCAGTCCTTCTCCTAGTAGTTTCAGGCAGCAGTTCTAAGTTGCTAAGCATATTCATTCAATGATCTGGGGTGACAATCGGGAGGCCACCCCATTCAATGAGGAGCAGGATGCCACCCAAAACCATGCCAGTTTCCTCCAAAGTTTGGCATATTCTTGTCCCACAAAGCACTGCACTTTAAAATTCAAGATGGACAGAGTAAGGTCTGGCTAAACAGCCTACTAGTGTGGCTCATTTCCATTAACACCACCCTCCAGACATTCTGCAAATTCCATTCCTGGGCCTGCCATCTGGCTGGTGATACAGGAAGAGGGGGTAGCTTCCTTACTGTCCTGCTCTCTTTGAAGCACAGTTTGATTTACCCAGCCCCCAACCTGGCCTGTTCTCTGCAGCTGCAGAGCTTCCCCGATCAGATAACCTCTGCTCTATGCAAGCCACTTATCACATCTTCAAAGCTACTTGGCTAAGCCTGTTAAGGCTGAGCAATCAGTAGAGGCAGCTCGAAGGCTGGATTTTTTCTCACAGAAAAGAAGGCCCTACAACTTCTTTTCTGTACTAGTTATGGTAAATCCAACAGTGGCAAGTTGTTGGACTTATCATTACCAATCTTAAGACCTGGAATGACATTTTAGCTCCAATCGAGCTATATTTATACTTAAATAAAATATTCCAATTTAAGTCCATGGAGCTAATAATCTACAATGGAGAAAAGTAAATTGGCAGCTTTCCCCTCACCAGGGCTTCTACACCACCTTTTATAATGCCCCTGCTTATAGTTACATGGCACCCCACCCCTGGGGCACCTAGGGGAGATCTTAGGGGTAACGTATATGAAAAATGTAAATCCGTATTTGTAAAGCGCGAGCTACTCATCCTTACGGGTCTCAAGGCGCTGGGGGCCGTCGTGGAAATTAAGTGAGCTATTGCCCAGAGTCACATGGTGCTGAGCTGCCCTGCCGCCGGGGATCGAACCGTGAGCCCTCTGCTCCGAAGTCAGCTGCCCTGGCCGCTGCACCACACCTCTATGAAAGAATAAGGTAGACTACCAATTTACTTCTAAATGCAGTCTGGAAAGCAGAGCTACCTTTAAAATTGACAGCAGCTAACACAGCAGTGCACAGTCTAGTGCAGGAAATCAACTAGTCCTTTAAACCTCCCTGCCCTATTATATACTAACGATTTATAGGTAAATTGAATCCCACTTGCCTTATTATATACCAGGGACTTACAGGGGTCTGCCATTGCCAATTGTAATGATGCCTAATTTCCATATACCTTTTTAATCAGAGCACTGGCCATGGGTCTGGTTCGTAGAGCCTAGGGCACAGTCAGAGTCAGTTACAACCAGTATCTGTCAAGAAATGGGGTGAACCGGGCAAAAAAGATAACTTTCTCAGAATGGTGTACCATGTGTTATGGTGTAAATGGCAGCATAGACTGTGCCCCAGGAGGCACAATCCACTACTGGGGGAACCATACCAAGTGCTAGACACATTCTGAGCATTCTATGGTTGTCTTTGGGTGCGTATGGGGAAACACTGCTTCAAGCTGATTTGTTTCTCGTGCAATACAAGAGGGAATTTCCTCCCGTCTAGCGGGAACCTTGCCCATAATTGCATTAATAGTTACTGGACTAATTGCATTCACACCTAACTGTGGCTGCACAGCTCGAACAGCCATTGCTGGGACAGCCGTTATTGTGTGCATAACAAACTATTCACACATAGTCTATATACTCTATACAGTCTAACTAGACCTGTGTAAAGAGCGTGGCAGTCAACAACATTTAATGGTGCTAATTTGGATATGGTGTATAGACAGCTAGGACTGACCGTGTCGCTCCCTCTTTGCTGAGGAGACCCAGTCTTACACTGTACAGTGAAACCAATTCTGATGTTTCTGACATGCTAATGGTATTTATACCTCTTCATAAGCTCTATATTGGCCTGGTAATACAGCTGGAGTTTATGTGTGAAATGTCTGTGAAGTGGCATTGACTGCAGGAAAGTGAGCACAAGAATTGAATGCCTTTGTTTTATATGCTTCGTTGGCCTCAACCACGAAGGTAACATCTCCCCCTCCATGAGTTCTAACAACATTTCTACAATTAACAAGAATTATAGCTGCTAGCACCATATTTAATGAATTGAATTCAAAGGAAGGAAAATAGTGGAGTGATCCATTTTAAAGGTTCAAGCTTGAACAACCTTCAGATAAAAATTGGGGTTTCCTATTAAGCTGAGGTGGATTAAGCCCTAACACCATGGACGTCTCCATATAAGGTGAAAAGGACCCTTAGGCACATGCAAGAACTACTCATAAGACTTATTAAACAAGTACGTAATCTAGAATGTTGGTGGCACATTGTTATACGCTTCCCACAAATTAAGTAGGACTGTGTATCTGGACAACATAAACTTCGGAATTTGTGGATTCAGTCCGCGCATATCATCATAATATGTTATCCCAATTTCTAGGTAGCTCACAGAGCCCCATATGAACCCCTAATCTTACCAGACTACCAGATGATATTTGTAACCTCGAATACAACCCTTCTTATTCCCCCAAAAAATCGTGGAAACAGATCTACCCTTTCGTTTTTACTTTTGCATGCCCAAGGGAGACACGAGAAAGATACAAATCTGGCTTGTTAAATATTTATTGTGACAATAGTATACTTGTATAGAAAAAGTGAGCTGCAATTATTAGGAAGATGAAACGAAGCACTGTTTTCAGCATTACAAGAATGGTGAAAAAGATAAACAGTTCACCATTATATTATTACTATGTGATTATATGACTATAATCCTATCTAATACTACCTACACTATCCAGAGCATAGTTTATTTATTTTTTAGTTTTATATAGCGCTAGCTGGACCCGAGGGTATCAGAGCCCTTTACAGATTATGAGAGTACATAAATGCATTTACAAGAGGTACATGAGGGGTTTGTAATGTGAAAGTTGCAAGACAGTGGAGCACTAAGTGGTTTTAGAGTCACAAAGTGTAACACAGGGCACATGGAGTAGGAAGGCATCAGGGATAAAAAGGCAATTAAGCAAGTTGTGTGACCATCTAGAAAGTATTCATCAACAAGGAAAATGAAGAACAGTTTGTGTGCATGTTGTGGTAGCTGTCAAGGAGTATAGATTTTAGGTCCCGTTTGAAGGAATGCCTTGAGACCCTCACGGATAAGTAGTCGCACTTAAGAAATACAGATAGATTGATTGATTGAGAAGGGGAAGGAGGAGTTGCAATGGAGATCTTTGGTTAGCAAGTTCCAGATATTCAGAGCATTACCTGAGAAGGAGTGAACTTGGGATGATGTCTTCTTGAAGTTGGGAGGAATGAGAAGAAAAGCGTTGGAGCTTCTCAGTATTTGGGCTCTTCCAGCACTTGAAATTCTGGTTTCTAAGTATTCGTGGGTTTTTGTATGAAGCACTTTTTGGGAGATGCAAGCTGTCTTGAAAAAGCATCTTCCTTCTATGGGAAACCATTTAAGACTACTGGGGGCAAGAGAGATGTGGTAAAAAAATTAGTACATGTGAGGAATCTGGCAGCCGCGTTGTGAGCAGCTTTAAGGGGCACTAGGTGACATTTAGGAGTTTTTGTAAGATGGGAATTGGCGTAGTCAAGTTTTCAGATGACAAGAGATTGCACTACCGTCTTAAGATGGCCTGGGGAGATAAACAGCTTTACTTTCTTGAGATGTCTGAGTGTGCAGAGCGCTCCTTAAGCAGAGTTGTTGATGTGCTCCTCCAGGGACATGTTTTTGTCCAGGGTGATGCCCAGAGACTTAACTGAGTTAGAAAGAGAGAAAGAGCAGTTAAGAGCATCCAGATTCTTGATCCATTCTAGGATAGTTAAAGGATTTGTTCTGTGAAAAAGAGAAGTAGTTCTGTCTTTTTGGGGTCAAGTTTAAGACAGTTAGTTTTGAGTCATGATTGTATATCAATAAGCGTGGTGTTCAAATGTCAGAGGTCATTGGTTGATTTGATCTTGCAGTAGAGTTGTGTCGTCGGTATATAGGTGGTATTTGTGGTATTTGACCCCTGCTTGGTTCAAAATGGCAGTGAGGGGTTCCATGAAGAGATTAAATAGGGCTGGGGAGAGGATAAAGCCTTTGGGTATGCCTTGCATCACAGGAGCTGTGTTGGAGAAACAGCTGTGGATTTTTATTTGCTGACAGTGATGAAGCAGATAGGACATAAACCATTTCAGGACTGTGCCACTGACAACCGTGCGATATCTGAGAGTTTCAAGTAAAGCTGGGTGATTTACTGTATTGAATGCAGCTGATAGGTTGAGTAGGATTAGGAGTCAGGCATCACCTTCATCCAGGTTTTTGTGATTGTCATCCGAAATATTGAGTATAGCGGTTTTGGTGCTACAACCTTTCCTAAATCCTGCTTGGAAAGTGTTGTGGAGGCTAAATTCCTCAGTGTGTCGGTTCTGTTTTTTTGAGAGTGGGAGTGACTTGACCTTTATGGAGGGAGTCAGGAACACAGCCTGAAGAGAGAGAGAGGCATTAATGATTTTGGTCCAGAACTGGGAGATTATATGGTTGAGGTTCTGTACTTGGGTGGAGGGTAGTGGGTCAGAAGTGTGGGCAGTAGGCTTCAAGCTTGCTATTAATTTGAATACTTTGTTTTCAGTCATATGTTTGACATCTGTACACTGAGCATTGTGTTTTAGCTGATGGTGATCCTAATTACATTTTTGTTGGGACATGCTGGTCGTTGATTGAGCTCTGGGAGGGGTTTCAGTGGCAACCGAGGGGTCAATGACGAGGTGGGCAAGGATGACAGACTGGTATCAAGGATAGGAGTTTGTTGGATTTTTGCAACTTTGTCAGTGGGGTAGTTAGCGATTTCTTCACAGCGTTCAATGTGACTGGTGTATCTGGTTGGGAGGTAGTGGTCATTTGATGTTTGATTATGTTGAAGAGCTCCCTGGGTCTGCTCTTTGCACAATCCAGTTGACTGCGAAAGAAGGTGTTTTTTCTCTGAAGATGTGTTTCCTATAGGATAGCCGTTCAGATCTTAATAGTGAGAAGTGAGCCAGTGAGGGTTTTTGTCTCCAGCATGTTTCCGTTTGTCTTAATTTAATTGTCTCTTGGTGATGTTGAGGTCAGAGTTGAACCAGGATCTGGATTGAATTTTTCTGGATCGCTTAAGTTTAAGCAATGTGACTTGGTCCAGCACAGTGGTAATGGCTGAGCTATGGTGGGCAGTAAGGTCATCAATAGTGTGAAGGAGAGGTTGCAAGTGTAGCTGGGTGCGGACCAAGGATTCCAGGTCTGTTAAAGGGATGTGTTTGATGTTCCTCGCCCAGTGCATGGGTTTGTTGGCAGGGGTTTGGATGGAGTCTGGGAGGGACATTGAGAATGAACAGTATGAGATGGTGGTCGGTCCAATGAACAGACTAGATGCATCGGAGGAAGACAAGCTCTTTTCTGGAGAATATTGCATCGAGAGTAGAGCGTTTCACATGGGTTGGGTCATTCCATAGTTGTTTGAGGTCAATGATATCTAGAAGGATGGTTAAGTTATGAAGTGTGGTATCAGCAATATTTTTCCAGTGCAGGTTAAAGTCACCAAGGAAAATGTGATTGGAGTCAGTACGAGAGTGCTGTGTGCTGAAGTCAGTTACTTCTTTGGCAAAGATTGTGCGATCACCATAGGGGTGGTAGATGGTATAGAGTTTGATGGGAGTGGTGACTTTTGTTGTGAGTACGACCCCCAAGATATTCAAAGGTCCAGAAGTTCATGGGTTGTAGGGCAATGAGGTGAATTTCCTCTTTGTGGTTGATCACTAGCCCATCCCCTGTTTGTCCTGGTCCTAGTCTGAGGGTACAATAGCCAGGCGGTATGAGCAGATCTAGCAGTGGCATAGAGTGTTTGTTGAGCCAGCTTTCAGACAGAAATGCAATGTCAATGTCATCCTCAAGTATCGTTATGGCTAGATCTGTGGCATGTCTAACTGCTGATCGGCAGTTAAGGAGCATGCAGGATCGTGAGCTAGGATTGGTATTCATGGAGTGTAAAGTCTGGATGGTGGTTTATTGAGCGGGTGGTCTGTGTGATGTGCTGGCTTGGGTGAATTGGTTCATGCCCAAGATTACCGGGATTCTAGAGAGAGGTTTGAGGTTTGCAGGTGAGGTATTTGTGCTCTAGGATTTGCTGAGTGATTCTGCTTTCAAGGAAGATAGGGTTTGGGGTTACGGGGGGTCTGTGTGATCGTCGGCTTAGGGGTATAGTGGACAGGATGGAGTGTTGGCTGTCGCTAGGAGATCTGTTTTTAGGAGAGCAGTTCTCTATTCTTAGGGCAAAGTAGGGTGGTGATTTAGCCAGGCTCGCAAAACCAGATTTTACATGAGAGAGGTCTATAGCTTAGGGAGTTAAGTTTATGTTCTATTGCGCTTAGGCGCCAGTTGAAAGTATCGAGGAGGCTATCCAGTGCATGGACAGGCAGTGGGTCTTGATTCAGAGGTGGGCTGTTATGTCTTTTTGGATAGGCTAGATAGTATGGAACACCTTTCACCTATATTTATCCTACCATTCTCTCCATGACGGGTTTGGTGCTGACCTTTTGCCTACATCTGAACAAATGTCGTGTGGCTTTCTCCTAATGCCCCCTCATTTGTTATGCATAAGGATTCTCGGTATCATATCTTAATCCCCTGCTCCTTCTATATAACAAGTCTGTACATAGGTTACCACTGTCGTCATCCTTGGATGACAAGCATCCTGTGCATGGTTACAGTCACTTTTTAGTTATTTACATACTTGCAACCACAAACTATCAGTCGAGGTTGACCCCCTGTGGATACCTTCAGTATAAAAGATGCACTCTGACACTAGACTTACAGAGGAGATCCCTTTATGCTGTCGCAGGGTCCTGCATGCTGATTCACCATCAAGCAGTGGTCTGACATCCCTTGCGGGGTGTCCTACTCAAGACCAAGACGGGGTCCTTCAGTCCCTCTCACCAGGTATTGGGGTTGGATTTCTCCTAGGGGGATTCTTGGCTTTCTCTTACTATACCTACATGCACGCTCTTACATCCAGGCATATGTTAGGTATATTTAGCAAGGGTAGGCGTCAGTAGGGATATGCAAAAGAATTGCTGCATTTATATGATTGCATTTATCCATTATTTAGCACTATGCTAGAGATTTATGTACTGTTTATTCTATTGGCCATAACGATCATATATTTTTGCTTCTGTCTAATGATTGCTGTAGCACATATATTTTACACGAGAATGATGCTGCTTCAATAAATTCTTTTTGAAAACGCCCCATCATTTATTTTATGTATGTCTCTGAGTCCACTTGAGCACAAGTGGCTTAGCGAAAATATTGTACTGTTTCCTCGATCCCTGAGGGGTCAGGGTTGTCATGTTCAGTGGTTGCCAGAGACTGTCAGCACCTCTGTGAAATACAGGGGGCTTATAGTGGCACCAAAGCTAGCTGGTCTATGGGCTAACATATCCTTTGGGGGTGTCCGGAATCAGTCTTGGCACCAATCCCTTAGTTTATGTTATCCAAACGCACAGGTTTTCAGGTCGTTAGTAGTAGTAAGCCATAAAAACCACTAACCTCTCAGGCCGGCCAGCAGAGACGATGGCGTGAAGATAATTCCCTTCCTCCCCTGGACACAACCATACACAGAGGAATGAAATTACACCCCTGAGCTAGGGAGCACCCCGGGGAAAAAGGAAAAGTGGATAAAATAATAAACACTGCGGTTTGTGACTGGCGTCTTAACTGCGCCTGGTCTGAAGAGTCTCCAGGGTCTAGTCACTATTCTTTTCTGGCTGACTGTAAAGGGATTTAAACAACAAGGAAACGACCGTGAGGTGGAAGGAAGTAAATATATTCAGACATACAACACTCCCCCCTACTATTGTCTAGGAACCCTTACTCACTTTACCAGTCCACTGAAACTCAGGAGTCTAAGGAAATGAGGATGACGAATACTTCAATTGTCACCCACTGGAAAATGTGGAAGAATCACCGGTCTCCCCGATCTTCAGGGAAGGGAGTTTAGCCGCAGTACATGTCTGTTAATATTGCTTTTGGTGCCCGCTCTCGCTGTTCAAGTCACAGCAAGCACGGATGCCAATTACCAACACAAGAGGAACAGCCCCCGTCAAAGTTCGGGAGACTGCTCTGATAGTCCGGAATACTAGAAGAGCGCGGTCCACGCCACTCCTCTCAATTGCCTAAATACCTGAAAGGGCGTTCGCGCCCTGCGTAGTACACAGAAAACGGGAGCTCCAGCTTCCCGGTCGTGATAGAATCCACGAAGGCTCCAACTCCAGCGAGGAAACAGGAAACGGGCTTCTCCGGATTCGGAGATGCAGGAAGAACACAGCGCTCGTCCTCCAGCGGGGAATACCATCCGCTAAGCGCTGTCTCCTCGAGGCATAACGGGGAGTTTGTCAAGCCCCGAGTGCAGGAAGAGGCGGGGCTTTTATAGAAGCCGGAAAGGAAGTAGGCTCCTCCCGCGGTGCGCAGGTCGTTGTCCCTTGGCATTCTGGGCCTTGTAGTTCTTTGGGACATATGTTGTTTGTAGTGGCGCCCTATTTCGTACAGGTCGCAACATACATACAGCACGATCCCTTCCTTGGCTCAGGATCGCGACAGAACCCCCTCTCGAGGACCGCCGTCTCGGCGGTTGCCCTGGTTTGCCTGGGTATTTGGCATGGAACCGGTCTAACAACCTCGGGCAATGTAGGTTGTCGACAGGTTCCCATGTCCTGTCCTCCACTCCAAACCCCTCCCAGTCCACTAAATACTGCACTCTTCCCTTCACGAGTCTGGAATCCAACAATTCTCGAACCTCGTATTCCTCTTGTCCGTCTACTTCTACTGGCAAAGGTGTTGAGGGTAACCTCATATTGACCGGACATGGTCGGAGCAAGGACACATGGAACACGGGGTGTATGTTCCACGACTCGGGCAAAGATAACCTCATGGCAACAGGATTAATGATCTGCTCGATGCTATAGGGCCCTACATACTTGGGAGCTAGTTTACCCACCCTTTTTAGATGGAGATTCTTTGTTGCCAACCATACTTTATCTCCTACCTGATAGGCAGGTTCAGGGGTTCTCCTTTTATCAGCGTGATGTTTTTGTGCAGTCTGTGATGCCTTCAGCTGGCATTTCGCTTCAAGGAGCACAGCTCTGAGATGAGTGTGGTGTTCCTGTATGGTGGGATGTTTTGAGATTACTGGCCAATCGAAAGGGAGCATGTTCGGATGGAACCCATAGAGACAGAAAAAGGGGGAACATCCTAGTGTGGAATGTTCTGCATTGTTGTAGGCGAACTCCGCCATCCAAATCAACGGGTACCAGTCAAAGGTGTTTTGGAGGGTAAAGCAACGTAGGTATTGTTCAAGCATTTGGTTGAGTCGTTCCGTCTTTCCATCAGTCTGGGGGTGGTAGCTGGTGGATAATCGGGCTTCCACTCCCATGGTATCACACAAAGCCCTCCAAAATCGAGAGGTGAATTGGGTGCCCCGGTCTGTTATGAGTACCCGGGGTAGCCCGTGAGATTTAACTACATGCTGGAGGAAGACGACAGCCAGTTCGGCGGAAGTAGGCAGCCGTTTCAGTGGGATGAAGTGTCCCATTTTAGTCAAGTGATCGATCACCACTAGGATGGTGGTGTATCCTTCACAGGGTGGCATTTCAACAATAAAATCCATTGACACTGTATGCCAAGGGCTGGGAGGTATGGGTATCGGGCGTAATAGTCCCACGGGTTTGGAATGGCTGGCCTTGCTTTGAGCACATATGGCACAGTTTTTTAGATAGTTCTTAGTGTCATTTCGTAGGGAGGGCCACCAAAAGGATCTCTCAATGCTGGCAATGGTTTTGTGTTCTCCTAAGTGTCCTCCTAACGTGGAATCGTGGGCCCAAGCTAACACCTGTAGTTGTTGAGCCGTTTGGGGGACGTACAAGGCATGGTAGTGGTACAATAGGTTTTCGTTTGCAGTCCTATGTTCTGGGTCTTCTTGAATCCAAGCGTGACCATCCAGGTTTGCCAAGGATGTCTTCAGGTCTTCTAGGAAGTCATTAACCATGATCAATGCTATGGTTTTACGCTGAAAGGCGTGTTCAGGGAGGATGGAAGGAGGTTCCTGAGTCTCTTCCTGTTCAGCTTCCATGGGTTCGTCCAAGCGTGACAGTGCATCAGCTTTACCGTTCTGGGTTCCGGGTCTGTATTTTATAATAAAATCGAAATCCGAGAAGAACAAAGACCACCGTAGCTGACGTGGTGTAAGGGCTCTAGCGGATTTTAGGAACAACAGATTACGATGGTCTGTGAACATTTCAATAGTGTGACATGCTCCCAGGAGATAGTGCCTCCATTCCTCACATGCTCTTTTGATCGCTAATAGTTCCTTGTCTGTGATGGAGTAATTTATCTCGCTAGGGGTGAGCTTCTTGGAATAGTACGCCACTGGATGAAGTTGCCCTGTATCGGGGTGCCTTTGTGACAATACGCCTCCTATGGCATATTGTGACGCATCTGTTTCCACTATGAACGGCAGGCTGGGATTTGGGTGACGTAGAATAGGAGCCTGGGTGAAACGATTCTTCAACTCCCTGAAAGAACGATCCGCGTCTTGGTCCCATACAAAAATTGTATTTTTTCTGATGAGGCGTGAAATCGGGTGTATTATTTTAGAGAAGTCCTTGATGAACCGTCTGTAGTAGTTCGCGAACCCAAGGAAGCTCTGTACTGCCTTGACATGCTGTGGTGCCTTCCAGTGCGTGATCGCTTCAACCTTACCCATGTCCATTTGAAAACCCTGTGCATTGATGACATACCCTAGGAAAGCTACCTCCGTAACGTGGAAAAGGCATTTCTCTAGTTTGGCGTACAGCGAATGTCGTTGGAGTCTGTCCAGTACGGCTTTCACATGAGTGACGTGTTCTTGAGGGGTTGATGAATATATGAGGATATCGTCGATGTAAACGATGCAAAAAACGTCCAACAAGCCCCGAAGCACCTCGTCCATGAAGAACTGGAACGCCGCCGGAGCGTTACACAGCCCAAACGGCATTACCTGATATTCGTAAAGTCCGAATTTGGTCCTGAAGGCTGTTTTCCACTCATCGCCTGCTTTAACCCTCACCAAATGGTACGCCCCTCGGAGATCCAGCTTGGTGAAGATTCGTGCTCCTTTTAGCTGATCCAACAGTACCGGTATTAAGGGCAGGGGGTATCGATTCTTTATGGTGATTTTGTTGATTGCTCTGAAGTCGATGCATGTCCTCAATTCGTCGCAGTCTTTCTTGGTGATAAAGAAGAGAGGAGATGAGGCAGGTGATGAGGAATGTCTAATGAAGCCAGAGGCCAAATTCTCCTCGAGGTAATTTTTGAGATAACGGGTTTCGGGCTCGGTTAGGGCATATACTCTGCTGCAAGGGATATCAGCTCCGGGTAGGAGGTCGATGCGACAGTCGTACGTCCGATGAGGTGGTAGATGTGTCGCCTCTTGCTTGTCAAATACTGGAATGTAGTCCTTGTAGACTTCTGGTAGCGTGGTGG
Source organism: Calotriton arnoldi (assembly GCA_963921515.1). Classification (NCBI taxonomy): domain Eukaryota; kingdom Metazoa; phylum Chordata; class Amphibia; order Caudata; family Salamandridae; genus Calotriton; species Calotriton arnoldi. The sequence continues at coordinate 593,302 of CAWUFW010010210.1, forward strand.
AACAGCAATACCCAAGTTCTTCACATCCTTCCGCTAGAAGTTCAGCTTGCGCACAAGAAGACACATTCATGTGTGTGGGCTGTTGGATGCATTGGTCCTTGCAATATACGGAGGTTAAGGAAACCGTGCGGTCCGACCACCGGATAACAGGGTCATGAAGTGTGAGCCAGGGCATTCCCAGAATTAGACGGAAGTGTGGAGCGTCTATTAGGTCAAACTGAATAGTTTCATAGTGGTTGTCTCCTACGCACATCGTAAGGGGAATTGTATGGTACCTCACTGGTCCTGACGTCAATGCTTTCCCGTCTACTGCTTTTACCATCTCAGGGGTTTTCTTGCTCTCATACGGGACCCCGATATTCCAGGCATACTGTTGATCGATGAAATTTCCGGTGGCTCCGGAATCCAGGAGGGCAGACACTTCAATGGAGCTGCTGTCAGTCACCCACAAGGTGACACACACATTCATATGAGCCACAGCAGGCTGGATGGTATTAGCAAGAGCTAACGAGATCATTTTTGTTTCTGAACCCAAGACAGAGATCCCTTCCTTACTTGGGCTTTTTAGTTTTCCGCCGTTTGTGGAGATGTGGGAGTTTGCATCCTGAAAGGAGTCGGTCTTTCGGGTATCTTTGCTCTTGCTCGACACTCCCTAATGAAGTGTCCACTTTTCCCGCAATACAGACATAACTTCTGCTGTCGTCTTTTCTCCCTTTCTTCAGTAGTTAACGGGCCCCGAAGACCTCCAATTTGCATGGGTTCCGATCCTTCAGACTGCTTCGGGTGTTCTTCCGAAACGGGTTTAGATCGGGGGAGGAAGAAACGGGTATCACTTCTACTTCTATCCCCTTTTCTTTCCTGTAAACGGTGATCCAACTGAACGGTGAGGTCAATTAATGCTTCGCAGGTTTGTGGTAGTTGAACTACCTGTGACAATACGTCTTTCAGTTCTCCTCGCAGTCCCTGATAGAACAGAGTAGTCTGTTTCTCTTGGGGCCAGTTTGTTTCCACCAGGAGGCGATTAAAAGTAGTGATGTAGGTTAACAAGTCCTGTGACCCCTGCCTAAGTGTTATAAGTTCCCGGTCCAGAGACATCATGTGTGACTTCCGATCAAACAGCTTCCTCATCCCCAAACAAAATTCCTGAAGATTATGCAAGATGGGATCGTTACGTTCCATCAACGGGATTGTCCAGCTGGCTGCGTTTCCCCCATGTAGGACATCATAAAGGAGGTTTTTGCCGCTTCGTCCTGAAATATTGTAGGTTTGCAGAGGAAGTGGAGTCGGCATTGGTTAAGGAAGGTCTCGAATTTCTTGGGGTCTCCATAAAAACGTTCGGGTGGAGCCAGGGGTATACCATGGTTCTGTATTACATGGACTGTAGGAGTAGACCCCTCTGGAGGTGTGGTTGCTGTTGGCACTGCAAAGAACCCTGGGCTCTGTGCACCTCCCCCTGAACTGGTGTGGTGGTCGAGACCGGAGGGGGTAGTGTCCATTCCTTAATGTATGACCCCTTCCCTGCGCCTTTTCTAGTTATACCTGCGACCTCCCTGCGCAAGGTGCCCATTTCTTTTTCAACTCCTGGTTTTCCAGGCGAGAGGTATGTACCTCCTGTTGCAGAGACGCAAGGCTCTCCAACAGCGAGGCCAAAACCACATTGGTATCCATCGTCCAGGCTGGGCAACTACTTGGGCTTGACAATCTGTCAGGTCGTTAGTAGTATTAAGCCATAAAAACCACTAACCTCTCAGGCCGGCCAGCAGAGACGATGGCGTGAAGATAATTCCCTTCCTCCCCTGGACACAACCATACACAGAGGAATGAAATTACACCCCTGAGCTAGGGAGCACCCCGGGGAAAAGGGAAAGTGGATAAAATAATAAACACTGCGGTTTGTGACTGGCGTCTTAACTGCGCCTGGTCTGAAGAGTCTCCAGGGTCTAGTCACTATTCTTTTCTGGCTGACTGTAAAGGGATTTAAACAACAAGGAAACGACCGTGAGGTGGAAGGAAGTAAATATATTCAGACATACAACACTCCCCCTACTATTGTCTAGGAACCCTTACTCACTTTACCAGTCCACTGAAACTCAGGAGTCTAAGGAAATGAGGATGACGAATACTTCAATTGTCACCCACTGGAAAATGTGGAAGAATCACCGGTCTCACCGATCTTCAGGGAAGGGAGTTTAGCCGCAGTACATGTCTGTTAATATTGCTTTTGGTGCCCGCTCTCGCTGTTCAAGTCACAGCAAGCACGGATGCCAATTACCAACACAAGAGGAACAGCCCCCCGTCAAAGTTCGGGAGACTGCTCTGATAGTCCGGGATACTAGAAGAGCGCGGTCCACGCCACTCCTCTCAATTGCCTAAATACCTGAAAGGGCGTTCGCGCCCTGCGTAGTACACAGAAAACGGGAGCTCCAGCTTCCCGGTCGTGATAGAATCCACGAAGGCTCCAACTCCAGCGAGGAAACAGGAAACGGGCTTCTCCAGATTCGGAGATGCAGGAAGAACACAGCGCTCGTCCTCCAGCGGGGAATACCATCCGCTAAGCGCTGTCTCCTCGAGGCATAACGGGGAGTTTGTCAAGCCCCGAGTGCAGGAAGAGGCGGGGCTTTATAGAAGCCGGAAAGGAAGTAGGCTCCTCCCGCGGTGCGCAGGTCGTTGTCCCTTGGCATTCTGGGCCTTGTAGTTCTTTGGGACATATGTTGTTTGTAGTGGCGCCCTATTTCGTACAGGTCGCAACATACATACAGCACGATCCCTTCCTTGGCTCAGGATCGCGACACAGGTCCTATGCACCTATAGGAACTACACACCAGGGTAGGCGATCAACAAAGAAAGAGGAAGGGGCAGAGTCATCAAGTTGGGATGAAAGGGTGGTTTGGTTGGGTTGGGAGGGTTGAATATGGGGCATTGTGTTTGAGGGGGGAACAGTAGTTAAAGGACTGGAAGTCGAGCTGGCGCTGTCATGTCCACTGAGCATGTCATGGGGCAGCATGGCCATGTGATCAAATGTGAGGGTGTGTGTGGTGTTGGTTTGACTGACTGTCAAGAGAGGAAGGGAGGGGTAAGTATTGGTAGTAGAACCAACTTGTGTTAGGGAGGCAAGAAGTGACAGGAAGTGTTGATCAAAGATGGTGAGGTGTTGGTCTGACGCTTGGATTCGTATGTTCCCTTTTCTGTAGATAGCAATGGAGACCTCCCTTCTAAAGCTTTAGGAGGGGGCGGTTGTGAGTTTAATTACATATGGAATTTTATTTGTTTTTGTGATATGTAGGTGGAGTGAGAAAATGTTTCTTCATTTTGCAGGGCATGTGGAGTAAAAGATCAAGTCAATTTTCAGGCTACCATTGTTGGCTCTGTAGTAAGTATCAGCTATTAGTCCTTCTGGGAGTTGTTTGAGAAGGTTGAGTTTGACATTTTTTGGGGACTGTTTGAGAGATTTCTTGGCCAAATCTCTCCACAACAAAGTTCAGAAGTTTGTGGAGGGGGTAGGACATTGTGACAATCTCCCGCCGTCAGTTCCCAGTCAGGATGAGGTAGAAGCTGTGTAATGAATGCACTGCCTAGGTATGGGTCAGTGATCTAGTGGGCCAGGTGACGGCATAGGAGCTGACCCGGAAGATGCTGGTATGGAAAGCCATTGTGGACATAAAGACACAGTATGTGCCAAAGATGGGAGCATCTTCCATTTTTGTATCGTGGTGGAGCAGATGTTGGTGAACTACATTGGCTCTGACACTATGGTTTCATGTGACATGGTTGAGAGGAGACAAGAGACACTTCAAATAAATGGTATTCACCTTGGAGCTTTGTGGAGGGCTTAATTACAGTCGATAGGCATTTGAGAGGCCAGGAGATATCGCTGAGAGCACATTTCTTTCTATCAGTATTTTTAAGTAGAGCATGAGGCTCCCGTGCTCAATGTCATATGAAAAGTAGATATTATGAAATAATCACTGCATTGCACAATGTGTTGTAGTCAGTGAAACAGAAAACATTTATGCATCAGACACCTATTCAAACATGTGAAATATTTAAAGTTTGGTGGAAGCGGAGTGTCTGTTTCTTTTTACCTGTGTCTTTATGTCCCTAGAACCTGCCAGCATGAGCAGGATTGTCAGAGGAAAAATAGGGTTCCATTGACATGCTGTAAGGCAAGTGGGAAACTAGAAACCAAAGATGTGGCCCAAAGTTGAGGATTCTCTGGCCTAACTGTGAGTCGAAGGGCTTTGCAAAGGGCAGTCTAGGAGTTCAGGTCTGCACCGGTGGCCTAAAACGCAAATTCACTGTCCTCGCTGTGTGAAGCTGGCCCCTGCTGAAGCAGTCCTCGATCCTGCTCTGGTGAAGGGTATCCAGCAGGGAACAGGACCGGATGAAGCGAAATTTGCAGCACACCTATAGGAGCCCAGTGCGGGTGATGGGGCTAGCTCTCAAATCTCAAAACTACAAGTGAGGGCACCTTACCCCAACCGACGATCAGCACGCGATCCGGAGCAGGCAGTGCAGTGCGCCAGGTTTCTGATGAGCACGGTATGAGGCGCTGGATGCAGGCAGCTGCAGCAGGGCAGGAGTCCTGGTCAGGAACAAGAGCCAGCCTCTCACACTACGTGCAAGTCTGCGGAGGCTGCTGCCGGACACAGCAGGGTCCTAGTCTAGGGCACAGGTAGTCGGTTACAGGATGGCTGCCCCCTCTATGGTGCAGGTCGGTGTCAGATTCCGGTGGACCATGGGGAGAGGTACGCAGTAGCAGCCTCTCATGGATGTGCGAGCAGCAGGAAGGGACATCAGGTGAAAATCCCCAGCAGCTCAGAAGCCTGAGGTTCGGGGACGACAGCTGTATGGTCGGATCTCCACCTCCACAGCCTCAAAGATGGCAAACTCCGATCTTCACCACCAGAACAGTGGCAGGACTCTGGTGGGCGATATGTGTGCTGGGAGGCTCAGTTGACCAAAGCTACCTCACTAGGCTCTGAGCCATTGGGATTGAGACGCGGGCACCAATCCAATCGCAGATTAGGAGTCTGTTACAGGTGCCCAACTAGAGCACAGTCAGGATTCAGGAACGGGACTGGTGGTCCAAGGGTCGTCACAACTGTCCCAGTGCTTTGCGGCAGGAAAGCATGAATTCAGGACAATCCAGGTATTTCTAGTCTCTTCTAGGCCCTTCAGCCAGCAGGGTGATCATGGACCATTCAGGTTCAGTCTAAGGATGGGTGGGTTAAATCAGGGTTTTACACTAAAAAGTGATCCCAAGCCAGGGAGCCTCTTAGAGGCTCAGCCCTCAGGCAGCCATCTTGGTAATATTGGGAGTACCCTCAGTTAGATCCATTGGGACAGCCTAACCCCCATACCTAAGTATGAGGCACCAGGAAGCCAGTCTGTATGGAACAGGCTATCATCCTTGGCAGAATGAAGGTTAGATTCAGCAGGGCGGCATTTTAGTCACAGTGCACAGCGTTTCAGGATAATCGCAGCAGAACGTAGCACAGAGGCAGTTTATATAACCAGAGCACTGTTCCAATTACACTGTGTCAAGGGTGCAGAGCTGATGCAATGGTTTGTCTGGAGCCCTAAAGCTGTCTCCAACCGGACAACCAAATACAAAGGTATCACGTTCCATGTGACTAGCCTTGGAGAGAGTCTACAAGCGACATGATAATAATTCTTACTAAGAAATGCACTGCATGTAAAATAACTTCTCAGTACATTATCGTGAACATGTAAAGCATATAAAAACTCACCATTAGGAAAAGATGTCAAGCTAAAACGTGTAGCTAGAATGGAAACCTAGTGTGGGCCCTGTTGTAGTTTACAACAAAAGACTCCACCAAGGTCAATCAAACAATCAATCAGGGAATTGTAAGCGCGCTGCTCACCCGTGAGGGTCTAAAGGCGCTGAGGGGGGGGGAAGGGTCAGCAGATCTGTTTAGCCGAAGAGCCAGGTCTTGAGGGTCTTCCTGAAGGTGTTCAGGGAGGGGGCGCGTCTGATGTCTGCCGGTAGCTCGTTCCAGGTCTTGGCTGCAATGTGAGAAAAGGATCTTCCGCCTGCTCTGGCTCTGTGGATGCGCAGGGTCTCGGTCAGTGCGAGGTTGGAAGATTGGAGGTTTCTTTTGGGTACGTCGAAGTTGATTCTGTCGTTGAGGTATTTGGGTCCGTTGTTGTGTAGGCATTTGTAGGCGTGAGTGAGGATTTTGAAAGTGACTCTTTTCTCCATGGGGAGCCAGTGGAGACTTCGTAGGTGTTGGCTGATGTGTTCGTGTCGGGGGATGCCGAGGACGAGTCTGGCGGCGGTGTTCTGTATTGTCTGGAGTTTGCGGAGTAGGGACTTGTTGATTCCGGCGTAGAGTGCGTTTCCATAGTCCAGTCTGCTGGTGATGAGTGCGTTGGTGACTGTCTTCCTTGACTCAGGGGGGATCCACTTGAAGGTCTTGCGGAGGATGCGGTGGGTGTTAAAGCAGCTGGAGGTGACGGTGTTGACCTGTCGGTTCATAGTGAGTGATGAGTCGAGTACGATGCCGAGGTTCTTGGCGTGGTCTGAGGGGGTAGGTGGGCTTCCGAGGGCGCTTGGCCACCAGGTGCTGTCCCATGCAGAAGGGGTGGTACCGAGGACGAGGACTTCTGTCTTCTCGGCGTTGAGCTTCAGGCATCTGTTGGTCATCCAGACTGCGACATCTTGCATTCCTTTCTGGAAGTTGAGTTTGGCAGTGGTGGGGTCTTTGGTGAGGGAGAGGATGAGCTGGGTGTCGTCGGCGTAGGATACGATGTTGAGGCCCTGTTGTCGGACGATGGCTGCGAGGGGGGCCATGTAGATGATGAAGAGGGTGGGGCTCAGTGATGAACCCTGTGGGACTCCGCAGGTGATTTTCGTGGGGTCAGAGAGGAATGGTGGGAGTCTGATCCTTTGGCTTCTTTCGGTGAGGAATGATCGGATCCAGTCCAGGACTGTTTCTTGTATGCCTGCGTCAAGTAGTCTGGCGACTAGTGTGCGGTGGGAGACAGTGTCGAAGGCCGCTGATAGGTCAAGTAGGATGAGGGCTGTGGAGTGGCCTTGGTCCAGGAGGGTGCCGATGTCCTCTGTGGCGGCAAGTAAGGCGGTCTCTGTGCTGTGGTTGCTTCGGAATCCGGATTGGGATGGGTCGAGGACGGCGTTCTCTTTAATGGATCGTGTCAGTTTCCTGTTGACTGTTTTCTCTGCAACTTTGGCTGCAAAGGGGAGGAGCAAGATGAGACGATAGTTCTTGAGGTCGGTGGGGTCAGCTGTGGGCTTCTTGAGCTGGGGTCTGACTTCTGCACGCTTCCAGTCGTCTGGGAAGGTGCCTGTTTTGAAGGTGGTGTTGATGGTGCATTGTAGTTTGGGTGCGATGGCGGCCTAGGCTCTGTGGTAGACGTGAGGGGGGCAGGGGTCGTTGGGGGCCCCCGAGTGGATGCTTTTCATGGTCGAGGCGGTGTCTTCGGCTGTGATCGGTGTCCAGTTGGAGATGGTGGGCTGGCTGGTGTTTCTGGGGGGCGGGGGGCCGTCTGTGGCGCCTGGTGGATGGTCGATGAAGTTGTCGTAGAGGTTTTTGATCTTGAGGTGGAAATAGGTTTCAAGCTTGTCGCAGAGGTCTTGGGATGGGGTGATGTCTGTGGCTTCGCTGCGTGGGTTGGTGAATTCTTGAATGACAATGAAAAGTTCCTTGGAGTTGGTGGAGTTGGCCAGGATTTTGTTGTGGATGAAGTTCCTCTTGGTGGCTCTGATCTGGTTGTGGTAGCCCGTCATGGCGTCCTTGTAGGTGGTGTGGTTTTTGGTTGTCTTGGTGTTTCTCCAGTTCTTCTCCAGGCGTCTGCAGGTGCATCTGGCTTCTTGGAGAGCGGTGGTGAGCCAGGCAGCTTTCCTGGGGCGTTGTCTGTCGGGGTTGCATAGCGGGGCGAGCTCGTCTGCGCAGTTGGAGATCCAGGTGTGGAGTTCTCTGGCTGCGTCATTTGCGTTGGGTGCCCAGGTGTGGTTGTCTCGGGTGAGGGTGGAATTAAGTTGCTCGTCGGAAACCTTGCTCCAGTTCCTTCATGGTGGGCATGGGGCTGGTTTGGGTGCCTTGGGTTTGTTGATGGCGAAGTGTACGCAGTGGTGGTCGGTCCATGGCGGCTGCATTGTGTGGCTAAATTGGACCCTATTTCCTGCTGCGAAGATGGGGTCGAGGGTGTTTCCTGCTCTGTTTGTCGGTGTGTTGACAAGTTGTTTAAGTCCGATGCTGGCGAGGTTGTCACAAAGGATAGTGGAGTTGGGGTCGCTGGGGTTGTCAAGGTGGAAGTTCAGGTCTCCAATGAGTATGTAGTTTGTTGAGGCGATGGCGTGGGGTGCAATGAAGTCGGTGATGGTGGTGGCGAAGGGTGTTTGGGGAACGGGGGGTCTGTAGACGAGGGTTCCTCGGAGTGTGGCTTTGGGGGTGGTCTGGATCTGGAAGTGCAGGTGTTCGGCGGAGGGGAAGGTTTCGCTGGAGGTGGTGAGGTGGAGGGTGCTCTTGTGGGCGATGGCGAGGCCCCCTCCTGGGTGGTTGGGGCGGTCTTTCCTCTGGATCTTGTATCCGTCTGGGATGGCGGTGCTGATGTCGGGGCGGAGGATGCGCTGGTCCAGGTCTCTGTGAAGAAGGCAATGTCGGGCGAGAGAGAGTCAAGTAGGTTCCAGATTTCCATGGCGTGTACGTTGAGGAGGATGCATTTTAGGGTGTCGCCGGTGCTGGCGTCGGTGGTGTTTGAGGCCGGGGTGGCGGTGAGGGTCTGGTGGCAGTGGAGGCAGGAGAACTGGCCATGGGTCGTGTTCAGCGAGGCCTTTTGGCATTCTTAGTCTTCCAGGCTTGAGTGCGAAGAGGCTGGTGGTGTCGTAGCGATGGGTAGTAGGAGGTCCAGGGTTCCTGGCAATGGCCGCAGTCGGGTCGCGGACGGGCGCAGACGGGCTTGCCTTTGGCACGCCTTTGGCGCGCCGGCGGGGCGACCGCACAGCGGCCGGCATTAAGTAGGAGAGGTGGGAGGGAGGAGAGGCTGGGAGGCGGGAGCGGGGGAATTCCGGTGGGGAATTCTGGGGGGGAGGGGCCGCAGGGGCAGCAGCGGCGAAAGGAACAGGCAGGCACGAGAAAATAAAAACAGTGGTGGAATTAGATCAAGACACAGATGGGCACAATACCAGTGGCACAACAGGGAAAAAATAAGAAGAAAAAAACATCTGAGAAAGGTTACGGTAGTTGCAGGCAGTCTGGTCCCAGTTGGAGCGGGCAGCAGGCGCAGGAGCGGGCCGCAGCCTCGAATCTCCCAAGGAGGAGGTCGGGGTCTGGAGGCAAGAGGCGGCACAGCGGAGCTGCGGGGAGAGAGTGGACCTAGACCGAGGGTCGGAGGTCTTACTATAGTCACTCTGGTCACTCCCTCCAAGGTCACTCCCTCCAAACAAATCAAGAGCTAACACTTAGCATCCTTTAAGTCACTGATTGCTGAAAGTGTCAGTCACGTATTGACCAGCCCTTACTCATCAATAACTGGTTGATTAATGGTCATTTATGAGGCATGGAGTTTTGCCACGGCATCACAATCTGATTTAAGACAATTAGAATAAGCATTAAGGAGACATGCAAGGCAAAACTACTTGCTGTAACACAAATACTACAGGGTACCAAAAGACTATCTTTAAAACATTTACTATGTGAAAACAAAAAGGTATTTCTCCATAAAAGGAGTATATACATGTTTACGTGATTTAATCATAATAACTGTTTAATAATTGAAAAAGGAAGATTAGGAAATTGATTTGGACATGGCATGCATCAAAGAGGTATTAGATTCGTATATGGAGAAACACTTATTGAATAGCTAAACTGCTAGATGAAATGCTTTTAAAATTCGAGAAAGAGGTTGAACAGAGAGAGAGAGTAATTCAGGACATCTATTAGAGATTCAGATGATTATAAAAACATTATCGATTATATTCAGTGATTTAGGCTACAAAATGATAATGGCAAGATAAGACTGTAAAAAATGGTGTGATACCAGAAAAATAAATACTACTTCTGCAAATTCAAAGTAGTTTGATTAAAAATATTGTCACAGTAGTGATCAGAGACACAGATGAAGGCATAAGTACAAAAACTGCATCTTTCTTTAGAAGAAGTCACCAGGGAAGGGCCAGACAAGGCAAAGATGGTACAGATAAAGAAAATTTCAAATAGAGTTGAATCACAAGTCAATGGAAAGAGAAAATGTTGTGAATGTTGGACTGGAACACTGCTAGCCACGCATCAGTGCATGTGCTCTGATCCGTAAAACATGTCCAAAATGTGCTCACTCCTGATTGATATATTTAACTTACCTCAAAGCCTAGTACAAAATTGTACCTAGGTTATGTAACTTCGGTATCACCAGTGGACTGCTGCACATATTGTGCTATCATTAAAGTGACAATGCAAACATGTCTTCAGGCCTGCCCCTGCAGCCTGGCTGGACAGTTTTAAAACTTCTAATCCAACCTGGCTAAAATTAAACCATCTGCTCGGCCTAAAACGTCCTTTTTAATAATTGTAGGTCATCCCCAAGGTAGGTCCTATCTACTCACAGGGCAGGGTGCATGGTATTTAAAAAGTAGGACATGTGTACTTATATTTTTCATGTCCTGTCAGTGAAAAACCCCCAAAGTTGTTTTTGTTCTGGGCGCTGCCATAACACCATGGATGCTTACAGTAGAAGCAGATATGCTTTATTGTTTTAGTTAGAGGAGAATATTATCTATATGCTAATCGAGATGAAGCATTTCTCGCCATGTTTGTTTAGTGTTACTAGGGCTTCAGCGTCTGCAAGTACTGTTTTATTTTATAAATATGAGATCAAATCAGCGATCACATTCTAAAAAAATAAAGCTATCCCATTATTAATTGGAGGGGCTTCGCAACAGAACTATCAAGCCAGACGTCACGTTAGTTCGCAGCGACAACCAGCCTCAGTTTGGGGCTGCTCAGGAGCAGTGCAAAGAAGTGGCCTTCAGCCATGCACTGCTAATCATTCCCAGGCAAGAGCTGTGATCGAGAATAGATAAACAAGCATTTTAGTGGGAGAAGGAATAGTGTGCTATCCATCTTAAGAAACTCGATTCACAGGCTTTCTATTTTCTGCCTCTGCTAAAATTCAGCATAGCGTCTAGAAGTATTAGGATGCTATGAACCGGCTAATGATGTTAGGAATGTTCATATTGCTTTTGCTGGCCAGGTCATGCATTGCTGCATTTCTTTTTTCATTCTGTGCGGCTACCGTTCATATTTTATTCACTAGATTTGGGTTTTTGGCTACCCCGTTCATATTTTATTCACTAGATGAGAGTTTTACAAATAAACATTTTAAAGATTTTATACCATGTTTCTTAGTGCTATTTTAAGTGTGTTATTTATTTATGAAAGAGGGTTTGGGGTCCACTGTGTTCCTGAATCCATTTAGTGGGGCTGATAGTGGGGGTGTGGGGTGGAGCTAAACACCATGAAGTGAACACCACAGCCGCAGCAATTCTCTCCCAGCACAAAACAGTTCACTTGATCCTACTTTTGGGACGAGCTCCAGCAAAGGAAGATGAACCCCTACTGGCCATGGAATAGCTGGGGAGCACTGTGTGGCTGGCTGATGGTATATTTGCCTGGCGGGTCCCTGGCTGGAGGAACACCAGCCCCTGGGGGTGGGGCAGCTTTGGGGGCCTGCTGCCTGGACTTCACTCCTGCCCCTCTGTGCACCGGGCCTTAGCATGCCCACTGAAGAAATTGGGCCGTGACTTTAGGGATGCCCCATGGAGTGGCCCAACAGAGCTGCCATTGTCTGCTGGAAGTGAGTGTTATCTGTGAGGACCGCCTTGATGGCCCCCTGGTGGCTGTCTTACTGAGTGCGTGGCTTGGCCCCCCACACAGGCACCCTGAAGGATCAGGCATCGTCACTGGTTTGCACCTCTTGTTGACAAGGGTGGGCAGCGCCTTGGCCCCCCATAAAACGGCGTCCCAGGATGATGTCTGCTAAACTGGTGTGCAGTCCCCTATGACTACCATTGCTTGGCGTCTCTGGAGGTAGGGGTCTACTGGCCACTTACTTGTTACTCCTGCTTGCAAAATCTCGCTTGTGCCTCATTCCCTGCTCTGGTCCCCTCTATACTACTGAGGAATGTCTCCGCTCGCCACTTGTCTTCATCCTATGGCTCATCCTTTGAAACTGGAGTTGATGGTGAGTGAGCCTGAGTACATCATGGGGCACATGTACAAGGTTAAGGAGGATGCACCGGCACCCCCTGTGGTAGGGGAGGACAGTGCTTCTGTCCCGTTGCAGAGTGCAGATGTGGATCATGCTCCCACACAGGAGTATAAACTGGATGCTATTCTGGCTGCAATCACCTCCACCTGGAAGGAATTGGTTCAGTGGCAAATACCTCAGCCTACTTTGTGCTTAACCTAGGAAAATTGCAGACCGTGTCCAGGCTGTTGAGGCCACAATGGCTGCCCTGGTCCCTACCATGAAGGACCTTTCCCCCTTGATTCATGGTATGGCTGACCAGATCTGTGTCGTCAAGACCAGGATCGAAGATCAGAAGGGCAGGGCATGCGGCAACAAAAATTAGAGTAGTGGGCAATCCTGGGTGCATAGAGGGGGTTTGATGATCTCCTTCCTGGAGGTCTGGTTGTAGGAGGTGGTAGGCCCGGAGAGATTTTCCAAATTTTATGCTTTAGAGCGAACTCAGCGTGCCCGTCCAACCCCGCACCTTGGTGGACCGGCCCGACCCATGGTAGCCCGGTTTCTGCATTCTCGAGCCCAAGACTATTTATCATGGCAAGCTTGCACTACAGGCCCTTACCTATTGGAAAATGCCAGAGTCCCTATCTTTCCATATTTTACAGCTGCTGTCCAGAAACGTAGGGCCCCATTGCTTACCATCAAGAAGTGGTTATGTGAGCTTGCTCCCCCCTATGCATTGCTCTTTCCTGCCAAGCTTAGAGTACTGCGGGATGGTAAATCACTATTTTTTGACACACCAATGGAGGTATGGGAATGGATTGATGTCCATGCTGTGCTGGATCATTTGGGTCACTGAAATGAAAACCCCGCACTGCACCAATGTAAACGCCCATGCTCCAGGAGACATCAAGCTATGAGGCCATCGCAGAGGCAGACCCGAGCGGGCAGAGATGAGGCTCTTGCTACAGCATGGTGGAGTGCTACGGAGGCGATCGTGAGGGTGCGACCACTTCTGGAGACGAAACAGGATGTGGACTGGACAGCACCCATAACTCTGATAACAGCGTTATCCTGCCTAAAATGAGTCCACATTTGGTGGAAGCTGCTATCATTGTTGAGGTGGATTGGGCTGGGCTGTAGGGGAGCGAGGAGAGGCTATTATTCGCTACCCCCATGATGATGATGATGATTCCTCTGTGGAGGATTAATATGATGCTTCTCATCAAGGGTGGTTCACACCACGGAGATCCCCTGTGCTTACGTATCAAGTCCCTGCCACTCCCCTGCTCTGTCTCACTCCTACCAGAAGCCGTGAGATCACTATATCTCCTTTACGGTATCACCCCCCTCGTTAGACATCCTTTTCCCCTCTACCCTTCTTGGTGAATGCACTTCACCTGTGTCCTAATCAATCAATCAATACATTTATAGAGCGCACTACATACCCGTGAGGGTCTCAAGGCGCTAGGGGGGGAAGGGGAGGTAGGTGCTGCTATTGCTCAAAAAGCCAGGTCTTGAGAAGTCTCCTGAAGGCCAGTAGGTCCTGAGTCTGTCGCAGGTGGATGGGGAGGGTGCTCCAGGTCTTGGCGGCGAGGTGGGAGAACGATCTGCCCCCGGTGGTTGTTCTTCGGATGCGGGGGATGGCGGCGAGGGCGAGGTTGGCAGAGCGGAGCTGGCGGTTCGGGGTGTAGAAGGTGAGACGTCTGTTGAGGTATGTTGGTCCGGTGTTGTGGAGTGCCTTGTGAGCGTGGGTGAGGAGCTTGAAGGTGATCCTCTTGTTGACGGGGAGCCAGTGCAGGTCTCTCAGGTGGGGTGTGATGTGGCTGTGGCGGGGTGTGCCGAGGATAAGGCGAGCAGAGGCGTTCTGTATCCGTTGTAGTTGTTCAGGAGTTTGGTCGATGCTCCTGCGTAGAGGGCATTGCCGTAGTCCAGTCTGCTGCTGACGAGGGCCTGGGTGACCTGGGTGACCTACTGCATCGTCCTTTCCAGTAGACTAGTCCCCATATGCTGCAACAGTTTACTGGTCTCTGGACGTGTGCATGCTTGGAGATTGATGTTTTATTGGTCTGAATATGGGGATAATGCTATTGTGTTTTATGTATATGCTTTGTGTATTTCACTGCACCCCAATTACCAAGCTTTTTACTGCCATGATGTTAATAAAATATATTTTACAAAAAAAAAAAAATAGTGGGACTGATCATAACCAGAAAACATCTCCTACACAGCACTACTCAGTGGGTTGTGTATGGGTCGCAGTCGAACTGGATTTCTAATTCAAATTGGTGCATTGAACTGAGTCCTTGCACCAAGGGGTTAAAATCTGACTTCTGCAGCTCTGGGTAGTCCAGGGAGACTGATCGTGACAACCTGTCTTTCAGTGTGAGCAGGGACAGTACCTCAGGGCTCACAGGGGGCAGGGCACTGCACCATGGCCCCTTTAAATGATCTGACAGCTTCTGTGAAATAGAACTCTTTGAAATTCTTTGGATGAAACTTTCCCTCAAAAATTGTTCCTTGAAATTTTGAGTTGTCAAACAATTAAAAGAAGGGTGTTGATCTTCTTTGTGTTTACATATTTTGTGTTCCATTCCTATTTCTCTGTAATGCATTAATGAAACTGTCACTGGATGCAAATACATCAAACGTCATCCATTGGTAGCATGTCACGTTAGCATTACTCATAGGGTTGACTGGTGCAAATGAAACTAATTTGTAAGTGTTTGCTCATAAGTTTTCATTTTGTACTTTTCAGAAAATTGTTGCTGCGTTTGTCAAAATGGAGGTAAGAAAATAGCTTTTTCTTAAAAATGTCATCTAGTATGCAAAGGACCCTGTTTACTCCAACATCCTATACTATGCACACTACTTTTAGACAGCAGCATTTTTACCTTTTGAACATTTTAATGCCTATTACATATATTTGTAAAAATACAAATGAAAATAAAATCACAGACTTGTCAAGGCAGACCTAGTAGCTTTGCCAATGCTTTTTTTTTTCTTTCTTTTCATAAATGATACCATCGGACATTACCAAACTTTATGGAGCATACCTATTAAAGATTTGCAGCGCAACCCTTATGTTTGAATTAACATTGTGCGGACTTGCATGGCTTGATAAATCTAGAGTAAAGCAACGCAGCACAAATCGCTGGGTTGCGTTGCTCTGCCCCAGGAAGACATTGCATGGTTGGAGCGTGGGTGTTCCCACGCATCCACCCATGAATTCTGGCGCATTCCCAGATTTACCATCAGCGGCCGACGTGGGAATGCGTCTAAATGCTACGCCTGCCCAAGTGAGCTGCAAGTGGAGAAATATCTTTATTTCTCCTTGTGACGTCCTCATTCTATGTGTGCTGCATCCTGCAGCACACATAGAAAGAGGAAAATGTCTCTCAGGATTGTTTTTGTGCAGTAATGTGTCCCTTCCTGCACAGAAACAATCCTGCCTACAATGCAGGCAACCCTGCACCATGAAGCAAAGATGCCAGCGTTGGCGCTAGGCCGCACATTGTGCGCCAATGCTGGGAAATGACAAGAACGTGTCGTATAATGTTAAGTACGGCACATTCCCGCACTTTCCCTATCACGCAGCCCAGTGCAGCGCAGCAAGGTGACGTGCTGTGCTGCGTAATAATTTCATAAATATGCCCCTATACATCTTCCATATGCGTGATACATCACTGCATTCACGTTTACAGTATAAGACATTCTTACCAGAGGACACGCCAAGGTATAATAATAATAATGGAACTTCTAAAGGGCAATAGTTACTTCGAAAGAAGTGTCCGAGCTGGATAGTCTGAAACTCACATGAAGATTTATAGAAGGTTAAACAAAACCAACAGCCTATCTAAAAAGCCATGTTTTCAGGTGTTTCTGGAACATAGCCTCTGTCTCTGACAGAGAGGAAAAGAGTTCCATAAATACAATTATACATATGTAGGTATCAAGCAGTTATGCATACACTATCTAGAACATTATAAAGTGGGCTTTTGAGTTCTCATCCCCCTAGGTAGAAAAATACAAAGTCAACCAATTGTTATGCGAGAGCTGGAAATAGGAGCAAGCCCCTTTTGTAATTAGGAGATAATTTTTCTGACCCTACCATTTCCAATAATATAATATGTATACTTTGTTCAGGTTAGACACTACTTCAGCCATGTTAAGGTGCAGCATCTATTCCTCCTTCTCATGGCACATGCATGTTGTGTGTGTCCCAGGGGTATGCGCCCTGCTGAAACCCAACAGCTAGAACAGTTTCAAGGTCCAGCAATACCGGGGCCCCTGGGCTTGCATCATACCCCAATAACTGCTTGGCTCTGAGTCGGTGGTCTGACAGATTAGGTAGTGTGTTAGCTGACCCCAAATATCTTTGGGTCAGGAGGAATGATTCCAAACACATCCCCAACTGTTTGCTGCAAAATATGAGATCCTTCAGCCATTTGTCTGGAGTAGATTTTGGGCCACGCCCCCAGCACAATGTAACTCTCCCCTTAGCCAGCAGTAGTGCTAGTGTGATGAATCGTTGACAGGGAGCAGCTTGAAGGAGACACAACAGACAAATTCTGAGATCGAATCCTGGAACCTATAATTTCTTTAACTGCACTGATAACTGATTGATAACTGATTGACAACGGATTGATAATTGATTGCCAGTATTTCTAAATCTAGGGGTACTCCAATGCAGGATATAAGAAGCTAGCGTTCTCTGTATCTTGCACATACTGAGTCCTCCTAAGGCCAGGTTTCATCAGCTGGGGTGGTATTTTCTATGTAGGAATTTGAAATGAATTCCACACAGTCAAGCAACTAGTCTGGGAGCAGCAATTTGTCCAGGTCGCTTCAGATACTGGGCTGTGCAGATCAAGATTCCACTTAACAATGGAAGTTAGTGTCAGGAGTGGGCCCTCAACTTGTATTGTGTTCTAAAGCAGTGTTATGAGACATTTTGTCTAGTTACCGTGAGTAGGAGAGATAAAGCCTAAATGTAGGATGGCTCTTGCGGTAAAGAGGACAAAATGGAATATTACACACATGGCAAGCTTTACGGTGTCATCTTGGTTCTGAAACTGAATAAATTAGCCCTTAGGAAAGAGTTCTCCAAATGTACTTAAGTTGATTTATGTAGTATTCTCAATGAGTGTTCTTCACAGGTCAGTGATAGTCATGGATGATGGAGTGGGAGGTTACATAGAGGTTAGCAAGTCCTCCTGTTGAATTTTCCCAAGCTAGGTTCGCACAAGCTAAGGCAGCAATTCTGAACTCCTGTTTGCCAATTTTCTATCCAACTTAGTTTTTAATAGGACTAGTGCCTCTGTCTCTCTCAATTGCGAGGTGAGGCATGAAGGGAGTGGGATTTATCACTAGTGAGCAATGTGTACTTGAGTATACAAATAGTAGAGCTCCAGTTCTGGGGCAGCAAAGCCACCCTGGTCGTATGTTAGGGTAAATACCTCCCATTTGAGCCAAGGTTGCTTACTGGCCCTGGCAACTTTAATCAGCAGTGACCTGGTAGTACTAAACAAATGTTTAGATACATGTATTGGAATATGATGAAAAAACTATAGAAGTTTTGGAGGAACAACCATCTTTATCAGAGCTATTCTGCCCACTAAGGACCGGTGGAGGGTTGTCCAGCGATGAACCTGTCCTTAAAGATTTGTGATGTGTACACCGTAGTTTTCTTGAGTCACAACCTTGGGGTCCCGATTGGTCCATATAGCGAGATATTTTACAAAGGCACTGCTACTCACAATTGGGGTATTCTTTCGGTCACCCTTAAGTGGACAAGATTAGAGCCAGTATGAGAGATTACTACTGCTGTGCACAGAGGGGTCAGTGGATAGTAAATTAATCTGGCTGATAAAGGATCGCAGGATACTCATCCTCTGAAGTAGAAGGAAGAGCTATTCCCATTCCAGCGTATTAACTGCTTTACTGACATTAAAATGTACCACCGCTGCCTCCATATGCAGATTTAGTTGCTGCGGAAAAACATTGTGCGCATATATTGGGATGTTGATCTAGTTGGAATAGATTCAGTTTGATAAGGAAATACTAATTCTATAGCCAGTGGCATTAATCTATTGGCCGATAGTTTGACTACAATTTTAGCATTATGTATCATATATTTGGGATGCAGACATTTAAATGTGCAAGGCCGAGGGGGTGCATATCATTGGATTGAGTACAATACGTAAGTTGGAAGTGATGAGGGAGGTATACAGTCACAATGATACTTTCCAAAATGAATGCAAAAACGTATGGTGCAGCTACTGGGACGCCCCATGCCTGGGGTACAGGAGCTTAGCGCTAGGTGGGTAAAGTTTGATTTTTGTTTGGAGGGAAGGGATCGGCACTACGTGTGTCAATTGTGGTGACCAGGTTGGGGTGGATCACAGGTGTAGGGGGCTTAGAGATAGTACAGGTTTTTGATGTTAATAGGGACATAT
The DNA here is from genome assembly GCA_963921515.1 of Calotriton arnoldi. Taxonomy (NCBI): domain Eukaryota; kingdom Metazoa; phylum Chordata; class Amphibia; order Caudata; family Salamandridae; genus Calotriton; species Calotriton arnoldi. The sequence goes on from CAWUFW010010210.1 coordinate 611,982, forward strand.
TTTGTCTAGGTTTGAGAGAAAGAGGTTTGGTCCACACACAGCACAGTAAAACTGTAGCTCTAATGGTTTTCTAGACAGGAGAGATACTCGCGCTGACAAAATGGGAGTGACGGAAATTTCCTGGAAGGTCAAGGAGTTACAAAATCCTATCAAATGACAAAGGATATGACCCTTATAGGCACAAATAGTAATGCTACAAGAGACACATCTACTTTTGCAAGAACATGAGAAGATAAAGGATAAATGGGGAGGCAGTTTGTGGTATGCCAGCTTCACGTCATGGGCACAAGGGGTACTACTGTGGGTGGATGCAAGTGTGCCACTGAAGGTGAAAAGTGAGCTAAAGGCTGTTTATGGAAGATATATTGGAGTGGTGGGGTACATCTGTGGCAAAACCAAAACTACTTTTAAACACATATGCAGCTAAAGATTTCTTTGAGGAAGTGGTTTGTCTTTTAATGCCTTAAGTACATTAAATCAAGGAGGATTTATAGAGCGCTACTTATCACCCGTGAGGGAATCCAGGCGCTGAGAGGGGTGGTGCCTCTGCTCCAGGCTAAATGTTGAATAGCCTAATTTTCAGCTTTTTCCTGAACTCCTGAAGGGTTGGGAATGTTCGGGTTGTTCCAGTGTTTTGTGGCCACATGGGAGAAGGCGCAGCTGGCACTTCTGCTTCTGAGGATGTGAGTCGTGTGGGCAAAAGACAGAGGGATGAGGAGCAACGTTATGGTGGGTAAGTGGACGTTTACTCTGTGGTTGAGGTATGCTGGGCCGGTGTTGTGGAGGGCTTTATAGGTGTGGGTGAGGAGTTTGAACTGACATCGTTTGGTCATGGGGAGCCAGTGCAGGGCTTTGAGGTGGGGTGTTATGTGAGATTGTCTTGGTAGGTCAAGGGCGAACCTTGATGCTGCATTCTGTAGTGCCTGGAGCCTTCTTAATAGATGGGTGGTAAACCCTATGTATAGGGTGTTGCGGTGGTCCAGGAGGCTGGTGGTGAGGGCTTGAATGATTGTGCTTCTGGTGTCTGTGGTGAACCATTTGAATCTTTTCTTCAGCTTGTGGGGGATGTGGATGCATGCCGAGGTGACAGCATTTACCAGTTTTCTCATTGATAGCTTGCTGTCGAGAATTATGCCTAAGATTTTAGCATGGTCTGTGGGTGTGGGATGGGGGCCAAGTTCGATTGCCCACCAGGCGTCGTTTCAGGGGAAAGTGGTGCTTCCGCAGCTGAGTTTCTTGGGTTTGTCGGAGTTGAGCTTGAGGCACTTGCTCTATATCCAACTGGTCATGCATCTGTGAAATTTGGCTTTGGTTTTGGAGCGGTCTGAGGAAAGGGACAGGATCCTTGTCATCCTTGTAGGATATGACGTACATGTCTTGTGATCTAACCAGGGCGGCTAGCAGGGCCATGTAGGTGTTGAAGACCATTGGACTTAAAGATGATCCTTGGGGGACACCGCAGACGATGTTCTTGGGTGCTGAGGAGCTTGGTGGGAGGTGGATGGTCTTGGTTCTTCCTGTGAAAAAGGAAGTGACCACTTGAGGGCTTTTTTTTGGATTCCCATCTGGTGGAGACCGTGTAGGAGGTTGTAGTGGGACACAGTTTTGAATGCTGAGGCAAGGTCATGGAAGATAAGGGCAGCGTTTTCTCCCTTGTCCATGAGGGCTCTAATGTCGACTGTGACTACAATAAGGGCAGTTTCGGCCTCCGGTTAGCATGAAATCCTGACTGCGAAGGGTCCAGGAGTTTGTTGGTTTCCAGATGGTTGGTGAGTTTGATGTTTATTGCTTTTCCCCAGGTTTTGGCTGGAAAGGGGAGTAGGGAGATTGGCTGGTAGTTTTTAAGATCTTTCAGGTCTGCAGAGGTTTTTTTAGGAGAGGTTTGATCTTTGTGTGCTTCCAGGCAGCTGGGAAGCATGCGGAGGTGATGGTGAGGATAGTGGTGAGCTCCTGGCTGATGGAGTTGATACCCTTGTTGAACATATGGTGGGGGCAGGGGTCTCTGGGTGCTCTAGAGTGTATGAAGCCCATGATGGTGGTGGTTGATCATGGGGAGTGTGTTGATACTGTCTAGGGGTCATTGGGGGTCAAAGTGTCCGTAGATGGTTGCAACTTTGTGGAGAAAGTAATCTTTGTAGGGAGGGGTGATGGCGTTCTGTGTTGCTGTGGATTGGAGAATTCCTTGACAATAGAGAGGAGATCCTTGCTTTGGTTAGACCTGGCTTCGAGGCGGGTGTTGAGGGCATCTTTCTTGGCAGTCTTTAGTTAAATTTGGTAGTTATTTAAAGCTAGTTTGAATTTGACTCTGTTGGAGGGAGTCTTGCAGGTGCAAGAATTTTTTTTTTTTTTTGCAATTGTGCTTTGAGTTTAGGAGTTTGTCCGTGAACAAGTTGGTGTATTGGTGGCTTGTTAGGTTTGGGAGATTTGAGGGGTGCGACTTTGTTGGTGTGGTTGTTAATCCAGGTATTGAAGTTTTTGATGGCTTGAAGGAGGGGTGTGGCTGTGATGTGTTGAGGATGTGAGTACAGAGGTGCGGTGTGGTTTCCACCATACAGTAGCAACTGCATGTTTGTGGACAGCATTACATTTGGGATGGTGCCAGACTGATTCTATGCGTCCCCTCTGGATATGTTGTCCTACAGACCAGTTAGCTCATAGTGCCACCATAAATATACAAGGAATACACAAAGGGACGTTTTCAATGTTTGATTCTTGTATAAAATACATGTGCTGCAATAATCAAAATACAGAAGCAAATGATAGGTATTAGAAGCCCCAAAATGGTGAACAGAATAAAAAAGCTCAACCATGGTGCTGAAACAGTGAATATATGCAAGTATATAAAACAATTTGGAAGATTGGGCGTACTCCTACTATGCAGTCCCTAACCTAAGTGTCTTGGACATGTGAGTGCATGTACTTCCAAGAATACCCGCATTGGATGATCCAACCCTGGATACCTGACGGGAAAAAATGTAAGTCCCCTTCTTGGTCACGAGCTGGACACCCTTGCAGAGAGAATTAGCAAGCTGATGGGCTGAAGCTTCAGTGTTTAGAGACCTCGCCAATATCAGCAAAGTGCTCCTCTGGCTAAAGCCCGGAAAGGCCTGTTTAATTAGATCGAAAAGCATCCTTGCGAGTCCTGTGCATGCCAGCATTGTTTTTGTTTATAGATAGCCATGTCACCCCGTGGATGAAAAAATAGAACGACATTTGCACAATGTGTGTCGAGGCCATGCACATGGTGTATGAGTGAATCATGATAATGTTAGGCGAAGCAGGTTCTGTAAGCAACGCAGTTTCAGAGAAACGAATCCAACATTGTCCCACACGCAAATGTGTGTATAAGGTTAGTATGTGAAAGGGAAGGCAACTAAAGAAACATGTTCATGTTGAAAGATGGCATTGATTATTTGTGGGCCTACCTGAGTCACATAGCGCTGGAGGGGTTGCTAGGAGGGCTGATCATGGAGGAGATGTAGAAGTCCACTACTAAGTGGTCGGACCAGGTCACCTCGCTGGCGAGGTCCGAGGATGTCCATGATTTTGAGGAGGCTAGATGAGTTGGTGTCAGTGGGGTCTTCCAGGTGGAAGTTGAGGTCCCCTAGGAAGTCCTTCGAGTGGATGACTAGGTGGGTGATGAAGTACGAGATGGCCTTGCAGAAGGCAGGGCAGGGACCAGGGGGTTTGTAGGCAAGTGTGCCTCTGAAAGTAGTTTTGCCATTGGTGTGGATTTGGAAATTAAGGTGTTCCATGATGGGGGCGTCTGTGGTGGCTGTGCAGTTGATGCACTCTATTTGGATGATGGTTATTCCATCACCTTACTTGCTATCGGGTATCAGAGCGCTTTACATTGCACCAGTTTAGTTACATAAGGACACATTAATTTTTGTTAGGCACGGGGAGATTAAGTGATTTGCCCAGAATCACAGGATGTTGAGCGTCGTTGTTGCGGTGGATTATCTTGTATACGTGGAGGCGATGACGGGTGCTGATACCGGGTTGAACCATGTCTCGGTGAGAAATGGGGGCATATTTACAACGAAGTGGTGGAGCGCGCATTAGCCTCCTTGGCTTAAAGCCCCACTCCACCACTTCAGAAACGCAGGGCTGGACCATATTTACAATAATAAGGTGCAACTTTCATTTCCCCCTGCGCTGGCACTTAATTTAGCAGCCTATTGCCAACGCAGGCACCCTTGCACCATAGTGCAAGTGTGTCTGCATTGAGGGGAAGATTGTTTATGTGCAGGAAGGTCTCCCTCCCTGCACATAAACAATCTTTAAATGGCGTTTTGTAACTTTTTTGTGTGCTGCTTAATACATATTTTTTTTTTTGTGTTTATGTGAAGGAAGGGTGCCCTTTCTTGCACATAAACAATCAATGGCCTTTTGCTGTTTCTATGTGTGCTGCACAAAGCAGCACACATGGAAACAGCAAAAACAAGAAGAAATAAAGCATTTCTCCATGTTTCACCTGTTTAAGGCCAGGTTTTCCCTGGTCTTAATTTTGGCGCTGCCTTCTATATATGCCATCCTTGTAAATAGGGGGCAACGTCAAAATCAATGGATGTTGCGGTGGAACGCCAACCGCAACACCCATTGCCCTCCTCTTTCACGCTAATTACAGCATGAAAGGGTGCCTTATTTAGACGTTAAGTGGCTTAACGCTGCCTTCTAAATAGGGTGATGCCCCTATAGCCACCACAACATCACTAAAAGTGATGCTGTGGTGGCGATAGGGGCTTGTAAATATACCCTATGATGTCCGGCATGAGAGAGGAGAGGTGTCCCAGATCTTGTTGGCGTGTTTGTGGAGTGAACAGCTGTTGATAAACAGGCGGTGGAGTTGACTTGTGATGGTGTAGGTCGGAGGGTGTTTTGGGGCAGAGGGTTTGCTGTTGCAGTGGAGGGGGCAGTGTTGGCAGGTGATCGGGTCTGCTGTGTTTTGCAGGGAAGCACGGTGGCAGTTTTGCATGGCCCTGGGTTGAGAGCTCTGAGCTTGATACCCGGGTACCTGTGGAGGGGAGAAGGAGGACCAGGGATCCGTGTGCTTGGCACAGTCCAGCTGTGGATGGGTGCAGGTGGGATTGCCTTCGGTGCATTTTTGACGTGCCAGTAGCATGCTTACTGCGGGCAGCCGCAGTAGGCATACTGTGCATGCAGTGCAGCTGCGCAGTGGCGTGCATTAGATAGGTTATCCGGGAGGGGGGCAGGGACTGTGGGAGGCGGGAAGCGGGTAAGGGGAGAAGCTGGGCGGGAAAGTGGGGGTTCTGAAAGAGAGAAACAGTGGTTATGGCGAATCTGAAATAAAAGATTAGTTAAGGGGAATCTGAAACAAAACGTACAGTTAAGGGGAATCTGAAATAAAAAGAACAGTTAAGGGAAATCTGAAATAAAAAGAATAGTTAAGGGGAATCTGAAATTAAAAACAGGGTTAACGGAGAGAATGAAGGGCTGCCAAGGATGTTCAGGGGAGCGAGCGGCAGGGGAGAGATGGCCCTGGGATATGTCCAAATTGGATGAGCGATTGTATTTGCATATTCGACAGAACTCTAGACAGGTCTAAGTCCACCACTAGGCCACTAGGCAGTTCATCAATAGAGTTACTAGAAGGCATGGACACTCTGAACTTGATAGACTTATGGGGAGGGCACAATAGTCAATCGAGGGGCTATTCCTTCTACTCACCACCTCATGGGACTTTCTCCAGGATAGATTATATATAGATTATATGTTCGTTTACCTAGGAAAGGTTGTGCACTTTGGGATGGTTTGGTATTTAGGCCTGCAAACCTGACCACGCATCCACAGCAACATCCACACGCAGCACACAAACACTTACATAAGGAGAAAGACAGACACACATGCACTCAGCAGGTACAAAACAACCTGACTTCCACATCCACTGACTTGCATGCAGACACAACCCCATCACACACCGCCATGACAGACACTATACCAGCACACACAGACATGTCACATACTTCACTTCCCTCTGCCATCACACCCCCTACCCTAGCCTCTCCTCGTACCCAATCAGCCCAGAAACTCCACCTCATTGCTCTGGATCTATTCCCTTCCCAAACTTACCAACCCCCTCCCAAACCTAAAAAGAAGACCCTTGTGCCCCTGCCATACCCTTCAACATCCACCACCAAAACACCTAGCCACCCCTCTACTTAGACCCAAAAGGAACAGCAAGGAAGCCTCTTGCCACTGCCCAACCCCTCCTAAACCCAGAAGATCTTCTTCCCCAGTACCTCCACGGGGAAGTTAATAAAAGGCAGAAAGGACCCCCCTCCCTATTCTCTTCACCATCTTTCAGGGCTATAAAATACCCAAAATGGTGAAGCCCAGCCTCTACCCCCTACATCTTGCCCTCCCACAGACCCAGCCGACCCCCCCAATCTTGAGTTCAGCCCTCCCAAGGTCCAACACTGCCCCCCCCCCTAGTTATTTTATTTTGTTGCCTCGCATGCACACAAGATGCCCCTTCCAGGGGAGGTTTTCCTCAGCAGCATTACTGAAGGCAATTTTGAGTGGGCCACTCTTCGCTGGCCCACAACATAGACATTTGGACTGGACATTGGCCTTTGTTTTCATACTTGAACTCTGGAGGCTCAATAAAGCAATTTTTTGTTTGTTTTTGGTATTCCTTTGTCAAAACATATCTCTTGTTGTTAACTGTTATTCATGTGTAATTTGATATGTGTGAGTACAGTTCTGGTAGTATGACATTGATAGCATATTGTTCCTAGAGTAGGCAAGTCTATTGGGATTTTGTGTCGATTTGTGTACCTACATTTGCTGTTTGTCAATGTCTGTATGAGGTTTGTGTAGGAGTGTAAGGTGAAGGGCCAAAACCTCCATTGGACATTGTATGCATTCATAGTTTAGTTAGATTTCCATGTCCATTGAGCAAGTGTGTCAACAGACAAATCTCAATGAGATGTATGCTGCATATGCATTTGATGTGTACAAAGTGAATCTTCTTGTCAATACTCTTTGAAGTTGTGACTCTCCATATATGATAGTTACTTTAGCCACACATGTACACAGAGCAATGTGTAAACTGCAACATGTGACTTAATAGATATGGGCCAATTGCTGTTAAGGGCATTTTGTTTGTCCCTTTGAGAGACAATGGAATGAAAGCCATCAGCAACACCAGATTCCTGTTTTAGCCATATTTAGACATTACCAATTTAGCTGAGTAATTGTTCAAAAATTGATTGGGACCCGAGGATTTATTTATTTTTACAAGGTGTGGGCCCCATTGATAATTTTGAAGCCCACTGTTGTAAGGGCAGGTGTGTCACTTACCGGCGGCGATGACCGCAACGGTCCTGGTTTTGCTGGTCATCGGGTAGGTACAGAAGCGGTATGACATGCTCAATGGGCTCCATAACTGCACAGGAACTATGGAAGCATGTTGTGGTGACTTTCGGCCTTATGAGCCCCCCCTTCCGCCATCTCTGATGTTGTAGTGCATCATAATACTCCGGTTTGAACTACCGCTTTCAACGCGAGATCAGGCGGCCACACCAACTCCAAAAAGCCTGTGGAGGCTTACCGACTGACATTGTAATAAGCCCCTAAGTTTGATTGTGAAAATCTTCTCTTCAGCTTCGACCCAAGGGTGCTGAATGGTGGCACTCCCTCCTCGGACACCACTTGCAGCCTTGCCCCGTTGAATTTTATCTTCTCAGAGCATTTTCTTATAATTTCTTCTAAGTCCGATGGTAAGTGCTGACTGGGCCCAAACAACTCATTGTATCTGACCCGTGCTCCATCACAGTCAGCCATATTTTTTGACATTGACCAGGTCTTGCGCAACTAGATGTTTACGTTTGGCGCTTTGATATTTTAGGCACTAGTTTTTACTAAAAACTTTATTAACTCTGGTTCTAGTGATTGGATTTCTTTGCTTTGATGTCAAATAAATGATTAAAATCTACCCTATTTTTCTAAATTGTTTTGGGATTTTTCTTCTGTTGTTGTTTTCACTTTCTTATTGTTTGTATGCTGCATAAATACTTTTCACATTGCCTCTGAGTTAAGCCTGACTTCTTTTTGTGCCAAGCTATCAAGGGATAAGCACTATATTTTTTAGTGACTTTTTGTAGCTCACCGTCTAAGGAATTGTGGCTGTAGTTTGACCATGGCTCACACCACAGTCAACCACCAACCCAATTTCTCAAACAGCCGTTTACAAGTCAGTCTTGACCCTGCTCCAATAGGAACAGCCCGGTCCAAACTGCAAGACCAGGTCCTCTTTTAACCGGAGCAGAAGCAATAGAAGACCGATTTCGCCATGATTGGTGCTCTTCAGTCCAGTGTAGCTTGGTTCCAGTGACATATAGCACAAGGATCGCACTTATTTATTTATGTCCTGGAATTATGTAACAAGTAATGAACTAAGTTGTCATTTGCTTCTTACTGTCTGGATATTTGCTAATAATTTGCTTCTATTCCATAACTAATTTTGGATCTGCCTATTCACTCCCTTAATGTTAATTCAACACCATGCCTGTGGTCAGAGAAGGGACATACTACTTTGGACTTCTTGCGACACTATATTACTACCCTCCGTGTTTCACCCTTAGCGCAATAACATAAAGTTCCCTTATTCGTCGCAGACGGAATCAAAAAAGGTGAGCAGCAGATTTTAAACGGCGCTCATGCAAAGTTTTCGACTTTCTGGTCTATTTTTTGGGGGTTGTTTTCTGACACCAAACCTAGAAAAAGCAGTGGCATCATAGTTGCCAACATTTGAAAAAAAAATCCCGGGACACTTTGTAGCACAGGCTGCTGCAGATAGAAGTTTCTTGTTTGTGCACCAGTTTCTGCAACAATATTGTTCTTTTCTTTTTCTGTTCTTTCTTTTTCTTTCTTTCTTATATTCTTCAATACTTTACCCTCCTTTATTGTAGGGTTTTGGTATCCAGCCTATGATTATATTCGGAAATTCTGTACCAAGCAATTGTATTGTTCTAACACCACCAGGAATGTATGTGCCTTTACGGCTTCACCTCCAGCGGAGCATATATATGCATTTAGTCCTTCCTACAAATAATGCACTCAATGCCATCGACAGTTCCTGTATGACGTACCTTCTTTGACAACATACATGGCTTATGTAAAATGTGTTAATCTACACCTACTTTCGATATCACATATGCAATTTCATGTTTTCTTTGTTGTTTTTCCTTTTCTAAAAACCCAATAAGAACTATTTGAAATAAAATAAAATATTGCGCGGGACAGTCTCCAACTTGCCAGGCCTGTCCCTGCAAAAATGGGACAGTTGGCAACCATGTGGCATTAATACCAAGGGTCATACAGAGGCCTCTAATGTACTGTATGCCCTTGCTCCAACCAGCTCTCTAAGCATGCTCTTGTGGTATGAACAGGGCGATAACCTGGCGGATTGATATGTACAGATATAGTGCACTGAAAGTGTGGGTACGTCACAGTACTTATTTCTGCTTAAAGATCTGGGATAGAAGACGTGTGGATATAATACAATATTTAAAAAAAAAACTGTAATGTAAAAATAAGTTAAATGAACCAATGAACTGTCTAATAAATATTTAAATGGGATTGCTAGAACTGGAGGATCACTGGTTCTCACCTGCTTACTTTCACTTTACCCAAAATTCTTTGCCCAGAAGACCAGATGTATAAGGAGTTTTTTTTAAGATATGGAATTGCAACAGAACAGGAAGCCTTCGGATAAATGAAGATCATGTGAACATGAAAGCATTACTGTTTATTCTCAGCTGTGTAGGAAGTTAATTCATATAAGTTGTACATGTTAACGCAAAATATCCTATATGTGGCGATTTAGATACAGGATCACTTTATTAAATCTGCAATGGTGAACAAGGCACCCTTTGTGATTAATAATAATTTTCGATTTCTGTTAATAAAAAACAAGTGCAATTTTTCTATCCTTTTTGTATGGTATAGCACACTGGTGAATACTGAAGTTTTAAGAAAAATATTTCCAAATATACACATTATTATAAAACATTTGAATGAATTCAAGCCATGCAAATAAAGTAAATTGATAGGAGAAAACGGAAGACAAGGGACGTTTTTAATGTCTGTACAATGGCCGAATGGAGGATGTTCAAGAAATGGCTGATCCATAAACTTCCTTTGTATCTATTCTAGAAGCAGAGACCAATTCGGCCACTGCCAGAGTGGTAAGTGTAATACACATGTTTACGGTTAATCATTTGAAGGACATTACTCCTACAGTCTCAGGTCCTCCTGCTACATTTTGAGAAGAGTAATCCCCTTTAGGAAAGATGTATATATTCTGTATTTAATGTCCATTAATGAGCTAACTGTGCCGACTAGTAAACTATTGTGTCCCAAGAGACTTTTTTCAAATTCAACACTTAAGCCCTGCACTTGTAGAAATCAATATTTGTAGATCAATAGTGACTGACTGCAGAAGGCATAGATTTGCACTACACTATAGGTACTTCATTCCATGTTTGGGGGGGAGGGGTGGAGTCTGCTTGATAAAAAGCTACAATATTAGGTTCTGAAGGCTTAACGCCCTTGGGGTCTTGGGGTAGATAATATTTTTTAAATAGGCATCTAATATTTTTAAAGGGTCTGAGACAGGATTGTATCTTCACAGGGACATACTGTAGTAATGTGTGATTTCAGAAATGTATCTTGCCATCACAGACCTATCTGCAACCTGTATTTGGAGATCAATATTTGTGTAGCTCAGATTTTTGGTATAAGCCACAGCTGTCTACTCCTCAAGGAGGTCACAACCATGTCCTATTTTGAACATACACCTTTAAGATAAGTGTACATGCAATTTATCCGATGTGAGCTCATTTACATATTGAGCTGCATCCTGGTAATCAGGCATGTATCTACCACACCTGGACATTGAATACTATTCACCTGGGCTATTTCTTCGAAGACTCCTGTCCATCGTAATATCATGCGGAGCCGTATCCTCAAGAAAGGGGGTCTTCTGAGCCCATTGTTAGTTTGCAGAAGCTCTTACAAGGGGTAGGTGATGGTCCCTGACAGTAGGCACCGGCCGGGGTCTTATTCCAGAGCCTTCCTCTAAAGCAGTAGTCTTTCCTCTCATTTTACCCTCCACAAATTGCGAGTGTGCCATATACCAGGCTGTAGGGAAGCTTGGTCAGCACTCTAGCCTTTCTTCGGGGACTTTGGTTTAAACGTGGACGCTGCACGTTTCTTGCTGTTTGGTTCTGATTAGTTTCTGTAAGTGTGACATCTGCATTTAATTTTAACTTTTAATTTTATTGAGGCACTTTTGATATTAGGCCAGCGCCAAAGCATTGCAGTACCTTTATTTTTGAGGAGTATTGAATGATGCACAATATTAGCATAATAAGAATGAATGAGACGGGGGCGTGGCTAGCGCCCGAGGAAGATGGCGGCTTTCCCGTGACTTGCCTGGGGACACGGGGCAGTCTGAGGGATTTTCCTACGTCGGCCGTATCATGAATCATCGCTTAATGAATAACTGACAACCGGAACATCGGCGCTACAAGGTGATGGATATTTTAAATCTATTCTGAGGTGAATAGTCTTATCTTTCTTCATCGCGCCTTCAGCTGCTGCTCTGGTAACCGTCACCGCCTCCTCAGTGCTTCTCGCGCGCTGAGGGAACAGCTTTCACCGTGCGGCGCGTCTTTGCCCTTAAGGATTACATTCTTTCACCGGCAACATAGAAATTCTTCAACAAAGGCTGTTACCTGAAGTAACGTTTTAAGGTCTGGCCGTGTTTTAAAGCGCAATGCCCCCTTTCTGCTCCTCATTACGCTCTGAACCAGCTGAACAGAAGCAATTAATCTAAAGCTGTCAGCGTGAGGAAATTCACTTTTAAAACGCGGTAATGTTTCTTCAAAGCCGGCAATGAAGTATTTATGACAGGAAACCAACCGAGTAAAGGTTGGAATTCAAGGCTAAGGCATGAAGTGAATTTTGACCTTATGTTCACCCACAACACTAGCCTGCATGCTGTGGAGATTATTTTCAATGCACATTGTGTCTTTCTAAAGTGGCAGTGCTTCACTCATTTACTGACTTTCACTTATTGACATGAGATTATTTTTATCGTGTGCTGAACTTCTTCAACAGCAGAATAGTTTTATTCATTTAATGACCTGATTATGGACGTTTCATACTAATACTCATGTAAGAAAGTGTTTTTGGTCATTACTTTCATGCGCTTTTATTAAAAGGTTTTGGATGGGCATTTCTGTAACCATGTTTTTACGTTGCTGAGATATGCATGTGCTAATATCTACATTTCTTAACGGAGCTCTTCTCAGAGCCTACAATATTCATGAGTACATCACGAGATTCTTTATTTAAAGTGGTTCTTTTGGAAATCATATTAAGCTAAGCATATGGTATGGTTTGCATGGGCTTAGACATGTTCTTGTAATACATTGTGGTGAATTTCATTTCATACATGTAATCTATTCCCTTTAAGCATATAAGATATTACTTTTATATATCACTTCATTCTTATTGGTAAATGTATGTGTTGATATTCTACCCTACGCCAAAGGCTTGCAAATTCTGTTGTAGTGTGCCCAGCACACTATTATTGAGTGAAATTGCGCACTTACGTTATACCTTACAGTTTTACTTAACCTTTTCTGTGTAGGCTCTAACTCTTCCCATTGCATGGGGAGGTTAAAAAGAGTTTCTTCATTACAAATATCCTCACATCGTAGATTTCTTGTCCATTCAAGGCCACGTGTCAACTTCATTAAAATGGAAGTCTCCCAAGTATCATTGCCCAAAACAACTGCTTCTTCGACTATGACTCCTGGCACCTCTTCTAATACTAAGGCAACAACTAAACGCCTTAAGCAAAATCCACCTTCTCCACCGAAGCTCTCTTCGCCTGTCTCCATGGATCTCCTTCTGGAGGAAATTCGAGCTCTGAGGCCATTTGTCGAAAAGACAAATTCTAAAATACAAATCTTAACTGATGGATGGGAAAAGTTGGAGGAAAGAGTCACTAAGGTTGAACATAATGTGGAAACCCTCAGTGCATGTTACAACAAGGTAGACATCTTTCATTCCCAAATTACATCCTTGCAAAAACAGGTTGAAAACCTTGAAAACAGAAATAGACGTAACAACCTCCGCATTTATGGCTTATCGGAAGGCACGGAAGGATCAGATCCCATATCCTTCTTTCAAAAATTTCTACCGATCGTACTAAATCTACCGGAGGGCACTACTCTTAATATACAACGTGCCCATAGATTGGGCCCAATGCATTCAACACCCTCAAGCACGAAGAGACCAAGAGGAGTTATATTGTATTTCCTTGAGTATACGGACCTTCTTAAAGTGCTTTCTGCAGTTAGGCTCCTGAAGCGTATTTCATTTTCAGGTCACCAACTATTCTTCTCGCAGGATTATGCCAAGTCCACAGCAGATAGACGCAAAGAATTCCTCGACATGCGCCCAGCATTGCGCTCAATTGGAGCACGTTTCGGATTGCTTCATCCTTGCTTGTTTAAAGTCACTCTCAACAATAACACCACGACTTATGAGGATCCAACAAAGTTAAGGAGTTTCCTCAATGCACAATGCCCAGAAAAGATGGACATTTCAAGCACTCGCTTTAAATAGTTTCTATTCTGGAATATATTTAATTAGGGATTAAATCCTCAATGTGTTGTTTCAACTATAGAAGTTTAGTATAGTTTTGCCATGATGCAATGGCTTCTTTTGTTCTCATTACCCTCCAAATATTTCTTCTTCCGTTATATATTGGAATAGGGTTTAGCGTTTCAGTATGTTGTTCTACTTACAGAATTCTAAAATGAATTTTGCCATGGTATAATAGTTTGTTGTTTCTCATTGTCTTCTTCCATTTCAGATTATAATCTTATAGTGTCTGATGTCATAATGTGTCATGACATGTTTTCTCCTGTTTATATTTACCATTTTTTGTTTCTTTTTACACAGATCCTAATCTCATGTGCGTGACCTTTTAGTTTTAAATGTTGTTTACATCCCGAAGTCTGCCCCGCCTCACCTCATGGGGTCTGGGAACGTCATCGTTCCATGTGGTCTCTCCCCCCCCCATTCTTCCATTGTTTTGACCTCTATGTGAATATGATCCATTTTCTCATATTCTTCTTTACAGCTCTTACCTCTTCTTCTTTATTCTCTCCTCCTTCTTCTTATCAAACATGTTTCTATCATTTCCATCTTTCTCTAACCTCGCTTCATCCTTTTCTTTATCTTTTCTATTCCTTCAGTTTCTCTCAAATGGTTTTAACTTTTAATATCTTCGTACATATTATAAGGTTTACTCCAATGTTTTTTATTGTTCTTATTGTTGATTTTCCCACAAGTAATATTGTTCATAATATACAAGACTTTATTGGTTCACTTCTGTTTTTATTACTTTCATCTCACAAATGTTTTTGAAAATTGTCACATGGAATGTCAGAGGCTTGAACTCACCCATTAAGAGACAGAGAGTCTTATCTCACCTCTCCAAATTAGATGTTAATATTGCGTTATTGCAAGAATCACATCTCACTGATGTCGAATCATTAAAACTCAAAAGAAATTGGGTTGGTGAAATCTTTTTCTCACCAGGAGATGGCAAAAGGAATGGGGTTATAACTCTCTGTCACAAATCACTGAATGCCAAGCTTGTATCCCAAGAATCTGACACAGAGGGTAGGTGGATTCTCACTAACCTCCTGTTGGGGAAGACTCCTTTATCCCTACTTAACATTTATGCCCCTACAAGCGGTGATACCACGTTTTGGTCTCGTATATCTCAGTTATTGCTCAAACACCCATCAGAAAACTTTATTCTTGCAGGAGACTGTAACCAGGTGATGGACCCTTTTATTGATAGGAACTCTAAATCTCCCTTTATCCCGAACACACCACACAAGGTTTTCACACGAACTATTCAACAAAGAAACTTATTAGACTCATGGCGTCTCTGCAATCCATCCACAAGAGAATACTCTTTTTTTTCCTCTCCACATCAAACACAATCTCGAATTGATCATATTTTTATTTCACGCAACATCTCTCAATCCTTACGTTCTGCTGACATAGGCCCTATACTCATCTCGGATCATGCACCGGTTTCAATTCAATTAGACATTTTAAATCAATCCACATTACCAAAAAAATGGCGTTTCAATAACTCCTTACTCCTTGACCCCAATTTTACTTCATCTTTTACCTCTTTCGCTCAGGAGTTTTTTCACATTAATTTAACGAATGATGTCTCCTTTCATACGGTGTGGGACGCCTTTAAGGCCACCGCTCGGGATTTCATCATTAGATTCGTGACAAATAAACGTAAAGTTTCCCGCATATTACATAATACACTTCTAAATAAGATTAAAAAACTTGAGCACTCCTTCCATACCTCCAAGTCGAAGGATTCCCTTAAAGATCTCATTAATGCAAAAATCGCCTTTAACAAATCCACTACCGAACAGGCTTCCCTATACTTACTGAAATCCTCAGCGAAATATTATGGCGGCCAAAACAAATCAGGCAAACTTTTGGCCAATTACCTAAAGATCAAACAACAGAAACTTCATATCGATTCCATTATGGATGATAGCCAAGCATCAAAATTCAAAGACACTGAAATACTTCAAGAATTTGTACATTTCTACCAATCCCTTTACACACCAGAAAACACACCTTCAGATACAGACATATCCCAATATTTCTCCACGATTCAAAAACATATTAATCCCCAATTAGACTTAGCCTCTTTGGAAGCTGAACTCACACAAGCAGAATTATTAAATGCTTTAAAAACTCTTAAAAAGGACAAGGCCCCAGGCCCAGATGGCTTCACAGTAGAATTGTATTTACATTTCGTTCATCTATTACTCCCACACTTGCACACTCTTCTTTCTTCCTTTATTGCTTCTAGTAATTCCACTGGCTCTTTTTCCGAAGCCTTGATTTGTCTAATACCAAAGACAGATAAGGATTTACGTTACTGTAAGAATTATAGACCTATATCCTTAGTTAACGTAGATTATAAAATTTTCTCGAAAGCTCTAGTCCTAAGATTAGAACCATATCTTCCAATGCTGCTTGGAAAAGAACAATCAGGTTTTGTCAAGGGTCGCAACATCACTGACAATACACGCTTATTCTTTGACATTTTATCTAAATCATCACATTATCCAGACTCCTTGGCGGCAATTGCGTTAGATGCAGAAAAGGCCTTTGATAGAGTTTACTGGCCTTTTATCTTCCACGCTCTCAAATGGTTTGGATTTGGACCTCAAATCATTTCGTTAATATCCTTACTTTACTCCGAGCCCAAGGCCGCCATATCTACTAATGGACTCATCTCCCCCTACTTTAATCTTAAACGAGGAGTACGCCAGGGATGCCCCTTGTCCCCTTTTCTTTTCAATTTGGCCTTAGAACCCTTTCTCTCAAGAATACGTCAAAATAACTCAATCACAGGTTATGTCTCAGACCCCCAACAAATTAAACTGTCAGCTTATGCTGATGACATTTTAGTTTTCCTCTCCCAACCACAATCGTCACTAACTGCTTTCATGGGAGAGGTGGAGGCCTATGGGTTGGTATCTGGCTATAAACTGAATGGAGGGAAATGTGAGATATTACCCTTAACCAAATACACCTATAAGGATGATTTTAAGATCTCCAACTTTACTTGGAACCCTAAACATATAAAATATCTTGGTATTTGGTTCTCTCCCTCTATAAAGACATCTATCTCTTTAAACATAGACAAATGTTCTGCTAAACTCAAAACATTGGTCGCAAGATGGCATCCCCTTCACCTTTCCTGGTGGGGTCGTCTAGACACAATTAAAATGATGTTGACTCCGATAGTTTTGTATACCCTTTCCAACATTCCACTTTCCATCCCATCTAAATTCTTTCAAAAGATCAATTCTATTTTGACTTCTTTTCTATGGAACGCTAAAAAATCAAGAATGGCATTACAGAAATTAACAAGACCAAAATCTGAAGGTGGTGCCAATTTCCCTCATTTCTCTAATTATCACAAGGCCTTTCAGCTAAGACAATTATCGAACTGGATTGCTAATCAATCTGAGGTTAAACCTCTCTGGGTGGATCTTGAGACCTCATTTTTAGCTCCCTTTTCATTTCAGGAATATCTCTCCTTTACTCGCAAACCACAAAAACTTTCTACCCCTATAATCAAGCATTCTTGTAGATTACTGTCCACTGCACCCCACTTAATGATACATAATCTAGGCACTTTTCTCAACTCCTCAATTTGGCACAATAAACAAATCCTTCTCAATAGGAAACCTATATATTGGAAGGTTTGGAGAAACAAAGGCCTACTTTGGGTTCATCAATTTTTTGATCAGGGCACACCCATTCAATTTACGCAATTACAAACTCTTTATCATTTGCCTTCTTCTTTTAAACTCAAATTCTCGATTTTACAGAACGCAATACTTAATACTTATGCTAAACTCAAATCTTCACCTTCCTCACACTCCCACCCCCTTTTCCCATGGCATAACCTTTTGCACATAAGCCCCAAAGCGTCCACCATTAATTCCCGTTTAATGATACCTCCTGAGATACGCGACAAAACCAAAGTGGAACTCTCATGGGAAGCCGATTTGGGAATGGATTGGCCTATCTCTTTTTGGAACAGAATTTGGACGAAACTTAGGAAATCATCCAGAGCGGCCAGCACAACACAAACTCTCTTCTTTATTTACAATAGATTGTTTCTTACCCCCACGCACTTACATAAAATTCACAGCACAAATCTCAACACTTGCTGGACATGTTTCCAGGTCAACGCCGATCTCCATCATATGCTGTTCACATGTCCACATGTTCTTATATTTTGGAAACAGGTCTGGCACCAAATCAACACTATATTTCACACCACAATTCCCCTCTCCCCCACAAACATTTTTCTGGGTAGTTTAACACTGGATTGGAAAGCGAGTCAATCCCAGTTACCACTTATTGATTTGTTAATAGCTGTAGCTTTTCAGCAAATATCAAAAAACTGGAAAGATTCCTCTAAATTATCCTATTTAGCTTGGTGGTATGCTGTGTGTCACAATCAAAACCTTGATACAGCACTCGTCCATCCTATCTCTCTTGCTACTAAACGCTCTCACCTTTGGGGCCCACTCACACAATTTCTAGACGATACAGTGAAGAAAACTTCTTTACCTGCTCCCTCACAACAAGAAGTTACCAAGCCTCCTTGACTTCCGATTGATTGTCTATAATTATACTTGATTTATCATTTTCTATAATAATTTTTAAAATTTTGTATTTTTGACATATATTGTTATTTACGATTTCTGTGAACCTTTGATTGTATTCATATCTCTTACATATTATCCTTTTACCATTTTAGTGGATATTATATATTATTATTATTCTTTATTGTACTTTTATGTATTTATGTATTAACAAACAACTGCATATACGAAGTATTGTTCTTTTTATGATCATATTAATTCTCCTTTCAATAAACCTTTTCTTGAACTTAAAAAGAATGAATGAGACGACTACAATTATTACAATACCGATATTGGATTCAAATTTTTTCATACCACGTAGGTCGAAAGTATCCCCAAACACATGCAAATGCCATTGGGAGTTAGGTCAAGGCTGCACAGAATGTAATGTCAGGTCATTACTTTATACCCTCCTTAGTGATGTCTATCTGCTTGTGTATGCTAAGAGATTTGTATACAGTGCAACATTCAGTCCCGACCATTGCAAAGACCACCTCTGTTGCTGCTAAGAGCTAATCTTCAACATCTTAGTGCGGTCGAGTTTGCAATTTCTTTTAAAAATATCAGCATTTCTTCATCTATAGACACAGTTATTCCATATATGGAATTAAAGCAGAAAAGAAAATAAACGTAGTTCAAACAGTCCTTTTACCCCTTTTTCATTCTAAAGGATGATCAACAAAGGGCCTCATTATGATGTCGGGCGGAGTTTTCTCTGCCCAACATCGTCTCGGTCAAGAGACCGACCGACACTCGGTCGGCGGTCCCGACCGACAGATTAGGATGCGACCGAACACTGTTCGGTCGCATGCGTATTCTTTACAATGGGAGCATGTATTCCAGGCGGAATGCATGCTCCCATTGTAAAATGGGAGGTGCAGTTCATCCCTGCACCCCGTGGCAGGCACCTCAAGGGGGCAACCGGAGGCCGTGCACCCATGGGGGCCCTGCTGGGGGCCCCCAAAGTCAAATTCCAACAGCCGTAATCCCTCAGGCGGAAAGAGCCTTGGGATTACTGACAGCATTCCGACTGGCGGACAGGCTCTCCGAGCCCGTCGGAAGCCAGTCACAATGATCGATCGGATTCCTTGCCGACCGCCTCCATCGTAATATTACAATGCGGTCGGAAAGGCTCACCCTTTTTCAACAGCATCATAATCAGGCCCAAAGTGTATTATAGCCAGACCGGGTTACCCTAGATACCAAGGGCCTCATTTATGAGGTGCGGCGCTGCCCTACGGCAAAAGAAAAGGGCAGGAATGCACCGTATCTATCAGATAGTGCGCATTCCTGTCCTTTTCCCCTGTGCCGGCGCACAATGGGCAGACATGCGCCACCGCAGGCACCATTGCGCCATGGGGTAGGGTGCCTGCGTTGCACTGGTGATTATTTTTGTGCAGGAAGGGAAACATTCCTGCACAAAAACGATCACGAGGATATTTCCTCTTGCTATGTGTGCTGCAGAAAGGAAAAATGAGGATAAATAAAGATATTTCTTCTCGTTGTGCATCCCTTACGCCTCCCCGTTTTTGGCGCTGCCTCAGAGTTACGTTTTCTTGTAAATCTGGGGCAGTGTCAAAAAGCCATGGATTTTGCTGGGAACGCCCCCACCAACACCCATTGCATGCCCCTGTAACGCAGAAACTGCGTTAAAGGGAATGATATTTATGAGGCAGCATTAAGCCTAAAAAAGTGGCTTAGTGCTGCCTCGAAAATATGGAGTAGGCTTTGTGAGAAGTTGGCCTGGTATATGCTGTCCACTAATTATAGTGGGCACCTTGCACCAGTCCAAACAACCCCTTATTGGAGATAGGTTAAAGACAACCTTTATTGAAAGCTATCCTAGTGGTAGCTATGGAGAGCAGCCTTCAGGCTAAGTCTTGAAGGAATGTAAAGCAGCTTGTTTTACCAGTCTATAATCTCTTGAGTGACCAAATGAAAGAGGACCACACCAGGTATATATTCAAAATATATGTATTTATTGCTAAACACACCCCTCTAGTCTCTTTATGAGGCTAGAGTTCGAAGTACATAAGTTATAAGTTAGTTGTTAACAGTAATAGCACAAATACACGTTTGAGCCCTAGGGGCGTACCAAACCATATACCAATAAAGTGGTATAAGAACCACAACTGAGCTAGACACAAGGCCTAGAGCCTGTAGAAGTGCTTGGACCACAAGGAACCACCCAAGGTAGTGACACAGGGGACCCACGGGGGACGCGTGCAGTGTGATAACACAGCCGCGAATCGCCGTTGACTTCTATGGGGAAAGTTGTGGTTGGAAGTTTAAATAAAAGGGACACTTAGAGGAGGACTTGGGGCAAACCCCTTCAGAACTAGGTCGTTCTAGAGTCTATACCCACGGGAGCACCGGAGTACTCGAGTTACCTCACCCAGGGAAGCCGGGTGCATAGGTGTCTTTCGGGGTCGGGTTTCGTCGTCGTTTACTATGGCGATCTGCTGCAAAGTGCTGCTGGCGACCAAGTTGAAAGTGTTCGGGTGGATCCAAAGGTGGATCGAAGATCTGAAGAACCTGAAAGCAGAGGGGACAGAGTCTGGGTCACTAGCCAGTGACCAGGAAGGCGATGAGCGAATGCCCACCGATGTCGGGTGCTTCAGGTAGGTTGACGGTCATCTTGACTCTTCAGCCACGAGGTCCAGGAGGTGCCGACGATGACCAGGAGCTGGAATCGAGCTGGCCCATGATGTCTGTCGATTGCTGAGGTGTCGGCGACCGGATTGGACCCAACAAGCCTTGGCAACGGCAAGTCTCGTGGAAATAGAAGAAGGACGGTGGTGCAGACCAGCAAGGTCTGAGGGATTCACCCAGCGAGGGTAAGTCAGGGCACGCCTGGAGTAACCAGGGAAGCCCAAGCAGGATAAGATTGGCCTTCGGAAGGGCCTACTAGCCAACGGACTAGCGACCGCAAAGGAGCCTCAAGTGGACGCACTTGGAGCTGGCTCACGGGACACTCGTAGAGTGGAGGCCAGTGATCTTCGGTGCAGTCGGTGCTAGAGGCGGGGGCTACTCGGAGCCCAAAGCACAACTTCGTGGGAGCCCAGGAAGAGGATGCACTTGCAAATGTGCTTGGTGTCCAGGGGTCACGGTTCCACGTTACCCATGACAGCTACGGGCCTCAGCTTTGCTGGGGACTCAGGGCAGCCTCGGGGAAGTCTGGAAATCCACCTCTGGTGATGCAAAGACTTTGGCGTCCGGCGGGAGCTTCGGCGATGCAGACCGGACAATTGCTTCTTTGGTACCTGCCAAGCAGGGGAGTCACTCCTTGACCCCAAGGGAGATTCTTCAGTCCTCTAATCTTTAAAGTAGAGCGTCGAAGGTCCAGGATTCTGTGTCAGAGTTTCGTCCAGGTAAATCTAAAGTCCTAAGGACTGGGGTCCCATACTTATACTAAGGTAGGGGGTTGGACATACTCTGTGGACCCACCTATGGGAGGGTCAGGGCAGAGGGGTGGCTACACCCTTTCCCTTTGTCCAGTTTCGCGCCAGAGCAGGGGCTGGAAGCCCCTGAGCCGGTTTGAACTGGGGTATGCACAGGGACACCAAATGTGCCCCCAGTGCAGGACTTCAAAGCACCAGAGAGTGCTCCCGCCCAGCCCCAATACACACTATCCTGTCTGGGGAGGTGGTTACACCTCCCTGGGACAGGAAACCTATTGTCCAGGCCTCCCCTGCCGGAGTTTCAGTCAGCAGCAGGAGGCCAGACTCGTGTCTGTGGCAGCGGCATCCATTTTGTGATGCCAGGGCTTGGAAAGAAGTTACCGGGCAGGCCGGTGTGTACATGTCTCTCCCTCTAGAAGGGTGGAATGCTACCTCCCCCGCCAGAACTGGCGGGGGAGTGTATTCTAAGATGTTTGACACCAAACACGACATGTTTCCGTGCAGCCATCCCAAAGTTGGCATTTTAACGCGAGGTTATAATGCGCTTAAGAGTATATGGTCAGGCTGCACTACAAACAGCATCAGAGAAGGGTCTCCGAACGCTGCAGAGGGGCCCTGCTCATGCAGGGGCACCCTCTCACATAGGAAACACGCACTCTGCCTTCAGGATTGATAAGGCCTGCCATAGGAGTGACTTATAGGTATATATGTGTGTATGTATGTAGTGATATAGGTAACCTATATCACAGTAAGGGGTGCATGCACCACCTTACCCAGGCTGCAGTAGAAGACCGGTGGTGTCCTTTTGGCTGGCCTTCCAGGGCTGGCACAATACATGCTGCAGCCCCTGGTAGGCCTCTGAGGTACCTATGCCCTGGGTACATAGTATACCATATACTAGGGACTTACAAGGGCACTCCAGATTCCAATCAGAGATGTGCCTAAGGCACATGGAAACCATTTTAGAGAGGAAGCAGCTAGGCTGGGGTTCTGATTAGCAGGGCCCCAGCCAGACTAAAGTCGAAAAACAGTGAAGCATCAGCAAAAAGTGGGGGTACCCATGTGAAGCAGATCCTACTCTCCTACAGGCTTCTGCGCCACGGAACGTCACGAAAAGTGATGTTCCAGCAGCGCAAAGGGCCTTATAAATGAGGCCCCAAGTTCCTCTCCAATCCACTTTAAACTGGGGCCAGCAAAGCTTAGGCTCTTGACTTGTGAATGACATATGCATGACCTCCTTGCGGGTGGAGTTTGAGACAATAGTCCATGGTGAAGGTGATATTCAATGGAAGGTAACTCAAAAGCAATGTTCTCCATCAATAAATCACATTTGCTATGTCAAACAAAAATATTAGAGAGATTTTCTTCTAAGTGTTTGGAAATAAATTATTTGTCAATCATTGCAAGATGGGTCACATCTGGCATATTTCAGTTGAAAGGACTATTACATTTTACAAGTCAAAGAGGGAAGAGTGGAAGATTCTGGCAGGAAGTGCCCAAAGTGGGAAAGATTAAGACAACTGTCATAAAAACTGATGGGGAATCCAATTAAAGGAATGCTATTTCCCACATCAACAGGCAAGTGTGTGGAAATTCAACAGTAGGAGCAGCAAAACATAGGAGTTTCCTGTAAGCCAAGCGGCAGATCCATGCACGAGAAGATTCAGTACAATTCAGTTTTCAGGTAATTCTCCATTTTGCAGAAAGAGTGTACACCACCACGAGCCAGATGCTAAAATCAATGATGGAGAGAGGAGGCCAAACACACAGAGGAATCCGGTATCCAGAAAGAGGAGGCTGCTTACCACGAACGGACATAGTAGAGAAGAGAGGCTGTCAGGGCTTCCTCACACAAAATTTATGAAGCAGGCAAATGGACTGGGCACACAAAACCTGGCCCACAAACTGATGACAGTGCCGCAGCAGGAAGAATTTCAGCAGAAGGTCCGGGGTCACAGCAACAGGAGTGCAATAGTCCTTATGAGGAGCAACTCACTTGCAGTGGGAAGAGTAGATCCAAGCCACCAGATGAGGGCATTTGACAGCTTGTTTCTCATGGCCTAGATATTTAGCTCATGAAAGGCAGAGCAGTAATTTTTCTTTCGAAGCCTTGTTTCCTATCTTAGCCAATTGGGTGAGCAGCTTGCACTGATCTACAAACAGTAAGTGCTGGTAAACTTTACCTAAAATATTGGATTGATTTGCATTAATACTTTTAGCTGATTTGCCAGATCAAGTGCTGGGCTGTTCTATGCCCCTGTTCCCCTGGAGAAGCTTCTCCTTTACCCAGGGGCTGTCATGTTGAGCTCGGTCCAACGCTCCCCTGCTTTCTTTCTGATCATCCAATTACCAGCCAATCCACCATCTGTTAAAAAGAAAATACAACATATCCGGAAGCCTAAAGTACAACTAGTTTTTAATGCAGAATAGCAAGTAGCACCACAAAAGATCAAAGGCAATGTAAAATGTCCTAGCTTTTGTAACAGAAAGTTTTAATTCTATTAAGGACACGGAGGCGAGGATTATGCTTTGCTTTCTCTGCTTTATTCATACAGCAACTATATTTAAAACTATGGAAAAAACTTCAAATCCCACGAACCACAGGAAAAACAATTAACTAACAGTCCATCCAATCAGAATGCAGGGGTCCCTTCATAGCCCCTTGTTGACTCTCCTGCCACCTTTTTCTTCATGCTACATTAGTCAGAATCCCTCCAGTATAGTCCTGTCTTGTTGATTCAGCTCCTGTCAAACAATGGAGATCATTGAGTCTAGATCCCTAAACATCGAAAGTAACATTCACCGATCGAGTATCGTCACCAAGCTTTTATGTTATATCATCCATGACAACATAACACAATAGCCCATAACGTTTATCAAGCATTGATTACTTACTCCAAACCCGGTCATTGACATCATTCCATGATCAGTGGTATTCATACAGGGTGGGACAGTTGGTCCTTGAGCCCCTGGTGGATAATCCTCGCCGCCGTGTCCGTAATAGAATTTAAACTTTCCGTTATGAAAGCTGGGAAACTTTACATTTTATGTCAGGGCTGAAGGCAGGGATTATGTTGATTCAAAGCTTATCTATCAGTAAGGCTGCAACACTGGAGAGTGGCTTGAAATAAAACTGTTTGAACATCAAGTCCGAGGACCAATCAGCTGCGTTTAGGATGTCCTCTAAGCATGCTCCCAACGTGAAAGCTTTGGATGACATTGCTCCACTAGTAGAATGTGTCCCCAAACATCTTTATGTCAATGCCAGAATCCTGCATGGCCCCATCGGACCCATCTGGCAATCATATGGGAGAAAACCCCTCTGTGGGGCTTTTGGATGTCTATGAGGAGTTGTTGTACTCTTGAGGGATGAAGTTCCTCTATCGTGGCCTCATAAGCATTTATAGAGCAAACCATGCATAATTCGGGAGACTTCGCAAAAGCCCGGTTTGAAACAATCTGAGTGTTAGTCTTTGCCCATCTGGAAATTTGAAAAGTAACCCCGTCCTGGGTAAAGACTCTGTCTGTGATGTCCAGAGCTCCGACATCTGATACCTATCTGCAGGAGACTAAGCATATCATGGTTGCCAATTTAGCTGACGGTTCCTTTCAGGACAAATGTTTGTACTGAGGCCAGGAGAGAAATAGGTTGATCACCTTGTTGACAGCCCACAGCACCAAATATCTCGGTTCAGAGAGCAACAACAGTCAGATGCCCCTGAGTAATATTCAAACCAGTGGATGTTTGCCCATGGAATGGCCCTCAGTCAAGGCATGTCCTGCTAATATTGCTGACAGAAGGTATTGACCAGCAAGTAAGCCATTCCCTCAGACATGAGAGAAGCTTGGAAGTTCAGGATATGGACAATTCCTATCCCCACGAGATCAAGGTGCCTCTGATGACACCAACCCATCCATCTGGACCAGGCCAATCAATAGCGTTTGACAATACTGTCACCCTATGCCTTTGAGTGTAAGTCTGCAGCCTGGCTCAAAAGTCCTGAAACTATCTATCATCCCTATTACCCTGTTAGTCCTCCACACCATAAGCTGCAGAGAAACCTCCAAAACTAGATGGTGGGGATTCCCAGAAGGATCTCTGAGGAGACCCGAAAACAGGGGTAGACGGATTGGAAAACCTCAAGAAAGTTCCATTAGAATTGGATACCAGACTTGAGATCTCCAGGTGGGAGTCACTACCACCATATTTTCTTGCTGTTTCCTGACCTGAGCCAAAAGTCTCATTATCATGTAGAATGGAGGAAATGCACATCCTGCCTCTGTTGCCCAGTCCTATAGGTAGGCTCCTGTCCCTGCTGCATTGGGATTCGGTATCCAGCTGAAGTATTTCTCCATTTGGTGATCCAGCCTGGATGCAAAAATATCCACCAAGAACGGACCCCATTTGGACACAAGCACCTGGAACAGGGAATGATCCATCCTCCACAGGCTGAGGTCCTGGAGGTATCGTGACTGCCAATCCGCCAACTGGTTGGCCAAACCCAAAAGGGGCTCCACCATGACTGTGATCTGATTCTTGAGGCACTGCACTCTGCAACTTGCGGAACTCCGTGGAGTTTTTTTGTCACTTCTTGGAGTTCCGCATAGCGCAACTCCGCGAACTATGCCCAGGCCTGCTTTTACCTCGTCAGACAGTGAAACTCTTTGAGAGTACGTGAAGCCTTTCCGGAGATGGGAGATCTCCTGTCATTGGAGCGCCCTACAATGAAGGGGGCCTGGGAAAATGACCTGAATGAAAGAGGAAAGGAGGCTTACCACCCCGCAATTTGCCGCAGGGAGGTGGATGAACTGGCCATCATCCATCGTAGCTTGTGTCTGATTTTGGCTACTTTCCGAGATGGAAGGGTCAAAGTGGCTCTAACCAAGCCCACTACAAAGTCCAAGAAGATTAGGGAATGAGTCGAGGTTAGAAATGATAAACCCCAGGGATTGGAATAGGTTGACTGGAAATGTTGGGTCAAGGGCCTCAGACATTGATCCATCAGAAGGACATCATCCAGGTATAAGTTAAGACATATTCTCCTTGATCGGAGGTTCTCCACCACAGGTTTTAGGACCTTGGCAAAGCACTAAGGAGCCAAGGACAGCCTGAAAGGGAGAGCTGTGAACTTGAACGTCTGTTAGCACCAGAAAAAATGCAGGAAACCCTGGTGTGGCAGGAAAATCGGAATCGTCTGGTACATGTTTTTGAGATCCAGACGCACCAACCAATCGTTGGGCCATGGGAGATCTCACTGGTGATGGATGCCTTTCATCCTGAAGAGGCAAAAGACCAGGCACTTGTTGATTTCTCTGATGTTTATGACCGGGCATTGGCCACCATCCCATTTCTCCACCAAAAACAGGTTGTTGATAAAACCCCTGGGGTGAGAGGCCATAGGAGCAATTGCTCCCTTGGAGAGGAGGACCACTACCTCTGGGTTGACCGGGGTAGGCTCCACATCAGAGAACCCTATGGGAAGGAGAGGACAGGTTGCACAGGGGACCCAAACCATTCTATTCTGAACTCCTGAATCGTTTGAATGACACAAGCATCAGAAGTGACTGTCCTCCAGTTGTTATAGGAGCGATGGCTCTCTTGGAGAGGAGGTCTGCTACCTCTGTGTTGACCAGGGCAGCCTCCACATCAGGGAACCCTATGGGAAGTGGAGGATGGGTTTGGACAGGGGACCCAAAATGTTTTTTTCTGAACCCAGGAATAGTTTTAATGACCCAAGCATTAGACGTTACTGTCCTCCAGTTGTGTGCAAAATCTGCCAACCTGCCCCTCAATCTTACATGGGATAAAAGGAGTACACTCACCATGAGAGGAGCCGTTGGTGGGCCTCCTGTAGGTCCACCTCTGAAGCCTCTGTGATGGGGGTATCCTCCAGTGGGGTAGAGGCTTGGCCCTTGGAGGGAGCTTGGTGCTGGAAGCTGCCGGCCGAACACCCTCTACCACCGCCAGCCCCGGTGAAAATCCAAAGATCTTTTAAATAGATGATTTAGCTAATGAACGAACTCTGTGCTTTTATGAAAGGGTTCCTGAAGAGGCCCCCTTGTTACTTGTCTGGCCTCCAAAATGGCCACATCCCCTAATTTGTGGTCAATCTTAATTAGCAGTGACTGGCACCACTCTGTGGAGAGGGCACAGTTTGTTTCCCTAGGAATATAATGGCCCTTTGGGCCCATCCCGATACGATGTCCAGGGAAATAAAGGAACCGAGGCTTTAGCGTCCTCGGCCATGTCTAGGATCTTAGTTAGAGGGCCAGCAAAGTCAAGAGGTTTGTCTTGACAAGACCACCAAGAGCGATCAATTTATTTCTTGTGAACCCTGATGTTTTTGGCTAGGAAGGAAGCCATCCAGGGGCCAATTTCAGGCATGAGGGCCACTTTACCCTTCATCGGTAGACAGTGATATTCTGCTCTGAGGCGGTTGTGTAAATCCTTATCCAGGGGCTTGTGCAGCCTTCTAGCCACATAGGTGGCCACTCTGTCTGCTGGCGCCCAGTCTGCTGATCATGGATGTAACTGGTCATCTGGGTTCAACATATCTGACCGTTGATCATGATTGTCTCTGCCATTGCTGGTCGACTTATGCCCAGGGTCTATCCTGCTCAATATCCCCAGCTGACCCAGCGGAAGAGTCATCGCCATCTAACGGCACTGGGGAGGTGGGTCAATCTGCTGCGTTCAAGGTAGTTTTTTCAGATTACCCTACCGGGGGTGAAGGGGGCAGTTCTGGACCAAATGGGGTAGCATGGCCAATAAATGTGAGTTTGAGTCTTTCAATAGCTCGAAGTCGACCCCTGTATCACAGTTGCACATTCCTTTGGACTTTGGGGATCCCGCATCCGGCTGCACTAGAGGTAGAAGGGTCAAAGGCCCTTGTAGTTCTTCCCTCGGATTGAGGGGTTTAAAGCACTTTTCTGCCATCCTAAGGAGCTTCTGCTCTAAGGGCACCATGACATCAGAGACCGCCTTTTGACTAGAGGTATCAATCACCTCGCAAACATTATCATCAATGGGTAAGTAGGAGACACATTCCTCCTCCATATGTGAGTCCTGGGATTCTTGCATGTTGAGGACGATCGTTCCTGGGGTGTTACCAGGTAAGTATAAGTATAGCCTGAAGGGCCAATTAAGGGTCATAAGCTCGAAGACACAACACACCCTTTTATGTCAATAGAGCAATATATATATATATATATATATATATATATATATATATATATATATATATATATATATATATATATATATATATATATATATATAATATAATATGAGCACCTGGGTCAGTGTCCCCCAGTTGAAAAGGCTCTGCCAGAAGCATTTAAGTGACTATTGGAAATACTTTGAGGGAGGCAGCGAAGGCCTCAATACAGACTCTGATCTGGGTGTGGGCACTGCGTTGTGCAAGAAACTCACGAAGCGTATTACAGACCTTTTTTACAGGGGTGCGAGACTCCATATGAGTGGCGAGGGTAGCTGGGGCTGGCATGGCTGGGTGTGCTGATCCGAATGGTCAAGAAAAACTATTGGAGCAAGTGTGCTGGTTGTGCAGCTCAGGACGCTTGTCAGGTCAGGGATGTGGTATGAGGCTTGCAGGCACCCTCTATGAGTAGGAAGACCGTATCGCACTAGACCCGACATGCCTTCAACAAGGCACATGTCCTCAAAGAGCCTGAGCGGCCACGTAAGGAGTTCCGTAGCGCTCCCGCAATCAAGCTGTAAGGAAAGGTTTAAGTAATTGAAAACACACTACCTTGTCATGTAAAAAGGAAATACAAGTGAAACATGCAACACAAAGGCCACAGACACTTATCTGTAGGCTGCGGGAGCAGCAAAGAAAGAGGTGGCAGGAGAATCAACAAGGGACTATGAAGGGGCCCCTGCATGCTGAGTGGATGGACTGATAGCTCACTGTTTTCCGTGTGGTTCATGGGATTTGAAGATGTTTCTAATGGAGATTTGCAGTTTATGACTCTGGGGTAGTCTTGGTTTTTTCTTACCAAATCTTGATTATGGGAATACACAGCTCCGGACGGCTCGGCGTTCCACCATGGGGGATAAAGTAAATTACTCCATCCACATGGTGTCGGGACTGTCCATCCAATTTATAAATGACCACCAAGCAGGCAGTCACTGATAAAAGCATTGTTAGGCACTGCTGTCATGGTGGTTCCTGTCAATGCATTTTACTCTGTACTATAGGGCTGCATCAGGCACAGAGCATTCTTTTTTTCTTTTACAAAAAGATAATCCCAAAATGGGATTTCCTTATTGTAAAGAAAAAAGTAATGCTCTCCTTGCCATGGGAGTCTTCTCCTATGGTGTGGTGAGCATTATTACAATTTTACTGTCCCTCTCTACCAGGATTTGCCTGGTGGTAAAAGACAGTAAATAAAACTGCAATGGGGGCACCTCTGCAAAGGGCTTAAGTCATTGACTTGCCTTTGGTGAAATGAACTCTTATGCCTTCTGGAGAATCTTTCATGGTCAATCCTTAGCAGGTTTTGATGCAAATGATGATGCACCTCCACAGAGTTCTTTTCTGCACCACTTTACTCTTCTTAGCACCACAGTATCTAACCAAGAGCATGTTATCCAGACATATAATCTTGGTGTGGTCCAGATATAAGCTGACTGCCCTCCTAGGATCCAATCGATGCAACTGCTCCTCCTCCTTCCAGGGTTGGAGTGGGGGGTAAAAAGATGGTACGACGATGGGCCACAACCACTGCCATTACCTTTGTGAAAACTCGAGGTGACATACAAGTGGATAAAGTGGGGGCTTGAAATTTGTGCAATTGATTACAAGGAAACCTGAACCAGACTTACACACAGAGTCACTGTCATCTTGATAGACTTATCACAAATAGTACTGTAGTCCAGTTTCCCTAATGACAGTATTAAGTGGAAGTATGTGTGCTGATGTGAGGGATTGATCCTCCTTTGTCCCATGACAATCCACCAAATGTCTGGTATACCTTGAGTCCCTGGCAGTATGAGCTTGATTTAGTTGAGGGACAGGTCTTGGGAGATGCCCATAACCTGGACACTGGACCATTGCTCCGCCTTACTCTGTCTTATCCGCTGCAGCTATTTTCCCTAACAAGTGGTGACGCACAACAGAGTGTCATCCAAATACTACAATTCTTTGGCCCCCTTCCAACTCCTTTTTGTTCTCTGTGGCATTTAAAGATGGTTTTGGACATGGATTGTCATGGGTAATCTACCCACTGTTGGCTAGACCATCCAGCACTTAGGTCTCCAGAGGTCCAGTCCTTGGGTACCCTTGGGTCCAGCCTTTTCTCTAAGAGATCCCTGTCAAAACTTGGGCACATCTAGGTGAGATCTTGCCACAGCCCCTCTGCAATGGGTGCAGGGCTGAAGCCCGCTGTACTGCAATGCTGGCAACTCACCTGCAACTGTCTCAGAATTTCCCCTGCTCTGGAAACCTTCAGAACACTAACTCAATCTCATCACAGACATGACAGAAGTACTCATCTTCTGGAACATCAAGGACAACCTCTGGAACTACGAATGGTGGCCATCTGAGTTGGGCCCAACCCCGAAACACACCGACACTCCCGCAACCTCGACATCATCCTTGACAGCCAGCTATCCATGAAGAAGCAGGTCAGTGCTGTCTCCTCCGCTTGCTTCCTCACCTTCTGTGTGCTCAGGAAGGTCTTCAGATGTCTCCTACTCAACACCAGGCATCCCGTCATGCAATCTCTTGCCACCAGCACACTTGACTACAGCAACTCCCTCTACGTAGGACTAACAGGCCAATTCATGAGGAAACTCCAGACCATCCAGAACACAACAGCCAGACTCATCCTCGACCTCCCCAGACAGATGCATATCACCCCTCCCCACCCCCCAGCTCAGGAAATTACACTGGTTACCAGCCACGAAGAGATGCCAGTACAAGCTGCTCATTCACGCTTGCAAGGCACTACAAAACGAACGACTGGTGTACCCACCAGGGAACTTAATTCGGGATACCTCACCCTAGCAGCTACCCAACGCATTCGCCGGTCAAACAGCGGAGTCCGCTCCTTCTCCTACCTGGCAGCGAAGACCTGATACACCCTATACCTGCACCTCAGAGCCTCACCATTGCTCCAGCAGTTCAGGAATGACCTCGAGACCTGGATGCTCAATCAATAGGAACAGGCAGCATGATCCTGCAGCCTGATCCCACAGCACCTTGAGACCCTCACGGGTGAAGCAGCTGCGATTTACAAATCCTGATTGATTGATTGATTGCATGCAGGCAGTGCTACTTATCAAGGCTAGCCTCAGGTATACATGTAGATGTCATCATACCTTCTCAACAGTATTCACTGTGTCCCCAATTTCTAGACAAGGATCATACTATGGTAATCCCAACGTTCCTGTAGAAGTACCACACAAACAGAATCAACGTGATATTTTGTCATCCTGCATACATCCATGCAAATTCTCTAGAGTTTTAGGGAAATGGTCCCCACACTTTGCACGCCACCGAGGTACAGCTTCAAACCAGCTCCACTTGTCCTTATGGCAAGGGAGGGGCTTAAAAAGCTTGGTAAAGTTAGAATCCCATTCAGTTGGTCAAGGGGCAAGCAGGAGCTAGTGGGTTTGAGTCCTTTTAATCCTTATGTCCAGTGGCCATACCTACTATGTGTTTTGGGCCCTGAGCAACTGGACGGAGTACCTCTTCAGCATTTGACTCTTGATGGTGGCATGGGTCAAGCAGTTCAAGACTTCTCATGCTGGGGGGTGGGATGGGTAGTTACAGGGGGGTGAGCACAGGCTCGCAGCTAAAACGGTGGTAAATAGCAGCAATACATGATTGTCCATCAAAATACTTTTGTTTATGACAAAAGTGGGATTTATTGATGAATAAAAAGATAAATACTGAGTACACAAACAATACACACAGCCACCTGAGGTCAAGGCTCTAGTGTTCAATAGGCAGATCCTTGAGTTCCACTTCCTTCTCACTAGTGGTAGTGTTTATTCCCCATTCACAACAGACATTATTCAAGTTAGGCCCCACTATTAGTATTAGGAGTCCCACTCCGACTCTGATAAAAGTCAAAAGCCTTCCAGCGCCGAAGTGCTATGGAGTTTAACAAGTTACCCAGCACTTTTCTACCCTGGGATCTATCTTACACACTCTTGCGAGGATGGTGCAAGTGAATTATCTGCGGGGAGTGGCAGTGGCTGCTCTTAGTGAGTATTATTCGTGACTTGGCTGAAGCATTGGCTGGGCGTCCAAGGTGCCTCCTCCAGGGTGGCGGTAAGTTCTTCTGTACCCTCCCACAGGTTCCGATCTTCAGTCTGGACTTGGGACCACTCAGATCTACACAGCGGCCTCTCCTCATGACTGTGGCTTGAACTTGGCAATGGTTCTTGTTATTTCCGGTGGCTCCACCTGGTATACAGCATCACCGACCCTACTTCACACATGGGCAACAGCCCAAGCAGCACAACAGGAATCATGACAGCCTCCTCACCGGGCATACGGAGCCACTGACTTAACTCCGCTTATGGTTCGATTGGCACAGCAGTAAATTTCATGGCAGTCCCACCTGGCATACAGGGTCCCTTACATAAATCTGCCGATAGGCCTTGGCCTGATCGGCATGGCAGCATTCTGTACAGCAGTCGCACCAGGCACACGGAGGTCGCCAACTTCGCAACGCTCACGGGCTATGGCCGAATTGGCACGACAGTACACTACCCATGGCTAACTTCATGGTGGCCCCCTCTGGTATACGGGGTCTCTGACTTGAAGCTGCACATGGGTGAGGAACTGATAGGTGCTGCAGCGGTCACCTTACACCTTGCTACAGGGATCACTAACCAGGATCCCCCACTGGACCACGCTCCCCCCCAGTGCTCTCCTCTTCCTCACAGGGCACAATGGCATTGGCAAGCAGGCAGGTACTGATGCTCCAGAGGCAAGAGGTTTTGAATGCCCCTGGGTGATTTCCCCTCACCTAGCTGGGAGAGTAGTGGGTCTTAGCCTCCACCCCTCTTCACAGGCAAAGTCTTGTAGAGATTTCCCTCCTCACAAAGCTCGACTGGCTGCTTTTCAGTTGACAATTTTGGGGGCCTCGAGAACCCTATCTTATAGTCTATTTCCAGACACCAAATCTGATTTAGGGTCTTTGAACTTTCTGTTTGGGGTCTGCTTCCCTTTGAAGTTCCCTCTCCTCTACCCTTCCATCGGAAAGCAATCTGTGCAGGATCAATTAAAGTCATCTGATAGCTCCAAGGCACAGGACATGTGAGTGACTAGACATCCACACCTGGATGTAAGCCACAGTTATATGTGTATTAAGAAGTTACACATCACATGAAAGGACGGGGAGATTACCAGTACAGTATACACTCTCCCCAAACTAACCGATGTCAAATCACAAAATACTATTCCGAGGAGATTCAGCCCCAGAGAAATTATCCCTAGCTGAATGCAGGTACGCTGAGAAGTGTGTGCCTTTGAGAACAGTTGCCCTCACTCACCCGAAGGTGACATGCTTCATCATTGGGCTGGGCTCCTCATCAGGCCGGCGCTGCAATGCCTGGTGGGCCCTGCGAGAGGGCTCTTTGTTGGAGATCGTCTCATAAATTTACTGACTGAGCACAGTAGGACAGGGAAGGGTGTGTCCTACAATGTGAGAAGATTGGTGAAAAGTGTGAGGATAAAATCAACTGTCCTTTCTGAGATGTTCCCAGGCCCCTTTCCAGTGACCTCTTCCTGAATCAAAGAGCACCCTTTGAAGTATACTGAAGCTCAACTCTTTTTCCTCCACTGTGTGTCCCACCCAGCTCTCAGGAATGCAGCAATCCACAATCTGTCTGGGGGCCTCCTCTACCTCCTTATGCTCCTCCAGTCAGTCGTGGGTCTACCATTCACAAGCACATATACACCAGGTATGTGCATACAACACACACACACTGCACTGCATAGTGCTACATACTAATTTGATGTAGGCCAAGGGTGAGCAAAGCACACAGCAGTGGAACTTTACATGACCTGTAGGCCTCATTCCAGTGAAACAGGCAAAAAGGCCTGTTTACCTCTATTGATCACTACACGGTATGCTGCGACAACCGCGCTCATGTTACTTAACTTGTGGCAAAGGCAATAACCCTTCACCATTATGAGGGCAGCACTTTGGACGCCCCTCCTGGTCTAACAAGACTGCAATCTGTATTCGCCCATGACAACAAAAATCAGCACCAGTGATCCAGAAATCGTTGCAACAGGGGCACTCAGGACAGGAGTACACATCTGCCACTATGCGAGAGACTTTTTCGTCCCAACAGGTGACTTTCAATGGCTAGTACAGTTGTCTATTTTCTGGACATGACTCACCATCATGATGTAAGGGCTGTGACCAGCAAGAGGCATGATTTGCTTATGGAGATGCTAATCATCTGAGGATCCAGCATGTATCTTGAAATTCACTCTTCTGATATGGAAGGCTGATCATGACCAGTAATACTCAGATGATCTGTACTGATAAATTAACCCCGCCTTCTCTTCTTTCCATGGGATGGTGGCAATGTTAAGGAAGTTGCACGCTATCTCTTTTTTTGGCAGCATTGCGTTCTATTTATCTGCAAATGTAACTGCAATGTCTGTTGTGTCTTTTGTTGTATTAGCAGGCACACAAAAATAACGCTTAAAAACAGTCTGTTTAAGATACCTTTCTATAAGGTATTAGTCTAATTCTCTAATGTTGTTTTTTTTCAGTCTGGGGATATTGCAGTTATTTCTACTGGGACATGGTAAGTTGGGAATAATACTAGAAATGATTAAAATTACCTACAGCACAGGAGGTGATGTTCCCACTGGACTCCTACGAGGAAGGAGTCTTAATGGTCCAGAGGGTGCTCTGGCCCCATGGCCAGCAGTTCTACAAGCTTTTTTTCAAAGTGCCTCATGCTGGTAGGAGCTGCACACCTAGTCCATGTGCCACAGTGATAAATAGAATAGTGTGTCTTTCACTGTATCATGAAAACTGGTTTGTGCCCGGAGTATTGTGTAGCAAGACTGTGTCCATGTTTAAGTATAGTGGCTGCGGTGGAAGTAAACCAACGACACTACATTGCAATAGCACAACTGTAATACAACACAACATACCAGCAAAGCACACCAACAGAACATTAAATACATCCTATAACAGCAACACAACAGTAAAACACAACACCAATGTGCTACTGTATTTTTTAGTTGAGTTATGCATTTTGGTTTGTTTTTTATGTTGTGTTTTGTTGGGTTGAGATGGTGCTGTCTTGCTATTGTATTGCTCATTGGTGTTTGTTCACCATTTTGTTTTTGCTGTGGTGCAGCGTTGTTTTGTTTCATTACTGTTGTTTTATGTCATTGTTGTGTTGGATAGCCTCGTTTATAAACTGCTAGAAATAATGCTAAGTTTGCTGGCAGAAGCAGTGCAGCAAAATGATAACCACTGTCAAAGACTCAAAAGTACAGTGGACCCCCAGCTCCATAGAGCATAATTACCGCCACCGCAGCATCACTTTTTTTGACGCTCCGGTGGAGCAGCACTATTTTACATATTTAAAAGGTGGTGTTAAGTCACTTTTCTTGGCTTAATGCCACTTGTAAATATGCCCCTTTCTGCCGCAGTCCTGTGCGGCAAAGGGCTGTGCAATGGTTGTTTCTGTGGGCGTTCCACCGCAACACTCATTGCTTTTTGATGCTGCCCCAGATGTACAAGGCTGAGGCAGGTCCGAAAACTAACACTATGCAATACCAGGTGTTAGAATGGCGATACGAGGAGAAATTATTCATTTCTCCATGTTTTTAGCTTTTTCCATGTGTACTGCATTCTGCAGCACACATAGAAGGTGCAAATCGCAATTATTGGATATTTATGCGGAGGAAGCTGTTCCTTCCTGCTCATAAACAACCATCCCTGCAGTACAGGCACCTTTGCAACATGGCAGCAGGGTCCCTGCACTGGGGCTAGGTAGCTTTTATTGCGCCAGCGCTAGGGGAACACAGAGTGCACCGAATTCTTGTGGATACGGCGCATCCCTGCGTTTTGAAAATGTCAGAGCGCGGCGCTGCCAAATTTGGCACAGCTCCACGCTCCATTTTATTGTAAGTATGTCCCCATATCTTTAGAGTGCCCAATGGCGTAAACATTAGGCATAGGCCATTTATGAAAGTCTGGCTAACATACCATAGCCACTAAGGTCATAGCAGAGAGGGAACAGTTTAGTTCACTTCATTCATTGGTTGTTGTAATTGCTTGTTTGTAACTGCCATTCATGACACGAGTTTCGCTCTTACACAGGCATACAGGCATTTCATTGGAGCAACTGTGAGACATGTTTAACTTGGGAAGGATATCTTACTTTTTATTATTTCACTAAATTCCTGGGCACAGATGGTACCAGTGTTAAATAATCTATAATGTTCCCTTGGTCGGTACACAGCAAGTGCTTGTATTTCAAATACACACTTTGCTTTTGTGAACATGTTTTAAGTATTTGATGTTTTATGGTCTTGTTTCCGAAATGAACTATTTTGACTGACTGACTAGTAGGCACAGAATTTTGTATTGTTTCCTTTTACTCAGCAGATGGAGGCTGGTAGATTATTCACAAATATAAAAGTGCTTCCATTGCAATGCCTGGATGGTGATGCATCCTTTAATTGTAGCACCCATGCTCCATGCATGCAATTGGATATGAGATTAGCTCTGGCCTGAAGTTATGTTACTTGTATGCCTTGTGTTATATATTGACACCACAAATATAGATATGAATAATGTATGTTGCTGGTTTCATTCATATTTACATTGTTCATGCAGTTTCATCCACCTCTGGAACGAGGTGTCAGTGTGCTGCTTATGTGACTCCTTGTCCCAGCTCTTGTGATTCGTGGGCAAGATTAGGGCAAAATCTCAAGGCGCAAGCAGTGCGCACCAGTTGCAGTGGAGGGATATCAGTCTGGGGTTAGTTGTTCTGTTCCTATTTGGTTTACTTCAGGCGAGTGGCTGCTCCAAAAGAACTGGAGTGCACTCAGAATAACAAGCTCTGCACTTCCCACTGCCATATCTTATATTGTGATTGCAAGGAAATGCAGCACAGCAAGCCTTCCTGCTGCACTGCCGTACATCAAAATAAAAGGGCATGAATGCACCGTATCTACAAGATACAGTGCATTCCTGTCCTTCTCCCCTATGCAGGTGCACAAACAGCAGCTGTGCACCAGCGCAGACACTCTTGCGTCAATTTGCAAGGGTGCCTGTGCTGAGAGGATGGTTGTTTTTGGGCAGGAAGGGACACCTTCCTGCTTGAAAACAATTGCTAAAGGCATTTTCCTCTTTCTATGAATGCTACAGAATGTGTGAGGTAATCAATCTTGCTGTGTGGTAGACAAAGGCATCTTAACGGCATATGTAGGACTATGCACAAAGAAATACAGTAAGTGTGCAAATTAATGGTCTAGGCATACAATGTCAGTTTCTGACATTAAATATGATCAAGCCTAGGGTAAACAGAACCACAGTGTATCCATCATTGACATGTTTACACAATGCGTGCATAGGGAACTAGTATTGGTGTAAGGTAGGTAAAATCAACTTATAAGCATATGTCACAGTATGTGCGAAGAAACACAATAATGCACAGATAATGATACAGGCGTACAAAAGCAGGATAAGGACTAATAATCATCACACCAGTAGGGTCACTACTGTTGGAACGAGGGGGGATAGGTAACAGGTCAAATTTAAGGGAGTAGATAGCAGCATCAATGTGAAATCCTGGTGTATGCGCAGGGAACAGAATGTGTGTAGAAACAAACTAAACTAGTTTTAGTGTAGGTACACACTGAAAAGATCAGACGTCAATCAGTGGCAAGCATTGATTGAGTCTTAATTGGCATATGATAGGCAGAAGTCACTGCCAAGCCATAGAGTAGTAGTGAGACAAGTAATTGGTATAAAATCCTCTGCCGAAGTGGCCTAGATGCACTCCAGTGAAGAAGTAGCCCAGACAGTAGGCGGAAACTGGAGATTGGCCAGAGTCCTACTGAGGAAGACGACA
The DNA here is from genome assembly GCA_963921515.1 of Calotriton arnoldi. Taxonomy (NCBI): domain Eukaryota; kingdom Metazoa; phylum Chordata; class Amphibia; order Caudata; family Salamandridae; genus Calotriton; species Calotriton arnoldi. Next base: position 650,804 of record CAWUFW010010210.1, read on the forward strand.
AAAATACACTTTAACTGAATAGGTAGCCAAATGGCAGAAAGAAACTGGTGGTTGCTGGAAATTCTACTGAATAGGAAGCCCAAAGTACAATTCCATTTCCAAGGTAGTCCAGAAACATAAAACCACTGAAAAAGTAGCCCAAAAACACAATCTAATTGAAGAAGCAGCCCAAAAAGAACTTGCAACTGAAGAATTATTCCAAATATGATTTTTGCTGATGAAGTAGCCCAATCCTTCCTACTGAAAAGTAGCCCAAGGCAAAAGGGTGAAATCAGATAAAAAGACTTTGTTTCAGGTCAGCAGTGTATTATTTGCCCAAACTACAGCGCTCCTCTCACAACAGTGGGTGGCGAGGGCAGAAATGCAGGCAGTCCAGGTGCCTCAGTTTCAGAGCTGATGGTCGCCCACTCTTGGATGATTTGAAAACTCACCAGAACAATAAGTGTAATCTTTTAAGTTCTTTAATCGCACGGGTCCTAGTACTCTGAGGACTACCTCAGGTTAAACTGCACTGGTGAACGGTGAATCTCAGTGCACCTTCCCTGATTTCCACTGATAATAACAGTCCTCCCAAAGATCATGGGCAATATCATGAACACATGTGTGGCTCAGTGCAGATTCAAAGACCTGTTTTATGTGCTTTACTCACATATGTGTAATTTAAACTTAGAGCATTTGATGATGAAGGCACAGCTATATATGTGCACTTTAGACACTATGAAGTGAAAAAGGCACTTAGCTCTGCTCTGAACAAACACAGGGGTATATTCTCAAGAACGTGCGATAATCATCGCCAAAATAGGTTAACGCAATTACACATATCGCCGTCTATCGCGGGAAAATAACTCCGTGTCAACGTCACATTCTCAACACGGCGGTAACATGCGATAGTGTCCCGATAACGCGTCAAATGTCCGCGATAAAAGTCCCTGGACGGCGATAAAAATCTAAACCCCAACGTGAAATAACTTGCGATGGGCACAACTGCGACAATAAATCCAGCAAGAAGCAACGCCAGCCTGCAAGTCCCACAAGTCAGGCGGCCAAAATCACTATAAAAGCGGCAACCAAAAACACAAACAAGACCCAAACAACTGTGAAGCACCATGGAGGTAGCCGGAGCAAGTACAGAGGACAACCAGAACCCCACAAGCCCCACGGAGGACCAGCCTGGGACCATCATTGGGGAGACGGTGGCAGGAGTTGGGGGACCGGACATTGCACAACATGACCTGAGCCAACAGCAACAGGGTGAGTAACGACCAGGGACTGGGGCGACGGGGGGAGATGGGCACAATGGCACACATGCACAAGTAAGTATAGCACATCTGCGGACAAACCATGCCCAAGAGTCACAACCCCGACCAATAGCCCAATTTACACAAGTCTGCAACATCTCAGCACTGTATAAGCACAGAAGTGAAAGGCACACCGCCTGAAAGGGATAAGGGCCAGCCAAATCAGAGCCGAAGGGGCAACTCACCCACAATGCAGCACACACACATAAGATGCAGAGCACCCCAACATTGACAACAATGTGGTACAAACTGCAACACTTTCACAACAGAACAGAGGACACAATTGCTGCCGCTTGTGTGTAGAGAATGGCCATTCGCATTTGGCATAGCAGGAAACTGTGAGATGACAATGTACAAGTACAACCTCACATCCCTGATGGTGTAGAAATGCCCCACTTCAAATAGGCGTCTCCTCATAAACAGTCACAATGTACATTGCCATGCAGTCTGACAGTAAATGTGTACAATGCGTGAACATACATGTGAACACAATGTCAATCTGCATTTCCCCTTCACATTGCAGAGGGAGAATCAACACCTACTGCAGAGCAGACCCAACAACTCAGCACTGATGATGAAGATGACCTCCCCAACATCTACACCGACGCACTCCAACAGCTCAGGGACAGCTCCGGCACTCCACCTCCAGGAGCAGGGCAGCCCAGCTGCATCCATGAGACCCCACCCCCTGCACAGACCACACATCAGGAAGCACCCACCACCACGGCTGTCTCCCAAGACCCCCACGACCAACACATGGCCTTCCAACACCGTGTGTTACGGTGCCAGGAGGAGATGTCTGACCAGCTGCGGGTGGGGTTCGACCTCATGGCAGCCAAACTAGATGCCATACGTGGGTGTCTAAGTCCCATCAGGGACCACTCACAGTCCCTAACGGACACCCACTGTCTGCTCCTTGCTCTACAACAAGCCATGGCTGACATCGCTGGAGTCATGACTCTGAGCCAAGAAGAACTGTCTATTCAGAGTGGCTCCAGCGATGTCACCCGTGAGTTGGGACACATAAGGAGAATGATGGAGAGCTTGGAGCGGATGCAGGCGGAAAGAATGTCTGCCACGGCTGCACACCAGCGAGAAATAGCTGTGATCTTCCATGCCCTGCAGATCCTCGTCATGGCATTGCCACCACAAGGCCTGGCGCGGATGGATGCTGGTGCTACTACTACATCCACATCTCCTCCCCCTGAAGTGTCAGTGCCACATAGTGCGGCAGATTTACCACCTCCGTCCCCTGATGTGTCACTGCCACACAGTGATGCAGACAAAACACCACCACCCGCATGTGAGGCACCTGACACATCAGAGGACGAAGATGATGATGAATCTGGCTTTGTGGCTAGAATGAAGTGGTAGCATTCATCTCCACCATATGGCCGGGTTCAGCTTGGTTCTGCCCTCTGCATCATGCCCTGGAATAACACCTCCCACAGTCCCCCTATACACTGAGCGACACTCACCTTGGACCTCGACATGGACTGCCATATTTGGTTTGGTTACCAATGACACAGCAATCACACTGCGGACTGTAGTCTTCCACTCCCTATGAACTTGTCTATCCCGAAAGGACTCTGGCTGGCCCTCCACGGGCAAACAATGTAAAGTGGGGTTTGCATGGCCCTGTACTGGTCCAGCTTCAACACTCCACTGAATGTGAATAAAACATTCCAATTCACACAGATGTGTCATGGCCATGATCAATCAAGAATGAAAGTATGGATGAATGTAGGGACAGTGATTCCACAAAAAGGTAACCCCTGGGTAATGATATCAATGCGCATGTATGGCTGTGACCCAGATAGGCATTGAGACACACATTGTCATTCAAATCAACACTCATCACAGTTGAATACAAGTGAAGGTGCGTAGACTTTATTAGCATATGCGTGTCAGTACGGGCAAGATAAGTGCCACAACATGCAGACCAATGCAGCAGTATGTCAGAATGAGGAACGTTGCCAAGTGCCGCTGTCCACTCCGGGGGAGTGCCTCACCTTTCACAGGTATGTGTTAAGCCGCGTTGTTGTCCGCTCATGTATTCGGAGTCCAGGCGAATGCAGCCATGTCCACTGTTGTCGTGGGATAAGTGACCAGATCTCCAAGATGCAACAAGGTGTTCCAATCTGTTGTGGCTGCAGGTACGTAGTTACTCGTCCATGAAAGCGATTGCAGCTTCGTAGGCTAACATTTCCAACATGAGGTCGTTGTCGACTTCATCAAACAGGAAGGCCAGTCGATCCATTAGCAGGTCCGGACAGATGTGCTGCGTCCACCCCCTTACACCAATTAGCACTACAGCCCAATAGGGGAGCGGTTCAATGTGGTCACTGCACACGAGGATTTGTGCAATCTCCCAGGTCCAGCTGCCAGCATGTATGCCAAGTATCAAGGCATCTCATAAACGGGTATCACGGTGACACTCCTGGTCGTGGGCCAACTGGGGGCACACACACATGTCAAAATCCAGTTCAGCTACCGTCCTGTTGGATAGGCAGACATCCATGGACCACTCAAATATGCACGATCGACAATGCAACACAGGCTGAACGCAGGTGACGTTGGCAAGGCGGAAGCTTAGCCAGTAACTGATCCACAGCACTGCTAATGGCAGTGCCCCCAGTAAATGCAGCATTCGTGCACGGTACAGTTCCACATGACAGGGGTTGTGCATGTGTCCGGGATGTTCGGCCGTTGCGTTAGTGGCTCTTGTTGAAGCGGCACTATTCTGACCTGCGCCAGTTCTGTGGATGAAATGCCACATCTCGGATCAATGAGTTGTTTTAGTGTGCACCGGTTGTACGCCTGGGATGTTTTGGGAGTAAGTGTGAAGGCCATTCCATGCAAGATAACTTCGAGCAAGGACTCCTGTGTGTGGGGTGTGCATACGTTGGTTCCTCGTCGGGCTGTGCGTAGTGTGGGAGTTGGCATCAGCTGCTATGGTATCTGTCAGGGGTTGCCGGGCACATGCAATTCCGAGGTTGGAGGTGCAGATGTGCTTCCGCCTGATAGTCCAGACAAAGGAGCTTTCATTCCTAGTGTAAGTTTGTAATCTGCTTGCATTCATGAAATGTGAAGTGGCTTGTTGGGGGTGGGGTGGGATGAGTGCGACTTTGGGATTCATTTTTGACATGTCTTGCATGTGGCATATGAGCAGCATCACTGTGTCTTACATTGCCTCACATCTGCTCCTCCCTTCCATGAACCCATTTACTTATGTTCGCTGCGCGATTGCATCACTTGCACTCCTACGGCACAGTATTGTCATGCCTATCTGCGCATGTCCACAAGCCTGACAACAACACTGTGATGTTGGCCGTTGAAGGTGGTGGTCCACGTGAGTGTAGGCCTATGGTAAGGATAGGGCAGACACAGATGTAGAGTACATGCCTGGCTGAACTGGCGCTGCTAATGTGGCTAGGCATTTGGCTCATGCTGCGGCAATACAGATACTCACAACACTTGGCATGTATGATCCTGGACCCTGAGCGGTCTTGCGCTCCTTCATTACTCCGTTCGTGCGATCTCACCCTCCTGGTGCATGCTACATTGCAACATTGTCGCTTACAGGGGGGGACGACTTAGCTACATGTCCAAGCTCTTACCCACTGCCTGAGGTGGCATGGTTGCGTCCGCTGTCCACAGCACAATGTAATGTGGTAGGGCCCGGGGCCATCATTCATACATAATGACCACACGGACACACTTGGATAGATAGTGGAACTGGCTACGGCATGTGCGCCCGGCCCCTTTTTATTACCAGGATCACATATCCAGTGATGCCTGTGCTGGATGGGTGTGGGGTGAGTGTGAGCCAGCCCTCAGGGAGTGGTTGGTGCTGGCAACAACTTGAACAGTGATCACTATTAAAGCGGAAACAGAAAACACCAACATAACACATACAACTGCAAAGCATCATGGCGGTACCCGGAGCAAGTACAGAGGTCACCCAATATTCAATCAGAACGGTCCATGACTTGTGGTGCACTGAGGTAGGGGCACCAGAGCTGAGCGTGCTCATGTGAAGAAATTGTCAATGATTGTGTCCCTTCGGGATATTTCTGCTGCAGCTGCAGTGGGGTGTGTTACACCTGCCTCATCTTCATCATCATCGTCCCAGGTCTTCCACACTGCCTGAGGTGACATTGTTGCGTCCGCAGTCCACAGCACGTAACTCAATCATAAAGGGTCCATGAGTTGTGGTGCACAGAGTTAGTGGCACCTGTGGCGCTCAGCGGGTGCACAGCCTGCGATGATGCGTCATCCGTGAAGGTCAGGAATGGATTTGATGTGTGTGAGCCCTGCTGACCGCAGTGTAGGCCGGAGGCAGAGATCAGCAGGGGCCCACAGCCACGTGGCGTTGACTTGTGGTGCACAGAGTTAGTGGCACCTGTGGAGCTCCTGGGGTGCGCAGCCAGCGATGATGCGTCATCCGGGCGGGCCGCACTGGGAGCAATGTCTTTTGCCTACTGAATTATGCCTCAATAAGGCCACGTGGTGTTGACTTGTGGTGCACAGAGTTAGTGGCACCTGTGGTGCTCAGCATGTGCGCAGCCTGCGATGATGCGTCATCCGAGCGGGCCGCACTGGTAGCAATGTCTGTTGCCTACTGGACTGCGTCATCTGCAATTGCGACTCGATCTGAATTGTGAGCCCTGCTGACCGCAGTGTAGGTCGAAGGCAGTAGTCAGCACAGACATAACTCCGCGGTGCTTTGCCGCTGGGGGCCTGTGTCGCGGAGGCCAGCGATCGGCTGAGGAGGCCGGCGGTCACAGCGGCGGCCTCGTGGCAGGGTCAGGGGCGCCGCCCTGGCAGAAGTGTTGGCCATCCCGGAAGTGAACCACGCCCAGAGCCCCGGCCTATTTATTCACACTCCTACGCTGGACTGGCGTATGCCGGACCAGCCCACTCCGCTTACGCTTACAGGGGGGGACGACACAGCTACATGACCGAGGTCTTCCTCACTACCTGAGGTAACATGGTTGCGTCCACTGTCCACAACACTACAAACACCAGCAGTATATGTTCACATGGACAGGTCTGTGCTCTGCATACTGAGGTCTGTACAGCACATCACCGCCACACTTGGCATTGTGTGCATTCTTATTCATGGGTGACTTGCCTCCTTCACACATACTTGGTTCCCACCTCTCCCCACATTCTGCTATTGTGTGGCTGAGGGGCCATGCCATTTCCAAAACGTCCACTGTCCTGTTCGGCGCTGCCTCAGTGGTGGTCGGGGGTGGGGGTGGTCCGGGGGGAGCCTGGGGGTGGTGGCGGTGGGTATTGTGGCCCTCTTGGGTCTCCGAGCTGCATGATCAGTAGCTCCATGACATGTGTTGGTCTTCAGATGTGGCTCTGGGCTGGGCTTCCTTTCATACTGCAGGTAGTCACCCTGCTTTACACCAGTGAAAGGCAGGTGTTAAATCCCTGCTGCTAACGCGCCTTATCGCCTGTTTTTGGATCGCATCGCAGGTCTGGCTGGTCGTTGAGAATATCGCGAAGTGGTATTTTCGTGTGTTTTTGCACGGGAGCGCCTACTCTGCACATAATTAGCGTTAGTTGTCGCTATCATCCGTGGCGATGTTTTTTGCGGAAAACTGGCGATATTGGCAGTTTGCACCAGCTTGAGAATGGGGCGATAATTCTTTTGCCACTTTTGCTGCACTAAAGTGCCGATAACTCGGCGATAAGTCCTTTAGAATATGCCACAGAGCTATTCATGATATGGCCTCAGGGGTCCTCACTCATCTTGGTGGCTGTGACCTGGCCTCGCAAATATAATTTTCTTATCTGCTCCATGTGCCTTGAAAAAGACGCATCTGCAGTCCCTAGTGACACTAGAGAGACACTAGTTGGGAAAGTGCTACACCACTCCCAAGCACCATTCAGCTTGAACAAATGGTTCATGAGGAGCGCAACTTTGAACATCTAGGTTTGTCTTCAGATAGCATATTGTTCTTGTGACTCTCAAAAACAGCAGAGGTTCTGTCACTGAACACCACTGACGAACACCAAGGTCTATCATTCTGAGTAGAAAATGTTCTACCCTTTTTAAGCCCCGTGGCTGAGACAATGGTTTTGGTGACCGACTGCAAGATTTACCTCTAAGCCATTTGGACCCATTGCAACTGGCTTGGAAATCCTTCCTCTTTGTGAGCCAGTTCATCAAGAGACATGTAAGGGGTCTCATGCTCTTGCTCCCTCTGTCAATTTGCTACATGACCTTTTGTTACCTACCTGATCCTTGCCCTGACCACATCAAATCGCAAACTTTTAGAACCAATGGCCTCCTGTGACGTTAAGCTTCTTTCGAGGAAGGTGCCTTTTTGGTGGCCTTGTTATCCATCATTAGTTATAAGCGACAGGGCCTTTCTCTGCCTCGCATCCTTTTTGAGCTTCCCATGGGGCAGGGTAGTTCTCCAGATTCACCCTTTCTTCATAACAAAAGTGCTGTTGGAGTGCTACCTGAAAGATACATTTCTCTCAGCTTTCTTTTACTGTCTCCATCCTGTCTCTGCTGCGGTGACATGATTTGGCCATGATGCACAACTTGCACTTCTATCTTGAAAGACTCAAGGATCTTTGTTAACCAGAGCAGCTACTTATGACCTCTGGAGGCAAGAAGGCCAGCTGAGCCGATGCTGAGGCCATCATTGTCAGATGGAGATATCATTTGTCATAATTGTTACTATTTGCCTGGAGCACAGCCTCCATCTTGTGCCAAGGATCATTCCACTAGAGCTAAGGATGCATTGATGAGATATGGTATGAGGCATTCCTTTTTTTTTTTTAAATAAAAGGAATGGTAAAACATGAATATTGGTAGGTAAAAAAAAAATGTAAATCCGTATTTGTAAAGCGCGAACTACTCACCCTTACGGGTCTCAAGGCGCTGGGAGCCGTCGTGGAAATTAAGTGAGCTATTGCCCAGAGTCACATGGTGCTGAGCTGAGCTGCCGCCAGAGCCGGGGATCAAACCCTGTGAGCCCTGTGCTCCGAAGTCAGCTGCCCTGGCCGCTGCACCACACCTCTCCACAGGTACATGGTTCAGCCACATATGATGGCTTATTGGTACTGCTGCTAGAAACTCTAACTGATCAGTCATAGAAATGTCAGTTTCATCTTTATGAGTCTGGGATACTCACAGGTTCAATCATGTGAACGAGCTTAGGGACTAAGCCTCATTGAGAGTTTGACAGAGAGGTGATCTGGCATGAAATGGCTGAGGTCCCACTCTGCCAAATATACATTTCTCCCACCTCATTTACAGTGGGAGAAGTGTTTAGTTTCCAACAGTGTCCAACAGAGGCTCCTCAGCTGGGGTTGTCACTGGGAAACCCTGACCGTATGTCCCATCAGCTCGTGGGCCTCAGATCTCACTTGCTTTCGTGAATGTCACTTGATTTTCCTGCCGGTGTTGCCCCCTCAGAATTCAGCCCTGTCTACTGTGTATCTTCCACATCAGGGGTTGCAATGCTCATAAAGTGATAGGTGACAGGCAGAAGCAGATATCTCGAAAGAGCGAGCGATCACTCCTTACACGTGGTGTGTATATGTTTAGGTCTCTTTAAAGATACCTTTAGCTGTTTAGATGACGTCAGCTCATAATTTCGTGAGAAAGTACAATCAAAAGAAGTATAGAGAGAGGGCTGTGGGTCAGCTTCCTTCAGCCTTTGACTTTCATGTGTTTCTCATGCTTTGCCATTGTTTAAGTGGCCTGTCTGTCCAGCTCATGGCATATCACATATAGTTATGTTATCATTTTAGCTTTCCCCCAGCATTCAAACGCACAAGTTCTACTTTTGTTGGACTGCAGATTTGACATGACTAGAAGCTTGTAATTCAGTGCCAGTAAATGTCTCACCATACCATCACCACTTTTTCAGCCCCCGCAGAGCATCATTCTTACACTAAACGCACAACTTCATCACTCCTCACAGAAAAGCTGTCACACTACAGACAGCACTCTCACACCCTTCACAAACTAGCAACTGCACACTACAAATAGCCCTATCACACTCCTGACAAAGTCCCACGCAATCAATGGTACTTTGACACCCCTCACACACAACCAACTGTACTCTCACACCCTTCACTCACTAGCAGAGACACCCACACCCAATCCCAAAACATTAGTAGACGTTTATATCCCGTACAGGCTTGCAGTCTCCTTACCAGTACTCTCACAACCCCTTACGAAATAGCAATATCACACTATCAACAGCACTCTCACACCCCCTGAAAGACACACTACAAAGTGCACACTCACACTCCTCACAGTGTAGAAGAGTCAAATTACCACCACCAGTCACATCCCCCACAGGACAGCAGTCTTAAACAACCGACAGCACTCTCGCACCCCTCATAGAGTAGAAGTCTCACAATAAAACACTCTCAACCCCCACAGTAGCAGTCAAACTACGGAGAACACTCCCACCACTCTCAGACTAGCAGTCTCACACTACTAGAGGCATTCACAACCATCACAAACTGGCTGTCACAATAAAGACAGCACTCTCCCTCCAATAAAACTACTAGACTCTGACTAGACATCTAGTCTAGATATCTCACCCAACCAACAACACTCTCAAACCTATCACAGAGAGCAGTCACATGCTACTGACAGCACTTTGACACCCTTTATAGAAGAAGACTGCCAGGAGCACTTTTATACCTACCACTGTTTAACATTTTCATACTATCAACAGCACTCTCATACCCGCAGAGTAGGTCACACATTACTGATTACATTGTTGCTGGCTAGCAGTCACACATACAGACACCAGTCTCACGCTGCTGACTTAGGCCCTGATTTCGAGTGGGTCAACTAATTCCGACTCATCTGTAAACCCCTGTTCATGCATAGGTCGAAATTACGAGCTGATTGTTATTTAATGCATCTAATGATTATCGGATGCATTAAATACCTGAAAGTTTGTTGAATTTTAGCGGGTTAAACCTGCCAAAATTGAACATGGGAACACCATACGGCAATACCGTATCATGTAGATTTTGAAGCGTGAAACACCACAATCTGCATGTTATTCCCCAGAAACTTGCAATAAGTGCAGTTTATCACATCCGATTAATAAACAGACTCCATGAATTGTAATTTACCAGGTGCGATAAATAGCACCCATACTGATCTATGTCATCAGGCCCTTAGTAGCAGCCTTTTACTACTGAAACCAATCCTACAGCCCTCACAGACTAGCAGTCCCACACACACACAGGACCATCCTTACACCCTTCCCCATAGGAGTCTCTCACTACTGACAACATTCAAACCCTTCCTAGACTAGCAGTGCACCACAGAGCACTCTCACAGCCCTCAAAGACCAGCAGTCACACACTACCTGAAGCAGTCTCACACCTCTCATAATCTAGAAGGGAAGTGAATAATGTCTGGCTTGTAAGTGAAAGGCCTCTTTATTGATTGGTGAGTTTGTGACTGTGAGAATATAAATGTGTGAGTGGGCAAATGGAACAGTGAGCCCATGGGTAGATGAATAGATGGAGGAATGCAATGGCAAGTGCACAGATGCTGAAGGACTAATTGCAAGAGATAAAGAATGAGTGATTGCATGGACTGAAGAATATGCATTTTCAAGTATAAGCCATACTACTGGCTTTACCAGTGCTTGTTTTAAAAGCAGCCTACTGCTTTAAGAACATGGGCTGGTTATTGTTTGCATGTTAGGGCAGGGCCGGCTACAGGGCGCTGTGACCGGAGCAGTCGCGTCTGGAGCTAAGTTTTGGGGGATGCTGTATTATAAAATAACTTATCGGTTTATAAGCACCTGTTGCAGAGTTCTTTGTCTGTCCAGCAGGTTTGAGGCAACAATAAAAATGTCAGGATAATGCTGATGTTCATGCTTGAGATATATCAGAGTTTTGTCTATTGGCAGTGTTGATTCATCATAAGCACAGACGGTTAATATGCCTGCTGCAAAGACCGTGTATCTTGCAGATCACAAAACTGTATTTTATGTGGATAGCTCAGGGAGTTGCTGTTTTTGCCCCAGAGATCCGTTTGTTACTTGCAGGCCATAAGTTACAATCCTAATATAGCACAGTGACCTATGAACTTTCATCAAAGAACTGCATGCTATAGGTTAGAGCATTATCCTTTTCCCCTAGTTTTTTACTACCCTAATGTTGCTAAAGGGATAGCTTGGGTAGAAATCCATTCTTATTAGTAAAGCCAACCTCAACCACTGTGGTACGCTTTAAAAAATGTGTTCTTCTCAGACCTGACAGCTGTAGGGTGGTCTTCCCCCAACGTTTGCCTCCCTCCCTCCACTTTTCCAAACTAATTTTTGCTAGTTTTAGGACTCTGGACACTTTACCACTGCTGACCAGTACTAAAGTGCTTGAGCTCTCTCCCCTAAACATGGTAACTTTGGCTTATTCCCAATTGGCATATTTAATTTACTTATGAGTCCTTAGTAAAGTGCACTACATGTACCCAGGGCCTGTAAATTAAATGCTACAAGTGGGCCTGAATCACTCATTGTGCCATCCAGTTAAGTAGCCCTCTGCCATTGCAGAGCCAATAAATGCAGTTTTAAACTGCCACTTTAACCTGGCAAGTTAACCCTCGTGCCAGGCCTAAACCTTCCCATTTCATACATATAAGTCACCCCTAAAGTAGGCCCCATCAACCCACAGGGTGGGGAGCCAAGTATTAAAAAGGCAGGACATGTACTTTCAAGCTTTTGATGTCCTGGTCATGAAAAACTCCTGATTTCATTTTTCACTTCTGTAAGGCCTATCTCTCCCATAGGATAACATTGGGATTACCTTATTGCACTTTTTAAGTATAAATCCCAGTTTAGTGTCACTGAAATCACAATTTAAAATCACAACTTATGGTGAAATTAGATTTTAAATTCCAGTTTAGCAAATGGCACTTTTAGAACGTTGGCATTTAGAAACAAAATGGGCAAACTCTTGGCAAATTGCCTTAAATCCCGTAAAGAACGCACTATCATAGATATGATTTACTCCTCTGACGGCTCTTCTGTTCATAAAAATGAGGATATTCTTAACGAATTTATGAAGACCTCTATACACCCGACTCTCCACCTTCTTCTTCCCTTATTCAGTCTTATCTTGACGCTCTTCCGATTCCGTCCAATGATCATCTTAACCTCTCACAATTGGAGACAGATCTTTCTCTTCAGGAGTTATCCCACGCTTTATCCTCTTTAAAGAAGGGTAAATCGCCTGGTCCGGATGGCTTTTCCGTTGAATTTTACTTGCACTTTTCTAATCTTTTACTTCCCAGACCGTTGCATCTTTTTCATTCTTTTCCCCTTGCTGACGGGAATTTGGGAACTTTTCAGGAGGCCACAATTTGTCTCATTCACAAAGAAGGACGCGACCCTAAATTCTGCAAGAATTACCGGCCGATCTCATTACTGAATGTAGACTATAAATTATTTGCCAAATCACTTGCTTTGCGCTTGGACTCTCTTATGCCACATTTGGTGGGTAAGGAACAATGTGGATTTGTGAAGGGTAGGTTAACTTCAGATAACTCTCGCCTCTTGCTAAATGTTCTTAATAAAATCCCTGCTCCTTCCTCTCCCTTGGCGGCTATCTCTGTTGATGTAGAGAAAGCATTTGATAGAGTTGATTGGTCTTTCTTACTAGCTTCTCTGAAATGGCATGGATTCGGCCCTAAGTTAATCTCGCTTATCTCTTTACTATACACTGCCCCTAGAGCCTCTGTCTTAGTCAACGGTTCCATCTCCTCTTACTTTCCTCTTCGTCGTGGGGTTCGTCAGGGTTGTCCGCTCTCACCTCTTCTTTTCATTTTGGCCCTTGAACCCTTTTTATCCTCAATTCATAACAATGACTTAATTTCTGGGTTTTCCTATGGTGATCACAATTTAAAAATTTCCGCTTATGCTGACGATATTCTTCTTTTTATCTCCAAACCGCAGATTTCTATTCCTCACTTATTACATGAATTTAATGCCTTTTCTCTTGTTTCCGGATATAAAATGAACTCTGATAAAACAGAAATTTTACCTCTCACAAAATCCTGTCTTCCACACTTCTTTTCGGCCACGAGATTTGCTTGGTCCCCTGTTAAAATTAAATATTTAGGTATACTATTTTCTAATTCCATCTCCTCTTCTGTTAAATTAAATATGAATGCGGTTATTGCTCGGATAGATAAATTACTTTCCTCTTGGAATCCTTTATTCCTTTCTTGGTGGGGTCGGTTGGACTCCATCAAGATGATGATAACTCCTATCTTAATATATACTCTCTCCATGCTTCCAGTTCATATCCCTGTCTGTTATTTTTAAAAAATCGATTCCCTCCTCTCTAGATTTCTTTGGAAGGGCAAAAGATCCAGGATTTCCTTATTTGCTCTTCGTAAGATAAAATCTAATGGAGGTGTTTATTTCCTGATTTTCGTCTCTATCACAAAGCCTTTTGCCTTCGTCAGGCTGCAAAGTGGCTCCTAGAGGATCAATCTCCCTTTACTCCCTTATGGTGTAATATTGAACGCAGTCTAATTTCTCCCTTTTCTTTTACGGAAATTTTGGCTTTTTCGGTTAAGATACCTCTTACCTCTCTCCCTTTATTTAAACACACTTGTGCTAGTCTAAAACCTTTATTTCATAAGGATACCTTTTCCAGGGAAGCTTTTTTAGACTCCCCATTATGGCATAATTCTCATATTACCATTAATAATAGATCTATCTTTTAGAGGTCCTGGAGACTCAAAGGGATAATCTGGGTTAAAGATCTTTTTGATGGTTTAGAGCCATGCTCATTTCCCCAATTTCAACTCAGGTTTCATTGCCCTCGTTCCTTTCTTCAGAGGTTTTCCACTCTCATGGCTATTATTCTTGAGTCATTTTATTTGCTTCCCTCTGTCCCTTCGTCTTTGGTTCAGAACCCTCTTTGTAAAATCCTTCTTTCTTTTCCTAAAGCCTCTCTTATTTACAAATTCTTTCTTTCTCCCTCACCTGAACGTCCTAAATCCAAGGTGGAAATTGCTTGGGAATCTGATCTCGCATGTGAATGGACTATTAATTCTTGGGATAAACTTTGGTCCCGCTCCCTAAAAATTTCTCGTTCTGCTTCTCTCACTCAATCTCTGTTCTTTCTATATCACAGACTATATCTCTCCCCTATCTCTATTGCTAAGTTTGCCCATTCTACTGCTACTAATTGCTGGTCCTGTGGCTCACTTAATGCTGACCTCAGTCATCTTCTCTTTCTATGCCCTTCTGTTGCTACCTTCTGGGAAAAAGTTTGGACCTACATTTCTCGCATGTTTGATACACGTATTCCCTTGTCTCTCCCTCTCCTTTTTGCAGGCAGTCTATTTCAGCCTTTAGATATTCCCTTACATATGCATGGCCTCTTTGATCTTATGATAGCCTTAGCTTTCCAACACATAACACTCAATTGGAAATCATCTTCACAGCTCTCTATCCAGCACTGGTGGAATAGCCTTTGTCATCTTCATCGACTAGATGTTGCCTTTGCTTCTTCCTGTAAGCCAATAATTGACAGAGAACTTTTCTGGAACCCACTTACTACCTATTTAGATAAATTAGCAATGTTAAAAAAATCTTGTGTGAATGCTGAAAATTTCAAGCCTCCTTAGACATAATATTTTCTCTGTTTCTTATTTCTATTTCAATTACTATGTTGTCTCCTATTGGCACATCATGATTATTGTTTATTGTCTTCTTTTCTAGTTCAATATGCAACTTTATAAAATATTTGCAATATGAAAGAGTTTTTCCCTTACCTCCCACCTGCTCCCCTCCTGCTTTCCTCCCTCCCCCATCTTTCCCCTTTTTGCCTCCCTATCTCCCCCTCTTTTCCTTTTTCTACCTTTCAATTCCCCTCCCTCCCTTCTTGTACAAATAACCTTAAACAGCTTTCTCCTTTGAATTTGCTGTTAGCTCTTTCTCCTTGCGTATATTATTTTGTTGGTCACTTTTGTTTTTGCTGACCTCTGTATTGCTATGAAATATTTAAATAAAGCTTTTCAAACACAAAAAAAAAAAAAAAAGTTGGCATTTACTTACCTTAGCCATTTGGTGCCTTCTGCCTGTCTCTGGAGTACACATCTGGAGTGACAGCTGGCTTCCTGCACACACACGCCAGTGGCCCGCTCCCAGACCACCAAAGTCGGCCACACGCCAGATTACGAGTTGTTTTGTAGTCTTGTGGGCATTTGGTGTGGCCGTCCCACAGCAGTGCCTTTCAGAAGGGACCGCAATGGGCGTACCACAGCTCGTACTTGCACGGCTTGGACTGTGCAGTCCATGCCGTGCAGGTACTGGGGGGTGCTTGCATACAGGCAGGCACACATTTGCCCCCCTGCATGCATCCCTTTGCACAGGGGCAACAGTGGGCCCGGTAGGGACCCCTTTCTTTCCCCACCACCAAACTTTTCATGGCAGGCTCACTGCCATGAAAAGACTGGCGGTGGGGAAAGTCGTAATATGCTTGGTGGTGCCACAGCAGCACCGCCAAGCATATTGCTTCCAGTGACCACCGGGCAACCTCCAGGGATCGCAGATCCCTGGCAGTTGCAACAGTCCCATGTCGGTCCAACTGCCAAACTCGTTATTCGGTGGCAGAATGCAGGTGCAGTGGTCCCCGACCGCACCTCCACTGTGAGTGGTACTCATAATTAGACCCTTAGTCTTGTCCAGTATGCGTAATTGAACACGCACCACGAGGACCTTCTACCAGAGCTTGTTAGAAGGTGTACGTTAAAGGTGTTGTTCAAGTGCCAACGGGTCTGTAGTTAGTTGAGTAATTGTCAGTTTGAGCAAACGTTTAAGTCTAACCGCCTCCTGCATAAAAGCCCCCCTATTAACTGCTCTGAGGGCATCCCACACAGTGCCCTTGTTGATTTTCTTAGTGTCATTGTAGGCGAAGTATTCTGTGAGCTTCTCACAACCCTCAGTCACTACCATCAGACCTCTAAGGAGGAATTATTTAGGCTCCTGGTCCCCAGTGTATTCTCCCCACCCTTAGCTCCTATTGAAGGGTCATGGTCAGAAAGTGTTGGAGGGTGTTGTTCGGCCTCCACTATGGTATGTTTGCACCTCTTGTCTATCAGAAGGAGATCAATCCAAGGATATGTGCAGTGTGCTGCAGAATAGTGGGAATAATATACAGTGAGGGGGCGGCGTATACACTGGGCATTGAGGCATGTTTCCCTTTTTCGGATCTTGTTGTTTAGGGCAACAATATAGCCAATATTCAGTACAGATTCCTCATCTTGTGAATTTCCCCAGACACTATACTGGGTTTGGATGTTTGTTATAGCAATTCCTTTGTAGGTTGATAAGTAGCATTGTGTGGCTTTGTCTGTTCCATCCTGCCTTGGATGTGCCATCAGGGCTCCTATATCTGCTCTACTTGGCATGATGATGTTGGTTCCTTTCTTTAAGTGCTTTCCGACTTGGATCGGGAGCTCCTTTGAATCCTGTCTGACTTTAAGTTTTCATTTTCCCTCAAAGCTTCCAGTGCGCAAGGGACATATCCCCTCCAAAAACAAAACCTCCATCCGCAACCTCAAAGTCAAACTTGCCATTGTGGAACTTCTGAGGTTGTCTAGGAACACCCAGTCCCAGTCAAATGCATGGTCATGCTCTCGCTCCGTGGGCTACTTGCGTGACCATTTGTCTTCGAAGTCCAGGAGGTCAGGTAAGTCGAGTAAATCCATGCATTAGAAGAAGGCATAACATGAGTCCCCATTGTTCTGATGTGGAAGGGCATAACCACCTTCAGCAGGAATGCTGCTTTCTTCCAGGGACTAATTTGTCTGGTAAGAATAATGTGTATAGCTGCTGGACAGACAGGGCCTGAAATTCACTCACTGCAAAAGTAATGGTGATGAGGAAGTCAGTCTTGATGGTCAGCAGGCATAACAGACAGCTATATATTGGTTCAGAGGAAGTGCACATGAGGTAAGTGAGAACCAAATTAAAGTCTGATTGAGGCATCACTAAAGGTGTTGGTGGGAACATGAGTATCAGAGCTTTCAAGAAACACATCACAACCAGTGATTTGGAAAATTATGGCTAATCTGATAAATGGGCCGGAAGATAACCCTTAAGGCTTTGACTGGCTAAAAACAGTCAAAACAACAAGATATCAGCCAACTTTGCAATTAAGGATTGGAGGTCACCTGAGGAACACTAGGCAACATACTTGGCCCACCCTCCTGTATACACAGTTTTAGTAAATGGATGCCTAACTGTCTCCTTCCTGCGTACACAGTTTTGGTGGGTGGACACCTACCACCTTGTGAGGGAGTTCAAAAGCCATCAAGTGTCACCGCTCAATCTAAACCCATGAAGTTGTAAGTTGTGAAGGCTCAGATGCAGAACCCAATCCTGCTGCTGAGATAGGAAGTCCTGACAAAGTGGTAGCCTCATCGGGGGACAAATGCTCATGGCCAGAAGTTCCGGGTATCACCCTCTTGTGCCCCAGTTGGTTCCACTAGGATGGCTCGGTCCTCTTTTTGAACTGTATCAGCTCTCTGGTTATGGGAGATAAAGGCAGAAAGGCATACAGGTGTCCCGAACCCCCGCTGAAACAGACGGCATCTCTGAGGGAGTACTGCCTTGGGAACTCGAACACGCACAAGTTTGTACACTGCACTTTCACTCTGGTGGCAAACAGATCAAGTCAGGGTTCTCCCCTTTGCTGCAAGATGCCCTGTGCCACCTCCGACTGTAACTTCTATTTGTGATCCGCTAGGCATTGGTGGCTGACTTCGTCTGCCCTGGTGTTTACAGATCCTGCCAGGTTCAGGGTAATCAGGTAAATGCACAGAGCATTCAGCCACCTCCAGAGCCTTTTGGCACAGGGTCCAAAATCCCACTCTACCCTGTTTGTTACAATAACACATGGCGTAAGTGTTTTCCTTGATGGTCGGGAAGAAACCATTCAGAGCAAGTGAGTTGCTCAAAACTCCCACAGGTTGATGTGGAGGCACGTTTCTGCACAGGGTTTTAGTCCTCTGATCTCCATCTTTCCCAGGTGACCTGCCCAATCCCGCAACAATGCATCCGTAATGACCATTAGTTCTTGGTGGGATAGTGAGAGGTGTCTGTTGCTGGTCCAAATTCTGGTCCAATTGTGGTCAAGCAGCCAGCACTACAGGTCTTTCGCAATCTCCTCTGAAACTCAGAGGGCCTCTCATAGGTCCCCTTGATTCTGAGCTCACTGAGACTTTAGAGCCCGCATATGCCACCTGGCATGATCCATGAGCAGAATGCAGGAGGCCAAAAGTCCAAGAAGCCCCAGAGCTGCTCTTACTGAGACCCAGGTGAAGGGTTGAAACATCAAGATCAAAGCTCAAATATCCTGAGCTCGTTGAGGTAGAGCAAGGTCTCTGAAAAGCACTGTGTTGAGGAAGGCTCTGATGAAGGGGAGCCATTGTAAAGGAGTCAGTGAGAGTACAGCACATTGATGTCGGCTGTCTTCTGGAGGTGTCATATAGGGCCTGATTTAGACCTCGGTGGACAGGGCACTCCATCACAATGGTCACAGATATCCAGTCTGCCGAAATATAAATCCCATTATGTTTATATTTCACTGGATGGGATATCTATCACCTTTGTGATGGAGTACCATGTACGCTGTGATCTAAATCAGGCCAATAGTTAGGCACATTCAAGTAAAACTTGTGTCAGAGGTTGAGTCATTGCTGCTTAGCAACCTGCAGGGAGATGTGGCATGAAAAAATAATGTACACATATATAAAAACACTTATTACATGGCAGCTCATATACATGCCATTGTGCCAAAGATTCGATGGTACATGGACAAACGAAAGACAGTACTGCAAAATGCTAATTCCAACACACGCATAAATGACACAGTGTGTGCAAGTGTTTGTTTGTGGTAGCATCAACCCTACTAATTTTTTTTTTAAATGGTAAATACAACCATGCAATCCAGATCCTGAAGAAAGCTGTAGACCTCACAGGCACTAGAGAAACAGCAGAATCATGTCGACCTAGAAAAATACAGGATTAATAAATATTATTATTATCCCCTAATCCATTTGTTTTTGATATCCCCATATAATCTGCTACTAAATATTGCTTGAAAAACCTTCAGGGATTTTTAACTGTGCATTGAACACCAGAGTTAATAACTACATCCTAAGCACTCGCAGATTGAATATTTTTTTTTTTTTGTCCTCATTTATCCAAATTATGCTTTAATTTCCAAGAGAGAGTGTATAGACCGAACCCTTAGGCAAATATTATTTATCCCCGGCCACTCCATCAGGGAGAGAGAGATAGATTTTATCTCCGGGTCAACACTTGGCCTCTTGGTCTAGGTTAACACCGAATCTTAGAGTTTTTCTTTGGGCCGGTGCTGTTTTATAGTGGTCCAACCACTGAAGCAGCCTCCTTAGCATATCGGTAATCATAGGACCATACAAAAAAAAGAAAAAACTGAAGACCAGGTATAGAGAAAGAAATAGTGATTAATAGGTGAATAGGTAAAATAGCAAAAGATCTTTAGTATAGAACCCAAGAAAGCATTAGAAGAACCCAAAGTGAGGTATTGAGTGTGTAGTGCTTACTAGTGTTTATTTGAAGTGAAGTTTTTCTCAACCCAGTCATCCCAGATTTCCCAGTATTTCGTTTTCTTGACCTGTTTGCCTGAACGATCTAACAAGGATACCCTTTGAATAGAGTAAATCCATTCCTCCTCCGTTGGGGAACAGGAAAGAATCCATTTAATACAAAATTCCCGTCGTGCAAGGAGAACCAGTGCAAAGAAAAGAACTTTATGATTTTTTGTTAGAATTTGGTTATCAGAATCCTCTGGTAACACCCCAAAGATTATAGAGGGAATACTAAGCTTTATCTCCAGACCCAAAATATCTGATATGTTCTTACCCACTTTCTGCCAGAAAGCCTGGATTGAGGGACACAGTCAAAAAATATGGATCTTGTTGGCACTATCTTCTCCACACTTCGGGCATTTCTTGATCTCACGAGTTCCCATTTTTGATATTTTCTGTGGAGTCCAGTATGCTTTGTGTACTGTGAATAGATGATTCTTTTTAAGGGTGCAGCTGTAACATGTGACCATAAAAGAGACATTGATACTTGCCTCAATTTTTCAAGATCGACGTCCGGCAGGTCTCTCTTCCAAATCTCTGTATAGGCAGCGTTCGTAACTTCTCCACTTTGAATTAGCAGCCAATACCACTCTGCGATTTCTTTTCGAGTTGTATGTTGTGAAGAGATCTTTGACACCATGGCCGCCTCCCCTTCTAACTCTTTTCCTAATGATTTTACCCAGCTTGACAGTTGGAGATACTTAAATTTCGAAACTGAATGCTCACAAACCAGGGAGAAGTGCTGCCATGAAATTAGTTCAGAGTCCACTATAAGTTGTCCCCGGTGTCGATACCGCAAGATCTAAGTGGGATGGCGAGGGCATCCTCCAAACAAGCCGGAGTGCCTGGAGAGTCCCAGATTGGAGCTGTATCACTATAATATGGGATTTTTAAAAGTCTTCTCACCTGTACCCAGAGTTTAACTGCTGCCCCCAAGATCTTCAGTCTCACCTTCTTGAAAAATCTTGGGTGACCAAATTTTAAGAGAAAAAATCCTGCTTGATGAGAGAAACTGAACGTAGGGCCTTAAAAAGTGGAGAGAATATTGAACTTTCCATCAATAGTTGCCGGACATTTTTTAACTGAAAAGCGCAATAATACAGATATAAGTCTGGGGTAGCAATTCCTCCATGGGCTTTCTTTCTTCTAAATTTCTTTAGGGCTATTCTTATGCTTTTATTACCCCAGATAAAACTAGAGAAAGACCCCTGTACTTTCTTAAACCATAACTTTGGGAATTCTAACAGAATTGCATTAAACAGAAAAGTGAATTTAGGGAGAATTGACATTTTTAGGAGATTAGATTTACCCAAAAAGGAAAGTGGAAGGGCGCTCCATGATTGCAACTTTGTTTTGACCGTCTTAGTTACTTTTTCAAAATTAACTTGAGCTATTTTATCTATGTCATGAACTATTTGAACCCCTAAATATCTAATTTCCCTTTTGGTGAGGTCACTCCTGTATTGGGTATTCCATTTCATCAGTTCTGTCTTTTGTTGATTAATCATGTATCCGGAAACCTTTCCGAAACTCTCCAATTGATCCCATATTGCCGGCAATGACTGCTCTAAATTCCCTGTTAGTATCATAAGGTCATCGTCATATAGTCCGATTTTCTTTTCCCATCCGTTACACCTGAAAGGGATGATATTCTGACAGGCTCTTAGTTTACATGCCAGCGATTCAATATATATATTGAAAAGGAGGGGAGACAGGGGGCAGCCCTGCCTGGTGCCCCTACTGATTTTTATTGACCTAGTAAGATTGCCGTTGACAAGGATTTTAGCAGATGGATTTTTATAGATAGCTTTAACTGTTGTTAAAAAGGTTTCCCCTAGGTTAAGACGCTGAATCATTTGGAATAGGAATGGCCAACTGACACGGTCAAATTCCTTAGCGGCATCAAAAGTCATTACCGCTAAAGGGATTTTGTATGTTTGAGCCATGTCTATTGCTCCAATTAGATCATGTGTTAATTCAAAGAGCTGCCTCCCTTTCATGAAACCTTTCTGATCTGAATGTATTAGTGATCCTATAACCTTGTCCAGGCGTTTAGTTATTATCCGAGTATAAATTTTATGGTCACTATTTAAGAGAGAGATGGGCCTGTAGGATTCACAGGATCTCGGGTTCTTGTTGGGTTTAAGTAGAATAGTTATAGTTGCATCATCCCATGACAGCGGAATATCCTGACCTTCTGTGAAAAGTGAATTAAATAACTGAGTAAGAAAGGGGGCAAGCTCTTCTTCTAAGATGACATAGATCTCATTTGGGATTGAATCGGGGCTGGCGGCCTTTCCTTTCTTTAGCGTCCCAATAATTTGGAGAACCTCCTCCAAAGTTATGGGGCGGTTTAAATAAATTTTCTCCTCATTCTGTAGAGATGGTAAATCAAGGTCTAAAAGGTAGTCTTCTATATCTGATTTGTTTACTGTTAACTCTTCTGTATATAAATTTTGAAAGAATTGGACAAAGGCATCCTCAATCCCGAGTCCTCTGAAATAATACTACCAGTGTTCCGGCATCTAAGATCTCCTATCCAATTCCTAGACTGGTCAGCTTTTGTTTTCCAAGCGAGAAGCTTGCCATACCCCTCCCCGTACTCATGGTGTGACAACCGACTGGCTTCCCATTTTTTTTTTTACGATAGCTTCTAAGTAATCCGCCAGCTTATGCTTTGCTGCTGTTAAGCTCCGTAGAATATTTAAATTACCAGGCGTTTTTTCTAGCTCCTCTTGGTAGGAATGTATTTCAGTTTCTAAGGTCTTTATCTCACCCCTCGTGTTCTTAGTTTGGACGATAGAGATAGTTGTTAATATACCTCTTAGGAACGCCTTATATGAATCCCATACCGTGTTAAGCTTAGCTGCGTTAAGGTTAAATTCCAAAAACTCCTTAGTTGCTATTTTCAATTTTTCAGTAACTGTATTTTCCAGCAGTAGTGATCGATTAAGGGTCTATCTATGGGGTGGCTGTCTCTTGACCGTAGCAATTTCTAGGAGCACCGCCGACTGGTCGGACAAATGTTCCGGGACGTGACTGACCTTTATGGTGTTTTTTTCTGTGACAGCGTCAACCAGAAAAAAATCAATCCTAGAACGGTGTCCGCACTTCTTATTATGGAAAGTAAAATTTCCCCCCGCTGTTCCTTTCTTGGGGCCCATCTTTCTCCAAATGTCTGAGAGACCTATATCTGACATTAGCTGTTTCAGGGCTACTCTCATATTTTTTGCCATTGCTGTTGCTCTATTTGATGTTGAATCCTGATTAGGGTCCAAAACTAGATTAAAGTCACCGCCCATTATAATAGGGTCATTCATGTTGACTAATTGCAGGAGTAGGGTATATAGTGGGGCCGGGTCATCTAGGTTTGGACCGTAGTATCCTACAAAATTCAGCCACGAGCCATTAATTTTGACTCTGGCGATTGCCCACCTCCCTAAGTGATCAACTATGCAATCCCCCAATATTGCTTGGACGGTTCTTTTAAACAAAAGAGCAACCCCTTTTATTGTAGCAGTTTGAGTAGTACAAACGCAGTGTTCTATCCATTTTTGGCTTTTTAAAATTAACTCCCATTCCTCCTTAAGCAGATGTGATTCTTGAATAAAAAACACGTCGCTGTCCACGAGTTTTAGGTATTCTAGGATTTTTTTTCTTCTAGATGGGACCCTAAGACCGTTTATATTCCATGACATAATTTTCAGACTCTTTGGGGCATATTATCAAGAGATATATCGCCGCTTTTTTGGCACATAGCGCCGAAAAAGCCGCGATTTTTTAAATCTCAATATCATCAAGGACACGCTAACAAGCGTTAGCGCGTGTTTCCTTGCGACTTTGCATGTCAGCGATCAATATCGCTAATGACATGCAAAGTAGGCGTTCCCGAGTACAACAACATGGGAATCCAGGCTAACACGGCTTCGCGATATTAGCAAGCCATGCAGCAGACCCGCGAAGCGATAAAAATAACCGCGCTAACCGCGGTTATCGCAGGAATGTTACGCCTGCTTTAAAAGTGACTTATATTTGTAAAGAACAACGGTCAGAGTTGGAGGCCAGATAGGTCCTCGGATAGCCGGAGCTATTATTAATACAAAGGTAGTCTTAATCTAGGTATTATTAGTGAACGCAAAGCGCCAACAAAATTGGAGAACAGAGTATGCAGGGACACAAGGTTGTTTGAATGATACCACATTTATTAACATCATAAATGAGTATCAATCACATTAGGAACTAGTCCTGGTGCTCACACAAAGGTGAAAAGTGCGTGAAGTGATAAGTGCTGGTGACTTAAAATTTACATCGCATTGACAACACTATACAAAATCAACGTTGAGTGATTCATTCTCCCAGACGCCGGCACCATTCATTGTAGCTGCCCTGGAAGTAGCAGGATCCTGTCCCTCTTCCTTCAATTTCAATTCCAACCTGCCCGATTGATTCCTGTTGGTTGTTTTCTCCCTGGTTCTCGGCCAGCACGTACCCCGCTGAGTGGCAAGACCTCTCACTAAACATTACTACATTCGGTTGAACCCGACTATTGTTACCCGCTGACGATTATTAATTATATCGTTCCGCTACAAGATCCTATCTGCTCACACGCTTTCTCGTCCTGATGATGATCTCAACCTAAGGAGATCGAAACGCCGTCGACTTTCACAACCGAAACTCTTTAAATATATTTTATTAATTATGGAGTTTTGTATAGTGTTGTCAATGCGATGTAAATTTTAAGTCACCAGCACTTATCACTTCACGCACTTTTCACCTTTGTGTGAGCACCAGGACTAGTTCCTAATGTGATTGATACTCATTTATGATGTTAATAAATGTGGTATCATTCAAACAACCTTGTGTCCCTGCATACTCTGTTCTCCAATTTTGTTGGCGCTTTGCGTTCACTAATAATACCTAGATTAAGACTACCTTTGTATTAATAATAGCTCCGGCTATCCG
Organism: Calotriton arnoldi; assembly: GCA_963921515.1. Taxonomy (NCBI): domain Eukaryota; kingdom Metazoa; phylum Chordata; class Amphibia; order Caudata; family Salamandridae; genus Calotriton; species Calotriton arnoldi. Next base: position 675,734 of record CAWUFW010010210.1, read on the forward strand.
AGGACCTATCTGGCCTCCAACTCTGACCGTTGTTCTTTACAAATATATATTACCCCTGGTCACACTATTGGGGTCCCCTTGTTCTTTATATATATTAAAAGTGACTTAGGCATACTGATAATGGGAGGTGGATTGCCAAGTTAGGTCCACACTCCCCTATCAGCAAGCCTCTCCTTAGCGCTGTGAAATCATCGCTGGATTTCACGCGCTATTCCTGGGAATCGGCCTCTATCGCTGGAATTACATCGCCTGTTAGCAAAACGTTGATAATACGTCGCTAACACGGCGATGTAATCCAGCAATAGAGTAAATCGCGCTAAGCGCGATTTGCGATAATTATCGCATCTTCTTAATAATATGCCCCTTTGTTTTTTCTGTCCTGCCTACGTCTGTCATTGGAAATTTAGATGTGTTAGGGAGACGGGTCTGCGTGTATTACCTAAAATTAATAAGGCTACTAAGGTAAAACTCTTATCCTGATCAGTCTGGGGTAATTGATTAATGTTTATAAATGAGGACATTTTTTTTTTTTTCCACATGCTCCCCCACCTTGTGTAAAAGCATAAATTTTGAGTTTTATTTACATTTGTGTCCCTCCCCTCCCATCCCAACCCTCCACCCTGGGGAACCCTCCCTTGATACTAGAGGTATACCTGGACTACCTCTGCTTTCGGGCTCTGTCTCCAACTAGGCAGAATTTTTTTTTCTTTTCTTTTTTCAGTATTAAACAATTCTCATTTGGATGTACCTTTGATTTGGGTGATAAGGAAGTTAACATCAGAGGGGTCTTTGAAATTAAACATTTTATTATTCCACATCACCCTTAAAGTGGTGCCTAGACCTTTTAGTTCTTGGATAAATTTTCCTAATTCCCACTGTTTATCTTGTGTTGTGCGGGAAATATCTGATCTAACGCAGAGCAACCAGTCCCCTCTGTTGTAGACTCCTACTTTCAGACCCTCAGCCAGAATTTTTTCCTTTATTAGATAGGTCTTAAAGTTGACTAAGATTCTTCTCAGGGTTTTTTTCCCTGGTCTCTTAGAGTATGGGTCCCGGTGTACTCTCTGTATATCGTCCTTGAGGGGCAGTCTTTCAATATCCGGATGCAATTCTTTAAGAAGTTTAATAACGAAAAATCTTATATCTGTTCCCTCAATTTCCTCTGGGACATTCAATAGCTTAATATTGTTGCTTCTTGCATTATTTTCCATACTTTCTAACTTATCCCGCAACTCTTTATCGCAATTTTTTAGCCTTACGATTTCCAAAGAGTTATCTTCTACTTGTTTCGTAAGATCACCCAAAACTGTTTCCATAGCTCCAACTCTCTCCGTTATCTCATTCATTTTTGTCTCCAACGTTTCACAAGCTGCTTGGATTTTTGATTGATTAACTTCTGAAACGGCAAATTTTTCCCTAATTTCTGTAAGTAGGGTAACTAATAATACCTCTGTAGTGGCTTGAGCCTCTGAGTTGTGGTCTGTAGTGGATGTGCTTGGATCCGCTGTTAGATCTTGTCTGAATTGGCTCCCTTCAATCTCAGTCATGGGGTTTTGGCAAGCACTTGTCATGTTGTCGCTTTCTACCTCAACCGATGATGCCAGGGGGGCAAATCTATTTTTTAGAAACCCGGGGTCCATGTTTATATCCATTCTCACAATATTTGGGCTCTTAGGAGAGACTACAGAATTCACTTGTATTAAGTCACTATTACTGCCGTTGTTCGAAGTCGCTGTAGCAGTCAATCCTAAAATAGGCTGAGTGCTCTGAGAGAGCTGGTTAGATTGATTAGCTAAGGAAATTTGTGCTTGAACCTTGAAATACGAACGTAGTGAAGGGGTAATTCGGGGGTTGGCAGGTTGCATTTTAACTTGCTTTTTTTTTTTCTCCTTGGTTAAGGGAGTCTTTTCTATTGGCGCTTTTTTATTGTTTAGAGCTCTGGAGGGGTTTTGGGGGTTAATTTGCACAGTGAAAGTAGTTTCTCTGCTATGAGACTCAGTCGAAGACTGACTATTGCCCCCAAATGTCTCTGCTTCTCAGGGTGTATCTATTTATTTTGTTTACCCCCGTATATGTCTCACCCGGAGCTTCATTGGATTGTTGTTCCACACTTGTAGTATCACTTCTCACACTAAGCCCCCAGCCCCCCCTTTTCCTCCTTACCGGGGTCATTTGTGGGTGCCATAGGCACTTCTCCGCTTTCTATCAATGTGCCGGTTCCCTGTTTGTGCCCCCGTCGGATCTTTCTTGTGCTCCTTTTTGCGCCCAGCCCGACTGCGCCTGCGCCCTACCCCAGCCGTGGAGAAGGGCCGAGCAGAGACTCCGGCGACCGGCGTTGTCTGCACACGGCTCCCGCTGCCCCGGAAGCCGATCCTTGCGGCGGTGCGCCTGCCACACGCAATCCGCTCTGCCTCTTCTGACCAGCGGCTCCTTTGCTTCGTCTCCTCCGCTCCGGCCGCCACCGTCAGTACTCGCGTCTCCGCCAACAGCATGCCGGCGGTTTCCCGTAAGAATCGTCCGAACAGGTAAAAAAAAAAAAAAAAACCAGAAATGGAGAAGAACGCACTTAATTTCTCCCTAACCCCCTTACTCAGACTTACTACATCCAAATTCCGAATATTGCCAGCATTCTGCCGAGTAGAGTGAGAGCCCGTGACCACTTCTAGCTAGCGGCCGCCATTCCCCCCCCCCCAAAAAGGTTCAGATTGAATATTTTTGATTCTGTAGTAAGACATAGGGAGGGAGCAATCTCGTGATGTCCCACTCCTCTCATTCCCCTTTTTGATAATTGGGGATATTTCCACAATCACCATTTGCAGCAATACTAAGTGTGGGAATTTTAAAATGTTTGAACACCCAACTCAAACTTAGAGGTGCAAACAAATATTTGCCATCACTCTGTCACACTCCTGACTCCCATATACACCACTGGCAGATGCTAATCCAGTTGTATGGTTGATTTTGTTGGGGTTTCTTATGTTGGTCCATCAGAAACAAACATTGGCAATGCCAATAGGTCATGGAAATGAATGTGTTAAATTGAAAAACAGTAGAATACTATTGGTTTAGGTTAAAAGGTCAAGTGACAGTTGGACTGTCTTGCTAGAACTAAAATCCTAAAATAACTAAATGACTTTCCTCCTCCCATCTGTCCTGCAGCCTGAGAAAAAACCCATGAATTATTCAGTTATCTAGCACACTATATCAGCATAACAATGTCATGTGTGTGCCCCTGAATATTCAAGCTCAGGTACCGGGATAAATATTCAAAATGATCACAGCTATGTGGAGAGCAAGCACTCTTTTGTGGAAGCACACAACTTCTGCCCAATCAATACATGTACTCTTGGCTCCCAACATGTGGGCAGAGCCAAAACCCCTCTCCTGCTGATTCCCACATAATTATCTGGTGACAGCTGCGCTGTCAACCCGGCTCATCCTCTCAGTGTCAAAAGACCCTTCCACCACCACAGTCAACTTCGACAGATGTACGATGAACGTCGCCGACTATATGAAGGACAACTGTCTCCAGCTCAACACGGACAAGACAGAAGTCTTCTGCTTTGGGAACAACACCTCTTCTTGGAATGACTCATGGTGGCATGCTGAACTTCCCCCACCTGCAATCTCAGCATCATCTTGGACAGCAAGCTATCTGTGAAGAATCAGGTAAACGTAGTCTCTTCCACCTGCTTCCACACCATATGTGTGCTCCGCAAGATCTTCAGGTGGCTTCCAGTCAACACCAAAAGGACCTTCACTCGGGCCTTAATCACCAGCAGGCTGGACTATGGGAACACTATCTACATAGGAATCACTGCACGCTTCCTGAAGAGACTACAAACAATACAACACTCAGCAGGAAGACTCATCCTCGACCGCCCCAGACGAACCCACATCACACCCCACTTCAATACACTGGCTCCAGAACCAGAAGAGATGCCAGTTCAAGATGTTGACCCACGCATACAAAGCCATGCACAACGAAGGACCAGCATACATCAACAAACGCATAACCTACCACCAATCGACCACACACCTACGAATCGCTTCCCTCTTCCTCGCAGAAACCCCCAGATCTGCTGAGACAACAGCAGAGGACGCTCCTTCTCACACCTGGCATCCAAAGTTTGGATAGACCTACCCCTGCACCTCAGAACCACCTCATCGCTCAAGCAGTGGGGAAAAAGACAAAAAACCTGGCTGTTTGAATGAACAGATCACCACGTAGCAGCTAGCATCTCCAGCACCTTGAGATCCTCATGGGTGATTTGCCGCAGTCTACAAATCTTTGATTGATTGATTGATTGGCCATATAAATGGAGAATACCCACACACACAATTTGAGGTAGTTTCACGTCATGTTAAAAAAATCTTTTCTCATGGCAAAGGCAGCAATGTTTTCCAGGATTGGAACTGGAAAGGTCAAAATAGTAGAGGAAGATATTTATCCACAGAGAAAAATGTGTTCCTTGTCCCATAGGAAAAAAGAAAGAACTGCGGGTACAAAAACATTATTTGTGCCACATTCCACCTGCAAAAAGGTACATCAATTGCAGTTCTGAAAGCAGTATTACATGTCAGTGTTTATGGTTATCTAGGACTTTGTCCACCTCTTCAGGAGTACTCTTGTGGGAGCAAAACACTGTACTCAAAAATCTGGAAACCTCAGAATATTACCTAAATCAGTTTTTCCACATTTTATTGCATTGGAGACAGTGTTAGATCTCAATTTCATGAGGCAATGTTTCCCTGCGTTAAAACACCTCCCAAAATATCAAAGTCAGAAAATTAAATTAATTAAATAGTTAAGTTGCAATTGATAGCTGAGTTCTAGATCGATAGAAAAGTTTTACGGTGTTAAAACAGAGTTAAAAAATAAGGCCATACAGTGCCGTGAATGCTATTAGTGCAAAGCACATATGGCAGCCAAATCAATAGAAAAACGGACAGCATCCGAAGCAGCATCTAAGTCTTCAGGAAAGTCTTCTAGTTGATCCCCGAAATCCCAGAATGTCTTCTAGTTGATCCCCAAAATCAAAGGGGGTGACATTATTCTTCATATGAAATCACAATTTCTGCAGATTCATCATGGTGCGAGAAAATGCAACACTTTCTCGGCAATTCAGAGCACATAAAAAATGCACTTCATATTGCTTTATCACCTAAGTACTTGTCCACTACATGAATAATTATTCAGCACCCTCTGTGCTAATGTCATCAGTAGATGCTCGAACAGAACAGAACAAGATACATTAACAATAACGTGTTATGTGAATGGATAGGTGAACAAGCAGAAGACCTTGTAAATGTTTCAAATTACGGATGAACTGGAGAAGGTTCATCTAGAGCAGAACAACAATATCAGTGGAAATAAACCAGAACATTTCAGATTGAGTGTGTGAGAGGAGTTGTGTGTGGGGGCAGGAGATAAGCACAGAATGAATGTCAGAGATGACCTCCACCTTGGACAAGATGGTGTTTGCACTAAAATGTGGCCTAGTTAACATATCAGAAAAACACACTTCTACACATCATAGAAACCCAACAACACTATATTGGTGTGTACATGTGTAATCAATTGTGAAAATGTACTCTGCACATTGCTAATGATGCACAAAAATACGAACCCATAATCATCTGTAACACTTTTGTCAGGCTTTATGAATGACTAACAGGCAACATTTGACAAAGTTATTTCCTAAGGTTTTGTGAATCGGCCATTAGGAGGATGACATTTTATGAGCTGTGACTGCCCCACAGCTTTCTTTCATGGCTTATATCCTTAGTTTCCTGTATGAATGTTTCTGCTCATCTTATCTCCCCTTCATAATTTTCATTTTATCTTTAAAGATTCAAGTCGCATCAAGAAAGCATGACACACCCCCAGTGACTGCGAACGACACGTGGTGCCTAAAATATAATTGATGAACGAATGAATAGATGATTTGCTACAAACTTACCAGGGAGATGAAGAGACCCCGGATTCTGCCCCAGTGCCCTATATTTTGTATTCTTGAGAGCATGTTTATAACTTATATGCAAAGATGATGTGATTATTTGAGCCAGAATGTAATGCTTTTGATTTTCCAAGCTATAACTCTTTTCCATACAAAATAAATAAACAATGATCAATAGATAATAAACTTGGTAGCTGTTTCTGCTGTCAGGAATGCATCTGCATCTTTTATAGGGGCATCCAGTGAAGAGAGAGTTCTCTTTACCCAGTCCTGCATCACTAACCATCACCAACAGTAAGAAGTCTAGAATGTTCTGTCGTTTGAGGAGATCTGATAGGATGTTGAGACATATTATAATATATATTATGACATCATTCAATGAGTGGACCATTCATTCATTCATAAAATCTTTATTTCGGTTTATAATACCATAAAAGATACAAACATATACTTCCTTTTCAATGGTGCTCGAGATAAAATTAGTTAAAAAGTGTTCCGTACACCAAATTCTAAGGTGTCAGGTATTCCAGGTTACAATTTTATAAACACGAAATAGATCAACAAAAGCATAACTCATTTTGATATTTCAATTAAAAATTGTTAGAATAAAAACTACAGTGCAAATGCATTCATTTAACTGGCAAATTTCACAGTTGTTACTCAGTGGGGCACATCAAATCTGTAATAATCATTAGGGTCCCTCTACATCTTATACATTAAAAATACGAATAATAAAAACACTTTAAAATACTATAGAATCAAATATTGTAATCATTATCTTATGAATCGGAACACCCTCGGTTCATAACAATTTTCTACAATTAAATCACAACACTTGAGGGGGTAGTCAGTAGCCTCCGCCTAATAGCCCAAAATTGACCAAGAAATTTCGCAACTGCACATACAATAAGTGGTCTTGTGTCTGATTTTAAAATGCGTAGAGCTTCATAATGACTTTGGGTCCCCAACTGTCTACATACAGGAGCCAACCAGTTCCTTCTTGGTCTAGCATACGCAGGACATGCAAAAAATACATGGCCGACGGTTTCATTTGGGTTTGAGCAAGAGGAACAGCCCTTCGACTGGCTTTTATTATATGCCCAGGAATTGGTAAAAACATTAATAGGTAGACAGCCATATCTAAACTGGGTGTACAGTTTCCTGTCCCCAGGGTCCTTAATAATATCAAAGTAGCTCTCGAGACATTTAACAGATTTGAAGTCTAAAAAGGCATCAGCTAGGCTGCCATGGCGGGTTTTCGAATAATTAGTCTGCTCTACCCAAGACCAATATTGGAGTTTTAATTGGTCCTTGGTATGCTGGGGCGGGGGACCAAGAAACTCGTTAGAGAGACCAATTACTGCCCGGGTGGTATTCACATGTTTAATCCAACCAATTTTTTTATTTATGTCTAGGGACCATTCAAAAGTGATCATTACAGTTTTCAGCTGGAACAGCCCTTGTGGCTCCATTTATCACCGCCTTTTTAAATACACTCGAGCAACAAGTTCAGAGCGATGTGGATCTCTCTGTGCATAAATTAACACAGCCATGGACCCATTCAGCTTAATTAACAAGTGATCTGCTGCCTCCATTTGCTGCCTTTCCTACTTATCTCCCTGCTATGTACAAGTAAGAAAAGGCTGCAAACCAGAGAATATTCAAAGTGAGCCACATTTCCTCATCAGAAAATACTATCATATCTGTACACAGGTGCTCTACACCGCGTATAGTTATGGATATTGCTAAAGATATCTGGGGCATATTATCAACGGCCAGCGATAATTATCGCTGGCCGTGCTTAGCGATAATTTTGTTATCGCAGGCTATCTCTGGAATTTATCGCCCTGGTAGCGCGTTATTAACCGCGTTTCTCCAGGGCGATAAAAATTCCAGAGATAGCGAGGTTATCGCCGTTTTGCAGGGAACATCGCTGGTTTTCCAGCGATGTTCCCTGCAAACGGCGATAACCTTGCTGATACGACCCACAGGGTCGTATCAGCATAATCCACCCCAATGTTAGGGATAGGTAAGTCTGCATTTTAGCAGACGTTAGTTTTGGAGAAAACAGCGGTTTTCTCCAAAAACTAACGTGTGCTAAAATGCTGGGGCAGCTTTGTAAATATCGCGATGTGAACATCAGCGATATTTGCAAGGTAGTCCATCCGGGGTACGCCCACTTTGCATCTCATTAGAGATGTAAAGGGAGGCGTTGGGAAAAAGGGTGCTAACATGCGATTATGCATGTTAGCACCCTCTTGTAAATAGGGCGATAGTTTTATCTCCGCTTTTTTGGCTTTTTAAGACAAAAAAGCAGAGATAAAACCCTTGTAAATATGCCCCATCTGTTGTGAAAGATTCACACAAACATAACTAAAACTAAATAAATTACAATACAATACTCATCATGAATAAAAGTAAACTCTAAAGTATACTTATCATGAATAAAAAACGAAAAGTTACCACCTAACAGGAAAATAATGCATCTGAATTTAATTACCTTGAATTGGACGCCATTAAACATTGTATGCATTCAATATGAACATATGTGACTAACCACAAACACTGTCACCATTGTAAACATTCTACAAACATTCTGCAAAAGGAAAGACTAACTCTACAGATTTATTTTGAGAAGTATATGGTTCGATTATCTAAATCATTTTTGGTAGACATATGGTTCGAGATGTTCTGCATAAATCGCCATTGTTGAAGCTTTAGCAACTCTTTTAGCATTCCTTCTTTGTCTTACGCTCTTTAATGGGTGTCATATCTCCTGCTGAAAACGTAACCTGCCTGGCATGTTTGCTGGAATTATAATCTTGTTTTCTGACTACTCTGAGACTCAATCACCTGCTTGAGTACTGTATCATCCAAACTCAACTCCACAATACCTTTCTCAAGACACCTAGCCAATCACACTAGGAACATCGCCAAAGTGGGGTTACGCCCCCTAGCAGTTCAAATAGAGGCATATTTGTAATGGAATGTGGTGGGGTGCGATAGAACCACAACTTTGATCTGACTGCATTTTATAATACCAGAAATATTCCTTTTTGCCCAAAAATGAAAAATGTGAGCACCTTGTTCATGTGTTTTACAACTTAAAAGGCCATTCGTCTGAGGGTGGTGAAGGGAGCTCTTACGATGTTTTGATATCTGATTTAGCTAGTATGTTTTCCATCTCCGCTCCTATAAACTGAACACCATACTCGGAGACCATAAACCCAGGAAAACCCTCCCTTGTGAACACATCTCTTAAAATTCAACAACTCTCAGTGCTGTGGGTTCTGCAATAAAACACACGTGAGACCACTTAGTGTAATAACCCATTAGTACAAAAGCATAACGATGTGATGTTGACAAAGACGAAAAAGGATCAACCATGTTGATTCCTACTTTATCCCACTGTCTAGGTGAAAAATCAATTGTTTTAAAGGATGGGTTGTGCAGCTTAACGCCTTACTCTGAACGATTACACACCACACAAGTCCTTACAATAGAATCAATTCTCTTATCCATTGAGCGCACCCTAAATATAACTCTAACCCTTTTCTTCATCATAGTAGTGTCTAAATGGCCTAAAAAGGAAAATAAACAATTAATGGATAGAATGCTGAACATTGTCAAACATTCACCCACAGTTCAGAGATCTGGGTCTTAATCCATTGTTTTTTTGTCCACCATCCCATTCCAGTGTAGACTAGACATATGCACATCAGTTTTGACCCTGCTCCCCATGGACCCTGCTCCAACCCGAACTGCCAGGCCAGGTCCTCCCTACACTGGAAACAAACATCCTGGTACCGGTTCAGGATATTACCCCTCATCAGCCAGGCTAGCTTCACTCCAGTGGCATGGGGAGCACAGGACCCACGTCTGGGCATATGCAAAAGGAACAATTGATGGGCGAAATGGTGAACAATGTCAAACATTCACCCCAAGTAGAGAGATCTGGGCCTAAATCCATTATATTGTTGTTCATCATGCCATTCCAGTTTGGTCCCAGCCACATGCAAATCGGTCTTGACCCTGCTCCCCATAGGAATTGTCCAGCCATAATTGCCAGGCAAGGTTCTCCCTGGACCGGAAACAAGCATCCTGGGACCGGTTCAGGATATCACCCCTCATCAGCCAGGCTAGCTTGACTCCAGTGGCATTGCGAGTACAGGACCCACGTCTGGGCATACCCTTCCCACATAGGGCGACAAATGCAAAAAGAAAAATTGATGGATGGAATGCTGAACAATGTCAAACATTTACCCCAGTACAGAAATCTGGGCCTAAATCCATTGTTTTTTTTGCTCACCATGGCATTCCAGTTTGCACCCAGCCATCTGCAAATCAGTCTTGACGCTGCTACCCATTGGAACAGTCCAGTCAAACTGCTAGGCCAGGAGGGGCGTGGCCAAGCCGCCAACCAAGATGGCTGCGCGACGTTGAAGCCTCGCCAGCCGATCCCAGTTCAGCGGCAATATCCCCCACCTATGCAGCAATAAACACTCCATGCTGATCGCCATTGGGCCGCCAAGAAAGCGCTGTGCACAGCGGACTTACCCAGCCGCAGAGAGGAGCCTCCGGACCGGAGGATCTGATGCCATTTAGGAAGAGAGTCAAAACCTGGCTCTTTCCAAGAGAATGAATTTTATTGGCTCGCCTTGATCAGTCTACTCAGGGCCGTTCTGTCCATCCACGGCTGACCTGAGCACATGTTCAATAGCGCCAGGATACCCTTTGGGCGACAGTGCGCTTTACAAGTGCCCGATACAATACAATACAATCGTTAATGGAGGAGCCGTGGGGCGGAGCGTGATTCGGCTGCGGATGGAGCTCCCTCGCTTGCAGCGTGGCTGAAGAGTAATGGCGGACAGAGGTCGATCCCCGACTGCAGTGAGGACCCGTAACTGCAGTGAGTGACCCGGGCGCAGGTTCTCCCCTTGAGCACTCCTCCCCCCACCACGCTATAACTTAACTGGGCCGCGCCCATGCTTGGCTGCACCCAGACCGTGCTGCCCACTCCCGCCACCTCCCGGAGGCCCCGCAGGCGAGCCTGGGAGGCGACCGCCCAGTCGCTTGAGGGCGCGGTATAAGGGGGGAGCGAGACCAGGCCCACAGCTCCCTGCGCCCGGTGGCCTCACTGTGCATTCCGATCTCTTACCGGCCCGACATGCATGCAGCCTGCTCCTCACGGGCCCAGCTCTTTGACCGTTTGCCAACCCCCGAGATCCCACAACAGTGCCCATCAGGCAGTGACGCTCGGTGGCCAGAATAGACGCCAGCTCCTGCCCCTGGGCCTTCACGCATTGGACTGTGTCTCAAGGACAGACTGCCTCCGGCCCCCCCCAGCATCCCTCCACGGGGGCATCCTCACTCCCTGGCGGTGCGCTCTCAGCCTGGGCATAGTGTCGCTTCCGTGTGCTCAAGTCTGTGAGCCCGCTTCGCGGCAATCCGCCGCCTCCCACATTAGGTCACCCAGGTGACATGCCGGCCTGCTTCATTTGTGCCCTGGCCCCCATCTCCGGCCTCCCTTCCTCATTTGGTCACTGGTGGCCCAAGGACTGCCATCTGCCCGTCGCCTGCTAAGAAACTGCTCTGCCATAGTCCGTCCGGTGTTATCATGCTGGGCCGCAAAGATCCCAAACAGAAGACCCTCCCCTTTGAAAAGCTGACGGAGAGGGCTCCAGAGGACAGCTCCAACATGTCGGAGGGTGGACAGGACGCAGGCCATGTCGACGATCCCTCCACTCAATCCCTCTCCCTGCTACAGGAGATGAGAGCGGGATTTAGGGCATTAGATGGGCGTTTTGACGCCCTGGACAAGTATCTTGAGAGCTTAGGGGCCAAGATTCAGGTTCATGACAGGCGCCTCAACGTGGCGGAAGCACGAATCTCAGACATCGAAGATGGCACCGCACAATCCCTCAAGAAACTAGAGCTTGTGGAGCGCATCCTCAAGGATGTGGCCATCAAGAACGAAGACCTTGAGGTGCGCAGCCGCCAGAACAACATCCGCATTTTGGGGGTGCCGGAGACCACCGCCACTGGTCACCTTGACCTCTTTGTCGAGACCTTGCTGGCGGACATGTTCGGGAGGGAGTCCTTCACCTTTGGATTTGTGGTGGAGCACGCTCACCGCACTCTGGGCCCCCGGCCCAACCCGGGGTGCCCCCAAGGCCCATCATCGCGCGTATCATGAACTTTCGGGACCGCGACACCACTCTGTGACTCGCCAGGGAATGGGGAGACACCATCTGGCAGGGCTCCAAACTTGCGCTCTATCCAGACTTTACGCTTATGGTGCAGGAGGCCCACCGAAAGTACCATGGGGTTAAGGCCACCCTCAGGAACCTGGGACTAAAATATGGCATGCTCTACCCTGCCAGATTGCGGGTCGATGTCAATGGTCGTGCCCGCATTTTCGACACCCCCACCGAGGTACAGGAATTCTGCCAAGCACACAGACAGAGCAACAACCAGGCGGCAGCCGACGGGGCCCGATCCTCCCCCCCCAGCAGCGGCTCCAACGCAAGTATGGAACTTTTTTCAAGTGCCGGCTAACTTTCCAACACTGCTCATTGCACCTTTGCTAATGTGACTGGTAGGGGATAACAACACTTGTGCAATTGAAATGTTACAGATGACTGGATAACTGGCTCGGCGTTGCCACCCCCCTTGGTGTACACCTCGGGCATGTTACTTGAGATACGGATACACCACTACAGGGCTTTTCCACAACAGCCTCAAGATGCTTGGTGTATCAGGTTTTGTTTGATTTGTGGTTCAGGCCTCACCTTAATTGGGGTGAGTTTGGGTGGGGGGTCAATGTTCTTTATATAGCCATTTTGATCTATTTCTAGTTATGCTCACTGTCCGATTTCATCCGCATCAACAATCACCTATCCTGCGAATAGATGTTGCGGCCGTTAGATGACCCAGCTAGGTAATGTCAGTGGCCCCTCTGGATTGTCCTTGCAGTCCTGAAATGTCAGGGGCCTAAACGATAACCGTATAAAAAGGCATGTCATTCACTATTTGCTACGTCACAACATAGACATTGCATTTTTAGAGGAAACACACCTGCCCAAATCCGACTCCGCACGCTTTGCCTCCAGTTGGGGCACGCACAGATATTTTTCCAACTTCAGCAATTACTCCCGTGGCACAGCAATTCTTATCCACAAAAGGGTTCCTTTTAGTCTCAGAGCCACCATATGGAACAGTGAGGGTAGGTTCACGATAGTCGTTGGATCCTTAATGGGACATAGCGCAGCCCTGGTAAGTGTTTACGCCCCTAACACTGACTTCCCAGAATTCTTTCATTCCTTGCATGCCCAGCTTGCTAAATTAGATTCTGTCCCACTGCTGATAGGGGGTGATTTTAATTTGCTCCTTTATCCCACCTTAGACAGCACCGCTAACACCCCAGACACTAAGCCAAGGGCTCGCCGAGCGCTTCTAGATCTTTGCGATCAGTTATTGCTCCTCGACGTCTGGCGCAGGCGTAACCCCTCCACCACTGAGTATACGCACTATTCCGGCCAACACAACACATGGACCAGGATAGACTATTGGTTTCTCTCCCCGACATATACTGCTGGTATCACTCCATCACAACGCTCCCGAGAACTTATTCCGATCACTCCCCTGTTAAACTCCGCCTTAATGTGTGTAGGAGAGTAGGATCTGCCTCTTATGTTGCCCCCACTTTTTTTCTGATGTTTACACTGGTTTCTGGCTATAGTCTGGCTGGGTCCCTGCCAATCAGGGCCCTAGCCTCTCTGTTCTCTCTAAACGACTTGGAGTGCACTCTAGGTGCACTAGTGATTGGATACTGTGGTACCTTATGAGTCCCTAGTATATGGTACCTTAGGTACCAAGGGCATAGGTACTTCACAGGCCTACCAGGGGCTGCAGCATGTATTATGCCACCCCTGGGAAGCAGACTAAATCTGACACCACAGGCCTGCTACTGCAGCCTGGGTGAGGTGGTGCTAGCACTCCTCACTGAGATATAGGTTCCCTATACCTCTCCAGCACACACATATAAACCTATCAGTCACCCCTAAGGCAGGCCCTATCAATCCTGAGGGCAGGGTGCTTGGCTTCTATGTGAGGGGGTGCCTCTGCCTAAGTAGGGCCCCTCTGCAGCTCTCAGAGTCCATTCTCTGGTGCTGTTTGTGGATGCGGTTAAACCATATACTTTTAAGTGCATTATATCCTCGCGGTAAAATGCTAACTTTGGTATGGCTGCATCGAAACATGTCGTGTTTGATGTCAAACATCTTGGAATACTACCCCCCGCCAGTCCTGGCGGCGGGGGTAGCATTCCACCCTTCTAGAGGGATAGACATGTACCTACTGTGGAAACGCGGTAGAATCCTGAAGAGCCCTGGCATCACAAAATGGATGCCACCAGTCCCAGACACTGGGCTGCCCTCCTGCTGATGAGCGAAACTCGCAGTGGAGGAAGCCCAACAAAAGGTATCCTGTCACAGGGAGGTGTAACCACCTCCCAGACAGGGTTTAGTGTATTGGGGCTGTGTGGGTGCACTCTTAGAGTGCTTTGAAGTCCTGCACTGGGGGAGCAGAAGGCTCCTCTGTGCATATGCCAGTTCAAACCGGCTCAGGGGCTACCTGCCCCTGCTCTGGTGCGAAACTGGACAAAGGGAAGTGGGTGTAACCACCCACTCCCCTGACCCTCCCATAGGTGGGGTCTAAGAGCTAGTCCCTCCCTTCTTTGTTAGTATAAGGTAGGGAGCCCTTGAACCTGAAGATTAGATATCCCTGGATGATGCTCTGAAGAAGAATCCTGGACCTTCGACGTTCCACTACCTTTGGAAGACTGAAGAATCTCCCTTGGAGTCAAGGAGTGACTCCCCTGCTTGGCAGGCACCAAAAACTACAACGACGGTCGCAAACTACGCCGCTCCCGCCGGAGCCCGAAGTCCCTGAAGCCCCAGAAGTAAATTTCCTGACTTCTCAAAGGCCATCGTGAGTCCCCAGCGAAGCTGAGGCCAGTGGACCCCAAGAGTGACGAGGAACCGCGATCCTGGGGTACCGTGCACTATTGTCGAGTGCAACCACTTCCCAACGTTTTAAGAACCTGTGCTTTGGACCACGTGTGGTCCCAACCTCCAGCAGGAATCCCTCCGAAGATCAGAGGCCTACACCGTCCCGAGTGACCGTGGGCCCCTGTGAAGGAATCCTCCCAAGGCGTCTTCTCGATCCCTTGCCAGCCGGCTCGTGGGTCCCCTGAGGACTTTTCTAAGAAACCAAAGGGCTCCCCTGGTTGCTCCAGGCCTGCCCTGACTTACCCTCGCTGGGTGAGTCCCTCAGACCTTGCTGGTCTGCGCCATTGCCTTTTCACACTTTCCACGAGACTTGCTGTTACCAAGGCCTGTTGGCTCCAATCGAGTTGCCGACACCACAGTAAGCTGCAGACATCGTGGGACACGCCGAATCCAGCTCCTGGTTGTCGTCGACACCTCCTGGACCTCGTGGCTGAAGAGTCAAGGCACACGTGACCGACCTGAATCCTGCGACGACGGTGGGCATCCAGCTTCCTTGCCCCGAGTCACTGCCAAGTGACTTTGAACACTGTCCCCTCTGCTTTCAGGTCTTCCTTCCTTTGAATCCAGGCTTGGATTCCCCCGGACACTTCCTCGAACATCACAAGCAGCACGTCTTCTTTGTTCGCCATTGAAAACGACGCCGCGACCCGACACCAAAGGACACCTATGCACCCGGCTTCCCTGGGTGAGGTAACTCCAACACTACGGTGCTCCTGTGGGTGTGGGCCCTAGAACTACTTACCCTGTAAGTGATTTGCTTGTAGGTTCTCCCGAAGTATCCTAAAACTCCTATTTTCCCCGTGCGATTCTCGCACTGACTCGTACAGGGTTCGCGTCTGTGTTAGACACACCGCGTCCAACTCCCTTGTAAATCTACCAGTAACCGCGTCCTTCGACTCGTACTGACCGATCGGTGTGTTCGCCTCGAACACGCCAGGGGCCTGTAACATTGATAACTCAATCGCGTCCGCTTGCATAGACTCGTACAGGACTCGCACCAGTGTCTGAACACCGCGTCCGTCCCCTGTGGGTCTCCTACAACTACCTGGGTGGTTCTCTGGGGGTCCCTCGATTCTATGTGCTCTAGACCCCGGTCTAGCCAAGATAAGATTGTGATATTTACTGTGCTAACTTATTTTGATAACAATTGACTTGTACATATGTTCCTGACTTCTAATCTCATAAAGAGATTAGTAGAGAGTTGTTTAGTAATAAATACATATATATTTGATATATATACCTGTGTGGTGTCTTTTCATTTGGTGATTCAAGAGATTGTGTGGTAAAACAAGCTGCTTTACATTCCTTCAAAACTTAGCCTGAAGGCTGCTCTCCACAGCTACCACTAGGATAGCTTTCTATAAAGGTTGTCTTAAACCTATCTACCATAAGAATCGAATTGTACTGGTGCAAGGTGTCCACTTTAACTAGTGAACAGCATATACCAGGCCAACTTCTCACATTGGTGGGCATCGTGTGGGATTCCAGCTTGCTATTGTTTTACCAGAAAATCTCTATTTGAATTACTAACTGAAAACCACTATAGGTACTTAAGGTACATATAAAGTCAAGCTTAGTATCAATAAGTTCTACTGAACTTAGAGCTGTGTGCCAAGGGATAGCACACCCTTTCTACAGCTCAAGCTAGGATCAGTAGGCCACAAACTAGTGTAGGTAGTACAACACTGCACAACACTAGAATGTCCTTAAAAGGTGGAGCCAGTGGGTCCACCCAGCCTCAGTATAAGGACATGGCTTTCTCTGACTTGAGAGCCATGTGTGTTGAAAGACACCTGAAGCTAGGACAGAGTCCCTCCACACTACACCTGATAGATCTGCTGACAGCAGATGATCTTAGATTGGCTCTAGGAGCTAATGGATCTGAATCAGTGGGTGGGTCAATTACAGTGTCTGGGTCAGATGCTGAAAATCAGATTGACCAGGACTCTGTGATTGAACGGCCAGGCTCCAAGGGGCCTGAAAAGGACAGAGGAATGCTCCCTAAGAGAACTGACAGAGTGGATGAGAGGCACAGGTCCCCTTCCAGGGAATCTGACCACTCCTATCACTCTGGCAGAGAATTTGTCCATCAGAGGAACTCATACTTTCCCATAAGAGAGACCTCCTCTGAAAGAATGTGCAAACTGCTACAGTATGAGGAAGCACGAGTTGCCCTCAGTACCAAGCAGTTGGCACTGGATAGGGAATCCCTGGAGATCCAGAGAGCTTCTAGAAGAGAGGGATTAGAACCCCTTGGTGGCAGCAACAGTGTCCCTAGAGGCAGAGAATATATTCCAGACCATAGGAACCTGAGCAAGGTTGTTCCTCCCTACCAGAGTGGGGACGATATCCACAAGAGGATAACTGCTATGGAGAGGGCCTGTAGAGTACAGCAGGTCCCCCAAAAGCAGTGGGCAGCAATCTTGTCGCTCTCCTTTTCAGACAAAGGTAGAGACAAGCTCCTCACTGTTAGAGAAGAGGATGCTGATGATTATGAAGTCCTGAAGAGTGCACTAATAGATGGGTTTGGCTTAACCACTGAGCAGTACAGGTTGAAGTTCAGAGACACCCAGAAGGCACAGACTCAGGACTGGACTGACTTTGTTGATTGTGCAACCAAGGCTCTGGAGGGTTGGCTCGTTGGCAGTAGGGTTACTGATTTCAAGGGATTGTATAATCTGATAATGAGAGAACAGATCCTTAATAATTGCCAGAACCAGTTGTTGCATCAGTACCTGGTGGACTCTGATCTGACCTCTCCCCAAGAATTGGGAAAGAAGGCA
Organism: Calotriton arnoldi; assembly: GCA_963921515.1. Lineage (NCBI taxonomy): Eukaryota > Metazoa > Chordata > Amphibia > Caudata > Salamandridae > Calotriton > Calotriton arnoldi. The sequence goes on from CAWUFW010010210.1 coordinate 693,548, forward strand.
GACAAATGGGTCAGAACCAGGGTGAGGCAGAAACCCCAGAACCAAGGGGGTGACACCAAGAAGCAAGATCCTAAGGGCTCTGAGAAAGGTGGGGATAAGTCAAAAGACCAGAAGTCTTCACAAGGGCCCCAAAAATCTGCATCTGGTGGGGAGTCACAATCCAACAAGGGAAAAGGCCAAAAGAAGCCCTGGTGCAAATTCTGTAAACAGAAAGGGCACTGGACTTCTGATTGTAACAAGTCCAAAGACCAAACCACCACCACTCCTGCCCCTAAGGCAACTGTTCCCCCTAGCTCAGCTACTGGTGGAGGTGGTACTCAGAATAAGGGTGCAGTAGGGTTGACCCTGGGTTCTGAAGTGGACTCTGACCTAGTCAGAGTGCCCACTCAGGCAATGCTGATTTGTGATGGAGACCTTGATATGTCCTTCCTAGTAAGCCCCAGTAATCTGGGCAAATACAAACAGCAGCCTGTAATAAATGGCAAACAGGCTTTGGCATTTAGGGACACAGGTGCTAGTGTCACCATGGTGGCAGAGGATCTTGTGGACCCTGGACAGATCATCCTGGGCGAAATGTACCAGGTGACCAATGCAAGCAATGTCAGGACCAACCATAGTCTGGCAGTTGTGAATTTCTCCTGGGGAGGGGTAACTGGCCTCAAGAAGGTTGTAGTCAGTGCAGACCTCCCTGTAGAATGTCTATTGGGCAATGATCTAGAGACTTCAGCCTGGTCTGAAGTAGAGTTATGGACTCATGCTGAGATGTTGGGCATCCCTGCAGAGGTATTTGCTGTGACCAGGTCACAAGCAAGAATGCATAACACTGAACCAGCTCTGGATCCTGGAACAATGGACCAGATGCTTCCCAAGAGGAGGAGCAGTAGGGTAAAGGCAGTGCCTTCCCTCTGTCTCAGATCACAGATTCACCTCCAGAGGGAGGTGAAGCAGATCCTGAAGAAGGAACTGCCCCAGAGGGACTTGAGCCTGATCAGGTTGAGTTCTTGGGGGCAGGGGGCCCTTCTAGGGAAGATCTGAGTAAGGAGCAACAGTGCTGCCCCTCTCTTGAACCCCTCAGACAGCAGGCTGCTGCTGAGGCTGCTGGGAGTGCTAGTGGGTCCCATAAAGTTTATTGGGATGAGGGACTCCTATATTCTGAGGGTAGAGACCCAGCCCCTGGAGCCACCAGGAGGTTGGTAATACCTCAGAAGTTTAGGGGGTTCCTCTTGACCCTAGCACATGATATCCCTTTAGCAGGTCACTTGGGCCAAAACAAGACCTGGGACAGGCTTGTTCCACATTTTCATTGGCCACATATGTCAGAGGACACAAAGGAGTTTTGTCGCTCCTGTGTCACATGCCAAGCCAGTGGTAATGCAGGTGGCACAACAAAGGCCCCCCTGATACCACTACCTGTGGTGGGGGTACCCTTTGAAAGGGTAGGGATTGACATTGTTGGTCCCCTTGACCCTCAAACTGCATCTGGGCACAGGTTTATCCTGGTGGTAGTGGATCATGCCACCAGGTACCCAGAAGCAATTCCCCTGAGGACCACCACAGCCCCTGTGGTGGCAAGAGCCCTCATTGGAGTTTTCTCCAGAGTGGGTTTCCCAAAGGAGGTCATATCTGACAGAGGTACCAACTTCATGTCAGGATATCTGAAAGCAATGTGGAAGGAGTGTGGTGTAACCTATAAGTTCACCACCCCCTATCACCCACAATGCAATGGGTTAGTTGAACGTTTCAACAAAACCCTGAAGGGAATGATTAAGGGACTCCCAGAGAAGCTTAGGCGGAAATGGGACCTTCTTCTTCCTTGCCTGTTATTTGCATACAGAGAAGTTCCACAGAAGGGGGTTGGTTACAGCCCATTTGAGCTTCTGTTTGGGCATCCTGTAAGAGGTCCATTATGTTTGGTAAAAGAGGGCTGGGAGTTACCTCTCAAGCCCCCCAAACAAGATGTGATGGACTATGTACTTGGTCTCCGCTCCCGGATGGCCGAATACATGAAAAAGGCAACCAAAAACCTGGAGGCCAGCCAAGAATTGCAAAAAGCTTGGCATGACCAAAAGGCTGTGCTGACTGTATACCAGCCAGGACAGAAGGTGTGGGTGTTGGAGCCTGTGGCCCCAGCAGCCCTCCAGGACAAATGGAGTGGCCCCCATACAATAGTTGAACAGAAGGGAGAAGTCACCTATCTGGTGAATCTTGGAACTCCCAGGAGCCCCCTGAGGGTGCTCCATGTCAACAGATTAAAGCCATATGTTGACAGGGCTGACATGGGCTTGCTCATGGCAACTGATGAGGACCAGGAGGAGGAGAGTGACCCTCTCCCTGACCTGCTCTCTCAGAACCCTGATGATGGGCCAGTAGATGGTGTTGCTTTGGCAAGCAGCCTCACTGACCATCAGCAAACTGAGTGCAGACAGGTTCTGCAACAGTTTAGACATATGTTTAGCCTGACCCCTAGTCAGACTACCTGGTGCACCCATGAGGTGGACACTGGAGACAGTCTGCCTGTCAAGAGTAAAATCTACAGGCAACCTGACCATGTCAGGGACTGTATCAGGACTGAAGTCCAGAAAATGTTGGAGCTAGGTGTAATTGAGCCTTCAGATAGCCCTTGGGCTAGCCCAGTAGTCCTGGTACCCAAGCCTCATACCCAGGGTGGTAAGAAAGAAATGAGGTTTTGTGTAGACTACAGAGGCCTCAATGCAGTCACTAGGACTGATGCCTATCCCATACCAAGGGCAGATGAGCTGATTGATACTTTGGCCTCAGCCAAGTATCTAAGCACATTTGACCTAACAGCTGGCTACTGGCAGATCAGATTAGCTGATGATGCAAAAGCCAAAACAGCATTTTCGACCCCTGGTGGGCACTACCACTTTGTGGTGATGCCCTTTGGATTGAAAAATGCACCTGCCACTTTTCAGAGGTTGGTGAATAAAGTTCTGGCAGGGATGGAAACTTATTGCTCAGCTTATCTAGATGATATTGCTGTCTTTAGTTCCTCCTGGCAGGATCACCTGGTCCACCTCAGAAATGTTTTGGAGGCTCTGCAGAAAGCAGGCCTCACTATCAAGGCCACCAAGTGCCAGATAGGGCAGAGTCAGGTTGTGTACCTGGGCCACCTTGTGGGTGGAGGCCAGGTTCAGCCTTTACAGAGCAAAATCCAAACCATAATGGAATGGGTTGCTCCAACCACCCAGACACAGGTGAGAGCCTTCTTAGGCCTGACTGGGTACTATAGGAGGTTTGTCAAGGGATATGGATCTATAGTGACCCCCTTGAATGATCTGACCTCAAAGAAAATGCCAAAAAAGGTTCAGTGGACAGCTAGCTGTCAGAAGGCATTTGAAGACCTAAAGCAGGCCATGTGCACTGCCCCCATCTTACAGAGTCCAGACTACACCAAAAAGTTCATTGTCCAAACAGATGCTTCTGAGCTGGGTGTGGGAGCTGTACTGTCTCAACTGAATGATGAAGGTCAAGACCAGCCAGTAGCTTTCATTAGCAGAAGGCTGACCCCTAGAGAGAAACGTTGGTCAGCTATAGAGAGGAGGCCTTTGCTGTGGTGTGGGCCCTGAAGAAGCTGAGGCCATACTTGTTTGGCACTCACTTCATAGTTCAGACTGACCACAAGCCCCTCCTATGGCTTAAGCAGATGAAAGGTGAAAACCCAAAACTTTTGAGGTGGTCCATTTCCCTACAGGGGATGGACTATACAGTGGAACATAGACCTGGGACCCAACATGCCAATGCAGATGGACTCTCAAGGTATTTCCACTTTGAACACGAAGACTCAACTGGTCAAGGTTAGTTTAGTGTCCCTGCGTTTGGGGGGGTTGTGTAGGAGAGTAGGATCTGCCTCTTATGTTGCCCCCACTTTTTTTCTGATGTTTACACTGGTTTCTGGCTATAGTCTGGCTGGGTCCCTGCCAATCAGGGCCCCAGCCTCTCTGTTCTCTCTAAACGACTTGGAGTGCACTCTAGGTGCACTAGTGATTGGATACTGTGGTACCTTATGAGTCCCTAGTATATGGTACCTTAGGTACCAAGGGCATAGGTACTTCACAGGCCTACCAGGGGCTGCAGCATGTATTATGCCACCCCTGGGAAGCAGACTAAATCTGACACCACAGGCCTGCTACTGCAGCCTGGGTGAGGTGGTGCTAGCACTCCTCACTGAGATATAGGTTCCCTATACCTCTCCAGCACACACATATAAACCTATCAGTCACCCCTAAGGCAGGCCCTATCAATCCTGAGGGCAGGGTGCTTGGCTTCTATGTGAGGGGGTGCCTCTGCCTGAGCAGGGCCCCTCTGCAGCTCTCAGAGTCCATTCTCTGGTGCTGTTTGTGGATGCGGTTAAACCATATACTCTTAAGTGCATTATATCCTCGCGGTAAAATGCTAACTTTGGTATGGCTGCATCAAAACATGTCGTGTTTGGTGTCAAACATCTTGGAATACTACCCCCCGCCAGTCCTGGCGGCGGGGGTAGCATTCCACCCTTCTAGAGGGATAGACATGTACCTACTGTGGAAACGCGGTAGAATCCTGAAGAGCCCTGGCATCACAAAATGGATGCCACCAGTCACAGACACTGGGCTGCCCTCCTGCTGATGACCGAAACTCGCAGTGGAGGAAGCCCAACAAAAGGTATCCTGTCACAGGGAGGTGTAACCACCTCCCAGACAGGGTTTAGTGTATTGGGGCTGGGTGGGTGCACTCTTAGAGTGCTTTGAAGTCCTGCACTGGGGGAGCAGAAGGCTCCTCTGTGCATATGCCAGTTCAAACCGGCTCAGGGGCTACCTGCCCCTGCTCTGGCGCGAAACTGGACAAAGGGAAGTGGGTGTAACCACCCACTCCCCTGACCCTCCCATAGGTGGGGTCTAAGAGCTAGTCCCTCCCTTCCTTGTTAGTATAAGGTAGGGAGCCCTTGAACCTGAAGATTAGATATCCCTGGACGACGCTCTGAAGAAGAATCCTGGACCTTCGACGTTCCACTACCTTTGGAAGACTGAAGAATCTCCCTTGGAGTCAAGGAGTGACTCCCCTGCTTGGCAGGCACCAAAAACTACAACGACGGTCGCAAACTACGCCGCTCCCGCCGGAGTCCGAAGTCCCTGCAGCCCCAGAAGTGGATTTCCTGACTTCTCAAAGGCCATCGTGAGTCCCCAGCGAAGCTGAGGCCAGTGGACCCCAAGAGTGATGAGGAACCGCGATCCCGGGGTACCGTGCACTATTGTCGAGTGCAACCACTTCACAACGTTCTAAGAACCTGTGCTTTGGACCACGTGTGGTCCCAACCTCCAGCAGGAATCCCTCCGAAGATCAGAGGCCTACACCGTCCCGAGTGACCGTGGGCCCCTGTTGAAGGAATCCTCCCGAGGCGTCTTCTCGATCCCTTGCCAGCCGGCTCGTGGGTCCCCTGAGGACTTTTCTAAGAAACCAAAGGGCTCCCCTGGTTGCTCCAGGCCTGCCCTGAGTCCCTCAGACCTTGCTGGTCTGCGCCATTGCCTTTTCACACTTTCCACGAGACTTGCTGTTACCAAGGCCTGTTGGCTCCAAGCGAGTTGCCGACACCACAGTAAGCTGCAGACATCGTGGGACACGCCGAATCCAGCTCCTGGTTGTCGTCGACACCTCCTGGACCTCGTGGCTGAAGAGTCAAGGCACATGTGACTGACCTGAATCCTGCGACGACGGTGGGCATCCAGCTTCCTTGCCCCGAGTCACTGCCAAGTGACTTTGAACACTGTCCCCTCTGCTTTCAGGTCTTCCTTCCTTTGAATCCAGGCTTGGATTCCCCCGGACACTTCCTCGAACATCACAAGCAGCACGTCTTCTTTGTTCGCCATTGAAAACGACGCCGCGACCCGACACCAAAGGACACCTATGCACCCAGCTTCCCTGGGTGAGGTAACTCCAGCACTACGGTGCTCCTGTGGGTGTGGGCCCTAGAACTACTTACCCTGTAAGTGACTTGCTTGTAGGTTCTCCCGAAGTATCCTAAAACTCCTATTTTCCCCGTGCGATTCTCGCACTGACTCGTACAGGGTTCGCGTCTGTGTTAGACACACCGCGTCCAACTCCCTTGTAAATCTACCAGTAACCGCGTCCTTCGACTCGTACTGACCGATCGGTGTGTTCGCCTCGAACACGCCAGGGGCCTGTAACATTGATAACTCAATCGCGTCCGCTTGCATAGACTCGTACAGGACTCGCACCAGTGTCTGAACACCGCGTCCGTCCCCTGTGGGTCTCCTACAACTACCTGGGTGGTTCTCTGGGGGTCCCTCGATTCTATGTGCTCTAGACCCCGGTCTAGCCAAGATAAGATTGTGATATTTGCTGTGCTAACTTATTTTGATAACAATTGACTTGTACATATGTTCCTGACTTCTAATCTCATAAAGAGATTAGTAGAGAGTTGTTTAGTAATAAATACATATATATTTGATATATATACCTGTGTGGTGTCTTTTCATTTGGTGATTCAAGAGATTGTGTGGTAAAACAAGCTGCTTTACATTCCTTCAAGACTTAGCCTGAAGGCTGCTCTCCACAGCTACCACTAGGATAGCTTTCTATAAAGGTTGTCTTAAACCTATCTACCATAAGAGTCGAATTGTACTGGTGCAAGGTGTCCACTTTAACTAGTGAACAGCATATACCAGGCCAACTTCTCACAATGTGCCTAGGCCGGATGGGTATGAGCGCCAGTGGTGATTCCCTAGCCGTGCCCTTAATGATGACCTTTTTCACTCTGAGGTACACAACGCCATCGAGGAGTATTTCGCCATGAACACCGGATCAGTCGATTCCTGGGCGGTCCTGTGGGAGGGATTCAAGGCATACATCAGGGGCGTCTGCATCGCCAAACAGGCCAGGGTACTGAGGGATCTACGAGCGACACTTTCTAGTCTGGAACGAGAATTGAGAGACATTGACAGCACCACCATAAACAGTTTTGACCCGGAGGCGTCTAAACGTCGACTGGCCCTTCTCACCGACTACAGGGAATCTGCCGATCGCGAGATACTTTTTTTAGGGAAATATCACACTGCGCGCCGCTATGGCGAAGGCGAGCGGCCAGGCCGCACTCTGGCTCAGATGCTCCAACCCCCCTACAGCAAAGCTTATATTACTGAGTTGAGCTCCTCCACGGACCAGACGCTCACTGATACCTCGGAGATCCGTAAAGAATTCCTCGAGTATTATACCTCACTATACACCTCTAGAGTAGGGCACGACCTCACCGCGCAAGAAGCATACCTATCTGAAATCGCTCTGGTCTCCTTAGAGAAACACATGCAGGATTTCTTAGCCGAACCGATTTCAGAAGACGAGGTCAGTGGTGCCATCCTGGCCCTGCACGGTTCCTCAGCCCCCGGCTTAGATGGCTTTACTGGAGATTTCTATAAAGCATACAAGGACTTGCTAGTACCTCAATTGATAAGAGGTATATGCGGAAGCTCTGGAAAGGCAAATTCTGCCCCCTACTTTTCGCGAGGCTGTCATTATCCTCCTCCCTAAACCTGTCAGAGACCCGTCCCTCTGCTGCTCATACCGACCCCTGTCCCTACTAAATTTGGACTATAACATTTTGGCTTAGGCTCTTGCTATGCGCCTATCTCTCCTGATGGAATTCATCATCTCCCCGGCCCAATCTGGCTTTGTCCCCCACAGATCCACCTCACTGAATCTTCTAACGCTTTTTGCGACACTCCATAGGATCAACCCAGACGTCCCAGCGGCCGCCATCTTGTTGGACACTGAAAAGGCGTTTGACTCACTAGAGTGGCCTTTTCTCGTGTTCATCATGTGCCGCATGGGAATGCCCCAGGGATTCATTGCCACCACTGAATTGCTATACAGTCGCCCCACAGCCAGGCTTTGCCTGAATGGCACACTTTCCCAGCCCTTCTCCCTATCCCGCGGCACTCAACAGGTCTGCACCTTGTCTCCGTTATTGTTCATTCTTGCTATGGATCCCTTAATCCGGCATTTTCAGGAGAAGCATTTACAAAGGGGCCTACAATTTAACACGGGCCCACTACTGGTCTCACTATATGCCGATGACACCATTCTCTACATTCGGGAACCTCAGGCCAACCTGGAGCCACTTATCAGGGAAATACTCAGATTTTGACTATACTCTGGCCTGTGCATCAACTGCCACAAGTCCGTCATATTCCCCTTAACCTCGAGCACGTCACTGTGGGAGTGCGAGTTCCCCCTCGAATGGTGCACTGACTCCGTGAAATATTTGGGCATACATATCCATTTGGACACTGCTCATATCCTTCGCCTCAATTATGGCCGAGCAGTTAGTGCCCTGGAGACTCAAATAGAAAGATGGCTGCACTTACCGTTACCTTACAAAGTAAGAGAGTTACCCCAATTAGGCCAGAAGGGACTGGGTAGGACAATTATACACAACAAGTTACCCCTCTGTGCTTCAATTGTTAAAGTAGTGTCCTTCAAATAGTATCCACTGAACCAAAACCTTCACTCTAAACAACTATATAGCAAAATTTTAATATATTAAAATCAATTTATTGCTTTAAAATTCATATCAAAACATATGACGCATTACATAAAATTATTCTTTGTTAAAATTTTGATGGAGATGAATTCACCTCTACAATGATCTTTTATCATGTATGTTAGAAATGGGGGTCTCTAGTTGGCAATGGCTGGCCACTGTCCAAGTAGGGACCCTTCTTCCTAAGTCAGAGTGAGAGGGCTACCCTCTTTAATACCCCTGCTCAACCCTGTGGTAACGTAGCACGAGCAGGTAGGCTTATCTCAGAGGCAGGGTGTGAAGCATTTATGACCATACACAGTAACACAGTGAGGAACACTACAGAGGGACACCACACAAGTAGTTATAAAAAATAAGTATCTTTATATAAAGGCAGATTTATCACAAGACCAATAACTGTAAAAGCCACAATACTGTCAAAAATAGGATAGCTGTTGAAGGGCTGTCAAAGATAGTTCAAAGGTTGCAAGAATAAGGTTCAAATTCAAGGCAGGGGTCTCTGCGCCCCTTTCTCGTTCAGAGGTTGCAAAAATAAGGTTCAAATTCAAGGCAGTGGTCTCTGCGACCCTTTCTCTCATAAGACTGTCAAAAATAGGATGGCTGTTGAAGGACTGTCAAAAAATAGTTCAAAGGTTGCAAAAATAAGGTTCAAATTCAAAGCAGTGGTCTCTGCGACCCTTTCTCTCACAAAGTACCTGGGTTTAGTAGCAAAACCAACAAAATGTCGCAAAGAAGTGGTAGCGATGATTCTCGGCACGCGAGGCCGGCGATGCGTTGAAATCCTTGCCGCAAGGGAGGATGATGCGCCGATCTGCGTGATGCGTGCGGAGACACTGCGACCAACTTCTGCACGCTAGGCCGCCGATGCGATGACTTTCTTGCCGCGAGGGAGAAGTCGATGCGACGATCCTGTTGCGCTGTGCGATTGTGTTGCGATGCGAAGAGATGAGCGCTCCGCGAGGGAGCGACGAAATCCGGTGCGATGCGATGAAAATGGCGGACGCACGGCGTCCGCAAAGCGATGTCTTGAAGCGATGATTTCTTTAGGGGTTGCGAGCGCTCGGCGACAGCAGCGCGATGATTTTTCCAGCGCGTCTCAGCTGCAGCGGCTCGCAAAGGGGCGTTAGCGATGGTTTCGTGTTGCGAGCACCGAGCGGCAGCAGCGCGATGATTTTTCCAGCGCTCTCGGCTGCAGCGGCTCGCAAACGTGCGTTAGCGACGATTTCCAGCACTCTTTACTCTCTGAAGCAAAACTAGAGGCCCTGGAACTCACAGGAGCCTCATCAGCAGATAGCAATCCTCGCAGGGAGGAAGCAGGAGGTTGGTGGTGGAGTCAGATGTGCCTGAGACTCCAGCAGGAGGCTAGCTCTTTTCCTAGCCCTTGGGTAATTGCTGTAACAAAAATAAAAGTTCTCTCAAAAGTTCCTTTTCCTCTTCTTCAAGGTCCAGTGGTCACTGCTGCAGGCCAGTGCAAGAAACAACACACAAGCACAAGGACAGTCACTTCCTGCAGATTCCTCCAGTGGCACGGACAGAGTTTCCTCTCCAGATCCAAAAGCAATACAAATTGTAGGGGTTTGAGCACAGATATTTATACCCCAAAAGTCTTTGTTCTCAGAAGCTACAAGTCACTGAACCTAGCCAGAACCAGTTCTGCTCAGGCCTGGAGCACTTTGTTTACCAGGCTGCATCCTTCCTTTCAGAAAGAGGGGGTCTGCTAGCAGACACACAGTAGGAGGTGGAGCCAGCATTCACCTTGCCAGGCACAGCCCTATTCAGGTCAAGGAGCCACCCCTCCCCCATACTCTAAATGCAGATCTCTCTATTCAACCCAGGTCTGACTCAGCCTGCCCTGCCCCTCCAAAACCAGACAGCCAATACACATAACAGCAGAGCACACTGGAAGGCTTAGGCAAGAAAATACCTACTTTCTAGAAGTGGTATTTTCAAACACAGAATATAAAAATAAACTTCACTAAAAGATGTATTTTAATATTCTGAGCTCAGGCATACTAAATTCGTTTTTCTACCATGTTCCTGGGGCCAGTTAGGACTATAGAATGTAATAGTCAAACTGCCCATTCTAGCCTATGAGGAACAGGTAGCCTTACAGTAGTGAAAAACGAAATGGGGTGTAATTCACTACCAGGACATGCTACACACACCAAGGCATGTCCTACCTTACACATACAATGCACCCTACCCTAGGGGTGACTTACAGGATGCCAAGGGAAGGTTCAGGGGCTGGGAAGTGGGTGCACTTCACAGCCAAGATGGCAGTTCTGGACTGCACACAGACACTGCAGTGGCAGGTCTGAGACACACTTTACAAGCTGCTTCTGTGGGTGGCGCAAATCAGCGCTGCATGCCCACCAGCAGCATTTGGTTTACCAGCCCTGGGCACACACAGGCCACACTACTAGGGACTAACAGGTAAACCAAATAAGCCAATCAGGGATATACCAATTCACATAGACATATTTACCAAGGGAGAGCATATGCACTTTAGCACTGAACAGCAGTGGTAAAGTGCCCAGAGTCATAAAACCAACAGAAACAGGTCAGCAAAAATACAGGAGGCAGGCAAAAAGTTTAGGGGTGACTCTGCAAAAGGGCCATTTCCAACACAACCCCCTTCCAGCCAAAACGCAGGGTAGACCAATCACTACTTTGATGGGCTTCCCTGCTTCGGGCGATAGAACACGGAACTGGCCCGCAACTGCAGGGGCATATGCCAGCTCTACTCCAATCTGAACCCTGGTGGATCCCTCTGTCCACACTCCCAGGGCCCACTAAGATAACCAATGGGGAACTCTGCCCCTCACCTGTGGACACCACCTGTGCAGCACCTAACCTTAACTGGCCCCCAGGTGTGTCCCAACAGATAAACAATAAGCCACAGTAGCCACTGACAGTAGTCAGGGATGAGACCCAGGCCTTATACCTCTCAGGGCTCACTAAGACAACCAATGGGGAACTCTTCCCCTTACCTGTGGACACCACCTGTGCAGCACCAAACCTTAACTGGCCCCCAGGTGTGTCCCAACAGATAAACAACAAGCCCCAGTAGCCACTGACAGTAGTCAGTGATGAAATCCAAGCCCTATACCTCTCAGGGCTCTCAAACATTTGTGGCATCAGAGAGTGAGGGGCAGTAACCCCAGGTGTCTGGCACCTTTTGTCCACTCTCCCTCCTGTCAGGTCAGGTGACGCACCCTGACACTGACCCACCAGCCCTGGGCCTGTTCCCAGCGGCGGGGCCAGAGACTGGGGTGGGCTCCCCCACACCCGGTCCCTCTCTTTGGGGCTCGGTACCCTCCCACTTGGAGCGGTACCCCCCTCCAGAATTGTCAGGGCACCTGAGGCAGGTGTCCTGCATAATTCACCCACCAGTTCAGGGGTTCTATCCTGCAACTGGTATCCCAGCATAGGGTCTGTACCCTTAGACTGGGCGGAGGTCAGGGGTGAGGCTGCCCTCTCCCCGCCCCCTTTACTGGGGCCCGGCACCCTCCCACCTGGAGAGGTGCCTCCATAACACAAACCGGGAGGGGCACTGTTAGCAGTTGCCCCTTTCTCCAGATCAGGGGGGACACCCTGAACCTGGCCCCCCAACCTAGGGTCTGTACCCTTAGGCTGGGCCTGTGCCTGGCAACCCAGGACTTCTGGGGGAGTACACCAATTCCCCCAAGGAAAATACACTCTTCCACTAGTTCAGGGCCTTGTCCCTGCAACTGATCCATCAACCTGGAAAACCCTCAGGTGGTACTGGGGTCAGAGGCGAGGACTCCCTCCCTCTGCACCCCCTTCCAGCATACTGCACCCTCCCACCTGGAGTGGTGCTTTTAGGGAAGAAAATGGTCGGGACACTGCTTACAGTTGTCCCTTCCTCCAGGTCAGACAACACCTGGACCTGACTTACCATCCCAGGGACCAACCCCTGTGGTTGAACAACCGCCTGGCCACCCAGGACTTCCTGGGGAGCACACAGGCTCCCCTCAAGGGAAACACACCCCTCCACCAGTTCAGGGCCTGGACCCTGCAACTGACCTACCAACCTGAAAAAACCCTCAGGGTGCACCGGGGTCAGAGGCGAGGACTCCCTCCCTCTGCACCCCCTTCCAGCATACTGCACCCTCCCACCTGGAGTGGTGCTCTTGGAAAAAATGGTCGGGACACTGCTTACAGTTGTCCCTCCCTCCAGGTCAGACAACTCCTGGACCTGACTTACCAACCCAGGGACCAACCCCTGCGGCTGAACAACTGCCTGGCCAACCAGGACTTCCTGAGGGTGACACATACCTAGCGTGTTGCGTGACAGTCTGCCTGGCACAGAGCTCACGACCTCCTGTCCCTCTGACAGTGCGTGAAGATGCCCCAGGACAGAAGTGGCGTCACCATGGCCAATCCTATGAGGCTCAGCCCTTCTGGCTGGCCCCTGACCCACTGGTTCTTCCACTGGGGACTCTTTCCCCCTTTCATCCCTCAGACTGGACTTCTGTACCCTCCCCTAGGAGTGGCACTGCCAGGCACAAGAACTGATGGAGGCCTGACTACAGGCACTCCCAGCTCACCTAACACTGGGGTACCCCCCACAATGGACGGTCCATCCAGACAGACTAGGCTCCCCACCTGGTGTTCCCTCATGGAACCATCCAGTCCTGGGGACTGAGGCTGGGGCACTTCGGGACCTATCCCAGTCTCACTCCTGCTCCCACGAGACAGGATGTGAGGCCCTACAACCTCCTCACAACAAGGGGACCCAGCTGTAACACTCCTAACCTTTCCCAGCACTCTGGGTTGGAAAACTTCTGAACCACTTCTCTTAGGGTCATTCCCTAATGCCTCTACAGAGCCTCTGGTACTCACCCAGAGGTCTGCCTCCTGCGCAAGTTCCCTAGGATCAGAGAACTCGCACTCTAACACATGTTGGTTTAGCTCTGGAAAATAGGAACTCACAATATGCTCTCCCACAATTGGATTACACAGTTCCACGCAGGTGCTAACCTTTACCTCACAATCCAGTGTCTCACACACGTACCCCACACCACTCTCTTGAAATGGGCGAGACATTAACTGACTGTCTCTATCACTCAACCCACACTCTTCTGGGCGGTCCTCACACTCATACACCAGGACTTCAACCACGGGGGAACCCCTCTCCCTGCACCTCTCATCCAGAGTCGGTAGAGTATCCCTCCTTTCACTAGGACTATGGGCCCCTGCGCTAGTTCCCCAATCCACCTCAGGGACACTGCATATTAATGGAGCTACCTCATATCCTTGAATCCCCTGGTGTAGATCAACCCCCTCCTTCAAGTCAGGTGCTACATCTCTGGGTGGGTGTACTACACTGTCATCACTATATACTTCAATTTTGCTGCCACCACTGGACCCCACCCTCTCTGGGGAATCCAGACAATTAAAACTGCGCTCCAGGGGTAACCTACCCTCTTGAGCTAACTTCTCCTTTTCTGCTATCTGCGCTAGGTGCGCCTCCAGCTGGGCAATCTCTATTTGGAGCCTCTCCAATTCCAGCTGGTACTCCCTCTCCCTCTGTCGGCCCAACTCCTCTGGGGACCATGAAGGGGATTGGGTGCTACCCTGTGCACTAGATCCAGCAAGGGACTCCCTACCTATGGGACCTTCCCGCCTGTCCACCAACTCCTCTGGGGACCCTGAGGGGAATCTGGCACTACCATAGGCACTAGACTCATCAAGGAACTCCCCACCTATGAGATATTCCATAACACTTTCTTCCTCCTCTTCAGACTCTCCAGAGCCACCCTCAGACCAACTACCCTCTTGGTAGGTGTACTGGGACTCCAAGAATCTCCATCTGTCTTGTTGCCAAAGTCTCAGGGATGTCTGCAGGGATAGCTGAGTCTCCTTCCTACTCACTGCTAAGCCCCTCTCCTCACAGAACCCCCTTAGCTCCTCTAGACTGTAGGTCAACAGATCATCTATATAAAAGGTAGGTCTCATTTCAGCAAGACCCATTGTAGCAATATCTGGCAATATCAATAATAAAAAAAATAGGCTTGCCCGTTGTAACAATCACGGGCAATATCAATACAGATAGAAGAAAACTTCTCAAGAAAATGTATGCGGGTAAAAAATCACCGGCAATATCAATCACAATATAGGATCCAAAAACTTTCAAAAATGTATGCGGGTACTATCACCGGCAATATCAATAAAAAATAGGCTTGCCCATTGTAACAATCACGGGCAATATCAATAACAATAGAGGATCCAAAAAACTCTCAAAAATGTATGCGGGTACTATCACCGGCAATATCAATAAAAATAGGCTTGCCCATTGTAACAATCACGGGCAATATCAATAAAAGATAGAAGAAAACTTCTCAAGAAAATGTATGCTGGTAAAAAATCACCGGCAATATCAATTACAATATAGGATCCAACAATTCTCAAAAATGTATGCGGGTACTATCACCTGGCAATATCAATAAAACATAGGCTTGCCCATTGTAACAATCACGGGCAATATCAATAAAAGATAGAAGAAAACTTCTCAAGAAAATGTATGCTGGTAAAAAATCACCGGCAATATCAATTACAATATAGGATCCAACAATTCTCAAAAATGTATGCGGGTACTATCACCTGGCAATATCAATGAAACATAGGCTTGCCCATTGTAACAATCACGGGCAATATCAATCAAAGATAGAACCTAAAAAAAAAACTTCAAAAATGTATGTGGTACGTTATGGTCTGCACTCACTAGTAGTGTACACTATAATTACTGTATGCGATCATAAATGCAAGTCCAGATCCTCACCGCTGACCACCAATGTTAGAAATGGGGGTCTCTAGTTGGCAATGGCTGGCCACTGTCTAAGTAGGGACCCTTCTTCCTAAGTCAGAGTGAGAGGGCTACCCTCTTTAATACCCCTGCTCAACCCTGTGGTAACGTAGCACGAGCAGGTAGGCTTATCTCAGAGGCAGGGTGTGAAGCATTTATGACCATACACAGTAACACAGTGAGGAGCACTACAGAGGGACACCACACAAGTAGTTATAAAAAATAAGTATCTTTATATAAAGGCAGATTTATCACAAGACCAATAACTGTAAAAGCCACAATACTGTCAAAAATAGGATAGCTGTTGAAGGGCTGTCAAAAGATAGTTCAAAGGTTGCAAGAATAAGGTTCAAATTCAAGGCAGGGGTCTCTGCGCCCCTTTCTCGTTCAGAGGTTGCAAAAATAAGGTTCAAATTCAAGGCAGTGGTCTCTGCGCCCCTTTCTCTCATAAGACTGTCAAAAATAGGATGGCTGTTGAAGGACTGTCAAAAAATAGTTCAAAGGTTGCAAAAATAAGGTTCAAATTCAAAGCAGGGGTCTCTGCGACCCTTTCTCTCACAAAGTACCTGGGTTTAGTAGCAAAACCAACAAAATGTCGCAAAGAAGTGGTAGCGATGATTCTCGGCACGCGAGGCCGGCGATGCGTTGAAATCCTTGCCGCAAGGGAGGATGATGCGCCGATCTGCGTGATGCGTGCGGAGACACTGCGACCAACTTCTGCACGCTAGGCCGCCGATGCGATGACTTTCTTGCTGCGAGGGAGAAGTCGATGCGACGATCCTGTTGCGCTGTGCGATTGTGTTGCAATGCGAAGAGATGACGCTCCGCGAGGGAGCGACGAAATCCGGTGCGATGCGATGAAAATGGCGGACGCACGGCGTCCGCAAAGCGATGTCTTGAAGCGATGATTTCTTTAGGGGTTGCGAGCGCTCGGCGACAGCAGTGCGATGATTTTTCCAGCGCGTCTCAGCTGCAGCGGCTCGCAAAGGGGCGTTAGCGATGGTTTCGTGTTGCGAGCAGCAGCGCGATGATTTTTCCAGCGCTCTCGGCTGCAGCGGCTCGCAAACGTGCGTTAGCGACGATTTCCAGCACTCTTTTCTCTGAAGCAAAACTAGAGGCCCTGGAACTCACAGGAGCCTCATCAGCAGATAGCAATCCTCGCAGGGAGGAAGCAGGAGGTTGGTGGGGGAGTCAGATGTGCCTGAGACTCCAGCAGGAGGCTAGCTCTTTTCCTAGCCCTTGGGTAATTGCTGTAACAAAAATAAAAGTTCTCTCAAAAGTTCCTTTTCCTCTTCTTCAAGGTCCAGTGGTCACTGCTGCAGGCCAGTGCAAGAAACAACACACAAGCACAAGGACAGTCACTTCCTGCAGATTCCTCCAGTGGCACGGACAGAGTTTCCTCTCCAGATCCAAAAGCAATACAAATTGTAGGGGTTTGAGCACAGATATTTATACCCCAAAAGTCTTTGTTCTCAGAAGCTACAAGTCACTGAACCTAGCCAGAACCAGTTCTGCTCAGGCCTGGAGCACTTTGTTTACCAGGCTGCATCCTTCCTTTCAGAAAGAGGGGTCTGCTAGCAGACACACAGTGGGAGGTGGAGCCAGCATTCACCTTGCCAGGCACAGCCCTATTCAGGTCAAGGAGCCACCCCTCCCCATACTCTAAATGCAGATCTCTCTATTCAACCCAGGTCTGACTCAGCCTGCCCTACCCCTCCAAAACCAGACAGCCAATACACATAACAGCAGAGCACACTGGAGGGCTTAGGCAAGAAAATACCTACTTTCTAGAAGTGGTATTTTCAAACACAGAATAGAAAAATAAACTTCACTAAAAGATGTATTTTAATATTCTGAGCTCAGGCATACTAAATTCGTTTTTCTACCATGTTCCTGGAGCCAGTTAGGACTATAGAATGTAATAGTCAAACTGCCCATTCTAGCCTATGAGGAACAGGTAGCCTTACAGTAGTGAAAAACGAAATGGGGTGTAATTCACTACCAGGACATGCTACACACACCAAGGCATGTCCTACCTTACACATACAATGCACCCTACCCTAGGGGCGACTTACAGGATGCCAAGGGAAGGTTCAGGGGCTGGGAAGTGGGTGCACTTCACAGCCAAGATGGCAGTTCTGGACTGCACACAGACACTGCAGTGGCAGGTCTGAGACACACTTTACAAGCTGCTTCTGTGGGTGGCGCAAAACAGCGCTGCATGCCCACCAGCAGCATTTGGTTTACCAGCCCTGGGCACACACAGGCCACACAACTAGGGACTAACAGGTAAACCAAATAAGCCAATCAGGGATATACCAATTCACATAGACATATTTACCAAGGGAGAGCATATGCACTTTAGCACTGAACAGCAGTGGTAAAGTGCCGAGAGTCATAAAACCAACAGAAACAGGTCAGCAAAAATACAGGAGGCAGGCAAAAAGTTTAGGGGTGACCCTGCAAAAAGGGCCATTTCCAACAATGTACTTTCAAAATCTCATGATTGTTCACATATCAATTTCTAATTTAATATGTCCGTTCTATATATCAAGTGCTATCACTTTTAAAATAGTTTTATACAATTATACATAAATGTAAACAAAGATTACAATTAAAAAACAAATGTCGACGCAGCGTTTCGGCGATTTTATCTCCGCCTTCTACAGGACTTGTACATCAGAAATTTCTCAGTTGGTTTTAAAACCATATTAATCTGAAACGGTTTAGAACAAAACAGAAAAGAAAATAACATTATTTATCATTCCTAAAATGGGTTGGTTCAGTGTGCACTACCTATTTACTTTATACATAATTGTGTTTTAAAAAAAATATATATATATGTTTTCATGGCTAATAATGCAAGCAACAAATGTTGCTTAAAGTGTTATACTTAACATTCAGACATTTAGATCAATATAGACGGCATAATGAAACCTGACAGCTCACCAATAAATGCCTTTATAGGTCAGGTTAGTTTCAGCTTGTGATACATGAACTCTAATTTGAGGATACTTTCTTCAAATTATATCCATCCATTAGGTAACAAAGTCCTATAAATATGAGAACCTATGTTATTTATCAGGTAAAAGGAATACATATAAAGGTTTGTATCCTCAATACAAGGGTTTGTCATAGAATCCCGAAAATTACTTACAAAATGTGAGTTTAATTCACAATTTCACATGGCTCCATTGATCGCCGTTAATTTTGTGAGTTACCTGCCTGAAAATATACATACAATGTCACTTAAAACCAATTTTTGAATAGAAAAAGGGCTTATATGTAACTTTCCATTATGACTTGAGGAGGGCAACTTACCCTGATTAAAATTGATTAACTTTCAATTCGGTAAGAGCAGTCTTTACAATTTTTCAGTTATCCTCCGTCCCGAGATACATCTGATGATGTCTTTTAAAATGGTTTTTATCCCCAGTATCTATTGGAGGCAAACATACATACGGTTTTAAATGCCGAGGCTCTATGTTTTAAGCCCCTACTCTTCTTTCTATACTGCTATTCTTTATTGTACTATCAGATCCAAAGATCTCCATTATTCGTATAATTATGTTGGATCCTCTAGTTATGGCTACTGATTACAAAACCTACACTTGTAAAGCCAATTTTTAGCGTCCCCGCATTTTATTAAATTAGGGTATTGCCATGCTGTAACATAAGGCAAGTATGTTTTGTAGCTTGTTGTCTATACCCATATTGAACGTTTTGATAGATAGATCGTTGCGTTTTCTTATCGCAAAAATTACTGTCCCTAAAAAGAACTCTGCTTGTCTGGTAACATAACGTTTGCCCCAAGAAATCTATAAGTATCTCTAAAGAGTCATTTAAAATAGACATTCTAATAATATCGAAGACCCTAAGGTTGTCTGGTAACATAACGTTTACCCCAAGGAATCTACAAGTACCTCTAAAGAGTCATTTAAAATAAACATTCTAATAATATTGAAGACCCTAAAGTTACCCTAGTTTAATTCTATTAAGAGGAATTTACCCCACTCCTTACCTCTGTTTGCTGGTGTTGTGCGTATCTCGGGCGTCAGTTCTATTTCTGGGTTTGGAATCCGGTCCTTTTATACTCTTCCTAATTGATTAGACGTGCTACGTACGTAATTGTGGACCCTGTTCCTTATAGGCAATCTTAATCTTACGCATTCGTGTAATATGTAAGGTACAAGAGTGTCGGCCATGTTATAATCAGGCCGTCTTGATGTTTGTTCAATTTACCGAGTGATTATGTCGACTAATACATCAATTGAAATCATATTCTATATTGTTTTTTACCCAAAATAATAATGAGATAATGAGAAGATTGGATCAGAACCGCTATATTATTTTGATCTTCCGTTTTTGTTAAATGTCGGCCATATTGTGGTCAGGCATGTTACATATCTTACACTCAATGAATACTATTTATTGAGAAAATATATTTGTTTATTTACCATGATCAGTAGTACACACTATCCTATAAAAATGGTCAATGGTATATATTTATTGACCTCAATTTGTTTCGCCTTCTCCATTTATTATTAATAATGGCCTAATCTAAGCATGCGTGGCGGCCATGTAGAAATCATGCACTCCGTTGTTTGTTGTGTTCAATCACTCGTTTTATTTATTTATTCACTGCGCTCAATAAGTTCACAATCCCCTATGTGTATGATCGATGATATATATTACAAGACCTAAATTTTGTCTCATATTCGGCATTCATTGTTTATTACGACTCTGCGCATGCGTGGCGGCCATATTGAGGTCAGGCGCTTATTGTAATTATATTGAATCTCTCAGTTTGTTTTCTGCATATACTTTATCATTTTACATCTTATTATTATGGAAACGTTTGGCAAAGGATCTGGGAAGCATGTTTTATTAGACTCCACTCCTCCTGATATAATTATACCCAATAATGGTAATACGTTCTCATTATTGTTCTATGCAGATCATTCTTAAATATACCATACAGTGTATTGTTCAATTCTCAATTTATAGAAGGTTCTATAAACATTACCCTATCAATCTTTCCCATTCTTCTCTATTATTTAAACCCTGGCTATGTGTCTTGAATTTTGACATAAAGAATTGCTCCCTTTGTTTTCTTTTTTTATCTACATTTCCTCCTCTAATGGAGATTTTAATCTTTTCCAAGATGAACCATCGTAAATCTTGTTCCTTATGTTTTTTTTCCTGACAGTGTTTCACTAATGGGGCATTCGCCTTTCCTGTTCTTATTGCTGACTTATGTTCATTTAATCTAATTCTTATTTCACGACTGGTCTCTCCTATATAGCCTTTCTGGCAAGGGCAAATAATGAGATAAATCACATTCTTAGTTCTACAATTTACTACCTCATTAATCCAATGTTTTACTCCATTCAATTCCACTGACTGCTCCTTTATTATTGATTTGCAGTTGGTACAGGAACTGCATGGGAAATTTCCCATCAGTTTCGAACCATCAGTAATCCTAGTTTGATATTTTTGATTTTGTTCTCGATAGGTTTTTACCAAATGGTTGCGGATAGTTTTATTACGCCTAAGTGCATAAATCGGTTTACTCAGTGGTGGTTTTCCTGGACAATTTAGGAGGAACCAGTTCCTGTTAATCAGGTTTTTTACTTTGTTACTCATGCCACTGAAGTTTGTGACCATCACTATATTTTTATCAGTGCACTCTGTTTTATTTTTTATTTCAAAAAGGCTGTCGCGATTATAATATTTCGCTCTTTTATATGACTGTCTAATTAGTCTTTTTGGGTACCCATGAGCCAACAGTTTCTCTTGTTGTATCTTAGCACGACCCTCAAAATCCCGCATGTCACTGCAATTCCTTCGAATACGAAGGAATTGGCTAAAAGGGATACTGCCTTTTTGACAACTAAAAGAAAGTGTAGCATTAGAAGAAGCAAAACAAAAATTAGAAAAAATAATTGAGGATATTTCTGAAAATTTAGAAAAATTAGATAAAAAAAATTCTTTGAAAATAAAGATGAAATGGTTAGGGATAATAAATCCTGTTTCAAACCATCTTCCACTTGGACTCCAGCTAAACAGTTAGTAGGCCAGGAAGTGGACACCTTTGAGAAAGTTATTATTAAAGGATTGGAAAACCTTATGAAAGAAAATGAGTGGGTGAATAGAAATTTGACAGGAGAACAAAATAGGGCATTGAATCAACTTCAAGATTGTGACACAATAACTATAAAACCAGGAGATAAAGGCGGAAGTATAGTTATAATGGAGACCTCAGACTGTAATAGCCGCATGCAATCACTTTTAGATGTCCCTCCCCACTATATAAAATCCAGTAGAGAAGAATGGAATAATTTGAAAGAAAAAGTACACAACATACTAAGATTACCCAAAGACGATGGCATTATATGTGAAGATGAATATAAATTCATGTGTAATGACCAACCAACTATACCAGCACTCTATGGTCTCCCAAAAGTGCACAAGAATCTCACAGATCCCCCAATGAGACCTATAGTATCATGTATTGATTCCATCACAGAACCATCAGTAAATATGTAGACCGATTTATTAGACCATTAGTGAAAGAACTTCCTTCCTATATCAAGGACACTACGGACATGATACATAAGGTAGAAGGACTGAGATTCAATAATAAACAGGAATGGTTAGTGTGTTTAGACATAGAGGGGTCGATTCCGATGTCGGCCGGAAGCGCACCTAACAGTATTCGTCCGGAAAAAATACCAGCCGAACGCGTGTTTTACGACCGACTCGAACACTCAACTGAACGAACAAGTACGATGCGCATAACAGCCCAGATTCCGACCGAGCCGTACTTACCCAATCCAGCTCCTGTTCTCTGCCCGAGCCGGATCCGTAAACGCCGAATCGAGTCGCACGGACCCAAATACACAGCACCTTCTGGCCGGACTAGTACGATGCGTCTTCCGTACGCGCCGAACCCGTCGCTACGTCCGGCACGTTTCAGCATCCGGGAGAGCCGCACATAAGCTCCGATTCACGCCACAAGAAGATCCACGGCTACGAGACGAACAAGCCAGCGACGAGGACGAGTCAAAGACACGCGAAACCCGAACGAGACGACCCAACCATGAATCCCATCGCGCAGGTCCTACCTATACTCTACATCTATTACCGGGACCGGTTCGGACGCGTACGGCGCAGACGGTAAGTCAAACACCAACAATACAAACTAACTACACAGACCCCAAAGTATGTCACACACACACAGGGAAGCACAAATGACGTACACTAGCAACAGCACAATCATAGGGGTGGGATGGGCATCACCAATGCCATACACACCCATAGGGGCCTGGATGCCTGCCACTACCACCACCCCTACTCAGGGGGGCCTGGATGCCTGTCACTACTACCATCCCCACTCATGGGGGGCTGGATGCCCACCACTACCACCATCCCCACTCATGGGGGGCTGGATGCCTGCCACTACTACCATCCCCACTCATGGGGGCCTGGATGCCTGCCACTACCACCACCCCTACTAAGGGGGGCCTGGATGCCTGTCACTACTACCATCCCCACTCATGGGGGGCTGGATGCCCACCACTACTACCATCCCCACTCATGGGGGGCTGGATGCCCACCACTACCACCATCCCCACTCATGGGGGGCGGGATGCCTGCCACCACTACCATCCCCACTCATGGGGGGCAGGATGCCTGCCACCACTACCATCCCCACTCATGGGGGGCAGGATGCCTATCACTACTACCATCCCCACTCATGGGGGGCAGGATGCCTGCCACCACTACCATCCCCACTCATGGGGGGCTGGATGCCTGCCACTACCACCACCACTACTCAGGGGGGCCTGGATGCCTATCACCACTACCATCCCCACTCATGGGGGGCTGGATGCCTGCCACCACTACCATCCCCACTCATGGGGGGCAGGATGCCCATCACTACTACCATCCCCACTTATGGGGGCCTGGATGCCTATCACTACTACCATCCCCACTCATGGGGGGCAGGATGCCTATCACTACTACCATCCCCACTCATGGGGGGCAGGATGCCTGCCACTACCACCACCCCTACTCAGGGGGGCCTGGATGCCTATCACCACTACCATCCCCACTCATGGGGGGCAGGATGCCTGCCACCACTACCATCCCCACTCATGGGGGGCAGGATGCCTATCACTACCACCATCCCCACTCATGGGGGGCAGGATGCCTGCCACCACTACCATCCCCACTCATGGGGGTCAGGATGCCCATCACTACTACCATCCCCACTCATGGGGGCCTGGATGCCTATCACTACTACCATCCCCACTCATGGGGG